>CP139506.1:362614286-363283906 GCA_021014915.2 Artemisia tridentata subsp. tridentata
TTTTCGTTTGAGTTCTTTCAAAAATATTGGAAGCTTATTGATGTTGATGTTGCGGTTGCGGTTCAAGATTTTTTTGCTACTAGTTAGTTCCCTCGTGGTTGCAATTCCTCTTTTATTGCTCTTATTCTGAAAGTTCAAGATGCTATTGTGGTTAAAGATTTTCGTCCCATAAGTTTAATTGGGAGCATGTTTAAAATCATAGCCAAGGTTATGGCGAGGAGATTAAGCCTTGCTATCCCGAACCTTATTAGCAAAGTCCAATCGGCTTTTCTCTCTAATTGACAAATCCTTGACGGGCCATTCATTCTAAATGAATTACTTTCATGGTGTAAGTTTAAACATACAAAAGCTTTAATTTTTAATGTTGACTTCGAAAAGGCTTTTGATTCTATTTGATGTGACTATCTTGATGATACTCTTAAGTCTTTTGGTTTTGGTGAAAAATGGCGAGGTTGGATTGCTGGCTGCCTTAATTCTGCCATGGGTTCCATTCTTGTTAATGGGAATCCTACTTCAGAGTTTAAATTTCAAAGAGGTCTAAAACAAGGAGATCCTCTTTCGCCTTTTCTTTTTATCTTAATCATGGAAAGTTTACACCTTTCTTTTTCAAAAGTGTTGGGAGCAAGTCTTTTCAAAGGTGTTTCTATTAATCGCTCATTGATGCTTTCTCACTTATTTTACGCCGATGACGTTGTTTTTATTGGAGAATGGAGTGACTCGAATGTTAAAACGATTGTGCATGTTTTGAAGTGTTTCTTCCTAGCTTCTGGTCACAAGATTAATCTCCATAAAAGCAAACTTATGTGTGACAAATGGTAATTTTCACGTTGTTAATTAGTAATAAATGGTTAATTATTATTTTTAAGCTGAGCATTTCTATGCGCGTTTGCATGTTTCTGAGCATTTTTGAGCATTTTTGGGAGCTGTCCCGCATACTGTAGCTTACAGTCACTGCAGAAAAAGTTTATTTTTGTTAGTAAGTGTAAATTATTCTATTTCTGATAGTTACTGACAAGTTTCGTAATTAACTGAGAGTTTTCTCACATTTTACTGAAAAGCAACCGCACACGCGTACCGATAGCACAGTATATATGGTAGCAGTCAAATAAATATATTTTTGAGTTAGTAATAATATTTTATTACATTTCAGACAAAACGTGGATAAAAACTTTATTTTACGTATACGTATCCAAAAAGGTCAAACCGGGACTTTACGGTAACGTTTAAGCTCAAACCGACACACGATACACCAACGAGGAGTAAAAATATTTTCCCTCCCCCTCTAATTTGTCCATAACCGGCCACTAGTAAAAACTCCCCCACTATATGACAAATTCTTACCACTAACTCAATTTTAATCTTATAAATATAAGTCATTACCTTAAATGTTAAACACACCAAATACTCTTATCCATTTTGCTCTCACCCAACTTCCTAGATCATTTTTCTTTCAAAACTCATGGCTCAACATAGAAATCCAAGATCCATAAATTTTTGTTGAAGTTCAAGCTAATTGGGGTGTATATTCAAGAGTTTCGGGTTAATTAGAACGTGTTTTGGGCAAATTTGGTGAAGTTTGGGTTGTTCTTTGGTCATCCTACCTCACGTTAAAACTCAAGCATTGTAAGGAAACATCAAAACTTTTCTAATCTTGTTGATTTCATGTTCATTTGATGTCTAATGATGTTACAAATTGTTACATTTGTATATTTTGTTAAAATGAAAAAGCTAGGGCTTGTTATTTATTAATATGGTGCATGACATTTTTGGAGTTTATGTACAAATTAGAGTATTTCTTGCTTGTGTGATAAATCTTGTTGTATATGGTACTAGTTTGATGATACAAATGTGATTTGTGTTAATTACGCTAGATTAAGTCAATATATACACTTATGTGAGTATATACATGGATCGGCCATAATAAAATTACAAAACTATTGGGGTTTTGAAAAACATAAAATTTTGGCTCAAGTGGTGAAATGGTGGAATTAATGCTTAAAAGTTTATTTTGAATAGCTTATTGAATAAGCCATAACTAATTGTGTTTAGCTTATAAAAATATGGTTTTGGGTCGTATGGTGTTATATGGGTCGAACCCACTAAATTTTGGTCATGGTTGACTTTTTGACTTAATAACTTAATTATAAGTGCTTAATTGATATAATTAAAATTCGTTATGTAACTAATTTAACTAAAAAGGGCCTGGGACTTAAATCAATAATTTTGGGCTTGTGAACTTTCGGTGACAGTTGGGCCAAGCCCAACCCAACTCGTCATAGTTGACTTTTTTTGACCAAATGTGGTAACAAATGTGTTAAATTAACTTCTAGCAAACTAACGATATATATACCGTAAATTAAAAAAGCTAAATGGTTTTGGACTAAAATTTGAACTATTGGGCTCATTTAATGATTTTTGGCCCAATGAGTATGTCGGGTGACAAAAATGAGTTTTGAAATATTTTTCGACCCACTATGAATATTTTTACTTAACGATACGATATATATATATATATATATATATATATATATATATATATATATATATATATATATATATATATAATTAAAACTAGTTTGGACTTGTTTTGAGACGCGTTAATCTCATAAAGGGTAATAAATGAAATTTTGACCAAATCCTTATAAATGTTGACTTTTGTTGACTTTTGAAGGTATATTGATTAAATGTTGACTTTGTATCGAAATCTATTATTAATAATTAAACATGACGATAATGATAGTTATAACGATAAAAATACTTATAACAACCAATATATATGTGATACGGGCTAACTTTGCAAATATAGTTAACGAAAAGAGTTATTTGAGGAATTGCAACACATGAGAAAATGGAAACGATTGAACAAACGAATGGGTCATGCCCAATTTTCTTAAAATTCCAACACTTAGAGTATTTTTGATAAAAATACTTACACTTGTTAAATTTTCTAAATACTTAACATTTATTTCAAATTTCTTATAATTAAAATTATATTATAAATAATATTTATAATATAATATTCCTCCACTAACACTATTATTTTATTAATTTCTCAAAGTCTATTTAATTAATTATAACCTTAATTAATTAAATACATAATTACTAAACTTTACCTAATATATATGTATGATAATATATATATATATATATATATATATATATATATATATATATATATATATATATATATATATATATATATATAACTTACGAAATTTAACGATGAATACTAGCACGGATGTTCCGTCCCACGTGTTCCCACCGTACACTTTCACCATGAGCCACCACCAAGAGTTACATACGATAAATCATTTTGAAATATATTTTACCATACAGCAAGCAAGAAATACACGAGCACTGGTCACACGTAAACTTTTCAAATAAAGTAAAGACATATAAGACACAAATATTTCGCTAAGACTTACCATACTGATTTAGCTTGCGTGTCGGAGCGGTTGCACTGTTTTGTTGATTGATTAGCAGGTTGCTATTATTTTAAGGTGAGTTTATAGCCTCACATTTTTATACGATTTGTTTTATAAGCTTTGGGGTGAGAAACATGCAAAACTGTTTTCATTGACCAAAAATGGATTTTGTTTTTATACACACTTGTATGCAGAAACCTAAGTTTAGCTGAATCCCATTGCGCCCACTATGTTGGGAATTAAACCAACAGTTAGTACTGCCAGGTATGAAGTTAGTACTGTCGAGCATAATGTTACAACTGATGAAGAATGTACTAACAGTACTAAGTCAATTACTACTGCTAGAACATGAAGTTAGTACTGGTTATAAGATGAAGACAGAATCGTGCATGGATAAATATATAATAGATATGATGTATATCTTATTAAGATAGATTGATACGTATAATAGTTTTACTTGTATAGGACTCCTTGTTCTATAAAAGGAGATCCTTGGTTAGGGTTTTGATATATCAGTCATACGTATTATTGTAAAAGTTTCAAGGTTGTCGAACACTAGTGATATTGTAGATCACTCGTAATATATTGAAGCTAATCGTTTGGTTAAACATTGTGTTTTTGCTTACACTGTTATATTCATACAATCACATATATCACCAAACACAGAATCTTCTAAGTGCTTTGTAGTAAATTCCGCGTGCTACCTAGCATATACTCAAAGTATCTCTAACACAAGGCGTGTGTTTAGATCCTATCAAGTAGTATCAGAGACAGGTTCTGATACTTTGAATTAGAAGATCCAGAAGTATTTACTCTCTTGAAACCAAGAAGATGGACATGGAAACACCACAAACCTCAATCCTTGCCAAACTCCCCATGCTGAAACAGTACGAATATGATTTATGGAGGCTCAGAATTGAGCAATATTTCATAGTGCAAGATTATGCATTGTGGGATATTATTCTACATGGTGATTCTTTCAAGCCAACAACTTCTGAAGAAACACTGGCTGATGGTTCTAAAACTACCAAGCTAAACACTGAGCCAGTTACTAATGATGAAAGAATAAAGAAAAAGAATGATCTTAAAGCTAAATGTCTGCTACAAATGGCTCTTCCTAATGACCAAGTGCTGAATTTCAGTCACTATGAAACTACAAAGACACTATTTGCAGCTATTGTTGAAAGGTTTAATGGCAATGAAGCCACCAAGAAGGCACAGAGAACATTACTGAAGCAGAGTTATGAGAATTTCAGTGCATCAAGCACTGAAACCCTTGATCAAATCTTCAACAGGCTACAAAAAATTGTGAGTCAGCTTGCTGGTTTGAAGATTGTGATTCCCTCAGAAGACCTAAACTTGAAGTTTCTCAATAGTCTACCTGCTGAGTGGAACACCTATGTAGTGGTTTGGAGTAACAAGCCAGAGCTGGAGAAGATGACATTGAATGAGCTGTACAACAATCTCAAGATTGTTGAACAAAAGGTAAAGAAGGTTGAAAGCTCCAGTTCTAAGTCTGGAAACTTGGCATTTGTATCATCTTCCAGCAATAGCAGTACTAATGATGATCCAGATGTTTGTACTGCTAGTCCTACAGTTAGTACTGCTAGTGTAAAAACTAGTACTGCTAACTTGAGTGATCAGACTATATATGCCTTTGTATATGAGCAATCCAATGGGTCTCAAATCTACAATGAAGACCTTCTTCAGATTGATGAAGATGACTTGGATGCCATGGACTTGAAGTGGCAGATGGCTTTGTTGAGTATTAGGGCAAAGAGATATTTTTAGAGAACTGGCAAGAAGCTTACACTCAATGGAGGGGATGTTGCTGGATATGACAAGTCCAAGGTAGAGTGCTATAATTGTCACAAGATGGGACACTTTGCCAAAGAATGTAGAAGCCCAAGACAACAGGATTCCAAGGCTAAAGGGTATAGAGGTCAGCAGGGTAATAGAAGAACAGTGAATGTGGAAGATACTTCTTCCAATGCAATGGTAGCTGTTGATGGAACTGGCTTTGATTGGAGCTTCATGGAAGAGGAAGAGAAACCAGCCAACTTGGGATTGATGGCCTTCTCAGACTCAGAGGTACATGAGGTTCAAAAGTGTTCAAATTCTTGTCAAGCTTTAAAAGATTATGAGTCTCTTAAAATTCAATATGATAATCTTAGGAAAGACTTTAATGAAGTAAACTTTAGTCTTTCTAATTATAAAAGAGGCTTAGCTGTTTTAGAAGAACAACTTGTTTTTTATAGAAAGAATGAATCAAACTTTAATGATGATATAGCTTTTCTAAAGAGAGACTTGCAACTGAGAGATGATAAAATGAGTGGGCTTGTATACGAACTAGAAAAACTCAAGAAAGAAAAAGAGAACATACAATTAAGTGTTGACACTCTCGAACATACATCTAAAGGAGTTCAGAAAATAATAGAGAGTCAAGTACTTAATAAAGCAAAGTCTGGTTTAGGATATAAGTCAGTTGCACCCCCAAATAGAGGAATGTTTGTACCTCCAGGAATAGACTTAGCTCATACTGGTTTAGAAGAGTTTAAAGATATTGAGTTTCCTGGATATGGTCCAAAAATCAATGAGAGTCCTATTAAATTCGTTAAGGCTGAGGATTCTTTTGTGAGTGATAGTGAGAAATCACTTTCTGAGGATAAGATGTCCTCTGGTAGGGACTCAGATGCACCAACTATAGAGGATTGGACATCTGAGGATGAGGATGATCAGGTTAAGGTTATTCCTGATGTTGTTAAGGTAGAAGTAAAACATGTTCCTAAAGTGGTAAATAAAGAAAACATTAAACCAGTTAGGAAAAATGTTAAGTATGCTGAGATGTATAGGTCTACACATAGATCATCAGGTCTACACATGGACTTGAAGTGGCAGCTGGAACAACTTAAAATCTCAACAACTAGGAGAAGAGTTTGTTATGCAGAACAAAGTGTGTTTTGTATGTGGTAACTTTGACCATTTGGCTGCTTATTATAATTCAAACCCATGGAAAAAGAGGGCTTTTGAAAATTCAAGGGTGTGTAGGAATACTAATGCTAGGGTAAAACAAAACAGTCCAACTAGATTGTCTAACCCTAATGTGAACCATAAAATGACACCTAGAGCAGTTATGTTAAAGTCTGGCATTAAACCAGTTTCTACTGCTAGACAAAACAAGTGGTTTAATAACAAACAAACTGTTTCAAGTGCAAAACCATTTTCAAATCATGCATAAATAGTTAAAAGGCCCTTTTATAAGAAAACATGTTTGAGTAATCAAAAATGGGTGCCTAAAGTTAAACCAGCAGTTCCAACTGCTAGGCCAGCAGTTTGTACTGTTAGGCCAGCAATTCCTACTGCTAGGCATATGAGTGTTAAGGGTGAATGAGGTAATGCTGTGAAGGCCTCAGCACGTTAGGTTTGGAAACCTACCAAATCCAATGGTGCATCAATGACTTTCAATAGATATAATTATATTGATGCACGAGGCAGATCCAAGTCAATGATGGCTTGGGTCCCCAAAAGAAACTAACCCCCTTATTTTGTGTGCAGGAACATCCAACAAATGATGGAGAAGATAGTGGATACTCAGATAGTGGATGTTCAAGGCACATGACTGGTAACATGTCTTACCTTTCAGATTTCATAGCTTTGGATGGTGGACCTGTTATCTTTGGAGGTGGAGTTGGTGGTAAGATTACTGGTAAAGGTGTAATTAAAACTGGTAATCTTGACTTTGAAAATGTGTATTTTATACCAGAGCTAAAGTACAACCTTTTTAGTGTATCACCAATTTGTGATAAACAGAACAAGGTTTTATTCACTGATACTGATTGTCTTATTCTTTCTCCTAATTTCAAGCTACCTGATGAAAGTCAAGTATTGCTTAAAATCCCCAGAAAGGGTAACACATACAGTGTTGAGATGAATAAACTTGTTCCCAAAGAAGGTCTTACTTGCCTTGTTGCAAAAGCCACATTGGAGGAGTCAATGTTGTGGCACATAAGGCTTGATCATGTTAATTTTAAAACCATTAACAAAATTGCTAAAAATGGTTTGGTAAGAGGTTTACCTAACAAGACTTTTCAAAATGACCAAACCTGTGTTTCTTGCCTTAAGGGTAAGCAACACAGAGCTTCTTGTAAGCCAAAGATGCATAACTCTAACAATCAAGCTTTATACATGCTTCATATGGACTTGTTTGGTCCAACTTCTGTGAATAGCTTGAATTATAAAAGATATTGTTTGGTTATTACTGATGATTATTCTAGGTTTACTTGGGTTTTCTTTTTGAGGACTAAGGATGTGACTAGTGAGATCCTTAAGTCATTTATAGTTGAGGTAGAAAACCTAGCTGATAAGAAAGTCAAAATAATCAGATGTGATAATGGAACAGAATTCAAGAATAGGGTTCTAGTTGTGCAACCTCATAACAAGACTGCTTATGAACTTTTTA
The DNA here is from genome assembly GCA_021014915.2 of Artemisia tridentata subsp. tridentata. Taxonomy (NCBI): domain Eukaryota; kingdom Viridiplantae; phylum Streptophyta; class Magnoliopsida; order Asterales; family Asteraceae; genus Artemisia; species Artemisia tridentata. The sequence goes on from CP139506.1 coordinate 362,622,171, forward strand.
GAGGTAGAACCCCTGCCTTAAGCTTCATGAGACCTTTTGGTTGCCATGTCACTATACTTAATACCAAAGACCAACTAGGAAAGTTTGATGGGAAATCTGATGAGGGTTTCTTTGTTGGTTATTCTTTGCATAGCAAGGCATTTAGGGTGTATAACAAGAACACTAGGCATGTAGAGGAGAATCTGCACATAGAATTTCAAGAAAATATACAAAATGTTGCAGGTGCTGGTCCAGATTGGTTGTTTGATCTTGATATGCTTTCAGATTCTATGAATTATGTGCCTGTTACAAGTACAAATACTAACCATGATGCAGGTTCAGACGAAGATGATGAAGAGTATATTTTGATGCCAATCTTGGAAGATAGTTCATTGAATGGTTCTTCTTCCAAGGATGATGATAAAAAGAAGAATGATGGTGAAATCAGTGGACTGGAAGGTAAAGAAACAGATATTCCTGATAGCAGTACAAATGGAGTTAGTACTGCTGAGCCAAAAGAAGGTACTGATGGTTCAAATCTTCATACTGCTGAACCAACAGTTGATACTGGTAGTCTTTCTGATGAAGAAGTGGAGCTGCACAACATGCCAGTAAATTATGAAGTTCTTCCTACTCCCCATACAACAATTAACAAGAATCATCCACTTACAAATGTGATTGGAGATGTGCAATCTAGAGTGAAGACCAGAAAACAAATACAAGATCCAGATCATCATGGGTTTCTAAGTGTTGTGTATGAAGAAAAACACCATGAGGATGAGAATGAGTGTTTGTTTGTATGCTTCCTATCACAGATTGAACCAAAGAATGTGCTAAAGGCATTGGAGGACTCAAGTTGGGTTGAAGCAATGCAAGAAGAAATGCTTCAATTCAAAATTCAAAAAGTTTGGGTTCTGGTTGATTTGCCAAAGGGAATGAAGGTTATTGGTACTAAGTGGGTATTCAGGAACAAGAAGGATGAAAGGGGTATAGTGATAAAGAAAAAAGCAAGGCTTGTGGCTCAGGGTTATACTCAGGAAGAAGGGATAGATTATGAGGAGGTTTTTTCTCCTGTTGCCAGGATTGAAGCTATAAGGCTTTTTCTAGCTTATGCTTTATTTATGGGTTTTATAGTATATCAGATGGAAGTGAAGAGTGCCTTTCTATATGGTACAATTGATGAGGAGGTATCTGTTTCTCAACCTCCAAGTTTCATAGACCCAGATCATCCTGACAAAGTGTATAAGGTGGTAAAAGCTCTCTATGGATTACACCAAGCTCCAAGAGCTTGGTATGAAACTCTAGCTAAAATCTTTTGAAGAATGGGTTCCATAGGGGAAGATTGATCAGACCCTTTTTATTAAAAAGAACAAAGGTGATATTCTATTGGTTCAAGTCTATGTGGATGATATCATCTTCGGTTCTACTAAGAAGGAAATGTACAAAGAGTTTGAAAAGCTTATGAAGGATCAGTTTCAGATGAGCTCTATGGGTGAGCTTACTTTCTTTTTGGGACTCCAAGTGAAGCAGAAATCAGATGTAATATTTATCTCTCAAGATAAATATGTAGCTAAAATTTTGAGAAAGTTCCAATTTACAGATGTTAAAGCTGCAAGTACACTTATTGATAAGGAGACACATTTACTATTGAAATATCAAAGTGGTGAAGCTATGGATGTGCACATGTATAGATCTATGATTGGGTCTTTGATGTATCTCACATCATCCAGGCCTGATATTATGTTTGCAGTATGTGCTTGTGCAAGGTTCCAAGTTAATCCCAAGGTGTCTCATCTGACTGTAGTGAAGAGAATCTTTAGATACCTTAAAGGTCAACCTAATTTAGGTCGGTGGTATCTTAAAGAATCTGCATTTGATCTGGTGGCTTACTCAGATTCTGATTATGCTGGAGCTAGTATGGATAGAAAATCTACAACTGGTGGTTGTCAGTTTCTAGGATGCAGATTAATCTCATGGCAGTGCAAAAAGCAAACTATGGTGGCCACTTCTACCACAGAAGCTGAGTATGTGGCTGCAGCAAGTTGTTGTGCTCAAGTTCTTTGGCTTCAGAATCAATTGCACAAATGGTAATTGGTTCACCATGTCTAATCCACATAAGAACCAACTAGTCCAGATCAAACGGTTTCTGGTAAAGACTAATCAAATCCGTTCATGGTTGATAGTTTACCAAAAACTATATGGTTATCAACTCACCATATCTCACAGTGAAGAGTTGGCTAGTCCAAAGCAAACGGCTATTGGTAAAGACACATCAAATCCGTTGATAGCTGATAGTTTGCTAAAAACTATAAGTGGGCAAAAATGTTTTCAAGTCCACATTAAGTTTATCCTGATCTCTGAAAATTTTGCTAAACAATTTGTACTGCTAGTTCCAACTAGTTTGTACTGATGGTTTGAACTTGGTTTAAAACTAAGTTTATGCTCTATGATTCACCTCTCTCAGAAGGTTACACATCTGGAAGTGTTGAGAGCAGCTTGCAACTACTATGAATTGATGGAAACTTGTACAAATTGTCCTATTGAAAGCTGAGCTTATATATCATATGTTAAAGTGATGGTGAAGATTCTTCCAAACAGGGGAGGAATTAAAGTTTGTTCAATTAAACTTTGTTCAGTTAAGATGATTATGTGATTCAGGGGATGATATCAGTTCAAAATTCAAAGATTATTGATGTTAATTGCTGGAGTGCTTACTGTCATGGTTTCTTCAAAGCTAAGTGATTCAAGATTGAAGATAAGTGTTTGAAAGAATCCACCCCATTATCTACAGAGTTTAATTCAAGAAGAAACTTAATGATTTGCACAGAAATCATAAGTTTAGGGGAGGATTGTTGGGAATTAAACCAACAGTTAGTACTGCCAGGTATGAAGTTAGTACTATCGAGCATAATGTTACAACTGATGAAGAACGTACTAACAGTACTAAGTCAATTAGTACTGCTAGAACATGAAGTTAGTACTGGTTATAAGATGAAGACAGAATCGTGCATGGATAAATATAGAATAGATATGATGTATATCTTATTAAGATAGATTGATACGTATAATAGTTTTACTTGTATAGGACTCCTTGTTCTATAAAAAGAGATCCTTGGTTAGGGTTTTGATATATCAGTCATACGTATTATTGTAAAAGCTTCAAGGTTGTCGAACCCTAGTGATATTGTAGATCACTCATAATATATTGAAGCTAATCGTTTGGTTAAACATTGTGTTTTTGCTTACACTGTTATATTCATACAATCACATATATCACCAAACACAGAATCTTCTAAGTGCTTTGTAGTAAATTCCGCGTGCTACCTAGCATATACTCAAAGTATCTCTAACACAAGGCGTGTGTTTAGATCCTATCACACTATCATCAACCGTCAATTCCCTCTGGGAAACCGTGTGATATAAATAGATCTATTGGGGATGACACCCCCATTCGGTTGGCTCGGCATAGTCATTGCGAACGTATACCATATGCAAATAGTACGAGTGTCTGGGGATTAACACTCGCGGGCACCCCTTTATTTTCTAATGCCAGTTTGGCATGCTGCTATGTCTAGTTCGGATTGATGAGGCTAAGTGTTTGCATAGCAGGATAGTGTGTTATTGCTGAATTATTTGCTGAATATTGCTATGGTCCGTATGTGCTTATTTACTTTAAACCTTTGAACTTACTAGCGTTAGCTGACTTTTAGCATGTTTTTCACAGGAAACTGAGGTGTGTTTATTGAAGGCAGGGAATGGCGATGGTCATAATAATTGTTGGAAATGTTTTTACTATTGCGTTAACTCTGAAATTTGGACCGCTTTGTTAAATGGGCTACATTTTTATTTGAAATGAATTTTATGTAAGCCAACATGACTTGAACATGTAATGTATTTTAAAACGGATTTTTAATCCATTCTCTATATCTTGTGTTGTGATTATCAATTTAGTAGCACCCAAAGTGTATGCTTCCGCAATATTATGATTTTCGGGGTGTTTGATGCGCGTGCGTGTCGTTGCGGTTTAGCAGTTTTAATGCCTAATCAAGTTTTAAATTTATATTTAGCCGACTTATCAATAACACACACACTTAACGAGCAGTGTACCCAGTCAGTATGAATATAATGGTAAGTAGAGTGTCGATCACTAAGAGTGGAACGTATTATCTAGTTATTCTAATCAGTATTTTAATATATTAAGTTAGCTATACAATCTAATCTAACGCAAGGGGGTTCAGCCTGAGAGACTGGCACGATTTGGTTGCAATTAAATAATAAACTAAACCAATAGGCACGAATCAGCAAGTAGCACACACGTACACAGATAAATACTCGAGACAATAAGAGGGCTGTCCTTATGATAAGTAGTTTGTCACTTGTTTTATTGCTAGTGTTATATGAAGTGTATAGTTCGATGCAACGCACCGAGATTAAGTCCTTTCTCGTTGGTTCTAATCTTATCGGCGAGTAAACCCTTAATGATTACTTATGACTATCCCGTTTATCTTTCTCCTACTTTTCTACAGACCATAGAATACATAGGCATCTAATAAACAGGTGAGGGCAGAGGCATGGCGACCCGATCAACGCTCAGCTAGCCACAGAGGTTATCAATGCACTAATAAAAGTCACCAATGACACTAACATATAAACTTTAATTGATGAGAAAGCAGTTTTAAGGGAGTGCAACCTTTCTGTTGTCACATTACACAAGCCACCAATCTTGATGAATTAAAGTTTACTAACACAATAAAACAAAACTACTTAATGAATTAAACACATGCAGCACCTTCTTACAGCTCTTGTATCTTTGATCTGGGTGTGTATTGTGCTGCTGCCTTGACTGAATTCGTCCTTGGTTTCTGGTCTTCGGTCTCGTATATAATATATGTCTCTCGAATTCGTCTGGTCTTGGGGTATTGATAGTTTCTGTATGAGGGTAAGATGCGGCGCATCTAGTAAGTAGATGCGGCGCATGTACTTAACTTCGCGTGGGGTCCAAGATTATAATATTCAGGAATATTCGTACACCGCCAGAAGATGCGGCGTATCTTCATCTTTGGATGCGGCGCATGTCCTCTTGTATCTTGGATCGTATCTGGTGAAATATTGATAGTGATGCGGCGCATGTAACGAGTGAGATGCGGCGCATCTGGAGCAGAACAAGTTGGTTATTCTTCGTTGACCAAAGTTTCATATGCGGCGCATGGGATAAATCCATGCGGCGCATTCTTCAAAGTCAGGCAGTGGTCTTCATTCTCTTCATTCCAACAACCAATTCCAATCTTGATCATTATACTCCGTTTTTAGTCCATAATCGCTAAGTTTCACCAAATGCTTGTTTTTACCTGAGAATTACAAAAGTAAACGATTAAGTATCAATCCTCATACATAATATAGTAAAACAAGTCAAATTAATAGGATAAATGATAGTAATAAAATGTACTTATTTGAGTTCATCAAATATCCCCCCACTTGAACTTTACTTGTCCCCAAGTAAACCTTAGAATTAATCTTATGAAAATGTATCCTAAAAGATATTAGGATTTATTTTTATATTTAAGCATGTATTCGTTTTTGTCATAATCACACAACTAAACACTTAACGAATTAGAAGTAGAATAAAATATTTTGATAAAAGCAAATCTAATCGTTTAACTGTCCAGTCGCGACGAATATTCTATCATAAGCTTGGCAAGCATACACATCTCCACCACTAAAGCTAAGGAATAACAAGTCTAAAGCGGTAAAAAGGGTTTTTTAGGCTTAAGGGTTAATTATTCTTAATCACTATCGATCTCAAATTCCAGAAAAGGCGACAAAATCACAAATACATGATCGAATCCACGAACACGATACTTGCAATTGCTCAAATCCTTAACTCGAATAGGCTAAAGATAGGTCCAAACTTCACCAATAATAATATATCAAAAAGGGCGACAAAATCATAAATACATAGCCGAATCCACGACTACGATACTTAAGATTGCTCAAATCCTTAATCTCAATAAATCAAAGGTTTGGTTGGATAAAGAATAATAGGGTATGGATAATATTTGGGATATAAATTGGTGTAAAATAAAAAATAAACAATACAAATAAATTAAAATCCTAAGTGTGGTTAATCACTATCCCAACCACCCCATGAATAAGAATCATATCATTGAATAACTCACGCTTTAACACTTGAAACACACGCTTTAAGTAGACACGAATTATACTCAACAAGATCTTAATCAAAGAATAAACCTTAATTGGCGTTCCCATAACTGCCAATTCCCATTCAATCCATAGATATATAACAACTAGTGGTGATATCGACCACTTACATAACTTTACATCGTTGGTTTAATCAAACATCCAACTCTTCTTCTTTTTTTTCTTTTTCTTTTCTCATTTTTTCGATTTTTTTTTTTTTTTTTTTTTTTTTTTTTTTTTTTTTTTTAATAACATAAACATAGACGTGTAAAATTTCACCACATCACTATAACAATAAATCTGGATAATTTTTCCATACTTTTCATGACTTCAGAAATAACGGTAATAGTAAAAGTAGTAAACACACGAAAAAATAAATAAACTCAAAGATATACAATATTTACTTTCACTCCAATTGCATTGTGCAATTTCCCGACCTAACCATAGATAATGAATTACGCACGCGAACACAGGTAATGTAAGGAAACACACTTTGCCTATAGCAATTAACCAACCACGGATTCTAATCTACAGGGTAGGCTAAGGTTTAAGGTGTAACGAAACATTTTAACAAAGGTGTAAGAAACGAAAGGAATGGCTCTGAGTGTTTTTCTAGGGGTATCTTACTCTAAAAGTGAGAGTAACAAAAGGGTTTATACGGGGATTAACTAACCAGTGTAGTTAGCTAATAACACATAACATATAAGGCTATTTGGGTGTAATCCTAGAAATTTACCAATTTAGACAAGTCATTCCAATTATATAAATAATACTTATTATGGTGGTCTCGAATAGTATACAAGCCAAGTTCTAAAGTTTACAAGTCACCGGCACACTCATAGATTTGTGAGTTTTGAAAAATCACAATTTTAAAAATAACGTCATGTGTCCAGCTATGCAACTTAGACTTTAAACAAAAACATGCTAAAAATTTTAAATTTTGATATATTAAGCATATTTTAAGCATATTTTGAAAAGTTTAGGACAAGTAAATGTTAAGTGTTCTAATTCTCCAATCCCCCCACTTAAGTTAAACAACGTCCTCGTTGTTTGTATCAAAGGTTAAAAACTGGAAAATAAAAGAATTAGAACAGAAAAACTCCCCTGAGATTTGCTCGGTATGATCCTCCATTAGTAGTAGAGCAAAAATCATTTTTCTTGTGGATTAGAACGTTTAAACTTCATAATCAATGTATCCACAGGAAATGCAGGAATCTATAATACCACCAACACTTTAAAACACACCTAAGATAAGAAATGTTCAACTTGCATAATCATTAGTAGTTAGGTAAAAATAAAACATAAAAATTAAAAATGAAAATCATCAGGTCAGTCGATGCGCCGTATCTTATGGAAGAAGATACGCCGTATCGAGCCTGGAATAAATACGGATCAGAATAAAAGATGCGCCGCATCCTTAACCAGGGATGCGCCACATTAAAATAAACTGATAAAAAGTTTTAAATTCGGAAATAAAAAATTGCAGAAAAAATAAAATAAGATATGACCATCTGCAGGAGATGCGTCGCATCTCAGGATTGAGATGCGCCGTATCCTCGGCGGCCTGACTGACTCGACACAAACAGAAAATTAAAAGTTAAATCCGAGTTGTCTCCCGGTAAGCACTTGTCTTTATTCCAGAGTCTTCAAGTTAGACTCACGTTCAGCTCTTTAGTATCGATCATTGAAGGAGTCGGAAACATCGCGCTCCCTTATTGCCAATTCGGTAATATTGAACACTCCTTGCTCGTCCATGATTTCCACGCCGTTCTTCTTCAGTATCTGTATAAACAAAGTTCTGTCCCTTTCGGGCAGAGATGACAAAATGATAGACGAGAAATTCTTATTATCATATAGGCATAAATAAGCAAGGTGGGGTGGTAGTTCAATAAACATATTATTATTCAAATACGTTTTCTCAACTATTCTCCTACATTTGTTAATTACTACGCAATCATACCACTCATCATCGGAATCATTAACAACATCGCGTCTAAGTTCGGTAGGTACATTTAGGTCAATAAATTCCTCAAAGTTCTCATGATTAGGATTAGTTGAGTTGTTTTGAATCAATGTTTCCCCCATAAGCCTAGCTTCAAGATCGAGGTCCATACGCTCTCTTAATCCAAGCACATAGACTCCTCTAATTATGCTTTTAACAGGATCTTGACACTTATAGACTAGTTTATTATTCCCTACTCTTAATGAGATTTTTCTTTTAAACACATCAATCTTAGCATGGGCAGTAGACAAGAAAGGTCGACCAAGGATTAAAGGAACCTTAACATCCTCGGGCATATCTAATATAACAAAGTCTACAGGGAAGATAAACTTCTCAATCTTAACTAGCACATTATTAGCAATCCCTTCAGGTCGTTTTACCGTTTTATCAGCCAATTCAATAAGTAACTTAGTTGGTGATAATTTTCCTAGTCCTAGGGTAGTGAATGTCTTAAGAGGCATAACACTAACACTAGCTCCTAAGTCAGCTAACACATTATTGAAAGATATATCATTAATAGAACAAGGTAGAGTAAAACTTCCTGGGTCTTTTTCTTTATGAGGCAAGGCATTTAAATCAGTTGCAGAGCTCCCTTCTTTCATTGTAGCCTTGATCTCCTCTTCAATCTTTGTCTTTTCTTTTAGTAGTCTTCTTAAACTGATTGAAGAATTAAAGAAAAATTCGGGTCTTGCACCATCATTACCATTCATCGATCTTCTAGGTAAGTTAGGAGCGACTTCTTCAGTGGTGCTTATGGCCTTGACATGATCCCTTGGGTTGGTTTCAGTTGAGCTAGGTAAACTTCCATATCCCCTTTCTTGAAGAACTTTGCTCATTTGACCAATTTGTTGTTCCAGTGCTTTGATCGAAGCTCCTTGATTTCTTGTAGTAGTGTCCGTTGAAGCTCGGATTTCTTTGATCATAGCAGTATTCTCTTCATGTCTTTTAGCAGCATCGGCCATAATTTGCTTTAGAGTGTCATCTAAAGTCTGCCTCCTTTCTTGATAAGCGGGATTGAAGTTGTTCTTTTGATAGAATCCCGGGGTAGCTTCCCTAAATCTCCCTGAAGGTCGGAATGGTTGTCCAAATTGGGTGTAATATGCTTCTTCAAATGTCTCACTTTCATTCTTGTTCGGGCAGTCTTTAGTGTAGTGAGGTCCTTCGCACTTTTCACATCCAACTTGGGCAGCATACACTCTTCCATCACGCTTCTTCATCTCTCTACTAATTTTATCCAATTGAGCTTGAATAGCAGCAATCCCGTCAAAATTAGTGCTGCTCTTAGATCTAGTAGAGGTCCCATCGTGCCATTTCTGAGAATGATCAGCAACTTCTTGGATCGCTTTCCTAGCATTAGTTGCACTCATTTGAGGTATAGCTCCCTTAGCATCCAAAATCTGTCTAGTAGGCACGTCCAGTCCTTGATAAAACAATATTATCTCCTGCATAGGGGTTAGATAATGTTGAGGACATTTTATTAATAAATCTTTAAATCGTTCCCAAGCTTGATAAAGAGTTTCATCAGGCTCTTGCTTGAAACTGTTGATAGCCTCCATTTTTTTAGCAGTCTTAGCAGGTGGACAATATCTCTTCAGGAATTTGCTCTTCAAACCTTCCCATGTAGTGATTGAACTAGCAGGTTCATTCCTTAGCCACTTGTTAGCAGCTCCTTTTAGTGAGATTGGAAAGATTCTAAGCATGAGTTGATCGTCAGTGACTCCTTCTGAAGTAAACAAATCTGCAATCTCCAGGACCTTTTCAACATGCTCATTAGCATCCTCATGTTCCGTCCCACTGAAAGCATTCTCTCTGAGCTCTTTGAGAAACTGACCCTTCAACTCAAATTTTGACTTATCATCAAACTTTGGTCTAGCAACTCCTGAAGTGTAATCAGCACGGGTACTGTTCATGTATTCCTCCATAGTAGTGTTTTCGCCCATTGTTTCTGTTTCAACTTCCTCTTTTTCTTCAGAAAAGTAATCAAGCTCGAGTGAACTTGAAAGATCAAAGCTTCTTGTGTTGAAAAGCCTTTTAAGCGAATGTAGGGCTCGTTCAGGATCTTCGAAAGGTTGAATCAAGTTCTTAGTCGAACTCCTGGTCATGCACTTCCTGAAATCAACACAAAAGCATCAGTAGGGTATGCTCAAGAAAGTAATATATCAGAAAATTAACAACGAAAACGGAATACGAAAAATTAAAGTTACTGATATCTGCAGACGATGCGCCATATCCAAAAAGTTGGATACACCGTATCTTATAATCGTTAAAATTAAATCAGACTTTATTCAGAAAATAGATACGCCGCTTAGGAATTATGAATGCGCTGTATCGAATTAAATTAATCAAAAATTGATATTTATTTAAAATTAAATGCGTCGTATTAACGAAAGTTAATGCGCCGTATTTTCGTTACGTTTCAAAATATAAGATTCTTGATTCAGAAGATACGCCGTATCGATAGAGATCGATACGCCGTATCTGTTTAATTAATCGAAAACTGTTTTTAATTAAAATAATAGATACGCCGTATCTGCTAAAGCAGATGCGTCGTATGACGTTAAAGTTTAGAGAAAATTTTTTATCGAAAACAGATACGCCGTATCTTGGGGAAAAGATGCGTCGTATCACTTTATCGCTTAGAAAAAATTTTCTTATTAAAAACAGATACGCCGTATCTTGGGGAAAAGATGCGTCGTATCGAATTAATTAAACGCGTTGTATTTTATATAAAAAAAATTGAACGCAATACGCCGTATCTGAGAAATCAGATGCGCCGTATCGTTCGATTTAGCTCAGTACAACGATAGCAGAAAACAAAAAATACGAAAAATTAAAAAAAAACCTAATAAAAAGACACGAAAATAAACACAAACAAAAGCAAACAAATAACACGCAAGAACAGAAAATATGCAAAATAGTACAATGAATGCAAATTAATCTAATACACAACAAAATTAGCGGTTAGATAAAAATTAAAAACCTAATTAAAATACTAATCAAATTAACAGATAATAACAATTCACTCCCCGGCAGCGGCGCCAAAAACTTGATGCGCGTGCGTGTCGTTGCGGTTTAGCAGTTTTAATGCCTAATCAAGTTTTAAATTTATATTTAGCCGACTTATCAATAACACACACACTTAACGAGCAGTGTACCCGGTCAGTATGAATATAATGGTAAGTAGAGTGTCGATCACTAAGAGTGGAACGTATTATCTAGTTATTCTAATCAGTATTTTAATATATTAAGTTAGCTATACAATCTAATCTAACGCAAGGGGGTTCAGCCTGAGAGACTGGCACGATTTGGTTGCAATTAAATAATAAACTAAACCAATAGGCACGAATCAACAAGTAGCACACACGTACACAGATAAATACTCGAGACAATAAGAGGGTTGTCCTTATGATAAGTAGTTTGTCACTTGTTTTATTGCTAGTGTTATATGAAGTGTATAGTTCGATGCAACGCACCGAGATTAAGTCCTTTCTCGTTGGTTCTAATCTTATCAGCGAGTAAACCCTTAATGATTACTTATGACTATCCCGTTTATCTTTCTCCTACTTTTCTACAGACCATAGAATACATAGGCATCTAATAAACGGGCGAGGGCAGAGGCATGGCGACCCGATCAACGCTCAGCTAGCCACAGAGGTTATCAATGCACTAATAAAAGTCACCAATGACACTAACATATAAACTTTAATTGATGAGAAAGCAGTTTTAAGGGAGTGCAACCTTTCCGTTGTCACATTACACAAGCCACCAATCTTGATGAATTAAAGTTTACTAACACAATAAAACAAAACTACTTAATGAATTAAACACATGCAGCACCTTCTTACAGCTCTTGTATCTTTGATTTGGGTGTGTCTTGTGCTGCTGCCTTGACTGAATTCGTCCTTGGTTTCTGGTCTTCGGTCTCGTATATAATATATGTCTCTCGAATTCGTCTGGTCTTGGGGTATTTATAGTTTCTGTCTGAGGGTAAGATGCGGCGCATCTAGTAAGTAGATGCGGCGCATGTACTTAACTTCGCGTGGGGTCCAAGATTATAATATTCAGGAATATTCGTACACCGCCAGAAGATGCGGCGTATCTTCATCTTTGGATGCGGCGCATGTCCTCTTGTATCTTGGATCGTATCTGGTGAAATATTGATAGTGATGCGGCGCATGTAACGAGTGAGATGCGGCGCATCTGGAGCAGAACAAGTTGGTTATTCTTCGTTGACCAAAGTTTCATATGCGGCGCATGGGATAAATCCATGCGGCGCATTCTTCAAAGTCAGGCAGTGGTCTTCATTCTCTTCATTCCAACAACTAATTCCAATCTTGATCATTTTACTCCATTTTTAGTCCATAATCGCTAAGTTTCACTAAATGCTTGTTTTTACCTGAGAATTACAAAAGTAAACGATTAAGTATCAATCCTCATACATAATATAGTAAAACAAGTCAAATTAATAGGATAAATGATAGTAATAAAATGTACTTATTTGAGTTCATCAGTGTTACAGATTGGTATTCAGAGCCTAGGTTATAGAGAACTAGGTTTATAAAAACCTTAAACTATAACCGATTTATGAAAAACTTTTCCTTATGACCACCAGATGCCTGCCAGTTTAGCTTGCTATGATTTGAGCATTATTTGCTTTATTTGATTAAGTGTTATGATATGCTATTTGAGTGTTTTATTAAGCATATATGATATAAGTATTTTCTATGTACTTACACGTGTCGCACCATATTTGTCACAGACTATGTCTCCCCCTTTCAGTACACATGATGAGATAGCTGCTGCTGGACACACTTCTCCGTTGCGACAGCCAGTTCCATTTGCGGATGACCCGTTGATGGAGGTTTTCAGAGCCGCTGCTCAGCCACCCATTCCAGCTCAGCATGTACACACCACTCCAGTGTCTACCTCACCATATTTACCCCGATACACCACAGTTCACCGCTCATCCCCAACCCAGCTATACACTTTCACCCAGCATGTTCAGGATACCCCACCTATCAGACATCGGGCTTCGTATAGGCGAGTCCGTGGACGTCGCCTCCAGATTTCATCTGTGTTATTTTCACCTAGGAGGAGGACTAGATCAGATTATGAGGGTACCCCTACTTCATCACCATCTCAGTCACCCATATCATCTCCAGACCATTCCCCTATTAGCCAGAGACTTAAGAGATCTGTTGAGACTTATTCAGATGAGGATGAGGATCCAGTGGAGGATCCATAGCAGGTTCAAGATGAGCCTACTCCAGCTGTGACAGCACCTACTGAGCACACTCCTATTTGTGTAGAAGATGACAGGGACAGAGATGCACCTATGGATTTGGATAAGGTGATGATGCCACGGGATGGTAAGGGCATCATGGAGGATGTGCAGGGTCTATTTGAAGTAGGGCAGAATTCCAGGGATGCCCAGATTCAGGATGTGAGTGACAGTCAGTGGATGGATATTGCTTGTGATGTCAACACGGGTGTACGCGCAGCTAGCCCAGAGTACACACCGTCATCTCCTTCATTCATACCACCCCCATCTCCGATGCATACTGCACTTCCATTACCAGTGATTTCTCCACTTGCAGAGCTCGAGGAACCCACTGAGATGGAGCAGATATGGATTCAGCTAACGAATCAGGCCAGTTTACTTGATGTGCACTCAGACCAGATCGAGAGGTTGGAGCAGTCTGACCGTATTCAGAGTATGGAGAGGAGGATTGGGACTGTTGACAGGGCTGCTTATGTGTTGTTTGAGGAGATGTACTCTGATCGACGTGTGATGATTGGATTGAGAGCTAGATTGGATGCTTTGGAGAAGTTGCATGGCAGAGAACTTAGGAATTTGGATTTTAGGGCTATTGGTTTGGGTAGAGGCCAGACCAGGATGCAGGGAATGTTGAGAAGAGCTAGAGGTATTGATCGTACTCAGTGGCAGAGGATTATGACTGCAGGGTAAACGATTGGAGCAGTGATGAGAGAGAATCAAGAGTTGTGAGACCGTATTGGTCAGTTGGAGACTACCATTGGAGGGATGACTTTGGCATTTAAGCAGTTACGCCTAGATAGTGACCGAGCGTAGAGTAGTTGTAGTTGATGATGTATCCATTAAGATGACTAGTTATTCTTTAGTATTCCAGCACTAACTTTTAACCATGCTTGTAATTTTGTAAACCTTTATCCTTTCGATATTTATATAACAAGCTTGGTTTTTCTAGCCGATTATTCATTTTTCCTCTGTGGTTGACTTTATTCTTGCGTTCTGTTTGCACTATCCATATGTTCATATGATTCTTTCCTTCCATAAACAAGATCTCATTTATCGCCATCTTTTGTAATGCAGATAAATGGCACCCAAACAAAAGTCAACCAGAGTCACACGAGGAAAAACTACTAACACACCTACCCTAACAAGGACAGTGAGGGGAAGGACTACTGAGAATTCCAGGGAGGCAAGAGCCACACAGTGCCAAGTTGCTGGGAACGCCGCCCCAACCAGGGCCGCGGCAAATCCACCAGTGGTGAATCAAGCAACTCTGGATCATCTTGTTACTGATCGTGTGGCCGCCACTTTCGAATCCGCAAACAATTCGACCACCAACACCGGAACATCTAGGCCAGTGACCAACAACCGTGGTCGCACTTACTCTGAATTCCGAAGGATCATGGTTGGAGGATTCAGAGGAACAGAGGGAGCCATTGGCCTGACTAGATGGATTGAGAAGCTAGAAACCATGTTTCGCATCAGTGGTTGTAACGATGACGACAGGGTCAAGTATGCATCTTTCACTTTCATTGATGCCGCTTTGACCTGGTGGAACAACTACATGAAATCTGCTAACATGGATGTTGCTTATGCTATGCCGTGGGAAGACTTTAAGGAATTAGTGCTTAGGAAATATTGCGCATGAAATGAGGTCAAGAAGTTGGAGATAGAATTCTAGAATTTGAAGGTGCAAAACAACAATATGGCTGCTTACAACTAGAGATTTCAGGAGCTGGCTTTGCTATGTCCTGAAATGGTTCAGACTGAGACAAGGTTGATTGAGAGGTATATCGGTGGTTTACCGAAGTCCGTAAGAGGTGATGTGACTACCTCGAGAGCTGCAGATCTTCATGAGACCATGGAGACAGCAAACAAGTTGATGGATCAGGAATTGGAGGATGTTCCAGAAAAGAGTGCTGACCACAAAAGGAAGTGGGACGACCACTCGAAGGGTAGTAACAGCAACTCTCAGAACAAGAGGCAGGATGTAGCTAAAGCTTACGCAGCTGGTTCAGGTGATAAGAGGGGGTATGACAGGAACGCACCTCTTTGTAACCGTTGTACGCTACATCACAAGGGACAGTGCACAGTGAAATGTAACAACAGCCAGAGAGTAGGACACTTAGCAAGGAACTGTAGGGCAAGACCCCTAGCCACCGCTGTAGCAGCAACACCCCACAACCGTAGGGCGGAAATCACCTGCTTTGGGTGCGGTGAAAAGGTTCATTAACGGAATGAGTGAAAAAAGCCCCGAAACCAGGGAAATGGTGGTGGACCAGGCAACCAGGTAGCAGTAGCCAACAATGGAAACCAGGGAAATGGAGGAGGAGCCCGTGGAAGAGTTTATGGTATGGGCAGAAGGGAAGCCCAGGACGACCCGAATGTGGTGACGGGTACGTTTCTTTTAAATAATCGTTATGCTTCAGTACTATTCGATACGGGAGCAGATAGAAGTTTTGTATCGACTGCTTTTAGTCCTTTAATTGAAATAGCCCCAACCACCTTAGATAATGTCTTCGACGTAGAACTAGCTAACGGAAACCTAGAAAGGGTAGGTACTATTATAAGGGGTTGCACTCAAAATTTAGTAAACCGCCCATTCAATATCGACCTTATGCCAGTAGAGTTGGGTAGTTTTGACGTCATCATAGGGATGTATTGGCTATCGAAATATCATGTCGTCATTATCTGTGATGAAAAGATCATCATAGTACCCAATGGGAATGAAGTTCTGATAATTGAAGGAGATCGGAGTGATCGTGCGCGTTTGTCGAGATTGAGCATCATCTCGTGTACGAAGGTGCAGAAGTACATTGAGAAAGGATGCCACCTCTTTCTAGCTCATGTTACTGAGAAGAAGGAAAAGGAGACGGAGAGAAACGATTGGGAGATGTGCCAATCGTAAGGGATTTTCCGGAAGTTTTTCCAGAAGACCTACCTTGACTCCCACCGGCCAGACAAATCAAATTTCAAATCGATTTGGTGCCAGGAGCCGTGCCTGTAGCGCGAGCACCCTATCGGCTAGCACCAACGGAGTTACAGGAGTTGTCTGATCAATTAGCTGAACTTTTTGGAAAAGGTTTTATCAGACCGAGTTCTTCACCATGGGGAGCTCCGGTCTTGTTTGTTAAGAAGAATGATGGATCCTTCAGGATGTGTATTGACTATCGGGAGCTGAATAAGCTAACCATCAAGAATAGGTACCCACTCCCGAGAATTGACGATTTATTTGATCAGTTGCAAGGTTCATCGGTTTATTCCAAGATAGACCTGAGATCAGGTTATCTCCAACTCCGAGTCCGGGAAGAGGATATCCCGAAGACCGCATTCTAAACCCGATATGGTCATTATGAATTCCAAGTTATGCCTTTCGGCTTGACTAATGCACCAGCTGTATTCATGGACCTCATGAATCGAGTGTGTAAGCCGTATTTGGATAAATTCGTGACAATATTCATTGATGATATCCTGATATATTCCAAGAATGAGAAAGAGCATGAGGAACATCTCAAGCTAATTCTGGAATTGTTGAAAAAGGAGGATTTATACGCCGACGATGCAGTTTCTGGGCCATGTGATAGATAGTCAGGGCATTCATGTGGATCCCGCCAAGATTGAGGTAATAAAGGATTGGGCAACGCCCACAACGCCTAATGAAATACGACAATTTCTAGGACTTTCCGGTTATTACCGAAGGTTTATTAAAGGTTTTTCTAAGATAGCTAAGCCGTTGACGAAACTGACACAAAAGAATGTGAAATACGACTGGGGAGATAAGGAGGAAGAAGCTTTTCAACTCCTTAAGGAAAGATTGTGTAGTGCACCTATTTTGGCTCTACCCGAGGGTAGTGAAGATTTCGTTGTGTATTGTGACGCATCACACAAGGGTTTGGGAGCTGTGCTGATGCAGAGAGAGAAGGTGATAGCATACGCTTCTCGACAGCTAAAAACCCATGAGAAAAACTACACAAACCATGACCTAGAGTTAGGATCAGTCGTGTTTGCTCTTAGAATTTGGAGGCACTATCTTTATGGTACTAAGTGCGTGGTGTATACCGACTACAAAAGTCTACAGCACATCTTGAACCAGAAGGAGCTGAACATGAGACAGCGCAGATGGTTAGAATTGCTTAGCGACTATGATTGTGAGATCCGTTACCACCCAGGCAAGGCAAATGTAGTTGCTGACGCCCTCAGCAGAAAAGAGCGGATCAAACCCTTCAGAGTCAGATCATTAGGGATGACGATTAGTTCGCCGCTTCCAGCGAAAATTCTTGAGGCACAAAGTGAGGCACTCAAGGATGAAAACCGACCAAGTGAGAAAATTTACAGAATTCCAAAAAGTGAGAATGGCTTCGTAAAAAGATCCGATGGAGTTTTGTGTTATGAGGACAGGTGTTGGATCCCGCTATATGGAGGAATTTGTGATTTGATTATGCACGAATCTCACAAATCCAAGTACTCCATCCATCCCGGATCTGACAAGATGTATTTAGATCTGAAGAAGTTGTATTGGTGGCCAAACATGAAGGCCGATATAGCTGAGTATGTCAGTAAGTGTTTAACATGCTCGAAGGTAAAGGCTGAACACCAGAGACCATCTGGTCTGCTTGTTCAACCTGAGATCCCAGAATGGAAATGGGAGCGTATCACTATGGATTTCATCACCAAGCTGCCTAAGACGTCGAGCGGTTATGAAACAATTTGGGTGATCGTTGACCGTCTCATTAAATCAGCTCATTTCCTTCCTATAAAGGAGAATGATAACATGGACAAACTCGCGCGACTGTATGTGAAGGAAATTGTCGCAAGGGATGGTGTGCCTGTTTCTATTATCTCTGATCGAGACAGTAGATTCACGTCTAACTTCTGGAGGTCGCTTCAGGACGCATTGGGAACCGACCTTGACATGAGTATAGCTTATCATCCTCAGACTGATGGTCAGAGTGAAAGGACCATTCAGACATTAGAGGACTGATGCGCGTGATGTGTCGTTGCGGTTTAGCAGTTTTAATGCCTACTCAAGTTTTAAATTTATATTTAGCCGACTTATCAATAACACACACACTTAACGAGCAGTGTACCCGGTCAGTATGAAGATAATGGTAAGTAGAGTGTCGATCACTAAGAGTGGAACGTATAATCTCGTTATTCTAATCAGTATTTTAATATCCTAACGCAAGGGGGTTTCAGCCTGAGAGACTGGCACAGTTTTGTTTGCAATTAAATAATAAAATAAACAAATAGGCACGAATCAGCAAGTAGCACACACGTACACAGATAGACACTTGAGACAATAAGAGGGCTGTCCTTATGATTAAGTAGATTGTCACTTGTTTTATTGATAGCTTTATATGAAGTGTATGTAATTAACCCTTTCTCGTTGGTCCTATTCTTATCGGCGAGTAAACCCTTAATGACGACTTATGTCTAAAAGTTATTCCTAAGTGATCAATTTAGAAACAACCGTGGGAGCCACACCTTGTCCCGCAGTCGGGTGCCCGCAAGCCACTAATAAACACAGAGGTGGTCAATGCACTAATAAGTAGTAACCAAAGACATCAACATATAAACTTTAATTGATGGGAAAGCAAGTATTAAAGGGAGTGCAATCTTTCCGTTGTCACATTACACAAGCCACCAATCCTGATGAATTAAAGTTTGCTAAAACAATAAAACAAAACTACTTAATGAATTAAATACATGCAGCACCTTCTTACAGCTCTTGTATCTTCGATTTGGGTGTGTCTTGTGCTGCCTCTTGACTGAATTCGTCCTTCTCTTCTGTTCGGTCTTTAGGTTTTCGAACTTCCGAATCTCCTTAATGCGTCTGGTCTACGGGGTATTTATAGTTTGTGTCTGAGGGAAGATGCGGCGCATCTACTTAAGTAGATGCGGCGCATGTACTTAACTTCGCGTGGGGTCCAAGATTATAATATTCAGGAATATTCGTACACCGCCAGAAGATGCGGCGTAACTCCATGATTAGATGCGGCGCATGTCCTCTTGTATCTTGGATCGTATCTGGTGATATCTTGATAGAGATGCGGCGCATGTTGATAGTGAGATGGCGCGCATCTGGAGCAGATTAGTCTTGATCTTCTTCATTTCAGTAGACTCTTCACTTTATGCACGTTTTGCTCCATTATTAGTCCAAAATCGCCAAGTTTCACCAAATGCTTGTTTTTACCTGAGAATTACAAAAGTAAACGATTAAGTATCAATCCTCATACATAATATAGTAAAACAAGTCAAATTAATAGGATAAATGATAGTAATAAAATGTACTTATTTGAGTTCATCAAATATCCCCCCACTTGAACTTTACTTGTCCCCAAGTAAACCTTAGATTAAATCTCATGAAAATGTATCCTAAAAGATGTTAGGATTTATTTTTATATTTAAGCATGTATTCGTTTATTTCGTAATCACACAACTAAACACTTAACAAATTAGAAGTAAAATAAAATAAGTCGATAAAAGCAAATCTAATCGTTTAACTGTCCAGTCGCGACGAATATTCTATCATAAGCTTGGCAAGTATACACATCTCCACCACTAAAGCTAAGGAATAACAAGTCTAAAGCGGTAAAAAGGGTTTTTAGGCTTAAGGGTTAATTATTCTCTTTTCACTATCGATCTCAAATTCCAGAAAAGGCGACAAAATCACAAATACATGATCGAATCCACGAACACGATACTTGCAATTGCTCAAATCCTTAACTCGAATAGGCTAAAGATAGGTCCAAACTTCACCAATAATAATATATCAAAAAGGGAGACAAAATCATAAATACATAGCCGAATCCACGACTACGACACTTAAGATTGCTCAAATCCCTAATCTCAATAAATCAAAGGTTTGGTTGGATAAAGAATAATAAAGGGTATGGATAACATTTGGGATATAAATTGGTGTAAAAATAAAAATAAAAATAAACAAAACAAATAAATTAAAATCCTAAGTGTGGTTAATCACTATCCCAACCATCCCATGAATAAGACTCATATCATTGAATAACTCACGCTTTAACACTTGAAACACACGCTTTAGGTAGACACGAATTATACTCAACAAAATCTTAATCAAAGAATAAACCTTAATTGGCGTTCCCATAACTGCCAATTCCCATTCAATCCATAGATATAATACAACAAATAGTGGTGATATCGACCACTTACATAACTCTACATCGTTGGCTTAAAATAAACATCCAACTCTTTCTTTCTTTCTTTTTCTTTTCTTATTTTTTTTCGAATTTTTTTTTTTTTTTTTTTTTTTTTTTTTTTTTTTTTTTTTTTTTTTTTTTAAAAAAAAACTTAAAACATAAACATAGATGTGTAAAATTTCACCACATCACTATAACTTTCTTTCCGGATAATTTTTATTCATACTTTTCATACTTTCAGAAATAACGCTAATAGTGAAAGTAGTAAACACACGAAAAATAAACTCAAAAGATATACAATATTTACTTTCACTCCAATTTGCATTGTGCAATTTCCCGACCTAACCATATATAATGAATTACGCACGCGAACACAGGTAATGTAAGGAAACACACTCTGCCTATAGCAATTAACCAACCACGGACTTTAATCTACAGGGTAGGCTAAGGTGTAAGGGTGTAACGAAACATTTTAAACATAGGTGTAAGAAACGAAAGGAATGGCTCTGAGTGTTTTTCTAGGGGTATCTTACTCTAAAAATGAGAGTAACAAAAGGGTTTATACGGGGGTTAACTAACCAGTGTAGTTAGTTAATAACACGTAACATATAATAGGCTATTTGGGTGTAATCCTAGAAATTTACCAATTTAGACAAGTCATTCCAATTATATAAATAATACTCATTATGGTGGTCTCGAATAGTATACAAGCCAAGTTCTAAAGTTTACAAGTCACCGGCACACTCATAGATTTGTGAATTTTGAAAAATCACAATTTTTGAAAATAACGTCTTGTGTGCAGCTATGCAACTTAGATCTTAAACAAAAACATGCTAAAAAAAAAAAAAAATTAAGTTTGATATATTAAGCACATTTTAAGCATAATTTTTGAAAAAGTTTAGGACAAGTAAGTGTTAAGTGTTCTAATTCTCCTATCCCCCCACTTAAGTTAAACAACGTCCTCGTTGTTTGTATAAAAGGTTAAAAACTGGAAATAAAAGAATTAGAACGGAAAAACTCCCCTGAGATTTGCTCGGTATGATCCTCCATTTGTATATGAGCAAAAATCAACTTCTTGTGGATTAGAACGTTAAAGCTTCATACTTGATGTATCCACAGAAAATTCAGGAAACTATAATACCACCAACACTTTTAAAACACACCTAAGATAAGAAAGGTTCAACTTGCATAACACATTAGTAGTTAGGAAAAATAAAACTTAAAAATTAAAACTGAAAATCATCAGGTCAGTCGATGCGCCGTATCTTATTGAAGAAGATGCGCCGTATCGAGCCTGGAATAAATACGGATCAGAATAAAGATGCGCCGCATCCTTAACCAGGGATGCGCCGCATTAAAATAAACTGATAAATAGTTTTAAAGTCGAAAAATAAAAAATGCAGAAAAATAAAATAAGATATGACCATTGCAGAGGATGCGTCGCATCTCAGGACTGAGATGCGCCGTATCTTCGTGCGGCCTGGACTGACTCGACTCAGAAAACAGAATAATAAAAGATAAATCCGGGTTGTCTCCCGGTCAGCACTTGTCTTTATTCCAGAGTCTTCAAGTTAGACTCACGTTCAGCACTTTAGTATCGATCATTGAAGGAGTCGGAAACATCACGCTCCTTCATCCCCAATTTAGTAATATTGAACACTCCTTGCTCGTCCTTAATTTCCACGCCGTTTTTCTTTAATATCTGTATAAACAAAGTCCTGTCCCTTTCGGGCAGAGATGACAAAATGATAGACGGGAAATTCTTATTATCATACAGGCACAAATAAGCAAGGTGGGGTGGTAGTTCAATAAACACCTCATTATTCAAATTCGTTTTCTCAACTACTCTCCTACGTTTATTAATTACTACACAATCATACCACTCATCATCAGAATCACTAACAATATCGCGTCTAAGTTCTGTAGGTACATTAAGGTCAATGAATTCCTCAAAGTCTTCATGATTAGGATTAGCTGAGTTGTTTTGAATCAATGTTTCTCCCATAAGTCTAGCTTCAAGATCGAGGTCCATACGCTCTCTTAATCCTAGTACATAAACACCTCTAATTATGCTTTTAACTGGATCTTGGCACTTATAGACTAGTTTATTATTCCCTACCCTTAATGAAATTTTTCTCTTAAACACATCAATCTTAGCATGGGCAGTAGACAAGAAAGGTCTTCCGAGGATTAAAGGAATCTTAACATCCTCGGGCATGTCTAGTATAACAAAGTCTACGGGAAAAATAAATTGCTCAATCTTAACTAGCACATTATTAGCAATCCCCTCAGGTCGTTTTACTGTTTTATCAGCCAGTTCAATAAGTAATTTAGTTGGTGCTAATTTTCCTAGTCCTAGGGTAGCGAATGTCTTAAGAGGCATAACACTAACACTAGCTCCTAAGTCAGCCAACACATTATTGAAAGATATATTATTAATAGAGCAAGGTAGAGTAAAACTTCCTGGGTCTCTTTCTTTATGAGGCAAGGCATTTGAATCGGTTGCAGGGCTCTCTTCTTTCATTGTTGCCTTGATCTCCTCTTCAATTTTTGTCTTCTCTTTTAGTAGTCTCCTTAAGCTGATTGAAGAGTTAAAGAAAAATTCGGGTCTTGCACCATCATTACCATTCATTGATCTTCTAGGTATATTAGGAGTGACTTCTTCAGTGGTGCTTATGGCCTTGACATGATCCCTTGGGTTGGTTTCAGTTGAGCTCGGTAAACTTCCATATCCCCTTTCTTGAAGAACTTTGCTCATTTGACCAATTTGTTGTTCCAATGCTTTGATCGAAGCTCCTTGATTTCTTGTAGTAGTGTCCGTTGAAGCTCGAATTTCCTTGATCATAGCAGTATTCTCTTCATGTCTTTTAGCAGCATCGGCCATAATTTGCTTTAAAGTATCATCTAAAGTCTGCCTCCTCTCTTGATAAGCGGGATTGAAGTTGTTCTTTTGATAGAATCCCGGACTAGCTTCCCTAAATCTTGCTGAAGGTCGGAATGGTTGTCCAAATTGGGTGTAATAAGCTTCTTCAAACGTCTCACTTTCATTCTTGTTCGGGCAATCTTTAGTGTAGTGAGGTCCTTCGCATTTTTCACATCCAACTTGGGCAGCATATGCTCTTTCATCTCGCTTCTTCATCTCTCTACTAATTTTATCCAATTGAGCTTGAATAGCAGCAATTCCATCAAAATTAGTGCTGCTCTTAGATCTAGTAGAGGTCCCATCGTGCCATTTCTGAGAATGATCAGCAGCTTCTTGGATCGCTTTCCTAGCATTAGTTGCACTCATCTGAGGTACAGCTCCCTTAGCATCCAAAATTTGTCTAGTAGGCACGTCCAATCCCTGATAAAACAATATTATTTCCTGCATAGGGGTTAGATAGTGTTGAGGACATTTTATCAATAAATCTTTAAATCGTTCCCAAGCTTGATAAAGGGTTTCATCAGGCTCTTGCTTGAAACTATTGATAGCCTCCATCTTCTTAGCAGTCTTAGCAGGTGGACAATATCTCTTCAGGAATTTGCTCTTCAAACCTTCCCACGTAGTGATTGAACTAGCAGGTTCATTCCTTAGCCACTTGTTAGCAGCTCCTTTTAGTGAGATTGGGAAGATTCTTAGCATGAGTTGATCGGTATTGACACTTTCTGTAGTAAACAAATCTGCAATCTCCAGGACCTTTTCAACATGCTCATTAGCATCCTCTTGTTCCGTCCAACTGAAAGCATTCTCTCTGAGCTCTTTGAGAAATTGTCCCTTCAACTCAAATTTTGACTTGTCATCAAACTTAGGTCTAGCAACTCCTGAAGTGTAATCAGCACGGGTATTGTTCATGTATTCCTCCATAGTAGTGTTTTCGCCCATTGTTTCTGTTTCAACTTCCTCTTTCTCTTCAGAAAAATAATCAAGCTCGAGTGAACTTGAAAGATCAAAGCTTCTTGTGTTGAAAAGCCTTTTAAGCGAATGTAGGGCTCGTTCAGGATCTTCGAAAGGTTGAATCAAGTTCCTCGTAGAACTCCTGGTCATGCACTTCCTGAAATCAATCACAAAAGCATCAGTAGGGTATGCTCGAGAAAGTAATATATCAGATAATTAATAACGAAAACGGAATACGAAAAATTAAAGTTACTGATATCTGCAGACGATGCGCCGTATCCAAAAAATTGGATACGCCGTATCTTAATACGTTAAAATTTAATCAGACTTTTATTCAGAAAATAGATACGCCGCTTTAAATTTATGAATGCGCCGTATCGAATTAATCAATCAAAAATCAATTTATCTAATTAAAATTAAATGCGTCGTATTAACGAAAGTTAATGCGCCGTATTTTCGTTACGTTTAAAAATAAAAGATTTTTGATTCAGTAAGATGCGCCGTATCGACGGAAATCGATACGCCGTATTTTGTTTAATAATTCGCAAACTGTTTTTAATTAAAATAATAGATACGCCGTATCTTCAAAAGAAGATGCGTCGTATGGCGTTAATGTTTTAGAAAAATTTTTATCAAAAACAGATACGCCGTATCTGCAAAAGCAGATGCGTCGTATTACTTTATCGCTTAGAAAAATTTTCTTATTAAAAACAGATACGCCGTATCTTGGGGAAAAGATGCGTCGTATCGAATTAATTAAACGCGTTGTATTAAAAAAAAATTAAACGCAATACGCCGTATCTGAGAGATCAGATGCGCCGTATCGTTTGATTTAGCACAGTACAACGATAGCAGAACAGAAAAATACGAAAAATAAAAACAAAAAATAAAACACACGAAACAAAAATAAAACACACAAAAATAAAAACAAAAGCAAACAAATAACACACAAACAAAAACAAATAAAAGCAAAAATAAAAGAAAACAAATAGCACACAATACAACAAATATGCAAAATAGTACAATGATGCAATTTAATCTAATAAAAAGAAAAACCTAATTAAAATACTAATCAAATTAACAGAAAATAACAATTCACTCCCCGGCAGCGGCGCCAAAAACTTGATGCGCGTGATGTGTCGTTGCGGTTTAGCAGTTTTAATGCCTACTCAAGTTTTAAATTTATATTTAGCCGACTTATCAATAACACACACACTTAACGAGCAGTGTACCCGGTCAGTAGAAGATAATGGTAAGTAGAGTGTCGATCACTAAGAGTGGAACGTATAATCTCGTTATTCTAATCAGTATTTTAATATCCTAACGCAAGGGGGTTTCAGCCTGAGAGACTGGCACAGTTTTGTTTGCAATTAAATAATAAAATAAACAAATAGGCACGAATCAGCAAGTAGCACACACGTACACAGATAGACACTTGAGACAATAAGAGGGCTGTCCTTATGATTAAGTAGATTGTCACTTGTTTTATTGATAGCTTTATATGAAGTGTATGTAATTAACCCTTTCTCGTTGGTCCTATTCTTATCGGCGAGTAAACCCTTAATGACGACTTATGTCTAAAAGTTATTCCTAAGTGATCAATTTAGAAACAACCGTGGGAGCCACACCTTGTCCCGCAGTCGGGTGCCCGCAAGCCACTAATAAACACAGAGGTGGTCAATGCACTAATAAGTAGTAACCAAAGACATCAACATATAAACTTTAATTGATGGGAAAGAAAGTATTAAAGGGAGTGCAATCTTTCCGTTGTCACATTACACAAGCCACCAATCCTGATGAATTAAAGTTTGCTAAAACAATAAAACAAAACTACTTAATGAATTAAATACATGCAGCACCTTCTTACAGCTCTTGTATCTTCGATTTGGGTGTGTCTTGTGCTGCCTCTTGACTGAATTCGTCATTCTCTTCTGTTCGGTCTTTAGGTTTTCGAACTTCCGAATCTCCTTAATGCGTCTGGTCTACGGGGTATTTATAGTTTGTGTCTGAGGGAAGATGCGGCGCATCTACTTAAGTAGATGCGGCGCATGTACTTAACTTCGCGTGGGGTCCAAGATTATAATATTCAGGAATATTCGTACACCGCCAGAAGATGCGGCGTAACTCCATGATTAGATGCGGCGCATGTCCTCTTGTATCTTGGATCGTATCTGGTGATATCTTGATAGAGATGCGGCGCATGTTGATAGTGAGATGCGGCGCATCTGGAGCAGATTAGTCTTGATCTTCTTCATTTCAGTAGACTCTTCACTTTATGCACGTTTTGCTCCATTATTAGTCCAAAATCGCCAAGTTTCACCAAATGCTTGTTTTTACCTGAGAATTACAAAAGTAAACGATTAAGTATCAATCCTCATACATAATATAGTAAAACAAGTCAAATTAATAGGATAAATGATAGTAATAAAATGTACTTATTTGAGTTCATCAAGGACATGCTGAGAGCATGTGTGATTGACTTCGGGAACGACTGGGATAGACATTTACCTTTAGCCGAGTTTTCCTATAACAACAGCTATCACACCAGCATTAAGGCTGCACCGTATGAGGCACTTTATGGTCGTAAGTGCAGATCGCCAATTTGTTGGGCTGAGGTCGGAGAAAGCCAACTTACCGGACCAGACCTAGTCCACGAGACTACTGAGAAGATCGTGCAGATCAAGAGCCGAATGCAAGCGGCTCGTGACCGTCAAAAGAGCTACGCCAATAAGAGGCGAAAACCCCTTGAGTTCCAAGTGGGTGACAAAGTGATGTTAAAGGTCTCGCCATAGAAGGACGTGATAAGATTTGGCAAGAGTGGTAAGCTGAACCCTCGCTATATTGGACCTTTCGAAATTCTTGCCAGGATCGGGCCAGTAGCCTACCGACTCGAACTGCCATCTGAGCTCAGCGCTGTACATGACATCTTTCATGTCAGCAACTTGAAAAAGTTCTTATCTGATGATAGCGCCGTCATTCCTTTGGATGAGATTCAGCTTGACGAGAAACTAAATTTCATCGAGGAGCCGATTGAAATCATGGACTGGGAAGTTAAACGACTAAAGCAGAGTCGTATCCCAATTGTGAAGGTCCGTTGGAACTCTCACAGAGGCCCCGAGTACACCTGGGAGCGAGAGGATGAAATCAAGCGAAAATATCCTCATCTCTTTTCGAACCCAACGAGTAACGTAAACTAAAATTCGGACGGATTTCCCGATTAGCTGGGGAGACTGTGACAAATGGTAATTTTCACGTTGTTAATTAGTAATAAATGGTTAATTATTATTTTTAAGCTGAGCATTTCTATGCGCATTTGCATGTTTCTGAGCATTTTTGAGCATTCTTGGGAGTTGTCCCGCATACTGTAGCTTACAGTCACTGCAGAAAAAGTTTATTTTTGTTAGTAAGCATAAATTATTCTATTTCTGATAGTTACTGACAAGTTTCGTAATTAACTGAGAGTTTTCTCACATTTTACTGAAAAGAAACCGCACACGCGTACCGACAACATAGTATATATGGTAGCAGTCAAATAAATATATTTTTGAGTCAGTAATAACATTTTATTACATTTCTGACAAAACGTGGATAAAACTTTATTTTACGTATACATATCCAAAAACATCAAACCGGGACTTTACGGTAACGTTTAAGCTCAAACCGACACACGATACACCAACGAGGAGTAAAAATATTTTCCCTCCCCCTCTAATTTGTCCATAACCGGCCACTAGTAAAAACTCCCCCACTATATGACAAATTCTTACCACTAACTCAATTTTAATCTTATAAATATAAGTCATTACCTTAAATGTTAAACACACCAAATACTCTTATCCATTTTGCTCTCACCCAACTTCCTAGATCATTTTTCTTTCAAAATTCATGGCTCAACATAGAAATCCGAGATCCATAATTTTTTTTTGAAGTTCAAGCTAGTTGGGGTGTATATTCAAGAGTTTCGAGTTAATTAGAACGTGTTTTGGGCAAATTTGGTGAAGTTTGGGTTGTTCTTTGGTCATCCTACCTCACATTAAAACTCAAGAATTGTAAGAAAACATCAAAACTTTTCTAATCTTGTTGATTTCATGTTCATTTGTTGTCTAATGATGTTACAAATTGTTAAATTTGTATATTTTGTTAAAATGAAAAAGATAGGGCTTGTTATTTATTAATATGGTGCTCGACATTTTTGGAATTTATGTACAAATTAGAGTATTTCTTGCTTGTGTGGTCAATCTTGTTGTATATGGTACTAGTTTGATGATACAAATGTGATTAGTGTTAATTACGCGAGATTAAGTCAATATATACACTTATGTGAGTATATACATGGATCGGCCATAATAAAATTACAAAACTATTGGGGTTTTGAAAAACATAAAATTTTGGCTCAAGTGGTGAAATAGTGGAATTAATGCTTAAAAGTTTATGTAACATATCAATAACACATAACACACTCAAATCTTGATGTTTGGCCGAAACTTTAGAGAGAGAAAGAGAGGAAAGGGAAACTTTCTAGTGAGAGAAACAATGAGATATTAGATTAAGTGAAATGAAAGCTCCAACCCTTTCCCTTGGGTGGGAAACGGTATATATAGTTACACATAATACGCCCCACATGGGTTGTGGAGTGAGCTGACAGTGGGTAAAGACCCGACCCACTTCCACAAATACTACTATGACTAAACTAATATTACGATAACTAAACTAATATTAATAAGCCTACGATCTAACTTGATGCTAAGAGATACTCGGGGTGACCGAGTCTTTCATATGAATATTTATATTCCTAACAATCTCCCCCTAAGGGAGGTCACCCCTGAAAATACACTTTCAATTCTAGCATTCTATTACATGTCTGTAAATTCCTAGCTCGTAGTCTTTTGATTCTTCAAGTTCAGCACACTTTGTACTTCAAGCAATGATCGTGTGATTAATGTTCCTTTGGCATATGTGATCTTTGAGTATTCTTTGAGATCATCAGCCACCGTAAATCTCCAAGTTCATCCTTTGTAGAAACCCCTTCATGTGATGTAGTGACCATTGGACCGACATGCTCACACTTTTCTTGATCAGGAGACTTTGCATCAGAGTTAGCGGAAGTATTGTTGTAAGTCTCTCAACTTTCATGATCCTTTGATAATGAATTAGTCGTGTGATCATGGGGGGTGGATTGACATGACTCTGCTGGAATTAGATACCACCATCACCATCTTTATATAAATCTGAAATAAAACAGTTAGCAATAAAGTTGGAGAGCAAATATGGCTTTGTCATTCACTCGATGTGGTTGGATTAACCTTCGATTCCGTGAGGACCAACCTGTGATCAGGTAGAATCTCCTTTAAAGAAAATTCTCCTTGACAGTACTTTCCATCTTGTTGTAAAGAATCATCCAACGAATTAACATCAGAATCATCATACTAAGCATGTTCTCATACCGGAACGTCTCAAAGCAGACAACACGGTAGAGTGAATGAGTGAATTAAATACCCATTGATTGATGAGAAATTGATTAGAAAAATCACTCGCGTGTCACTGGATAAACATTTCATGCAACACGATGAGGGTTTTATAAATTGAATCACATTTCTGTCATAAACACTTTTGTTTGAAAATTTACACACTCAATGTGCTCGAAACTCAGTTGGTGAGCACATTGAAAGGTTTTCCAAAAGCATCCGTCAATCCATTTCCTGGAACAAGTTTGATTCAAATGTGAATCGCCCCATCGTTTCTTTCCAGTTGTCACAAGTTTGATCCATGAAGGATCTCACATGTCACCCACCAAGAGCTTGTTTGATGTTGGCTCTAGAAGGATTTCCATCTTCATTGTGAATACTTTACGTATCACTCGGATGTTCTGGCAATACCACAAGGATAATGCGTAGGACTCTTAATATATGTTTTCTTACTTTTCACGGTGTATGAAACAGCAAGCATATTGGAAATGTGTCCTAATGAGATTTATGGATGATCTCTTGGTATTTTGATTTAGTGATCGGAGGCTGGAGAGGACTGCCACCTTTTCAATATCATCTAACTCGGAGTGAGAGAGATGATAGAAATGTATTGATCTCCGTGACAAGTGAAACAAGAGTCCTTTGAGGGACCTTGAGTGGCTAGGGAGGGTTGTGCAGCGTATCACTGGGTCCATGATACTTGTCTTCAATGTCAGCAATCAACTAAGTGATTCTGACAGCATATGTATTGACCCGGTTTCTGCCTAAAGTGTAAGGAGGGCTTCTTTCTTTTCACCCTTTATCTTTACATTTCTTTTTCATTCTTCAACCCCTTCAACGCTTATCGAGAATTCATCACTAGTACCTTTTTGGTTTTGTTCTAGTACTAGCTCCATCTCAGTCGGCAATCTTCCCTTATTCTCACTTTTCTCCTTTTTTCATCGTTCCTAAGGACTTCTATTCTAACTAAAGGATTGTCCCTGGGAAGATCCCTCCGGTTCTGGCTGGATCATGGGAACTGATACCTAACCTTACCATCCTTATAACTCCAATACATTAAATAAAATGGTCGGTCTTTGGTATTCTTCCACAATTGCCATCATAAATCATTCGCTCCCCCTCAATATGTGCATCAATATACGAAAGAGTTTAGCACATATGAGAGAGCCTACACTTGAGTTCAAAAGATCACATTTTATCAGTTTTCATATTTAAATCACATTCTCTCCCCCGACTAAAAATTTCAAACCTTTTGAGATTTGTGATCCCAATTGATTTAAATAAGTTTAGAAATTATGGGAGAACATGTGGTCTGATTCAATATATACTGATAATGGAACATTACAATGCTCCCCCTCAATTAATGAGGGAGAATGTTAGTGTCAGAAATGATGAGTTTATAAATGATTTGGAGTTTAGCGAGAAACTCATGAAAAGATTCATATTCTGACACATAACATCACATGTTTATTCATTACTTGAGCCATACAAAGATAACTGTTACGACACAAATGATGTTGACCTTTACGTACAGATGACGTGATCATTCGCTTCTGTGAGGGAGTTAGTAGTCAACATCAATTATCCATCCACCAACAAAACTTCCCAAGTATTGTAGATCCCCACTCGGCGAGACCAGAATTAGTAATGCTCTGTTGAAGTGAAGGTGGTGGTGGTGGTGAAGGTGTTGTTGTTGTTGTTGCTGCCGATGTTGTTGTTGTGGTGAATCCAGAGCCAGTCATTGGAGTTTGAATATACGATCAAGTGGTTAGAGCGGGAGCAAGCACATTCACCTCAGCCATGGAATCTGCATAAGAATATCCACAAAGCTAGACATATATACTGATTAACTCTACATTAACCGCTACCACGCAGTGGTTTGCCTACTCACAAAATCATATTCATGACAAGATCAAACAACAATCAGGAAAAAATTTCAAACTGCTATCTAGCATGAAGAGCAAGCAGCAATCATGAACACGACAATTCACTCATATTTCAACATTCAACTCAGGATCTTATACACAAGATTCTAGCATGATAGCTACATACCTAAGCATATCCTGAGTGCACAAGCAACACGTCAACAACAATTAAACAGCTATCGACTAACAAAAGTCAATCAACATTCGAAACTCATTCAATCAGATCATACAAATGCGTGTGGAGTATTCAAGAACATCAAACATAATGGGTTTTCTAACTTCTTTTAGATTTTGAGTTTTAAAGTATTTAGGGGATTAAACGAGGATTCCAACGTGACACAAATGAACCTTCTAGTTACATAAAGCTAGGAAACTATAAGCAAATTGCACATAATGCCCTAATCTTTCTAACAACTAACACATTTGGCCATTTGAGATAAAGCTTAGTAAGTTCCTCTTCAACTAATACCCCATTAACTACAAAACCTTTTCTAACAATTATGAGATAACCAAGAAACCCATTTGATGATATAAAATTTGAAATCACTCTCCCCCTCAATCAATGACCCGTATTCTAGTTAAAGAGCTGTAGTCATTGATTGAATGACAAATTTTATGAACAATCCAAGTCTGAAAGAATTTCAGAAAACACGTTACCACCATGTGTCTCACAAATAATTTTCAGAAGAATCATAGACGGAAAATTATTTGTATACAAAGAAGACTTCTCTTCTTATACCATAAATAATGAACTAAAGCATGCACTAAATCGGGGATGCACGGATATGAAGTAATCCATGCCCGTATGGACTTCACCCGTTGTTAGGAACAACCGTCTTTTTGCCGACGTGCTTTCCTCATTTTGAAAAAAACCGGGTTGCATATCTGAAGTAATAGCAAGCCTGTCAGGATCGTTTGATGTATTACAGTTAGGGTGTTAATCCTATATGATGTGTATGTGATACTTTGAGTTGATACAACCAAGTATGCGAAATCTACTTAGTTATACTTAGAAGATATTGTTTGTGAGGTGAATGGAACAGTAAGTATTTGTATGTAGGTGTATGAACAATGAAGACAATTGATTAACCAAAATGATTCAATATTATTATAATCAATAATACGAGTACTCTTGCTAGTACTAGGGTTTACAACCTTGAATCTTAATAAAAGAGATGATAAGAGATCTGTATAACCTAACCTCGGATATCCTTTTATAGATTAAGGATTCCTGTACAAGATAACTATAATTCTATTTAAATAGGATATACACAATATCTATTCTATAATTATCTATACGCGTCTGTCTTCACCTTATAAGCAGTACTAACTTCTGGTGCTGGCAGTACTAACTGACTTAGTACTGTCAGTGTAATCTTCATCAGTCTTCAGCAGTTGAAACTTTAAGCCTTGCAGTACTAACTGTTAAGCTTAATTCCCAACAATCCTCCCCTAAACTTATGATTTCTCTCCAAATCATTAAGTTTCTTCGAATTAAACTTTAACACTGATGAGGGGGGATTCTTCCAAACATTACCATGTCAATCTTTTAGTATAAGCTTTTCTTTGCTCTGCAAGTTTAAACATTCTTCTGATTAACACATCTGCCATCTCTGAATCAGCTTCAACTTCCAGTTTTGAACACACTAAAGTAACTAACACATCTGTTCTGAGAGGATAGTCATTTTCAACCAACATGTAGATCTCCAAACCATCTTTGTTAGAAACCCTATGAACACCACATGCGTCAAAAAGCTTCCATGAAACATCTTTAATTGGAGCTTGAAACCTCCATATTGCTTCACCACCATCTGGTTCATAAATCCTCTTCAACTGTACCCATAATTCTTTATCTTTGTCTTCAGTAGGATCTACAACTCTGAATCTTTCTTGTACTAAATTCCATAACTGATTGAGATCTTCCCTATCAAATCCTTTAAGCAATTCTTCAAATAATTTGTATCTCTCAGTTATTCCACCAATTCTTATGATCTTCCACCCTTTCATTCTTCCTTCTGTAAACACTTCCCAATCTATAATAGGGTGTTTTGCTTGTAGTGGTTTCACATTTGTGGATTCAGGAATTATTACAATCATATTCTTGATTTGCTCATCTGTTAATCTCTCAGTTTCAGTCCTTTGCCTCTTTGATGTATCAGACTCTAACAATTCAGCTTTTCTCTTTTCTTCTTTACTGAGTCCAGTATCAATCACAATATCTGTTGCACTTGGCTTGTTTAACCTTGCATAAGCTGCATAATAAGCTTGTTCTATCTCAGCATCTGATCTCCCTCTAAAATAACTCTGCTTCCAGAATGCTTGATTTTTCAAATAACTTTTCATGAAGCTTATCTGCTCTTTATAAGAAGGCATCTTCTTCTTATAACCTTTCTTTTGTCTATCTCTGATTCTCTGCATAAGATCACTCCAAACTACTTCCTTATTCTTTGATAAAATAAAACTTGTAAGCTTTGCTAACTTTTCTTCTTCACTTAAACTCTGATCTTTAATAAGTTGATCTGCTTAAGCTTTCACAATCTGATCACAGTCTATCAAATATTGTAGTTGTTCTTCAAATTGTTCTGGATCCATC
The DNA here is from genome assembly GCA_021014915.2 of Artemisia tridentata subsp. tridentata. Classification (NCBI taxonomy): domain Eukaryota; kingdom Viridiplantae; phylum Streptophyta; class Magnoliopsida; order Asterales; family Asteraceae; genus Artemisia; species Artemisia tridentata. The sequence goes on from CP139506.1 coordinate 362,656,651, forward strand.
TGAGCATCTGAAGCCATCTTTTCTTTTTCTAGTCTTTTTGCTTCCATAAAGTCAATAATATCATCTTCAGACATTTTCTTTGCTAGTTCTGCATCAGTAACAATTTGAGCTTGTTCATCTGCTTGTTCATTTTCTTGAAGTTTCTTTGCCACTTCTGCATCATAATCTATTTGAGCTTGTGTCTTGGGCTTGATCTTTCTTTTCTGAGGCTCTTCTTCAAGCAAAATGCCTTTCCCTTTGTCCTTAGCAGTTTGTACTGCTTCTTCAACTATCTCAGCAGTACCTTGTTCTTGCTCTTGCTCACCCATATCAGTATCATCACCATCAGTACCTTTTCCACTAGTACCTTCTTCATTCCTCCCCTGAGTTTGAGAACCTGATTTCCCAGATTTCCTCATTATCCTCCCCTGTTTGGGAGAATCATCACCATCATCATCAGAACTATCTGAACCATCATCTGAAGAATCATCATCTATCACCACCTTAGATCTTTTCCTCTTAAGTTGAGCTTCCAACTTCTTCACCCTGAGAGTCAACTGGGTGTAAACTTTAGCAAAGTTGGTCTTGTGGCTTTTGAGATCTTCCTCCAGAGATTCCACCTTATTTGACAATTTTGTACAGATGGCCATCAATTCCTTTAGTGAATAGATGCCCTCATTACTTCTAACTGTGTTACCTGCTAGGAGAGGTGAATCTAGGGGCATAGATCCAGTTTCTACCCTAGTTAGACTAGGATGTACTCCTAAACCACCCCTTTGTTCAATTTGGCTTGGGATTTCACTACCTGTGTCAAGTCTTTGAGGACTTGGCACATTAAGTGTTGCCATGGTTGGGGTCTTATCTATGTTTACACTATCTTGCTTAGCAGTAGTGTAAGCTCCATCCATACTATCTTGAAAGATAGGCTCATCTACTTCAAAAGTTGGAGTAGGAGGACTAGACTGAGTAGTCATAGTCTCCTTTCTGGTTTTTCTTTTATAAGTTGTGGTGACTAGGGGTGTATGGGTTATTTCAGGAATGACAATGGATGTGTGTTGGGGCTCAGTTGGGTTTACTGACCCTTCATCCTCATCAATTTGTAGCATCTCAGGAAAAAGAGGTATTTCTACCCCATTAAACAATCTACTAGCCATAGCCATATTTTGAAAAACCTTTTGTTTCAGGCTAGGAGTAGGAAAAGTTTCTTTATGTTGCTTAAGTAAATTCTTTTTCTTATTCAGAAAGGATTGAATAAATCTTGGATACATAAGAAAATTTTTTTTACTTTTTACATTAGCAACCATACTCTCAAATATGAATTTTGAAAAATTAAAAACCTTGTTTGTTGACAAACATATGAGGGCAATAGCAATATTGCTACTGAATTGCTCCAATGATGTTCTTTTAGGACTTAAAGAATGTAAGAGAGTATGTATCAAGAATCTCCATTGTGGGGAGAAACATCCCTTTTGAAAAGTTAGATTTTAATTGGATGTATCATACCCCATTCTGGCAAGTTCTTGCCAAATTTCAGTGTTTAGCATGTTATTGATACCATCTGAATCTTGCAACTTAAGATGTCTCCTAAGTATAGATTCAGTAACAATAAAAGATATGTCATCCACTTTGGAGTGAATTTCTATGTCTTCCTCTTCACTAATTTTGACAATGGCAGTTTGCCAAAACTGTGTGATATGAGAGACAATAAGAGTAGGGGAAATAGTTAAAGCATACCTTATATGAGAGTTGTTGAGAAAATCCACAATCTCATAGAATTTTGGTCCATCCCCTTTCTCTGTTTTCTCAATAAAAGCAACCTGGTTGTGCGTCTTAATAAAATCCAAATTAGCCATAATATTCTCAGTAAAAATTGATTTGACTGTGGTGAATAGTGAAAATTTAGGTTAGAAAGTAGAAGATGAAAATGAGATGAGATATTATTGAAAGTATTAGGGTTTCTATTGACCGACTTAAAGAATATGTTAACTTTTATTTTAGGATAAGATTATAATAGAATAAAAGTTAAAATATCTAGAAGAGGATCCCTTAAAAACCGTAATTCAATCAGTAAAAATCGCAACAAACTTCCAACGGCTAGTTTCTAAGTAAAAATTAATTACTGACACAACAGTTACAACGGCTAGTTCAACAGTACAAACTTTGCACTAGCAGTACAAACCATTATCAAAAATTTCGAAAGAACAGTATGAACTTATATGAATTTCAAACATTATAACTCACATATAGTTTTTAGCAAACTATCAGCTATCAACGGATTTGATATGTCTTTACCAATAGCCGTTTGCTTTGGACTAGCCAACTCTTCACTGTTAGATATGGTAAGTTGATAACCATACAATTTTTGGTAAATTGTCAACCATAAACGGATTTGATTAGTCTTTACCAGAAACCGTTTGCTCTGGACTAGTTGGTTCTTATGTGGGTTAGACATGGTGAACCAATAACCATTTGTTGTGTGCACAGATCACACACTGAGCTCCAAATCACCATTCAGTCCAAAACATGAAATACTCAAGTCACAACCTCCAATCAATCTGCAATTGTTAGTCCAAAATCAAGAAACAGAGTGCAAAGCACTTGTCTCATAACATACAAGCATATGACTAACATTGCACATAAACAAGGAAATTAGTTTCCTTGTGGAACCCAAGCCATCACTGACTTTGGTTTTCCTCTAGCATCAATATAAGTAAACCTTTTTAGTACTGTTGGAGTACCATCTGATTGAAGTGTTCTCCAAACCCATGATGCAGATGCATTAATACCATTTCCTATATTTCCCTTAGCATTGTTTTTAAAACTTCCAGTATTAACTGCTTGCCTAGCAGTATGAACTGCTGAGTTTGCAATTGCAACTTTAGGCTTCCAAACTTGTTTGTTAATCACTGCATTGTTTTGAAATGGTCTTTGAACAGTTTTTGGTGCTGATTTAAAAGTTGTTTTTGCACCTTAAACTGTTGGTCTTGGGTAAACAGGTCTAAATGGTCTGGCAGTATGAATTTCTGGTCTAGCAATATGAACTGCTCTTGGTCTAGACCTTAAAAGAACTGATCTAGGCATCATTCTAGCATTGGAAGGGTGAGATGTAAGTTTTTCTGAGTTCACCCTAGGACTTGAATACCTAGTTACCCTATTATTGCAATAAGCTGCAAGATGGTCAAAGCTACCACATGTGAAACAAGCTTTCCTATAACAGACAAAGTCATCACCTAGTTGGTGAGACTTGAGGTTGTTCCAATTCCTTTGGTTACCTCTGGGCTTGTTTGTGGCTCTATACATTTCAGCATACCTAACTGTTGGTCTAAAAGGTTTAGAATTGGTTTTAGGCCTAACAGTCTCAGTTCTGACCACTTTTGGAACTTTTGGTTCCTCAACCTTAACACTAACAGGCTTAACCATAGCCTGATCACTCTCATCATCATCAGAAGTCCAATCCTCTATGTTTGGAGCATCTGATTCTCTACCTGATGACCTATCAGAGGACACCTTGTCCTCAGAGAGTGATTTATCACTTGCTCTCACAAAACTTACTTCTATAGGCTTTTCAACTACTTCATTCTCCTTAGGTTTAGGTCCATATTCCATTTTAGGTAGTTGAAATTCTTCCAAACCTGTATGTTCAAGGTCAATACTTGGAGGTGCAGGTATTCCTCTATGAGGAGGTGGAACTGAGTGATATCCTAGCCCTGACTTGGCCTTATTGATAGTTTGACATTCAATTATCTTCTGAACACCTTTTGATGTATATTCTAATGTGTCTACACTCAATTGAATGTTCTCCTTAGCCTGTTTAAGTCTATCAACCTCAGCTTTTAAATTGCTAATTTCAGCATCTCTAAAAATATATCTCCTTTAAGTACAACCACAGTTTCAGAGAAAGTAGACTCATTAGTTTTATAATGAACAATTTGCTCTTCTAGAACAGCGAAATCCCTTTTATGATTTGCTAAATTAAAATTGGTCTTGTTTAGCTCTATTTTCTGTTCATCATAATGTTTTCTAAGTGTTTCTAATTCTTTTAATGCATCACAAGATTTAGAACATCTAGAAACTTGTACCTCAGAGTCTGAGAAAGCCATGAGAGCCATCTCTGTAGGTGTTGCTTCTTCCTCTGCAATGTAGCTCCAGTCAAACCCTAAGCCATCAATGGCTATCATTGCCCTTGAGCTTAAGTCTGTAATCTCCACAACCCTTGATCCTGTTAACTTGCCTTCATAACCCTTATTCCTTGAGTCCTGCTGTCTGGGCTTCCTACATTCTCTTGAAAAATGACCCATTTTGTGGCAGTTATAACACTCAATCTTGGACTTGTCATAACCAGCAACATCATTGCTATTTATGACTATCTTCTTGCGTGTTCTCTTCAAAAATCTCTTAGCCCTCATGCTAAGAAGAGAGAGTTGCCACTTGATGTCCATCTCTTTAATATCATCTTCATTTATCTCCTGAAGATCTTCATGAGTCAACATAGTACCATTGTGCTGAGTAGTCAGGAAAGCACAATAAGTATTCTCATCCAGGAGTCCATTAGTACTGCTTGAAGTACTAGCAGTACCATTATTAGAACTAGCAGTACCAACTGCTCCAACAACTTGCACTTCTTCATCTGGACTTGAAGTACTTGAGGATGACACAAATGCCAAATTTCCAGGGCTTGAGCTTGTTCCAGCAGACCTCTTTACATCATGCTCCACTATTTTGAAATTGCTATAAAGGTCCATTAAGCTCATGGAATCTATATCGGGCTTGTTCTTCCACACAGCCACATGCATAGCCCATTCTGATGGTAGACTTCTTAGGAATTTGGAGTTGAGATCTTCCTGAGGTATCTCAATTCCAAGAATAGCAAGATGACTCACTAGTTTCTGTAGCCTGTTGAACATATGGTCTAGTGATTCATTGCTTGTAGCTGAGAAGTTCTTAAATTGTTGCTTGAGAAGGGTCTTCTGTGTTTTCTTGGTGGCATCATTCCCACCATATCTGGCAACAATAGCTTCAAAAAGTGTCTTTGCACACTTGAACTTGCTGAAGTTCAACAATTGATTATTAGGTATGGTCAATAGCAGCAAGCTTCTTGCTTTGAGATCATTCTTGTGCTGTGCCTTCTCATCAGCAGTAATAGGCTTTGTCTGCACTGTTGTCACAGATTTACCTTCTTCTGTTGTTGTTGTGGTAGAAGGCTTGAACGAATTTCCTTCTTCTATGATCTCCCAGAGTGCATAGTCCTGCACTTGGAAGAATTGTTCAATTCTCAATCTCCACATATCGAACTCATTGGGCTTGAGGATAGGCAATTTTGCAGCAAGATTGGTTGTTGACGTCTCCATGTCCATCTTCTTCTGAGAAACTGTTATTCTTGGATCTTCTAAATCAAAGTATCAAAGCCTTGCTCTGATACCACTTGTCAGGATCGTTTGATGTATTACACTTAGGGTGTTAATCCTATATGATGTGTATGTGATACTTTGAGTTGATACAACCAAGTATGCGGAATCTACTTAGTTATACTTAGAAGATATTGTTTATGAGGTGAATGGAACAGTAAGTATTTGTATGTAGGTGTATGAACAATGAAGACAATTGATTAACCAAAACGATTCAATATTATTATAATCAATAATACGAGTACTCTTGCTAGTACTAGGGTTTACAACCTTGAATCTTAATAAAAGAGATGATAAGAGATCTGTATAACCTAACCTAGGATATCCTTTTCTAGATTAAGGATTCCTATACAAGATAACTATAATTCTATTTAAATAGTATATACACAATATCTATTCTATAATTATCTATACGCGTCTGTCTTCACCTTATAAGCAGTACTAACTTCTTGTGTTGGCAGTACTAACTGACTTAGTACTGTCGGTGTAATCTTCATCAGTCTTCAGCAGTTGAAACTTTAAGCCTTGCAGTACTAACTGTTAAGCTTAATTCCCAACAAAGCCATTTAGGCATGTTTTGAAAACTTTTTGAACTTCTGCTCGAACTTCATTTAAAGACCCGTGTCATTATTGAATGACATTTCTAGGACCGTAAATGTTATCAATATAAGAAGACATGCCTTGAAAAACTATTTTTGGAATTTTCTATTTTTCTGATTTTTATGGGTTTTTGTTGGTTTTATAATTTTCTATTTTCCTTTTGATGAGTGATATATACATTTTGTTGGTTTTATAATTTTCTATTTACATTTTGGTATAAGATATGTACAAAATATAGTATTCGATTTAAGAAGATGTTGACATGAATACCGAAATAAGGATATTATTCTGTACGTTGTAGAAGTCTTATAGTCTGAACACTTCTCTGTAAACTTCCCCAACCACACATTTTTGAGCTTTAAAGTCTCTTCAAGCTTCATGTAAGCTCACACGAATCCGTAGCAAACCACATCAAATATTGCTGCTCTTTTTAAGAATAATCATCGTGATTATCCGTTCGGCGGGATCATCAAATAGATCAGACAAACGTGATCATCAATCACGTATGAGTATATTCATTATATTCTCTATTTTCTTCCCGCTGAAGGCTGAAGTAATACATACCAAAAGTATCAAAAGGCCACTTCCCCTAAGTAGTTGAAGTGATGCAATCAGTCTCATTGTATGAAGCTCAAAAACCCGAAGTACACACTCAATCCCATTAATGAAGTCAAAAATGTAACATCAAAATCAATTAAGACTCGGAAATGCACTTTTCTCCCTTCAGGAAATTGCAGATGAGAATTGTTACACCAAAGTCAACTAAGTCCCGAATGTAAGCAATTTATCCCGTATGTAGTCGAAATGATAACACCAAGACAGTACCACAAAAGCAACTGAGTACCGGATGTAGTCGAAATGATAACACCAAAACAGTACCGTAACAATCAAGTAAGTCCCGAATGAACGCATTTCCTTCTGAAGGATACCGACTAACTAGAGGAATCATCATACAATTGTGTGCCTCTTTAATCATCAGAAACTATTTCTTACATCTCTTCCCCCACGTAGTTGGAATAATACACCAAAAGCTACGAGTTAAAACACTGATTTTCTCTGTGGTTATGACATTTGTCTTCCCGGAATAACTTCAATTAAGAAGAAGTATAAAGTTCATCATGTGTACTTGTTGTGCGTTTAGATGTATGTCTCCTTCCCCCTTGCTGGTTTTGATACCTCAGAATCAGCAACACATTTTACGCACATATACTTGAAATCTTGTGAGAAGAACAAAATTGGCTCAAGTGTATCAAGTGAGAATCAACTGCTACCGAAACTCTCTCTGACTATCTTTACCAACCCTTAAGTAGGCTATTTGAAGTGATAACTGATGGAGCAAACCTGATATACCAAACTTGAAACTGAAGTAGAATTCCCCGTTCTCATGACTTAAGCTTGCACTAATGTTGGCAGAACGATGTAGAGCATTTATGCTCCAAGCAAATCTCTAAGTACTCAATACCCAACCAAAGTATGAGACATTAACACCTATTGCGATTATCCACAATGTCATCGGCGTGTGACACAGAGTACTACAACATAACTTCTTTAAGTGATAGTTAACCAGGTCTTCAAACATTTACCTAGACTACTAGTAACTAGATAAACTAAGTCTTCAACTTAAATCTTAAGCACGAGCAATTTATCATTGAAAGTCATGCATGCAACCAACCCCGACTTCAAGATAAAGTAAGATCACGCCTTTGTGAAAGTCAACTTCAATCTCAAATAAGTGATACCTGATTAACTCCGTAGTCACAATTAGAGTCAAATTCCCAACAAGTGAGTGAACATACAATAAAATGTACGTCGATCCACTTTTCACATTTCTCCCCCTCAAAAATTGATATGAGGTTGCTATTTTTGATTGAATAAGTGCATATGAGGTTGATCTACTGTTCACACTTCTCCCCCTCAAAAATTGCATTTGAGGTTGCCATTTTTGATCGAGTGAATAAAAATACAATCTAATGAAAGTAGATCCACTTGATGACTGAATGAGCATGGAACAAGTATGAAGCTTGTTGATGAGAATAGTCAGAAACAGGAAGATTTCTCTTCTTCCGAAGATAAAGTGCACTCAAGCGTACGCCTTTCTTTTCTTTGAGGAACGGGGCCTGGAGTGTTTTCAGCAGACGCCATTATGTTGACATTAAGGCCCGAGGCATGAACTGCAGTGTTCAAACGTCATTTTCGATGAAGATCGAGGCCAGAACTGATGTGAACAGACGTCATTGTCGTTGAAGAGCGAGGCTTGAACTGATGTGTTCAAACGTCATTGACGTTGAAGAACGAGGCTTGAACTGATGTGTTCAAACGTCATATGTCGATGAAGAGCGAGGCCTAAACTGATATGAACAGACGTCATAGTTCATGTTCATCAAATTTGAGTTTCATGAACCCCTAATTTATGAGATATCAGTCTTTTCGGCAACCAAACTCTGAGTCTTTCCTTAATGGGAGTGAACGATGTACCTGCACTTAAGTAAAGACTACCTGCACTAACATTAAGAGTTTGTTTGCATTTATGTGGGTTAGTGATATCAGCATCTAAGCCATTTGGGGTTTCACTGTCAACCTTAGTTTTGCAATCAGTGAACAGCTTACTAGTAGGTATCCATCTAAGACCAACAAGCTTAAAAATTCTACCCGTCGGTATCCACCTAAGGCAAGATCTAGGAGTGTTTGGTTTCTCATGTACAGTGGAAGACTTGTTGAGAGAAGACCTTTGTCCTACAGCAATCTGCCTACCAGGTTTCTGAGTATAACTCTTTGGTTCTACGGGCTTGTTGTTGTTTCTAGTCTTAGAGGATTGAACCTTAGCATGAGCATTCACTTTCTTCAGGAATTTTGTTATACAATCATCATGGTTTGCATTAAAAACACATTTCTGACAAGTTGAGCAAACAGAGTGTTTGGATTCAGAAAAAGATATAGAATTCTTAGAGTGATCTGCTATGGGAATCACTTTAATCGATACGCAACTACTTTTAGAAACAGACATATTCCTAGTCTTGTCATGTGTGTTTTTCTTAGCATCCTCTAGATTGTGATTCTGAACACTGTTTTTATCCCTAACATGTTCCTTTGGTGTCACAAATGACATACGCTTTGAACTAATCCTAGAGGAACTAGAGGCACTCATATGATGAGGTTTTGCAAAAGCATATTCCTTTACATTAGGTCTAGATTGTGAAGTGACTGGTTTTGATAAAACTTGTTTCGAATCAACTCGGGAGGCAAACCGTGGTTTTGAAAATTTTGACCGTTCAGATCTAAACGCAGTCGGTTGTCTAACAACTGATTGGTTTCTAAGTGGTTGTAAAACTGGTTTCCCCAAGATTGATGTTTTGCAAACTTAGTGTTCACACTATTTCCAGTTAATTTTCTTAACTCGTTTTTTAATGCTGCAATTGTAAAACCCTTTTCATGAAGTTGAGCTTTGAATTCATAATTTTTAGCAATCAAAGAGGTTGTCTGAATTATAGTCTTAGTTTTCATTTCTTTGATTGAATCACACAGCTCTTTGCAATGAAATTTCAAAGTCTCATTTTCATTAAGTAATTCAACCACTTTAAGTTCCAATTCACTATTTCTAGTTGCAATAACATCACTGTCATGTTTAGCCTTAACTTCATTACACATATCACACATCTCAGCAATATGGTTTTTCAGGTTGTTGATCGTTAAGTTTTTGGCTTCTAGCTGAGCTTTCAAATCATTTATCATACAGAATTCACGGAAATCAGGGAGTTCCGGATTTTTACATGGTAGGTTACTTTGAAAACTTTCTTCCTTTTGTTGCATTGCGATTTCAAGTGAAATACAATATTTTTCAAGCTGTAAAAATCTGTTTGAAAGTTCATTAAAAACTTCTTTATCAACCATATCAATTGATTTGAAAAACTCAGCCGTAAGCAAAGACCTTGACGCATCATCATGTTCAGCATCCTAATCAATTTCTCCCCCCTTATGACTCATATTTGTTGAATCAGAGGTGATATTGCTATCAGTCTTTTCCAACAGGTATGTGTCATAAGTAGGCTTAATTTGATCAGTATGTTGTCGTTCATTAAAAAGGACATTATGTTGATCAGACAGATGTACCTCAGCAGATGGTACTTGGTGATTTACTGGTCTGAGATCTGCATCCACACCATGTGTAATATCAGTCCCTGAGTTGTTGCTCTCATTAATATCAGTCCCTGAGTTGTTGCTCTCATTATGCTTATTTGACTCTGTCTCGTTCCTCATGTGTTGTACTCTTTCATTAATGAACTTTTTAACATTACTCATGAGTTGGAGTAGTGTAACTCTGAACATGTCAACCTCGATTCCAGTGTAATTAGCAAAACACTTTTTTGTCATTTGACTGTCATAATCATAATCCTCAGTGTATTGCGAATCAATGAATACTTGGAGTTGGTTGTTGATCACACACAAAGCAGCCATGGATCTACCTTCCGAAAATTCTCCTTTGTCAAGTTGTTGTTCAAGTTGATCTAAATACAGAATCATTGTGACTGTGAAAGTCTGAACATCTTGACCAAAGAGTGATGCGAATGCACGTTTGTATCCTCCCAAGTATCCAGGTTGTTCAAAGAGAACCTTGAGATGTGAGTGAAGTAGTTGAAAACATTCTATGCAACTTTCCTTTGTATTATCAGGCAATTTTAGTGGCTGATGAAACTCTTTCTCTTGAGAATTCGAGCACGACGATTCCATGTTAGCATTATCAGAATCAAACACGTTTATTTGTTGTACAGGATTGGAAGTCTTATGTTTATCAACCATGTCGTACAATTTGAGTACCTCAGCTATGACTGAATCTGAAGTGTTTGACATGATATCAACGTGCACGGGATTTTACAATTCTATGATTTAAACCGAGAAATAGATTCTTTCGCGGGATTTCACAAAAATCAAGAATAAACCTTGAAATGATAATGATTACTTTAATTTGTTATGATAAAAGTTTGGATCGATAATATGATTAGTGATTGTGTGTTAAAAGTGATGATCGTTTGTTAGACTTGGTGATCTGTTGTTTAGTTGGGATTTGGTTTGGTTGATGCAAGTTGTTATGGTGAAATTTTGGTCTGAAAATTTAAAACCTCAATAACTTCATTCCGGAGGGGATTTGGGCCTCGAAAAATTCGTTTCACGACTTTGTGTTAAAATATCCTAATTTTCAGGCTGTTCCGGTCGTTTTGACAGGTATTTCGCTGAAAACGGAGTTACGGTTCAAAAGTTATGGCCGTTTGAAGTTTTGACGTAAAAAGTCAACTCTAAGATGCACAGAGTCAACAAAAAACGTGAATAAGCCAAACCGCAAGAGTCAAAATGCAGGAATTCAAAACGCAGAGTCTTCAGTCAAACCGTAAGTGTTAAAACGCAATGCTCAAAACGCAAGATCTTGAGGCAAAACGCAATACCCAAACCGCAACCTGCAAGAGAATACAAAACGCAAGACCAAATCGCAGTGACCCAAAACGCAGAGGCCAAAACGCAATGATCAAAACACATAAGTCAAAACGCAGTGACTAAAACGCAGCCTGGTCAAACCGCAAGACTGGCCAAACCGCAAGATTGGTCAAACCGCAGAAGCAAAACGCAGACTGGTCAAACCGCAGGACTTGAGGGCAAACCGCAAGACTTCAAAATGCAAGACGCAAGAAGACGAAGGGTCGCTTTCACTGCGTTTTGTCCTTTTCCCCATTTAGCTACAATCCAAACCGCAAGTCGGAAATACCTCAAACCGCAACCAAAAACTGCCAAAACAACTCCAAAACGCAATCAAGAATATTACACCGAGACTCAAACCGCAATCAAGAAAAATCTTCAATAATTCAACTAACACCACCAAATAAGCCGTAGAGTGCCAAGGAACTATGCTATAGATTATTTTGAATACAAAAGTACAAACTTCTAACAAATCTAAGCACCAACTAGGATCAAATCTTGATGTTTTCTCTCTTTTCTAGTCGAACCAAAAAACAAGAAAAAAGCACCAAAAGTAAACCACAAATCCGAGACACACAATCACTCTAACCAACCATGGCTCTTGATACCAATTGTAACATATCAATAACACATAACACACTCAAATCTTGATGTTTGGCCGAAACTTTAGAGAGAGAAAGAGAGGAGAGGGAAACTTTCTAGTGAGAGAAACAATGAGATATTAGATTAAGTGAAATGAAAGCTCCAACCCTTTCCCTTGGGTGGGAAAGGGTATATATAGTTACACATAATACGGCCCACATGGGCTGTGGAGTGAGCTGACAGTAGGTAAAGACCCGACCCACTTCCACAAATACTACTATGACTAATATTACGATAACTAAACTAATATTAATAAGCCTACGATCTAACTTGATGCTAAAAGATACTTGGAGTGACCGAGTCTTTCATATGAATATTTATATTCCTAACAGTTTATTTTGAATAGCTTATTGAATAAGCCATAACTAATTGTGTTTAGCTAATAAAAATATGGTTTTGGATCGTATGGTGTTATATGGGTCGAACCCATTAAAGTTTGGTCATGGTTGACTTTTTGACTTAATAACTTAATTATAAGTGCTTAATTGATATAATTAAAATTCGTTACGTAACTAATTTAACTAAAAAGGGCCTTGGACTTAAATCAATAATTTTGGGCATGTGAACTTTCTGTGACAGTTGGGCCAAGCCCAACCCAACTCGTCACAATTGACTTTTTTTGACCAAATGTGGTAACAAATGTGTTAAATTAACTTTTAGCAAACTAACGATATATATACCGTAAATTAAAAAGGCTAAATGGTTTTGGACTAAAATTTGAACTATTGGGCTCATTTAATGATTTTCGGCCCAATGAGTATGTCGGGTGACAAAAATGAGTTTTGAAATATTTTTCGACCCGCTATGAATATTTTTACTTAACGATACGATATATATATAATTAAAACTAGTTTGGACTTGTTTTGAGACGCGTTAATCTCATAAAGGGTAATAAATGAAATTTTGACCAAATCCTTATAAATGTTGACTTTTGAAGGTATATTGACTAAATGTTGACTTTGTATCGAAATCTATTATTAATAATTAAACGTGACGATAACGATAGTTATAACGATAAAAATACTTATAACGACCAATATATATGTGATACGGACTAACTTTGCAAATATAGTTAACGAAACGAGTTATTTGAGGAATTGCAACACACGAGAAAATGGAAACGATTGAACAAACGAATGGGTCATGCCCAATTTTCACTTAACATTTATTTCAAATTTCTTATAATTAAAATTATATTATAAATAATAAACAATATTTATAATATAATATTCCTCCACTAACACTATTATTTTATTAATTTCTCAAAATCTATTTAATTAATTATAACCTTAATTAATTAAATACATAATTACTAAACTTTACCTAATATATATGTATGATAGTATATATATATATATATATATATATATATATATATATAACTTACGAAATTTAATGATGAATACTAGCACGGATGTTCCGTCCCACGTGTTCCCACCATACACTTTCGCCATGAGCTACCACCAAGAGTTACATACGATAAATCATTTTGAAATATATTTTACCACACAGCAAGCAAGAAATACACGAGCACTGGTCACACGTAAACTTTTCAAATAAAGTAAAGACATATAAGACACGAATATTTCGCTAAGACTTACCATACTGATTTAGGTTGCATGTCGGAGCGGTTGCACTGTTTTGTTGATTGATTAGTAGGTTTCTATTATTTTAAGGTGAGTTTATAGCCCTACATTTTTATACGATTTGTTTTATAAGCTTTGGGGTGAGAAACATGCAAAACTGTTTTCATGGACCAAAAATGGATTTTGTTTTTATACACACTTGTATGCAGAAACCTAAGTTTAGCTGAATCCCATTGCGCCCACTATTATCAATCGTCAATTCCCTCTGGGAAACCGTGTGATATAAATAGATCTATTGGGGATGACACCCCCGTTCGGTTGGCTCAGCATAGTCAATGCGAACGTATACCATATGCAAATAGTCCGAGTGTCTGGGGATTAACACTCGCGGGCACCCCTTTATTTGCTAATGCCAGTTTGGCATGCTGCTATGTCTAGTTCGGTTAGATGAGGCTTAGTGTTTGCATAGCATGTTTTTCTCAGGAAACTGAGGTGTGTTTACTGAAGGCAGGGCATGGCGATGGTCATAATAATTGTTGGAAATGTTTTTATTATTGCGTTAACTCTGAAATTTGGACCGCTTTGTTAAATGGGCTACATTTTTATTTGAAATGAATTTTATGTAAGACAACATGACTTTGAACATGTAATGTATTTTAAAACAGATTTTTAATCCGTTCTCTATATCTTGTGTTGTGATTTTCGATTTAGTAGCACCCAAAGTGTATGCTTCAGCAATATTATGATTTTGGGGGTGTTACATTATGGGGATCGGTGTTAGTCCTCAAGATGTCACAAATGTTGCCAACGCAGTAGGTTGTACAACGTTTACAACTCCCTGCAACTATCTTGGTGTTAAAGTTGGAGATATTATGTCAAGAGGTAATTCTTGGGCTGAGATAATTTCAAAGTTATCTTCTCGCCTTTCTAAATGGAACCTTTAAACCCTTTCGAGTGGAGGACGTCTCACATTAATCAAATCGGTTCTTACTGCTATTTCGCTTTATCATATGTCTATTTTCAAAGTTCTGATATGCGTTCTTAATAAACTGGAATCAATACGTAGGAATTTCTTTAATGGTGTTGAGGGGTCGGATAGAAAATTGACTTGGATTGCTTGGAAAAACGTCTTGGCTTCTAAGGAAAAAGGAGGTCTTGGGGTTTCTAGCTATTTTGCTCTAAACTGGGCTCTTTTATTCAAATGGGTATGACGTTTTATTTCTCAAGATTCGTCTATGGTCAAAGTTCATTAAAGCTGTTCATGGAGCTAAAGGATCTCTTGATAATGTAACAATTGCTTCAAGAAGATCTCCTTGATTGGACATTTTACGGGAGGTGTCATCTCTTAAGAGCAAAGGTATTGATCTTCTAAGTTATGCTAGGAGAAAGATAGGAAATAGAGCGGAGTCCATGTTTTGGGATGATTTATGGATAGGAGAGACAAGTATGAGAATTCAATTTCATAGACTGTATTCTCTTGAATTGCATAAGGACATTAGTGTGGCTGAAAAATTGGGTCATCCTTCGCTCATCTTCTCTTTACGTAGAAATCCTAGGGGAGGGGCTGAAGAGGAGCAATTCCATTCTCTACTTTCTCGTACTGAAGCCATTACGCTTCCTTAAATGAACGATCTGTGAAAACGTAGAGGGGGTGAATACGTTCCCGTTTTGAAAACTTAAAACTTGTTGTATCAAATTTCCAATTTGGCTTGTTCTAATATGAAAGCAGTCTGTTGTAGTGGTTCGGTCACGGAGCTCCTCTCCGCCCTACTCCACTCCCCGAGTAGCCAACTCGAGAGTTACTTCACTAGATCAACAAGCTCCCTTCTCGGCGGAGAAAACCTTACACACGTCGCTTACACTTTTTCCGGTACAAAGCTAAATACCGGGTTCTAGTTCGAGGTAGAACCAACCTAACGTCGCCTATACAATTTCCGACACTAAGCTAGATGTCGAGTTCTTTTACATGGGTACAACCACTCCCGTCGTCGCTTAACCTTTTTCAGGTACAAAGCTAGATACCGAGTTCTTTACAAGGGTACAACCACTCCCGCTATATTTTATGGCCCGACATAGAAACCTTGTGTTTTATGGCACAGACATATAAACAATCTAATCTAACAAGAATAGATTGCAATGATGATCCATGACATAAATGGGTCATGGATATGAATGCCTAATCTAAATGAACTTCCGTTGATAGGAAGCCTTCAATGGATGAAGATCACAAGCTCCCTAAACTTGTTGTGATGGATCTTCATATATGCATATGAAATCTACATGAACTTCTTGAATAGGAAGTCTTCAATCATTGAGGATGTCAAGTGCTCTTGAATCTTCATATGTTGGAATGCTATGATGGATAATGACTTCAAGATCTTCAAACCTTCATGGTGGATCAGGAAGTATGCTATGGATAATGACTCATGATCTTGAGTTTGCTTCACAGGATCATTAACAGTGTATACTTACAACATAATGAAAGTTAGTAACATTATGATGATTATGTAAAGGGTGATTAATTTATGAATCTACATGGTTTGCTACTGATCTAAGTGTGTGAAATGATGAAGGGAATGTGTGTTCTAGTTGGATGAAACTATGGGTAAACAATGGGCTACTATTTATAGGAAAACAATTTGTACATGCCACGGATTTGGCGGATCCCAAAAATTGGATCCGTCTTTGTATTGGTTTGGATCCGTGGGTACATGACAGCTAAGATTTCAACAAATCTTTCCATATCATTCCATATCATGTTAAGTCATGTCAAGATCTTGCAAAGTCAACTATGTAACTTAAAGATCTTTCCAAAATATCAGCTAAATCAAATCTTCATGAAATTTGTCCAAAATCTTTCCATATCTAACCATATCTACCAAAGTCAACTTTGTTACTTAAGAATCTTTCCAAAATATATCTTTCCATATCTTCCTAAGATTTTCTAATGATGTATGCAATGATGTCATGAACATATTTCCATTTTAATTCTTAAAATGTAAATAATGTAAATGTATATATGTATGTCCTATGTATATACTAGCTTAACTAATATATGTTTGCCAATATGTATCATGTTAGTTTGAAACCTAAAGTGTACTTATCCTATTTAGGAAACATGACAAATGAGGTTCTAAGTAGAATAGTTAGCCTTTTTAAAATACTTAATGACCTAGTCGTATTTTAAACATTCTAAATGGTTTGTTAAGGGTTTGATCATAATGCCACATAACAAACATGTACGAACCTGTGTTGTATCATACGAGGACCCAAGAGGTGTTGAATGTATGTTGAGACAAGATATGATTACAAGTAACTTGTACATTTTACGTTATGTATCAAGTTACATGTTTGTCATCAATCAAAACAAACGAGACTGCTTGCACTAACAATCTCCCTAACGAGACTGTTTGCACTAACAATCTCCCCCTTTTTGATGATGACAAAATATGTAAACGTGATAGAAAGTAAAATGTAAAAAGTTACTTGTGTTCGTACTACCTTTAATATTACCTTCTCCGTTTACACCTTTCTCCCCCTTTTGTCGAAGCAAAAAGGGTGTGTCCTTGGAGTTAACTTCATTTCTCCCCGAAATGGCAAGCTTGCATCATCCCTAGTGAAGTTAAATATACTACTCCAATCTCCTATGGTTGTTGCGTCCCCTAGGTTGTTAGCGGATACATGGATCAAACTAGACTCTTAACCTACATCAAGGTTAGTGGTGTGCAACATAAAAAGAATATATATGAAAAATGCATGACGAATGAAATGCAAATAGCCAACGATACACGTGGGTAAGCTATGTTGGACTATGTTGACCTATCTCCTCCTTTTTTTCAAAACACAAAAGTGTGTTAAAGAATGAGAATTCTTAAGAATGCGAGCATGCTCCCCCTTGACTGTAGCTCCCCCTTAATCAATACTCCCCGTTACTAGGGTACCAACGTATATGATGTAAGGATTATGAATGCTACAAAACAAGGATTAGTACATGATATGATCCCCCTTGATCAATACTCCCCGTTGCTAGGGTACCGACGTATATGATCCAAGGATGAAAATGCTACAAAATAAAGGTTAGTATGTGATATACAACAATGCGTGTATATGATGCATTCTAAAAATGCTTAACGAAAGCTCCCCTTGCTCTAGGGCGTCAAGATGAACCTACAAAACAAAAGATTAGTGCACTAGAAGCTATGTCTTAAGTCATATACGACCAAAGTGTATAGACGATGCAATATGAGTGCTAGACTGATAATCCTCCTGGTTTGAGAGCGTTAAGCAGCACCTATAAAAGAAGAAAAATAATTGATGCAAACTTCATCCTATGATGAGTAAGCTATATACGATCGAGCGTATATGATGATGAACCTACAATGAAATGGTTAGTGCAATATATTTTATCTCAAAGAAAAATATTATGCAACATATTAATAATCTAATCACAAGCAACTTACCTATTGTGATTGTCTAATCAAAGAAAAATATGATGCAGCATACCAATTGTAATATCAATCGTGATTATCTAGTAAACCATGTTATAAAGTGTGTAATCTTCTAATAAGAATTACATTTACAAGAATATACTCCAAAAAAAAAACAATGCCTATGATGAGGATATGAAATGGAGTTAAAGTTAGTGATGCTAATGTTGGTGTTAGTTTACTAGTGATAACTCAATTTATAACTAAAGGTTGATGCAAGTAGGTTTTTCGCTAATCCATGGGGTTGATGACTAGTGAAAGAGGTGACAGAAGGTGGTGGTTATAATGAATGCAATGAATTCAGAAACTCTAATGTATAGCAAATGCTATAAAAGTATTTGAAGACGATTACGGTTATGATATTATCATCTACCAAAGATGATGAATCGTACCATAGTAAATGCTCAAATGAAAATAAGAGGAAGTGAAGACAATGATTACTTAGGAATAGAAATTTCATATGCAACAATTAGAAATACTAGATACCTATATACGGATGCAAATGATATCATATGATGAGAGTGTTGGTTGGACCAACGTGTTGAGAATGATGGTTCTGTTTGCACTGACAATGACGTGCTTGATATGTATCAAGAATGAAAAGGATGAGATCCTATGATGGTGTTCTAGACAATGAAGGTGTTCTTTATGATGAAGTTGTTCTAGACAATGAAGATGTGAAAGTAAATCCTAGACTCGTTGGTTATGAGAGGGTTGTATGTTATGATTGGTTAAAACTGAACCAGGTACCCGTGGATTGGGCGGAACCAAAGCTTTGGTTCCGTCCGTCTTATCCTAGGGTGCCGTGTGACCGAAATAGATTTGGTCATGTTTTGTCGTTTTTGATCAAACGAAGGTTCAAGCTAATGTCTATTTGCTTATAACTACTGATTTGGTTTCACTAATCCTATTCAAAGTCTAAGGGGACTTAATGCTTCTCGTTTTGTTAAACACATGATGTGTTTTTCACTTGACAAGGTATTGATGCAAAACTGTGATGTTGAGCTAAGAAGGTTCGAAAAACTTATGGTTTTGTGAACTAGTTTTAACTAAATAATGTGAACCTAAGTGTTGGTACTTGAGGATGTAAGAAACATGAGTACATGTTCTTTAATGTGAAAAGACAGTTATGTGAATGAATTTCTCTCCCCCTTAATCGGTGGACATCCATCATAATGTGTGATGTTAAGAATGATGAAGCAAGTTAATGAAAGCAATAAGCTTAGTAATGTTTTTGCGGATGTTGGTTAGCATACAAAGTACTTCATCCTCGAAGTTATGTAGCTCTTCTCTATCAATGCAAGATGATCGCACGACGAGGCATGTAGTTTTCTCATGGAAGGTGTATTGTTATAACTAAAGGATGATGGAGATGTTGTTAGGAAAGCGGAAGCAACAATACGATTTGGAGAGAGGTATGTTGAAAGATACCCAAACACAAATTTCAAACCTCTAAAATTTAATCCTATTAGCTTTTAAAGCTATATGCAAGAAATTAGATCCCATAAACATATTATTAATCTAAGTAGCAATAATGCGACAGCAATTATGCAAAATAAGCATAACAAAGAGAAATAACAAACAATTTGTTGTCAATCTACAAGACAAAAGTCTTAATGACAAAAGATGTGAATATCATAGAAATCATAACATCTTATATAAACAAAAACAAATATTCATCTACTAGACAAAAAGCTACCACATAGCATAAAGACAAATAATCATATTGCAAGATAGCATGACATTGTTTTAGATACTACATTATGAAATTGTTTTGAAGTTACGCTTAGTCACTTAAGCATACTTACTTATTAATTAACACAATGATCTATGTGTAAAATAAAATGACTTCTAAATGTTTATTATACCAAAAAGCACTTAGACATATAGGTGCATACATGGCAAACAAATAGTGTGAAATGGTCACAAAAGTAATGAAACTACAGGTTCATGCAAACAATTCTAACATTTTAGAAGCATGCATCATTTAGACTATCCTACGAAAGAAACTCAATGAATGTCAACTAAAGACAAGAGCTATCTAACACCATGTATTAAGAATGACATATAGTGAGTTAACAAGTAATACATTAATCTTACGAAATAGCATATAACAAAAGAATGAACAAATCATGTTAACATGAAGCATATAAGCATGCAGACAAAACCTTTCCAAGGTTTACACATTTGACTATCAATCATGATAACGTCAAGATACTAAATCATATCAAACAATTAACATGTAATCAACACATGTATGTGTAATGCAAGTAATTTTAAAGAAAAATCACATCTACTACTTGTTTGATTAGTATTCCTAAGACAAGATAAACTATCATCTTTTGATACTTACTTTAGGCAAGTATAGGAATAAAGATTTTTCAAGTTGAAGAATGAATATGAGACTATTACTAGCGGTGCTCAATTCAGGCTAAACATGACCATTTTTACGGGTGATTCCACATACCCAACTTCTCTGCTGGAAGCAATTTAACCATTAGGTTAAATTGAGTTTCTAGTGCAATAAATTCTCCAATAGTCATTCTCATGTCTGAAAGATAGGAATTCCTATTTTTACCTATATAAAATATGATAGTTTACCAATTACTTGGCTTAATGAGACTCAACTATTTCTATAAAAACTAATGTGATGAAGATGTCATGTTATATACGTGAATTTGACAAATATGTGTCAGCAGATTTTAATCTTTGTGTTTGGAATCTAAGGTTGAATGATCTAAAGAGTGACAATTGAGTTTAAGTATGTGTTATGCAAGTGATTTGATCATCTAAGACCAAGAGATATGTTTGTGTATGATAATGGAATATGTTAAGAACGTTCTCAAGAAAGCTCTTTGGAACAAGAATCTGAGTAAAGTTACCAACTTTAATAGATCTTGTGTATGCTCTAGAGATGTGTAGGATACACACAAGGTTTGAACTAGATTATGAGCAAGGTTGGGTTACGATGTATGCTTGAAAGAAGATAGATACACAAAGTATCTTTCAATAAGTAAGGTTATCATGCTTAAGAGAATAAGTGACAAGATGAGGGGAATAGTTCATAGAACCTGTGGGTGTAATGAAATCTCTTGTAACATAACCATTCATGTTGCAAGGAGAGAATGATGCATAGGATATACATTATCCTAAACGCATGATTTCTAAGGCATGATGTTTTCCCAAACATCATGTTTTCCTAAATGAAGCCAAAGTGTTTGATAGTCCTAAATAAACTAGGGGATGATACGAAGAATTCACTTGAGTTTCTTATGTATACTCCTCAAGAGTCATTGTTACTTGGGGTGCATGAGATTGTCTTTGAAATTTTGCATTTTAACATATGTTGTTAAAATATTGATTTAAGATATAAGCAGAAGTTTGGTGACAAAGTATTACTAATACTTTGATTACTTGTGAAAGTTGTACTACTTAAACCTAGTGTAAATGAATGTGAGCTTCATGCTCATTTGATGTTGAAGGTTCTAATCCTATAGGTGGTAAAGTATGGTTGAGTTTGTTTAACGAGTGTTTGGACAAAGGGCTTTTTGAGCAATGCACTCAATGGATTCAAATGATAATGAGGATTGTGGTGATGTAGGGGTTTGTTGTGCTATGAAGGTACTTAGGTTTTATGGATGTTGAAAACAACAATGATGGAGACTAATTCTTATGATCCATAGGAAGGTACAACTAGTGTGTGATGTGATCTAAAGCTTAGGGCCTGAGATATATCACAGAGGTGAATGTGAAAGTACAAGTGTACATGAATGACAAGAATGGATACTGATTCTTGTGGTTTACTAGTGAATGAAGTGCTTATTTATGTTTGTGAAACCTAAGGGCTAAATGGGATGAAGAACATATGTTCTAGTCATGATAGGATAAGTGTTTTAACATACGTTGTTAAAATACTTGTGAGTTGATTTTTTCGGATATGACTTTTAATGACTACCATCGTAAGTCAGATATACTTGAATATTTCGGACGAAATACTTAAGTTGTCAATCCTACTTGGAGAAAAGGATGACAAGACTTGATAATTACATCTATAACCTAAGTGTGAGTTATGACTTGATGTAAATCTTAATTGTCTTGAAAGATGACATGTTAACCAAGTGAGGCAACATATGTGAATACAGGATAATATCAGTCATGAGTTAGGT
This sequence comes from Artemisia tridentata subsp. tridentata, assembly GCA_021014915.2. NCBI lineage: Eukaryota > Viridiplantae > Streptophyta > Magnoliopsida > Asterales > Asteraceae > Artemisia > Artemisia tridentata. The sequence continues at coordinate 362,678,979 of CP139506.1, forward strand.
TTGTAATATGTGATATCTTTGCATACTGTGAGTCTGGTTTAGTTAGGAAGTTGTCAATTTACAAATCAAGTTAATGGATAAGTAAAGGACAGGTGAATGAGTGTAATGATCATACATGATCAGTAGAATAAACCTAAAAGCTAGAATCAATAATTTAAGGATTGGGATTAGTCGGGAATTTTGAAAAAGTTACTGTTGAAGCTTGCGGATCCAATCGACAACAAAGGCGGAACCAAAATTTTGGTTCTGCGGAATCCGCAGGATCAGGACTGGCGGATCCATAGCATACACTAGGCGGATCCAAAATTTGGGATCCGCCGAATCCGCCATATGGAGATTCAGATTCTTAACAGAGCATATGTCAAGATTTTCGTTACTCGTTCAAATTCCGAAAATTGTCCTAAACCATATGTAATTACTTATTGGTGATTGATTAAAAGCAAAAACACAGATTCAAACACACGTTTGCATATAGATCAATCAAATGATAATAACTTACCATAAAAGGAAGTTAAGCCAAACGGTGGCTTAAACACGAAAATCGATAACATCGAGTGTTATCATCCTGCATTGTTTTGTTAGTTCACATAAAAATATAATACCAACACAATATCCTAATAACACAGCAAGTCATCACATCATTGTTTGAAATTTTCTTATACCAAACATACTTACACAGATACAACATGTTTACACATTTTAACACTTGAAATTAGGTGAAGGTTTGTGCAAGTCAATACATTTTAAGATACTAAACTAGTTTCACTCAGTTCACATTTCTAAGTAAGTTATGAAAAGTTTTCACATAACATATGCAAACAAAAATATCTAAGTCTATAAGTGAGGCAAACACAGTTTATCAACTTAGTGCACAAGATCTAGCAAAAGTCCTATTGTGCATCAAACAAGCAAATAATTATCATGGCAAAACACTTATGAATTTCCTATCAACAAATTCAATCACAATTACCAACAGGCAAATCATATGTATGCAAATAACTTAGAACAGATAGTCACATAGCATAGCATGAATGAAAAGATATTTTTCGTCACTTTGCGTTTAAATATGATGACGTATGCCAAGCTTGATTTGTTTCCTTTATATTACCAAATTCTTTAGTTTCAAAAGAAATCATATCAATGTTCAAAGAATATCAACTTACATTGCCCGACGTAAAAGTTTAAGTTACTGTGTCAAAATAAAACTTAATATTTTGAATAGGTTATAGTATTTGATTTGTTTTACCTACTTGAATTTAGATTTAGGATATGAGATTATTTTTAAATGAAATTAGACTTAATTACCTTCAAAATGATAGGTGGCACGACTCCTACGGACTTACGGTTAATTAGTTATGAATTTTTGAAGTTGGACAAAAATTGCATATAATACCGATGGATTTGGCGGATCCTTTTTGAGGGATCCGCCCTCTGTAACAAAGGGATCCGTGGGTGTCTGTGACAAATTCTCCTAAACTCGTATTTTGACATAGAGAAAACGTGTAGGACTTGCTAGACTTAATATTAAACATATATTACACATATTTAACAACATTTCTACTTATGTGACTTATCTAAACATTACGGAGGTGATTTTTCAACTAACTTAATAGTTATCCCAAACGCTCCTTTAAAACTCGTGTTTTTTGTAAATTAGCTTTACGCACACAATTTGACACTTAATCATTTTAAAAAATCTTTTCTTTTGATTTTCCAAAGACATCTTCAAGCTTATATACAAAATAATATTTAACAATAAAATTTCTAAGTATACTTAGCGAAACATTTTTCATATTACATTCTGCTTCAAAGGTAATTTGATACATGGATCGTACTCTATTTTAAAAACCATTTGTTTTGAAAATAAGAGCCACGAGGCTCTGATACCAATTGTGAAAACGTAGAGGGGGGTGAATACGTTCCCGTTTTGAAAACTTAAAACTTGTTGTATCAAATTTCCAATTTGGCTTGTTCTAATATGAAAGCTGTCTGTTGTAGTTTATGTCTACCAAGTTGTCACATAAGTATTATCAACTAATCACAACACAAGCAATCATATAATACAAACATAAAAGTAAAGAGATAAGTAAAAGAAAGTGCAAACAGAACACGATGATTTATAGTGGTTCGGTCACGAAGCTCCTCTCTGCCCTACTCCACTCCCCGAGTACCCAACTCGAGAGTTACTTCACTAGATCAACAAGCTCCCTTCTCGGCGAAGAAAACCTTACACACGTCGCTTACACTTTTTCCGGTACAAAGCTAAATACCGGGTTCTAGTTCGAGGTAGAACCAACCTAACGTCGCCTATACAATTTTTGACACTAAGCTAGATGTCGAGTTCTTTTACATGGGTACAATCACTCCTGTCGTCGCTTAACCTTTTTCAGGTACTAAGCTAGATATCGAGTTCTTTACAAGGGTACAACCACTCCCGCTATGTTTTATAGCCCAACATAGAAACCTAGTGTTTTATGGCACAGACACAAACTATCTAATCTAATAAGAATAGATTACAATGATGATCCATGACATAAATGGGTCATGGATATGAATATCTTTCTAAATGAACTTCCGTTGATAAGAAGCCTTCAATGGATGAAGATCACAAGCTCCCTAAACTTGTTGTGATGGATCTTCATATATGCATATGGAATCTACATGAACTTCTTGAATAGGAAGTCTTCAATCATTGAGGATGTCAAGTGCTCTTGAATCTTCATATGTTGGAATGCTATGATGGATAATGACTTCAAGATCTTCTAACCTTCATGGTGGATCAGGAAGTATGCTATGGATAATGACTCATGATCTTGAGTTTGCTTCACAAGATCATTAACAGTGTATGCTTAAAACATATTGAAAGTTAGTAACATTATGATGATTATGTAAAGGGTGATTAATTTATGAATCTACATGGTTTGCTACTGATCTAAGTGTGTGAAATGATGAAGGGAATGTGTGTTCTAGTATGGGTAAACAATGGGCTACTATTTATAGGAAAACAATTTATACATGCCACGGATTTGGCGGATCCCAAAAATTGGATCCGTCTTTGTATTGGTTTGGATCCGTGGGTACATGACAGCTAAGATTTCAACAAATCTTTCCATATCATTCCATATCATGTTAAGTCATGTCAAGATCTTGCAAAGTCAACTATGTAACTTAAAGATCTTTCCAAAATATTACCTAAATCAAATCTTTATGAAATCTATCCAAGATCTTTCCATATCTAACCATATCTACCAAAGTCAACTTTGTTACTTAAGAATCTTTCCAAAATATATCTTTCCATATCTTCCTAAGATTTTCTAATGATGTATGCAATGATGTCATGAACATATTTCCATTTTAATTCTTAAAATGTAAATAATGTAAATGTATATATGTATGTCATATGTATATATTAGCTTAACTAATATATGTTTGCCAATATGTATCATGTTAGTTTGACACCTAAAGTGTACTTATCCTATTTAGAAAATATGACAAATGAGGTTCTAAGTAGAATAGTTAGCCTTTTTAAAATACTTAATGACCTAGTCGTATTTTAAACATTCTAAATGGTTTGTTAAGGGTTTGATCATAATGCCACATAACAAACATGTACGAACCTGTGTTGTATCATACGAGGACTCAAGAGGTGTTGAATGTATGTTGAGACAAGATATGATTACAAGTAACTTGTACATTTTACGTTATGTATCAAGTTACATGTTTGTCATCAATCAAAACAAACGAGACTGCTTGCACTAACAATCTCCCCAACGAGACTATTTGCACTAACACGATCATTGGGTTTGGTCACTATCCTCGTCGGGAGATTTTTTAGTGAAATCGGTTCGCACTCTTCTTGATGATTTTTTTCTTCCAAAGTTTGATGTGCCTACTAGATGGATCAACGTGGTTCCTATTAAGGTAAATATCTTTGCTTGGAGAGTTCGTCTTGATAAATTGCCTACGAGATTAAATCTTTCTCTTAAAGGCATGGAGATTCCCTCCATTCTTTGTCCGTCATGCAACCTTTCGGTGGAATCCTCGTCCCATTTATTCTTTTCTTGCTCTTTCGCTCATCAAGTATGGTGTCAAGTTCTGAGATGGTGGGAGCTCGTGGATAATGGGTGTACCTCATACGATGATTGGCTCAATTGGTTTAATAATATCCGGCTTCCAAAGGGTTCGAAGGAGATTTTTTAAGGTGTTTATTACGTGACTTGGTGTGTTCTTTGGCGATTTAGAAATAGTAGTTTGTTTGACAATATTCATCTTAGAAAGGAGACTCTCTTTGATAATATTGTCCAATTTTCTTTTTGTGGTGCTCTAATAGATGTAAGTCTAATTTTGATAGGGTCACTTGGCTGAAAAACCCAAATCTCATTAGCTTGTAATTGTTTCTAGCTCCTTGATAGTTTCTTTTTAATAATATCCGCCGTTAAAAAAAAAGGTTCAAATCCAACGGGGAGAAAATTAATCCTCTTGTGGCCACGGATGTTCACCTGCGCCGACTCCGGGCTATCCAAAAAGGTAGTCGCTATGTGATTAGTCAGCTCGCAATATCGCGTCGGAAAACCAAGTTAAAAAAAACAAAGAACAAAAAAATCTATAAAAGGTTATACAAATGAAAGGCATGTAAATTTGTTAGTTTTTTTTATTATTTCCTAGCAACTCAGCAAAAAAATATGTATCACGTCCCTTCTTTTCCTTTTACTCGCTTTTATCACGTTATGGTATTATTTACAGAGTAACGATCAAATAAAAAATAAAAATAAAATGAGAATGATGAGAAATAACTACAACTTCATATTTCAGATGCACTTACAAAAAGATATGCATCTCCCATGAAATTCTCCTTCTTCATCTGAAATGTGTGCCTAAAAATATTTCTCATTATTCTTATTTTTATTTTTCTTCTTATTGCATCCATTCACATTATTTATAAGGGTTTCGAGTTCGAGATTCATTTCGTACGTCGTTTTCAAGGTATAAGCATGCCTAGGAAAGATGTAATGATCAAGGAAAGATATACCAAGGACATATCTACCTAGAATGGTTGTGTTTATATAGAGCTCGCCAATATCATATAATCCAGTTTGCTATGTAAGACCAGGGGGTGCAGTAATTCGTTGCTCGCAGTTTGATGACCTGGAGCCTCGCCACGGCTCGTTGCTGCACCACGGTGCCTCGCCGTGGTTCGTTGTTGGGCTTCTCCTCGTCTGGACGACGAAGGAATCGTCTGACAAAGGGAGCGTATTTCTTTTTTATTTAACGGTAATATTACCGTTTAAATAATAACGTATCTTTTTTTCCTCTATATATTAACAACCAAACTATACCAACATTTATCAAACTCACACTCTTCTACAAACACAAACTCACCCACTGTGATCAAAACCAAGGAGAAACAACCATGTCGCAAAACCCAAACGAGCAAATGTATTTCACCAATCTCTTGTCCTCAAACCCGTACGCGGGTTCGTCAAACCCATCTACCCCCTCATCAAATAATTCTAACTCGCCATCCCCACAAATTCCTCCATACGGAACGCAATTGCCTCCCGAGGCTATTTATCAAAATCAACAATTTGCGTTCCAAAATTTCAGAAATTACCCGCAACGTCCGGGTGGAATGCAACCACAATTCTTTAACCCTTCCCAACCTTCATTGTTTCCGACACCACCATCTGAACCTCAATTCAAAGCACCCGAGGAACGTCAACCGGGAAAAGGACGCGGGAAAAAAATAGTGGCAAAGAAGTCCAAAAGGGTCGTGAATTTGGACGACGATGATGATGATGACCTTGAGATCGTGGCTCAAGGTTCGAGGAGAACATGGTCCAAAGCCGAAGAGAAACTACTTGCGGAATTGTGGATTGCAGTTTCGCAAGACAAACAACTCGGTAACGACCGTACCGATGAATTTTTCTGGAACCAAATAACGGAGACGTTCAACGACCAAACAACCCATGAGCCTCGTACCAAGAACATGCTCACTGGTAAATGGACACGGCTCAACGGGGATTGCCAAAAATTCAATGCTGTGTACAAACATTTGGAGCGTCGAAGTGGTCAAAACGACAGCGATCATCTGGAGGCCGTAAAGGAAAACTTCGAGCATCGCTTTGCCGGGAAAAAGTTCACTTCTGTTCACGTTTGGGATATTCTGAGAAAATACCCCAAATGGGATGCGGAGGACCCGATTGACGTGACTTGTCTGGAGGATATTTTTGGTCCCGACCGACGTGCTCGTCCCGAAGGCGCCTACAAAGCGCGTGCTTCAAAGAAGCAGAAGTCGACTTCTACGTCGAGCGCGGCGAGCTCGGGTGGTAGTCAAACGAGTTCGTATTCGGGGTACTTGTTAGAAAAATTTTCCCAAAAAGCGGAGGTTCAAATGGCCGCGTACGCGGCGAGAAGGGAGAAGGATCAGCGACTAATGGAGATGGAAGCGACTATAATTCGAAAACGTAAAATAACGTAAAAATGGACGAAAACGTAAAAAAATAAATAAAGAAAGAAAAAAACATGTTTTAGTTATTTTACGTTTTCGAATTATAGTCGCTTGAAAATTATTTCATGTTATTTGATGTTATATTTTACTTTTTTAATTCTTTATTTTCTCGTATTTGATTTTTTTAGTTATTTTATAATTTAGTTGGTTAGTTTATAATATTTGATTTTGTGTTTTGAAGATGTTTTTATAATATTAAAAAGGTGAATAGATAATTGAGATAGAAAATAACAACACTTAAACATGTTTTCTAGTTTTGCAAAATGGAAAACACAAACACATGTTTCTCAAACTAAACGCGTTTTCTAAATTTTTCTATTGTTTTGTAGAAATAAAACTGCCCTCCCTTTTCCTACAAAACAAGAAATAGAAAATAAAAGAAAATATTTTCCAACTAAGCGGCACCTCGCTATTTAATAATTTCATTTGATAGTTAATAATTATATGAAAAGCTTTTGAAATAACCTTCCACACAAGTGATTTTCACCGATGGTTTTTGAGTTTGACTAGGCATGTTTAGCGTTTTACAATATATGTAAACACTACTGCATATTAATCACTATGAGATGATCATAAATCACAATTGGTAGTTATAGTTAAACTTAACGTTAAATGGTTTAGTGTTTGGTTTCGTGTCTTTTTCTTTCTTTCTTGCCGTTGTAAGTTTGTTTGGTCTCCTCCTCGAAGTTTTCAGCCTTTCCAAAAAAAATGGTTTAGTGTTAAGGTTTTCTCACAAAGGTCTAAAGATTTAGGCTTAACTAGTTACACATTTAAGGGATGTGGGAGAAAAGTTAGAAACATAACAACTCAGTTACCGTGTAAATTTCTGATCTATCCATGAATAATCTGAACAACAAAATTTTAGAGTGCACGGTGCACTGCACTGTTGGCATGCCATAGGCAAATTTTGCCATCTATGGCGCCGCCAAACTACAACAACACCCACGCTATTACGGCGTTATATGTGCCATAGTCATTGCCACAAACGGTGTTTTCCGTTTTTTAAGTGAGCGAAGTATTTTTGGTGGTCTGTTATAAAAATGTTATTGATACGGGTGTTTATGTTATAAGAGTGTTACTCTACCTGTCCCAATTTATTTGACCTGTTTTGACTTTTTGAAGTTTTTCTTTTTCAACTTTGACTTTAACTATTTTTTCTTTTGTGCTATGTAATATTTGATGCAAAATATATGAATAGATTGAATTTTAAATATATTTTCATTGGTATAATTTTTATCAAGTATTATATAACACAAAGTCGCTACCTTTTCTCTCTCTCTCTCTCTCTTTTCTCTCTCCTCTAACAAATTTTACCGCCAATTCTACCATTCAAAAACCTTCATTTTTCTTAGATCCTGCATCAATTAGGGCTTAATTTTCAAAACTAAACCGATCAATCAATTCAGAATTTCATTCTACACATTCCGGTATAATTTTCCCCAATTTTGGCCGTAAAATTAAATTTCCAATTTTGGCGCCAAAATTTATTTTTGATCTGATTCATATAAAACTGTAATTGCTGAGTTTCTGTTGATCTTCTAATACTTTTCACGTTATGTAGAATAAAAAGAAATCTTATAAAAGGCAAATTAGGGTTCCGATAAGATTCAATGATCATGTTGTGGGCAATTTAAGTCAGAAACGTAATGATGTAGATGAAAGCAGTAGTAATACAACTGCTAAGGATTCTGATTTGGGGAAAAATGAAGTCAATAGGAAGGATGATAGTTACAAGAATTTTGGTGGAATAACTGAATCTGATGAAGTTAGGGCTAGTGTTGGGGATGGAAGAGAGGATACTGTTGAACATGGAGTGACCTCTGAATGTTTACAAACAAAGGATACTACTATGAATGAGATGGTAAGTGAAATGGAGTCTGAGATTGATAAGAGTATGGAAAATGGAACACAAGGAAAAGATAACGGTGTGTTTGGGAATGGAACAGTGGATGGAGAGAAGGATGAGTTGCAGAGTACTAGTATTAATGAAGAGAATGTTCATATGAGTGAGCCAAAGCTGGACTGCACTGTAAGTATGGCAACACAATCTCTAACTAGTAATGATGCATGTGATAATGATTTTGTGAAACCTAAGATTAATACTAGTTATGCTAATGTGACTAAGAGTAACTTGGGCTACTTAAATAACAAACTGTGTCACATTCCTACTAGAATTAGTGAAAATGGAACTGAGATAGTCATATTTGATGAGGAAATAGTTATGGAGGGAAGTAAAAAGTGGGAATATATTGCATGTGGTTACTCTGTAGGCTATAAAATGTATTCTCAAGAGATCAATTATCACTTGTTTAGAATGTGGGGTAAGTTTGGATTGAAAAGCATTCAAAACATTGGTAATGGAACTTTTGTGTTTAAATTTAAGGATGAACATGGATTGCAGGATGTTGTGGAAAATGGTGTGTGGATTGTTAATAGCAAACCAATGGTGGTGCAAAAATGGGACATAAGTGTTGATGTGAACAAGGTTGAACCTATGTGCTGCCTGTTTGGATTAAGATGTTAAATATACCATTGGAAGCATGGAGTATCAAAGAACTAAGTGCTTTAGCTAGCAATTTAGGCAAACCTGTAATAATGGATGCAATGACAACCAAGATGTGTACACAAGGAATTGGTAGACTGGGGTATGCAAGGGTATTGGTTGAGATGGATGCTAAGAAGGGGCTAAAAGATTCTTGATGTTCAGTACTGTGATAAAAGCAATAAGACCATTGCTACTAAAACTGTCAAAGTAGAGTATGACTGGAAGCCACCAGTATGCTCTAAGTGTCAAGTCTTTGGTCATATTAATGAGAAGTGTTGGCAGAACATCACCAAGGAAGGAAATAAAATGGAAGCTAATAAAGGAGAGAAAGCTGAAACAGATAAAGGGAAAAACTATGATGGAGCAACTCAGTAGAAACAACACAAGAATGAGCAACAAGAAAAAAGGAAATTTGATGGGGGTAGGAAGTATGTGGCACCAAAATATGCTTTTGTACCAAAAGCAAAGACCAATGACCCCTCCAAAACAACTGTGGAACATGGAAGAAATGATGCAGGAGAACAATCAAAATAGAAAAATAGTTATGCAACTTCACCAAAGAAAGCATGGAATGTTCAGGAAAGTATTATGACAACAATTAAGACTACTGCAAATAAGTATGCTCCTCTGCAAGAAAAAGAATTGGCTGAAGTAACAACAGAGATTAGTGCTGATAAGAGATTGATAGTAGACAAGTTTGTTATGGAAAATCAAGACCCCCCTCTGAGTGAGACAGTCAAATGGACATGTATTACAAGGAGAAAAGGAATGCAGTTAAAAAGAGTAAGGACAAAGGTAAAGATAATGTAGATGATATTGAATTAGATGAGAATGATGTGTATATGGACAAGTCTGCTAGTGCAAAGTTCATGACAGCTAATGAGGTTCATGGGGGGAGTAGAACATTATTCAACAAATAATCATGGATTTCAAAATTGCTAGCTGGAACATTAGAGGGCTGGGAAAGCTGTCTAAGCAGAATGAAATTAAGAATTTAATCAGGAATGAGAATTTAAGTGTCTGTGCAATTCTTGAAACCCATATGAAGAAGGATAGAATTGGCAAGGTATGTGATAAAATCTTTGGGAATTGGGAATGGCAACATAATCTGAATGTAAGTATTAAAGGATGTAGGATAATTGTAGGTTGGAATAGTAATGTGACCAGATGTTCTCTCATCCACAGTACTAGGCAAGCCATGCTCTATTTGATTGAAGTACTTAACTCAAACAATAAGTTTTTCTACACATTCATCTATGCTGTAAACAATGGTAGAGATAGAAGAGAGTTGTGGAAAGATCTTAGCCTGTTCAAGCAGATTATCAATGATGAGGTATGGGTCTTAATGGGAGATGTGAATGTTAGTCTCAATTTGGAGGATCATTCAGAAAGAACTGCCTATGTGACACAAGATATGATGGAATTTCAAGACTGTGTTAATACAATTAAAGTGGAGGATCTATGCAGTACTGGATTCCAATACACATGGACAAAAAGTTTACTGAATCCTAATGCCAGAGTTTTGAAAAAACTGGATAGAATTTTGATTAATAGTAAGTTCTTGACTAACCATGTTAATGCTAATGCCAGGTTTTTTCCATATGGAATCTCTGACCATAGCCCAGCCATCTTGATTTTCCCTGACATGGTAAAAAAGAAAAGAAAGTCCTTCAGATTGGCTAACTATGTGACTGAAAAGAAGGAGTTCATGGAGATTGTCAAAGAGTCATGGAGCACTAATGTCCAAGGTCATGCAATGTATCAGGTTGTGCAGAAGTTAAAAGCAATGAAAAAGCATCTCAACAATCTCAACTGGAAGAATGGTAATTTGTTCACTAAAGTTGAAGACCTAAGAAAGAAACTGTATGAGACTCAAGCTAAAATAGATAAAGACCCCACAAACAGGAGTTATAGAGAAGAGGAAGTCTTAGTGATGGGTGAGTTCAATGATGCAGTAAAAGATGAGGAGAGTTTGTTGTTTCAAAAAGCAAAGGTAGACTGGCTCAAAGAAGGTGATAGGAACTCTTCATATTTTCATATGATTCTTAAGGGAAGACAAAACAAAAGCAAAATTTATGCGGTTTGCAGTGAAGATGGAACTGTTCATACCAAGGATCAAGTTGGCCCTTAATTTGTCAATCACTTTGAAAAGTTTCTGGGAGTTGCTTCTAGTGCTGAGGGATTGAATGAGGAAGATGGAGGGATTTTTACTAACTTAGTCAGTGATGAAGAGGCTTCAAACATGATTAGAGAGGTTAGCAATGAAGAATTCAAGGCTGCATTATTTGATATAGATGATAATAAGGCACCTGGCCCTGATGGGTATACCTCCAAATTCTATAAGAAGGCTTGGACTGAGATCAAAGAAGACTTTTGTAAAGCTGTCAAAGAGTTCTTCACAACTGGTAAGCTACTTGAGGAAGTGAATGCTACCCTTATAACATTAATCCCTAAGATTGCTACTCTCATGAAAGTGTCTGATTTTAGGCCAATTACATGTTGCAATGTGATATACAAGTGCATCAGTAAAGTGTTAACAAACAGAATTACAAACGTGCTGACCAAGGTTGTGGATAAAAATCAGAGTGCTTTCATCCCCGGGAGGGCAATCACTGATAACATCCTATTAACCCAAGAGCTGCTAAAGGGGTATAACTGTGTGAATGGCCCAAAGAGATGCTCATTTAAAATTGACATCCAGAAAGCTTATGACATAGTCAGCTGGAAATTCTTAGAAATCATTTTGATTAATTTTGGGTTTCGCAATACTATGGTGCAATGGATAATGGCCTGTATCTCATCTCCTAAGTTTACCATCTGTGTAAATGGTGATAGGTTTGGGTACTTCAAGGGTGGCAGAGGACTTAGGCAAGGGGACCCAATCTCCCCTTAGTTATTCACACTATTTATGGAATTTCTCAACCTAGTAATCAAGGATGAAATATCAAGAGAAAGGAATTTCAAGTATCACTTTGAATGTAAAAGCTTGAAAATCACACACTTGTGCTTTGCTGATGACTTATTGGTGCTATGTCATGGAGATACTACTTCATTGTTAGAAGAGCCATTAAAAAGTTCAGCAAAGTATCAGGTCTATATCTAAACATGGGAAAGAGTACTTTTTTATGTGGTGGCTTAACTGGAGAAGAAAAGAATGGAATCCTTAGTATTTTACCTTTCAAACTTGGTAAACTTCCTGTTAGAATTAGATACTTGGGAGTCCCTTTGATGGATAAAAAGATAGGAATTAAAGACTGTAAGTGTTTGGTGGACAAAGTGAAACAAAAGCTTGGTGATTGGAAGAATAAAAGCTTGTCATATGCAGGGAGAGCCCAACTTATAGCTTATGTTCTTTCTTCAATGCAAGTATATTGGGGACCTGTCTTTAAAATTCCAAAGAGTGTAATTGATGAGATTGAAGCACTATTTAAAGGTTTCCTATGGTGTAAAAGTGAAGTCTGCAAAGGCAAAGCTAGAGTTGCATGGAAGGATGTGTGTAAGCCAAAAGACAAAGGAGGGCTTGGGTTAAAGTCTAACACTACTTATCAAACACCTCTGGAATGTAGCTTCTAGAAAAGAGTATCTTTTGGTAAAATGGATCAATACAGTGAAGCTAAAAGGTATGAGTGTTTGGGATATTGAGGAATCTAATAGAGACAATTGGTGTTGGAAAAAAATATTGGAGCATAGACAGTTTGTTGAAAGTCACATAAGGTTTAAAGTAGGAAATGGCAAAGATATCTCAGTATGGCATGATAAATGGAATGGTAGTCAAGCAATTGCTAAGACAATTAGTAAAAGAGAGATCTTTGCTGATGGCTTTAATGATCAATGTAAACTTTGTGAGGCTATTGATGATAATGGATGGAAATGGAATAATGACTGGGCAAACAGGTTTGCTTGCTTACAAAATCTTAATGCCCCAATACTGAATGAGCAACCAAATAAGGCCATGTGGATCACTAATGATGGGAAGTGGTCAAGTATGCCACACAACATGTTTAGAAAGACATCAAGGGAGTAGATGATATTGTTCCTTGGGCAAAATTAGTATGGTTTTCAAACTGCATTCTAAGACACACATTTATCCTTTGGTTAGCTGTCAAAAAGAAGCTAGTAACTCAGGATAAGTTACTGAAATGGTATCCTCAAAGAGACTTCAAATGCCCTTTCTGTAATGATATGCCTGATTCCCATGATCACATTTTTTTTTCCAATGTGATTATGCAAGAGAAGTGTGGGATAGTATTAAAGTGAAAGCCAAGATAATTGAGAATGCAAGTAATTGGGAGGAGATAGTGAACACTTTAGCTGGAAATAACAAGCATAACTACATTTGGACTGTCATTATGAAGCTGTGTCTTGCAGCCACTATGTATTTTCTGTGGCAAGAAAGAAATAGCAGAATTTTCAAAGGTGAAGAGAAAGACAAAAATGTGATTATCAAGTTAATCTGTGATGAAGTGAGATCAAGGTTAATGTCCTTAAAGACCAAGAAGTCAAATGCAGTTAAGGCAGCTGAAAAAGCTTGGGAAGTAACATTTATATAAAAGGCAGACTAAATAAAGGGGTGTTTGGAATAAGCTTGTTTTGAGCAGATGTTGAGGTTCAAGAAATCTGCACAATTCCATGGAATTCTAAGATGGAATTTAAAGGTATATCCTTATTACTCTTACCTTCTACACTAGAATGGTAGAGTATACTATGTTCATTCACAACATATGGCCTTGTAACTTTGACTCCTTTAAAGGCTCAACTCAATTCAAACTATGGACATTTAATAGGCCTTTGTTAGGTAATTAAGTTTTATCTACAGTTACTGGATGTGACTTGAGTTGGAAAAAGAGTCATAAAGTAGGTAGCCTGTGTGTGAAGGGTAGAATGAACAGGAGGGTGAGGCATGATTATTGGAATAGTGAGGAGTGAAAGATGAATCTACTTGGTTCAATCAATGTCTCACCAAGGAGTTAATGGTGGTCCTCCCTCAAAACATAAATAAATTAAGATGGAGAGAGTATAAAATACAAGCTGACGTGACGGTGCATATACGATCCAATTGCATAAAGGAACAAGAAAATCTTTATAAAGGGGCAGATAACACGAAACTCATGAGCCGCGCATTAATGAGCGGGAGCTGCAAGACCCAAAGCAAAAAACGCATGTACACACGTAAGCAACAACATAGATATCAATGTGAACATGCAACACTACATCCATCAAATTTATAAAATTTTCCACAAAAACACTATGATTCCAATGCACACCGCACTCACAACCAATTCATAATAATAACTACAATTACGTCCAAATTCATTCACCAAATTCATTAAAACCAAAACTCATTTTCATCACCACTCATATCATAGCTTTTTCTTCACAATCACCTCACTTGATCCGCCCCCTTAAAAGAAACAGGTAACTGTTACTTATTTTACGTACAATCATGAGAAATATTTAGTTGTGTGTTGTTGTTTACCGTTTTATATATTATGATTTTGTTGCTAAAACCTATATATAGTTTTTAGAATTAGAGGAAGGTTATAGTAAACTAGATGCATGAAAGAATTGGTTGCATTAGGTTATGTTTGTGTCGGTCGACCAGCTATTTGGAGCGTTTAAAGTAGGCTATTGTTTAACCACCAAATTACCATCAAAATTAACATTTTATTGTTTGAACTTTGCAGAATGTAAATTATTAGGATTATAAATAAATTTAGGGTAGAATTTGATGTTGTTTTGTGTTAGATAAAAGTTGTAAATTGACGAAATAAAAGAATATTAGAACACAACTATGTACGTGGTCAAGGACGGACCTACACCCGATTTTAGATCACGAAGTGTAATTATTTTATAAAATATGTCTTTTTTGAACACTTGCAACCCCCAATTTTACCTAATAAATTATTTATAAAGCAACTTTAGTATTCATAATCATTAAAAAAATAAAATAAAAAATTGTGCAACGCCCTCTCAAAAATCTTTGTTACACATGCACGAAAACATGTCTTATTCATTCATGTGTGATTCAAGACTTAAGTCTACAGCAAAATATATACCACAAATATAGTTGACTAGGACCTTATGTAAAAGAATATCCCATACGAGTCACCAACAATCTAAAGTCACACTTAACAGTACAGTTCAGCTATAGTACATGATTTATGTGTCATATAAAAGTTACTTTTAAACCAACAATTTATACTCGGAGTTGTGTTGTGTTATTGGTACCTTTGGCCCACTCTTTAGTGTACTTTTTACATTTTTAATCACTTTGTTTACAGTACAACTCAGTTTTTATCGGTTTATGTTTCGTATTTTCTGTTAGTTTTATATTTTTGACTTATTAAACTTTATATTTTATATTCCGTACAGTTTTATAGTTCTTTTAATATACACAAAATTATAAAAATAAAAAAACCTGAAAAATCATGGGAGTATCACTTGTAAAAAAGGGTTACAAATAAACTAACCCTTTATAGTTACACGCAACAGATAGAGTAATTTATGTGTCAGTAGTGAAATTTTTAACTAAAGGAGTGATTTGCATTGTAATCAGATGGCTAAGTGTTGGGTTTAGTACATGTGTATGTACTTTATAATTAGAACAACTACTTTATCTGAAAGTAGTTGTGTAAGTGATAGACAAATTAGAATGACCCCGAAAGAATAATGAAGGGTAAGGAGGACATTCTTATCCGTCATGCACCTATCGTAGGTGGTAGGCCAATATTTATTCATGTAGTTAAGTTTCTGTTAAAAAATGTTTTAAGTCTTTCTTTCTGCGAGTCCGTTTAGAAACTCTCAAATTTCAGATTTAATTAAAAGTAGATGTGTATACTTTGTTGAATAAAATTGTCTTTGTTATAATACTTTTATTTTTGCACTCTATGGGTATCATGATTCTTGATGTTATTGTATATAAACAGAAAAAGAGAGAACTTGGCAGTTAATAATGACAAAGTTGTATTATGATCATCTTGATATATGCAGAGACTAGATGTTTATGAATAATGGTTTCGAACAAAACCTTTATTTTGTATCTTAAGAATATTGATTGACATGGTATTTTTACCAGGTCATTTATAAAAGTACAGAAGTGAAAAGCGTTCTGTGGATAGTGATGTCTGCAATGGGCAATCCAACAAACATTTTCTGGCACGAATGTCCAGTTGTGAAGACAGAAAGGCAAAAGCTGATTGACCAACAGGGATGCGTTGTATGGATCACGGGTCTCAGTGGGTCAGGTTTGCGTTTAAGCATTTAAGCTTCTTACTGTATGTAGTCAACTAATCATCATTTTACTTATTTTTACGGGGGGTGTTTGGACTCTAAATGTTCTCTTGAATGTGATTATGCGAGCTGAAAAATCAGAATTCACAAACAGATAGTCAGCGGTCATAACCCAGGCTTAAGAAAAGAGTATTTTTGATGTGTGTTTTCTGTTTGAAGACTTCAAATGCTTGTCAGATTTTGATTATGTAAAAAAAATGACTTATGCAATGAAGAGAAAAGGACATTCTTGTGAAAAAAGGATATATCATATATGCCTTGTACAATGTGAGTTAACTGTAAAAGTCTCTCAAGTTTGGTTAAAAAAATAGTTTATTAGGTACTTTTTTTTTTTAATTTTTAGAAAGGCTTATTAGGTACTTTTAGTGTGAAACTAATTTGTTGACTCTCTATAATGAGATGATCCGAAGCAAAAATTATATATTCAAACATAGTCAGTTTCAAAATGCAAATCCAAACACCCCCTTTACGACATGAAACACACTTGTTACCTACTGTGTTTGTCTATGTGCATTTTTAAGGCTACAATTTATCTATTGACAGCTTTGTAATTGATTTTTTAGGCAAAAGTACACTTGCATGTTCATTGAATAGAGAACTGCACTCCAGGGGAAAACTGTCATACGTTCTTGATGGTGACAATGTCAGGCATGGATTAAATAAGAATCTTGGGTTCTCACCCGAAGATAGAACTGAAAATATTCGCCGTGTTGGTAAGTTCATCCCTTCAAAGTGAACCAGCATCATCCTTGTCTATCTTTAGGACTTATTAATTGCATGTGTGAAAATTCAAATCGATCAGGTTTTCCTCTCAGTTATTAACCTTGTATCGTTTACAAACGAGATGAGATGATCATATTAATGGCTATGGTTGATCTGACTAGGACTTGATTTATAATCATACTAGGAGAAGTAGCAAAGCTTTTTGCAGATGCTGGCCTAATTTGCATAGCCAGTCTGATATCTCCTTATAGAAAGGATCGTGATGCATGCCGAGCAATGCTGACAGACGACAATTTTATTGAGGCAACGCTTCTTTTTCTTTTTGAATCTGTGTGCGTGTGTGTGTGTCTTATAGGGAAAGAAATTGAATTATATTTAAATTCTTGCAGGTTTTCATGAACATGCCTCTCGAAGTGTGTGAAGGAAGAGATCCTAAAGGCCTTTACAAGCTTGCGCGAGCAGGAAAGATTAGAGGTACGATTTTCACTTGTATCTCCTATCTTTCTTGTAACCTATATCAGCTCCTCCTATAACATAATAGGCAAACACGTAGAGCTTCTATTCATTTTGCTCTTAAAAGATTCCAGTTGGTGTGTCAAACTGAAAATACAATGATTATGGGGCTTATTAAATTGGCTTGGGAAGAAATGAGGATGAGACACACAAATGAAGGAAGATTGTATAAAGTAATGAAATCATAGTTGGATGATCTTAATGAGATATTTTAGAGGTGACAAGATGGGCGGGTTGGGAATGGGTCAAAGTGGGTCATTTTAATATGGTTTGAAAGGGCTGGACCCGGTGACCCGCAAACACTTTTTAGTCTTTTTTTAAATGAATGAACAACTAATGTGTTAAGAATGAGTACAAAACTACACTATTAGTAAAGCGATTTAGGAGGTTGTATGCATTAAAACTAGACTATGGAATTTTGGATGACTTTCAAGTTTCAACGGGTTGACTTTTATCCTTTTAGCTAAATGTTTCAATTGAACCCGTTTGAAAAAAAAAGGAACCAAAAATGTTTAGTGAAATTCCACAGCCCATTCTATTTTTAAGAACCCCTTGATGGAAATTATTAACGGTGTGCCAAATTGTTGTCTTTATGTTCAAAATTGTTTGTGGCCTAGCTTCAAGATGGATTTTGTATCGGCTTCTGACCATATTTGGCTTTTCATTTCGAGCTGTCTACAATTCTATGGGAAAAAAAAAGTAAAAAAAGAAGTCTGTGAGAATAATCTCAGTATCTCACTTTAACATTTCATCTAAGTATGAAGAGATTATAATTGAGAACTCATTTATATCATCTCAAGGAACTGCAGGCTTTACCGGAATCGATGATCCTTACGAACCACCTCTGAGCTGCGAGGTACATTGGTATTTCTTTACGTCACTTCAGACTCATTTTTTTGCACATTTTTGTTTACATAGCGTAAAAATGAACCAAATATACATATTTGTTTTGCAGATCAAGATTGAACAAAAAAAGGGAATTTGCCCCACACCTTGTGATATGGCTGGGCAAGTAGTTTCTTACTTGGACGAAAATGGTTTTCTAAATGCTTAGAAATGACAAATTAACTTCAACTTGTGGTGACACTTTTTAACTGATGGTGTTAACATGTATGATATGAACGCGGTCCATTGGAAGTTTAATTTTTGAACTTCTTTTAGAAATGAATATTGCAAGTTAACTGTATAGTTAGAACCATAGCTAGCAACTAGTAAATAACTAATGACATATGCATAAAGCTCCAAAGTTTGAAGTTCTGCAAAAGTATGATCAAGTCTAAATGTATTTTTACTGCGCCTAACCGAACTTTGTGAGCCAGACCCCGGCCAGATCCTTTAATTTTTGTTTCAGCACGAGACTAGTTATGCTGAAAGGTTGATGTCAACGTGTTATTTGGTCGAAAAACTGCAACTAGACACGAGCGGGAGAGAATTAACCTGTGAACAAACCAGATTTGACTTTCCTGCAAAATAATGATGTTAAGGGCATTAGTCATCTATGGAACCCTCGACGTGGTCCATCCCGTCCATCAGATCTTTAGAATATTAACCCATGAACAAATATATTGTGGTATAACCAAATTTTTTTAGATACTGCAATATATATAAAAGAGGAAGCAAAAACAAAGAAAACCAATTTTTTTTTGTGGTATTACCGAATCTGACAAGGACAAAAGACACGGCATATATTATTTGTGTAATAAAAAGAAAAAAAAAAACTCAGCATTCAAACAACCGTGAACATCCCACAAGTAGATTGGAGCCTAACTGAAGATATGAACAGTTACGTGGTGTAAACGAGCCAAGCTTCATGTAAGTTACTTAGGAGTAAAAGATCAAAACCACTCGAGCCTAAACGAGCTCGAGCAGAGTTTAGTGATTGTTTAATAAACCAGCTAGCTCTATCCCGAGGTTCATACCCAAAGCTTGATTAGGCTCGCGAATCTAAACGTGTCTTGCGAATATATACCTATATACAATGCATATACGTATAACTATAAACGAGTTCAAGCCTAACAGAGCGAGCTTGACTCGTCATAAAATGAGTCAAGCTAGTGAAATATGACCAACCTTTTAACCGTTCAAGGCTCCTAATAAAGACGAGTTGAGCCCAAACTTATGAAATTTGTCACTAGCTAAGCTCAAGCTACAAAAATATAAGGATCGATACGAGCCCGTGTTCAAACTGGACGCCGACTCGTCTCCACCCCTAAAAACAAACTAAAACATACCCACACAACAATATATAAGTTCAAGAGTGACCACGGCTGAGTTTCCACCACTCCGAAAGTTGCTTGATGAAAGGCCTGTCAACGGTCACAAATCCGAGTTTTGAACAAGAAATTTTGATATGTTTTTCACTGACTTTTTGTGAGTATTCAAAAAAGAAAAAGAACAACATACATGAAATGCAAGAGCAAGAAAATTGTCTTTAGTGACATAGGTTCTTGTAACATAAAAAAGTGTCATTAAATTTAACATTATAGTGACATTTTAAAAAAAGTGTGCATAGAAGGTTAAAACTTTGAGATTTAATAACATTTTCTGTGAAAAATATAACAGGAAAAAATAGTGTTTTTGCACTCTAGGGTCATTGTACCTTTTAAAAATGTTCATTTAGGTCATTGTAGTATTTTTGTGTGTATTCAAGTCATTGTACTATTATTTAAACTTAATAGAGTAACTAAACTTTGGGATCCCATACAGTAGAGTAACTCATACTCTATGTCAACGAGGAAAGTTCAATACGAAACAAAAAAAAACTAAAGAACAAACCATTTCATCCTGACCATTGATCTCAGTTTAATCTGATGGTTGGATCTATTTTTCATCCGTCCTATAGAGGGGTAGGTTGGTCATTTATACTAACACACTTAGTCACTCTCATTCTCTCACACACACTCTCATTTTACTAACTCTCTCACACAATGAATGCAGATCTGAGATCGGAAAATATAACCTCCGATTTACAAAATCCACCACCACCAACCACCAAAAGCTGGAGCATCCATACCCGGACCGAAATCACATCCAAATACAAAATCCACTCCTTAATCGGCTCATGAGTTTTTTGATGGAAAGTTTGATTTTATGGTATTAGTTTGTCTAAAGTCTGATATTAAAGTAATAAAAGTGTAGTCGTTTTGATAGAGTTTTTCAGCTTCATTGATGAGGATGTGGTGCTTGTGTTGGAGTATTTGGTTACTGATTTGGAGAAGGTGATTAAGGTGGTTGGGAGGGAGGTTAGGGATGGGGGAATAGGGTGGAGTTTTGGTGAGATTAAGAGATGGATTGTGCAGATTTTGTTAGCGGTTGATGCGTGTCATCGGAGTTCGGTTATTCATTGTGATTTGAAGCTGAGTAACTTTTTGATTGGGGAGGATGGTGTATATCAGGATCTGTAACGCATCAATTGGTTATATGTAGTTGCAATTGAATTTGATTCGGTGAAATGAAGCACTAGATTTGCTGCATTGTTGAAGATGGATGTAGATAGGAACAAGTGAATGGAGGTGTATACATTCTGTCTTGGTCTGATGATCAATTCAATAGGATGACTTGAATACCCTTTTTGTTTTTCTTAAACAATGCTTGTAGAATAATTATGAAATCGTTTTTTTTTTTTTTTCAATCCACAAAGCATGTGTATTTTCTAGTCACATAGATGGGTGCATTGAAGTCGGGAAACCAAACCCATTTTTCTTTTTTACTTTACAGTTAAGTTTTTTTATTCTTTACATATCATACTTACTACGTATAGTTTTTTTTAATGTTGTGTATATTTTTTTGGAAACAATTTGTCATATACTAAAATACTAAAAAAATCTCATGTGATGCACCAAAGAATCTCATGGGATTCACAATGAATCCCTTGAGATTCATACTGAATCCCATGGGATTCACAATGAAACCCTTTGAGATTCATATTGAATCCCATGTGATTTCATACAGAATCCTTTGTGATTTATCGACAAGATAAATCATACATAATCCCATGTGATTTCATACAGAATCCCTTGAGATTCATACAAAATCTCATGTGATTTTGTACTTACAGTTTATATAAAGCAAAATGAAAATCCCATGGGATTTATACAGAATCCCATGTGATTCTCTCTAATCCCTTGTAATTCATATAGAATCCCATGGGATCCATACAGAATCCCATGTGATTCACCAAAGAATCCCATGGGATTCATACTGAATCCTTTGTGATTTATCGTCTTTTTACGAATCCAGTGGGATTTTTCTGGACGGAAATTTTGAAGAAAAAAAAATTCGTATTTTTACGAATCCCATGGGATATTTCTGGACGAAAATTTTGAAAAAAAAAATAATCTTTTTACGAATCCCGTGGGATTTTTCTGGACGGAAATTTTGAAAAAAAAAATCGTCTTTTTACGAATCCCATGGGATTTTTACGAATCCCATGGGATTTTTACGAATCCCGTAGGATTTTTTTGAACGGAAATTTTGAAAAAAAATCGTCTTTTTACGAATCCCATGGGATTTTTTACGAATCCTGTGGGATTTTTCTGGACGGAATTTTGAAAAAAAAGTTCGTCGAAAGTATATAACAATGCATATCTATAGAAAGATAATTTTTTTCTCGTCGCGATGGTGTATTTTTCGTAGCTTGAAAATTTACCGTTTGCAAGATATGTTGTTTTAAAAAAAATGGAAAGTGGGCTTTTATATTAAATGAGCTAAAATGTCAATTTTGCCCTCCTTTTTTTATTTTTTGATTTGATCTTAGCCATTAGATGAAAGGTGGATGGATGGTTGAGATTGATTTATTTGTTTTTTAAGTGATACTTGTTTTGCATTGATCTCACCTCCTATGTCAACTCCATCTCAAGTTTCATGTCTTAAATCCACATTATTACGTATGACACCATATCATTATTTCACGTCACTATTTTTTATTTTAAAAATTCTTTTTGAAAAGTTATTACTTCTATTTATATATTTTTATAAAACTTAGTTATATTATTTACTTCTAATTTGTATTTATTCGTACATCAATTACAATCAACCAAGCTTGTTTATAAGTTTTAACAATCATAACTTAAAATTTTACAATTTTTAATAGTTTATACAATTCTTATGCACAACGCCAAATACGAGTATCGTGATACAAATGTACACCTAAACTTATAGTATGACTTGATGAAGACAATATTGAGACTAGTACTTTTGGTTTTACTCCGCCACAAACATATGTAAACATCGCATTAGATTAACCAATTTAATCTTGTTTAAATGTTTGGTTAGAATGTTAAATGTTCGGTTAGAATATGCATAAAAAAACAAATTAAATTTAACATATATAACTATTTTTATAAAGATAAGTATATATAGATTGTAAAAAAATAAATAAATAAATAAATAAAATGACGTGAATTATTTGATGACATGGAGGTTGAATTGGAGTAAAAAAAGGGTATAGATGACTCAACTGTGTAAGTTCTCAAAGTTTAGTTAGTATTTTAAACATAAATAATAGTATATTGACTTGAATGAACAAAAAAATAGTACAATAACCAAATTGAACAATTATAAAAAGTACAATGACTCTTGGATGCAAAAACCCTGAAAAAATATATCCTTACACTTTTTTTCTTTTTTTTCATTATTATAAAGGGTTAACTATTAAAAAATGTATCGAACTTTACGTGAAAATCAGTTTTGTGTAGCCAACTAAATTTTTTTAAGAAAAGTGCACTTAAGTCCTCAAAATTCACCAAAACATGCAATATTTGACTGGCCCATCCGGTTCCCTGTTAATACCCATTTCTCTATTTTTATTTTTTTCCACTCTGTAAATCCACATCCACTAGGCCTCATACTTCCACACAAATCCAACAATTCTGCACATGCCTACACTGTACGCCAGAACCGTAAACACATGCAATTGCAAGTCAAATTTATCATTTCCAGATCAAGGATGTAATCTCTACTGTGTTAGAGAGGTGCCAATCCAGACAATCTAAAGAACATTTGAAGATACCATTTTGCAGAAATGAAATTATGTTCTAACAATATCTCCCATATATAAATTTCCTCCATTAGTTGAAGAAAATGAATCATGACTACCAAATAAAAACTGAAGCAATCAAATTGAAAATATATTTTTAACCGTCAATGATAACAAACTTATTGATGGCTTTACATGTACTTGACCCCAGCATTAAAAGTAGAGGATCTATATGGATCTAATCTCAATGCCTTGATGATAAGCCCACAAAGATCCCTCCTAACAGGATGCTCTAACATAAGATTCGTTGAAACTGTTTCGGGAGTCTTCTTGGTTTGAAATTCCCATGCTTTTACTTCCATCCAACCATCACTCCTCTGTCTTGGAAGAGCAATTAGTTTGTGTCTGTTTAGTGGGTCGTATTAAGTTTTCATCAAACTTTTATCCAATGAATGGGTTGTTTGGAGGGCTCACTATATACTGATGATAGTAATCAAAGTATTTATACCTCACTTTAAGAGGAGACTCAAAAGTAGATTTGTGTAGTGGTAATTTGTAGACATATCTCTTCTTTTGTATGCCTCCTTCGATAATAAGTAGATGATGAAGATGATGAAGCCATGACATTCACATTGGTTTCTAATTTTGGTCTCAATTTGAAGTAATTATAAAAGAATCGATTAAAGAATCAATTAGGGTTTATGTGGGAAGAGTAAATAAAGAGGGAGAAATGATTTGGGGGAAAATGGACATGTGGCATTTGGGTGTTTGAAAAAAAAAAAAAATGATATTCATCCATGTTGCATCCACCGGATGAGGTGGGCAAAACCTGTTGGGCCAGTCAAATATTGCATGTTTTGGTGAATTTTTGAGGATTTAATTGCACTTTTTCTAAAAAAATTTAGTTGGCTACACAAAACCGATTTTCACGTAAAGTTCGATACATTTTTTAATAGTTTCCCCTATTATAAATAAACCTTTACATATTTCACTTTTACCTGCACTTTTTAAGTGTAGAAGACACACTCCAAAATTTTAGTGACATTTTTTCTAACTTTTGTTGACATTTTCAATACCTTTTAGCGACATCTTTAGACAGTTAGCGACACTTTTTTTCTGTGTCACTAAAGATAACTTTTTTCTTTTTGTATTGTCCAAGAAATGAATAACATAAAAGATGTTGCGACACATTTTTGTGGAATTTATGAATGTTTTGGCGAATTCTTACATTTATCGAGCAATGTCTATCTTGACTATTTTTATTTTGTTTAAAATAAAGGGTTGGGTTAACAACAACACTAATGGAGGTGGTTAACATTCGTTTGCTACATAGTCATCCATGAACGTTCATCCATGAACGTTTATGATCAGAAAAACATGGATATAATCTCGAAAAACATGAACGACATAAAAAATACTCCATTGTGATTGAATTATTCAGTATTTTACAACAAATTGCAGTAAAAATTATCTTGTCAACCATAACACTTAAAGCTAGCTCTCATTAATAAATCCCGTAAATTAATAAAGTTTTAAACAAACGAGCTGGGAAGCCCGCGCGTTGCAGCGGAGCGCTTTGCGGGGGTGTTTTTTTTTTTTTTTTTTTTTTTTTTTTTTTTTTTTTTTTTTTAATGTTGTTTTCGCCGTTGTTGGTAACAAATGCAGTGTCCGTAATTCAAAAGGTGATGCGAAACGGATTTTTTGAAAAAAGACTCCTTTTGCAAAGAGCGTGAACTTCAGGGGTATTTTTTGCTAATTTTCAAACAAATTTTTTTGTAAAAAGACTACTTTTGCAAAGAGTTGTCAACTTCAGAGGTATTTTTTGCCAAATTTGAAACATATTTTTTGGAAAAGGACTAATTTTGCAAAGCGTTGTCGACTTCGGGGGTATTTTTTACGAATTTTGAAACATATTTTTTGGAAAAGGACTAATTTTGCAAAGAGTTGTCTACTTCGGGGGTATTTTTTGGGAATTTTTGAAACTAAAAAAAAAAAAAAAAAAAAAAAAACTTTTACTGTAGCAGTACTGTAGCAGTACTGTTACAAGATTTCCCACGTTTTAATATATAAATATATATCACGAGATAAAAACACACGTGTTTCATATAACTATGTACTATGTAGTTCTCGTATCTTCTTTCTTAAAGTTTATTTAAATTTTAATTAATAACTAGCTAAATAATAGATTGGGATCCTTCTCTAACCCACACCTTTTGACAAACGTTGCTATTATGGCCATCATTTTAGATAATAACTATGTACTATGTAGTTCTCGTATCTTCTTTCTTAAAGTTTATTTAAATTTTAATTAATAACTAGCTAAATAATAGATTGGGATCCTTCTCTAACCCACACCTTTTGACAAACGTTGCTATTATGGCCGTCATTTTAGATAATACACATTAGGTAAATAACCCAATGCTACGGACTAGTTGTCGAAAATGCTAACTGCATTTACTTCATTTAAACATTCACTTGTATAAATTCAGCTTTCATATGCATATTCATCAAACAACAATAAAAATGTATGGGACATTGTCTGAAGATATAGAATTGAAAGTGCCCGCAAGCAAAGCTTGGTCAATCTATGGCACCCTCGAGCTCGTAAAACTGGCAGCAGCTGGAAAAATATTCGAAGCAGTTGAAGTCATTGAAGGTGATGGTAGCACTGGTACCATTATTAAGGTCACCTCTAAGACTGGTACGTCTCATCATTTAGAAAGTTTTATTACTCTTGTAACACGACCATTTTGAAATGTCAAGTTAATTACCAAATGTACGTTATTCATATTGATACAATAAATACAGATAAGTTACCCATGTTAACCATCATAAATTTGGCAAAGTAGAATATTCATTTTCAGTCTTCACTCTTTGCTATCTCTAATCTATATTGCTACTTTTAATGTGTAGATGCCGGTATATTTCATCACAAGGAGAAGTCTACAAAGGTCGATAACGAGAATATGGTCAAAGAATCCGAAGTTGTGGAAGGCGGATTTCTTGATCTCGGATTCAACTTTTATAAATATAAGTTAGAGATCAAAGATAATCCAAACGGTCAATCGTGTCTAGCTTGTGAAGTATAAGGTGGAATACGACATTAAGGAAGAATTTGCCGCTAATGCTTCTCTTACCAAAAAAAAAAAAAAAAAAAATGTTGCAAATGAGCATCCCTTGAAGTCCAACTAAGAACAAGAAACATTTGCTTTCTTGTTTCATGATTAATGTAACTGTTAAGAATAAACTAAATGTTATCTCCCTGTAACTGTTCTTGTTAACTATCTTCTCAATTTTGTTTGGAAGATGCGTATGTAGATTTGTGAAAGAGTATGACATTACTTATAATAAACATTTTGGAGTATCTTCTTTGGTAAATGGATCCACTGGTATTTGGTAAGGGGGAGTTTATACGGACCCTCTCATAGGGGGGTTTCGTGGGGTTCTGTGCATTGCGGGTTTGTACGTTATGCAACGCGGCTTGTACATTTTGACCTAAACCCCCTATTGTCACATTATAGGGGGGTCTTAATAACATAACCCATTTGGTAATCATTTTTTTTCTTTTCTTTTCTTTTAAAATACATAATTGTTAAGGTTATTTTGATTTTCCATATACTTTTATGCACTGATAACAAGGTTTATATTACTTGCATATTGTGTCAACATGATAATCTATGTTAATTCTTGTTTATTTTATGATTAATTTACAAAGAAGTTACTAAAGTTTGCGAAAAAGTTGTCCTAAGTTACTATAATTTCAAAGTTGTCATCTAAGTTACCCAAGTTCACGGGTTTATTAAATCAGTTACTCAACATTTAAAAATATTACACTCTAGTTACTACTAAGATGGGCAACCGGTTAATAGCCCGTATCCCATGTCCACGTAGGCTTGACACATATTCCGCTTCAAAGAAGTTACTAAAGTTTGAGAAAAAAGTTCTCCTATGTTACTAAAGTCTCAAAACTGTCATATAAGTTACTCAAGTTCATGTTTTTTTTTTTTTTTTTTTTTTTTTTTTTTTTTTTTTTTTTTGATAAAAGTTGGTTTTGTAATAACTATGATTTTTTTTTGTATTGTAATTTCAAGGTGATATTTTGGGGTCTGTGTCTTGTATGTGTTTGATTATGCAAGTTAATTTAAATATGTGCGTGTTTTAATTATCGTAAGGTATGGTGCTGGTTGGATGAAGAACACAAAAAAGAGATGAAAAAAAAGACCCTTACACTCTCTTAACCATCAAACACTTAAGGTTAAAGTTGTAAAATATTTGAATCAAAATAAAATAAACCCAGTAAAAATGTAAAAAACTAAAAAAAAAAAAAAAAAAAAAAAAAAAAAAAAAAAAAAAAAAAAAAAAAATTGTTAAGAAGATATTTCAATGTTAAAATAAAGGTGATTTTTTAACTGAGATGGGACACATGTCACTATAGGATATGGTTCCCTAACATTTGTAAATAATGAGATGGATGATTAAGATCAGACCTTCTTAACTTTTATTGGTACTCACGTTGTAAATGCATTATAATATATTATAGATAAAAAGACATATTTACCCCTTTATGGCATGTAACATGGTAAAGTTAAGAGCCAAACTAACGGTTTTAGTGGTCAAAGGACCAAACCGTTACGGGTTAAAACCATAGGCGAACTTTTTCTCAAGTTGAGTAACTTAGATGACATTTTTGAAACTTTAGTAACTTAGGCGAAGTTTTTTTCAAACTTTAGTGACTTCTTTGTATATTAACCCAAATATAAACCACTGCCACATCGGATTTAACCGGTTATCAAAGGTTACAAATAAGAAAGTAATAAATTTAAATCGGTGGCAACAACTTGAGTAACATAGATGACAATTTTGAAACTTTGGTAACTTAGGACAACTTTTTCGCTAACTTTAGTAACTTCTTTGTATATTAACCCTTTACTTTATTGAGCTCTTTTCAAGGAAAAATAATTCTTGTTATGTTAAACTTTGTATACTTTTGGTCAAAACAAAAACCAAACACGATGCAGACAAAACCAAAACATAATCACATCAAATCAAAACTATACAATATCTGAATAAAGTTGAAGTTAACCAATGTAGAACCAAGAAGAAACTAAAAATCGTACTCATAGGGTGGAACTAAATACAAAACCAGTAACAACATGTAGAAAAATATAATTTCAACACACAAAACAGTTTATTAAATCTCAATTTAACAAAACAACAAAACTGGTCTTAATCAGTTTAGATCAAATCAACCACAATCTCACCACAACTATTATAGTGTGAGACTATAATCTAACTTGATAATAGTTCAATTACAATGAACAAATCCAATAATATGATCATGATGATCTAGAAACGAGAGAGAGAGAGAGAAGGGGGGGAGAGAGGGAGAGAGTTACGAGGAAAAATCTTGCCCTCATGCTTTATATACTGCTACACTTTCTGAATATTGCATTATAAGTCCCTCAATGTTTCTTCTTTTATTTCCAAAGGCAAGTCTTTCAACTGCTTTACAAATGCAGCACAACACTTCCAAGTCCAACAAACCAATACAAACTACAAAATGTAATTTGACAAAGTTAGTCCTTGTAGTATAAAACCAGAATCGGATTATGTATTTCAACACCCTCCTTTAATATGAATTCTGGTAAACTTCTTTTAATCCCAGTTTTGAACATAAAACTTTATGTTGCAATGTATCCAATCCCTTAGTTAAGATATTTGCAACTTGATTTGTAGATTCTACCTTTTTAGTTTTAACAACACTAGCCAAGATTTTTTCTCTTACAAAATGCAAGTCTATTTCAAGATGTTTGGTTCTTTCATGAAAGACAGGATTAGCTGCAATTTTAATTGCACATAAGATATATCAGGTCTTGTATTAGTCAAGTAAATTAGTTTACCCATCAGTTTTTGATAATAGTTATATTATCAAGTAAAGGATCACATTCAGTAGCCTCATTAGTAATGACCAACTTAGATTGCAAAGGAGTACTAGCAGGTTTACAAGCAAGCATGCCAAACTCGGTAAGCAAATCCAAGCAATATTTTCTTTGATTAAGACAAATGCCTTTATCAATATCAATAACTTCAATTCCAAGAAAATATTTCAACTTTCTTAAGTCCTTTATCATAAACTTAGTTTTAAGAAAACTTTTAAACTTTTCAATCTTAGAAATGATATTTCTAGTTATGATAATATCATTCACATAAACAAGCAAAGCAATAAACACACCTTTATCAGATTTAGTGTACGAAGAATAGTCAGATGTACTTTGACTAAACCTATTTTCAACTAAGGGGGATCTGAGTTTAGCATTCCATTGCCCTAGAGCTTGTTTTAAACCATATACAGATTTTTTAAGTCTGCAAACTCTAGTATCATTAACAGGAAAATAACCATTAGGTAACTTCATATAAACAGTTTCATCCAAGTAGTCATATAAGAAAGCATTATTAACATCTAACTGAAACACAGACCAACTATTATGCAAATCAAGATTCAACAAGCATCTAACAATATCATTTTAACAACAGGAGAAAAAGTTTCTTTATAATCAATACCCTCCCTTTGGTTATATCCTTCAGCAAAAATTCTGGCTTTATATCTTTCAATTTCACCATCAGACTTATAATTAGGGGTGTTTGTTTAAGCTTATATACGGCTTATTAGCTTATATGTGTTCGGCTTATATAACATAAGACACAATTTTGTGGCTTATTTTGACACTTATGGGCTTATAGACAATGTTATATAAGCCCATAAGTGTCAAAATAAGCCACAAAAGGCTTATGTTATATAAGCCGAACACATATAAGCTAATAAGCCGTATATAAGCTTAAACAAACACCCCCTTAATTCTAAAGACCTATTTATTACCAATAGATTTTCTATCTTTAGGTAACTCATTCAATTCCCATGTATTATTTCTAAGTAAAGCTTCCATTTCGTTATTCATAGCATCAGTCCAATGAGAATACTTAGAAGCTTAAAAAAAAGACTTTGGTTCACCATTTTTATTAAGCTGAGTTACAAAACAAAGCTTTTTTAGCTGAGTTACAAAACAAAGCTTTTCAGAGTTAAGCTTTGAGTAATTAACATATCTTTGAAGACCTATATTTAACTTTAGAATCAACAACAAAATCATTGAAAATTCTTAGAAACACAGAAGGTCTAGAAGACCTTCTAAGGTTTGTAACATCATGAGCATCAAAACTTGGATTTTGATCCAAATTACCCACATATACATCTTGATTTTCATCAATTGTTGCAACTCCATCATCATCACTTACAGATATGTTTTCACTGCTATTAAGAGGTGAATCCTCATTACCATCATTTGAGATTTCACTAGCAGTTTCAACATTACTTCCAAGATGAGGAGAGGAACTACCAACAGTTATATTTTGTTCAGATTATACTCTCTCTTCATCATAGGGTATCTCAGGATATTCATTATCAAAAAAATTAAATGATTTAAGCCTTGAAAATCAGTTTTCTCATAAGTAGTATCATTCTTACCAGTAATAGAACCTTTAAAAGGAAAGATAGATTCAAAGAATTTAATATCCCTAGAAAATATGAAATGATGTTTATCAAGAGTATATAAGCTATATCCTTTTTTAAAATTAGAATATCCCGTCATAACACATTTCACATATCTACTACCAAGCTTATCAGAACTATTAACAATAGTAGCATTGTAGCAAAGTACATGCAGCTAAAAACTCTTAAATGGGAGAGAGTAGGACATTTTTTATATATCAGTTCACAAGGTGACTTTCCATTTAGCACAAAATAAGGCAGACTGTTAATAAGATAGGTAGCAGTTAGAATACATTCTGTCCACAATCTTAATAGACTTGAATAACTTGGCTTGCAAGTTAGGCAACCCCAATCCCCTTAGGACTCCTCAACCAATCGGCCAAGCCCAAAGGAGGGGTATTCCAAAACTTCCTTTTCTTCATTTTACACTTAAACCCTTTTACTTATCGTCTAACGATTGTTAGTAAAATTCCCGTTAAGTAACCATTAATTATGTAACACCCCGTGCCCGCTTAGACCAAAACTTAAAACTTTTTACGCGGGAATGCTTGAACTAAAACTGACCCGCTGTTACTCTTTCATGAACTGACAGAAATCTATAAACATACAGACCATGAGACAAAATTTAAATAAAACTAGACTCAATTACCTTCAAAATGACGGGTGGCGCGACCCGTGACGACTTACGAATTAAAAGATATGATTTTTACAATTTGACGGGTTATGCATTAACCCATTTGACCCATTTACACTTCAAACCATCTATACCAATTCATTTTCCCACCAAACTTGGCCAACACCATTACTTTAACATATAAAACATGTTCCATAAACACTTGACCCGTTTACACCCCAAAATGGGTACTTTTATACATTTGCCAAACACCCCCTTAACTTTGACTATAAACACATAAAACATACTTTGACCCATCGGTTGACCACCAAATCGATAGGACAACCTTAACATACCATTTGCCACACATCTACACTATACCAACCAATAAAAGACCAACGGGGGTACAAACGTTACATATGAGCTCGGTATTCTACCTAAGCTCCTAAACACATACTGTATTTCCTTAAATCTTGCATAACCAAAACCTTAATCCACATATCCAAGCCATCCATAAGAACATGCCAACCTACAAAATGGTTAGACAACTAAACCATAAGCACAACGGCTTAGTAAGTAAAACGATCATAACACACAATTATACTTCAATCCACACATAGCATCATATACATAAAACACTTACTTGACGGGCTTACTATCCAAGTCTCATCTAACACATAACATCAACATATTCCATAACATCAACTCGTCACATAAGCTTCATTCATGGCATCACATAAGCATATTCCAAGTCCATATCTCTTGATATCAAACATACATAACACATATATGATAGATATCCATATAACACATGTTATCATCATTTTACTTACCTTAGCTTCCAAAGCTAAGCATAACATCAATATCCCACCATTCTTAACCTCTAACCATCATCATCATCCTTTACAATTATCAACACCTAATAACATAATAAACAATAACATAAACAAGGGTTAACATAACCCATTAAACATACTCACCTTTCATTCTACATCATCATATGATCATATCTTGATCATATGATGAAAACCCACTTAATCCATACATCTTAACCTCGTTAGAATCAAGGATGGGAAGATTACTTACATGGGATAATTGCTAGGGACCTTATTCTTGGATTGGAACCTTAACATCATCAATTGATCATCAAAGATGCATTGTTTTCCCTCCTTTTTCTTTTCTTGAACCGACTTCACAGACCCAAGAGATATGTAGAGGAGACTAGAATCTCCTGTATTTATTTAGCTAGATACAAGTTTGTGCTAATGGCAAAGATGGCCCTCAAGTCTCTTTCTTCTTACTTTAGCCACAACTAACTTATAATACCTTTAACATATTTACCACAAGGGCAACTTAGGTCCCTTTAGTTATACATCATATTTTACATAACCACTTTAGTCGTATTTGACTATTAGGTTTGACCACAATGCAACATTCGTTGACTAGCCAATCACATAAGATCTTTATCCACTTTCATCTAGGGTGGGGTCCAAGCACCCGGGAAACGGGTGTTACAAATTAACGATCGTTATAGCTTATCACTAATTAATATATTACTTTAACATATTAATTATGTTAATTGTTTTATATATTAACGCGTGTGTCCCCATAGGCTCAAGTAAGTCCCGGACATACGTTATTTGGGAAATGGACATATCCCAACAGAAAACACTTGTTAACCTATACATAGAATGAACACCATGCGTATATAAGTTGAGTGATAGGTAATATGATGTTACATGTGTAGATTTAGGTGTATGATCAATTCACAAGGAGAAGTATACAAATGTAGATAATGAGAATAAACAACTAAACAAGCCTCTCAATATTGGCCTTATGAGTGTTGCAAATGAGCATCTTCCTAAATATAACTAACACGCACAAGAAGCGTTTACTATCTAGTCCCGTGGTTGTTATGACACTTGCATTATATAAAATTTGTATGAATGAACATAAAAACAAAACAATTAGGAATCTTTCCAAAAACAAATATAAAATATAAATAATCCATTTATAAAAATTAACCTTCGGTCTGTATTTCTGTGAACAATGATGAGTTTCGGAGAATACACATTTACACACACAACACAAAGTGGGAAAAAAATCTCATTAATTGAAATGTGAAATGTTTACAGAGTTTATATACAGGGGAAGACTAACTACCAAATAACAGAATTACAAAATATTTACAACATTGGTCCTTTAACTATCAACTATGTCACATTGCAGTCCTTGTAGTTAGCCCTTTTCACTTCTACACTCCCCCTCAAGTGGAGAGTTGGAGGAACTGGAAACTCCCAACTTGGACAATAGCTTTGAATGCTGGTCAACAGTTAACACTTTGGTAAAGACATCTACCAATTGAGCTTTTGTAGACACATAGGAAGGATTGATCTAACCACTCTTGACTTGGTCTCTAACATAATGGTAGTCCACCTGTATGTGTTTAGTCCTGGCATGGAACACTAGATTAGCGCTATATACAAGGCAGCTTGATTATCACACTTCAAATCAACGGGTCCAAGATCCTTGATTCCTAAATCTTTGAGCAAAGTGACCAACCATGTAACTTCACAACAGGTCAATGCCATAGCTCTGTACTCAGCTTCAGAAGAGGACCTTGAGACCACTCCTTGCTTCTTAGATTTCCAGGAAATAGGTGATTGACCAAGCAGAATACAATAGCCAGTGGTGGACCTCTTTGTCATAGGACAACTAGCCCAATCACTGTCACAATATGCTGTCAAATGAACTGCAGAGCTATTAGCCAACAAAATACCTTGTCCTGGTGATGTTAACAAGTATATTAGCAAATGATTTATTGCCTGCATATGTACTGAGGTTGGATTTTGCATAAACTGGCTTAAGAGTTGAAATGTGAAGCATATGTCTGGCCTTGTAATTGTCAAATAGATCAGTTTTCCAATGAGCCTTCTATAGACCTCTGGATCAGGCAAAGGGGTGCCAATGTCTTTTTGTAACTTGACTTGGGTATCCATAGGAAGTTTGTAAGTTTTTGCATTAGACAGACCATTTTCTTGCAATAAATCAAGAGTATACTTTTTCTGAGAAATGAATATGCCTTGGTCACTTATGCACACTTCTGGGCCCAAAAAGTAGTTCAACTCTCCCAAATCTTTCATGTGAAACTAAGAGCTTAACTAAGATTTCAAGACCTTAATCTCTTCTTCACTAGAACCAGTAATCAGCAAGTCATCAACATATACTAGAACTGCTATGAAAGACTTACTATTAGACTTGGCAAATAGAGAGTAATCTGCCTTTGACTTAGTGTACCCAAAAGACCACAAGGCAGAGGACAATTTAGCAAACCATTGTCTTGGTGCTTGTTTGAGACCATACAAGGATTTTTTGAGCTTGCAGACAAGGTTTTGATTGGGAACATC
This sequence comes from Artemisia tridentata subsp. tridentata, assembly GCA_021014915.2. NCBI lineage: Eukaryota > Viridiplantae > Streptophyta > Magnoliopsida > Asterales > Asteraceae > Artemisia > Artemisia tridentata. The sequence goes on from CP139506.1 coordinate 362,714,098, forward strand.
ATCTTTCACATTCTCCCCCTTACCAACATAACCTTGTGGCATCTGCGTATAAACCTCTTCAAATAAGTTACCATGAAGAAATGAATTAGAGACATCCATTTGATAAATGTCCCACCCTTTCATGGCTGCAACTGCAAGAAGAGCTCTCATAGTCACCATTGTTGCCACAGGAGCAAAAGTTTCCTCATAATCAACTCCCTTTCTCTGCCTCTTTCCATTGATCACAAGTCTAGCCTTCCTTTTGTCAAGAGTACCATCTGCTTTAAGTTTGGTCTTGAATATCCAGTGACAATTGATTGCCTTTTTATCCTTTGGTAAAATTGTGACCTCCCAAGTGCCATTCTCTTCCAAAGCTCTTAACTCAACATTCATTGCATCACACCACTCAGGCTGTTTAATTGCTTCTTTGAAGTGTGTGTGTGTGTAGATTGAGCCACCAAAGCACACACAAAGGCTTGAAACTGAGATTGAAGAGGTGTAGTTGAGACTTGATTTGCTCTTGGAAGATGAGATGTAACATAGTCTTTTAGCCAACTAGGTTGTACTGATGCCCTTGTATACTTTCTAATGCCTACATTTTGACTACTATTGGTTGTTCCAAACATTGGTTCAAATGTGGCATAGACTGTTCAACAACTAGTTCTTCTTCATTATGAGCAGTTTCACTTGTGGACACATTAGGTTCAGGTGTTGCTTGAGAAACAGGTTGAGATGTTGACACAAAATATTCATACCAGATGGGAGATGAAACAGGAGCAGGAATAGGTTGCAAAACTTATGACATACTAGACTTAGAATAAGGGAAGACCACATCTCTTGAAACAAATCTAGTGTGATTTAACAAATTAAGAAGCTTGTACCCTTTTTGATGCTGTGGATAACCCAAAAATACACAAGGAACTCCTCTAGTATCAAATTTATCAGTTTCTCTTGAAGGGTTACTTGCAACAGCCAAACATCCAAACACCCTCATATGCTGATATTTAGGTTTAGAGCCTATCAAAACTTCATATGGAGTCTTAAACTTGAGAACAGAAGTAGGAAATCTATTGATGAGATAGGTTGCAGTAATCACACAATCAACCCAATAGTGCACAGGAAGATGAGCATGTAATCTCAATGCCCAAGCAATCTCTAAAATATTCATATGCTTTATTTCTACCCTTCCATTCTGTTGTGACCTTTCAACACAAGATGTATGATGTTATATACCAAGTGACTCCATATAAGGTCCTAGAGATCCGTTGAGAAATTCAAGTGCATTATCTGACCTCACAACCTTTATGTCCTTTTCAAACTGTCTCTTAACAAACACAATGAAGGACTTGAAAAATGAATAAGCATCAGACTTTTTGACTAACAGATATGTCCAAACAGCCCTACTACAGTCATCAACTATGGTTAAGAAGTACTCATAATGACCCATAGTATAAACTTTGTAAGGCCCCCAAATATCAATATGAAAAAGTTCAAAAGGCACTTTGGAATGAGACAAGCTAGTAGAATAAGGCAAATTTTCAAATTTGGCCATAGGACAAGTTAGACATGAATGAGAACTAGCATTAGAAACATATTCAGACACAGAATGAATGTGTTTTAGAGTACAATTTGACACATGGTCTAGTCTATGATGCCACAGACTATATGAGTTATTGAACACACTAAAAGAAAATGTATCAAGTACAAACAATTTGAAAAGAAAGAGTAAAGGCTGCAATCTTCAAGTGCAGATACAACCATGGAAGAGAGATGAGCATAAATTTGATCCAATGGAAGATTGAGAAGATGATACAGACCAACCTTCTTTTTACCCAAGCCCAACACCTTTCTGGACTTCAAGTCCTGAATGACACAAAATTGTTCATAAAATGTGACAAAATACTGAGAGTCCTTTGTCAATTTTGAGACTGAAAAAAGCCTGAACTTAAATGAGGGAACAACAAGAACATTTTTTAGTTCAATTTTGTTTTGCAAAGTTAGACTCCCAACTTTTAAAATCACATAAATATAACCATTTGGCAAATTATTAGCTGTTTGGTTTTAAGACTTCTAACATCATCAAAATCTTCACTATCTGGTGAACATATGACCACTTGCACCATTATAAATTATCCAATCTTCCATAACTCCATTAACACAGGAAAAGCAATAGATTGTACCTTCTCCAAAAGGATGCACCAGTTCAGTGTTTGCAGCTTGATTGAAGTGAGGCAAACTCTTCATTAACTGCTCAAATTGCTTGCTAGTAAACACCACATGCCCCCCCCCCCTCCATTCTCAACCATCACTGCATTAGCATTCCTTTTGATATTTCTAGTACCAGTTTTCTGCACAGCTTATACTTATAGTACCAAGTAGGATTACCAACCTTCTCCCAACATTTTTCTCGTGGATGCACTTGAACCCACAAATTTCACATTTCTCTTTTGTTTCACCTTTGTTGTAAAGAGCAGTTATTTCCACTCCCATCTGTGTTGCACTCCCAAACACTCCTCTTTGTGATTATTATTGTTGAAGCAAGGCACATGCAGTTTCAACACTTGGCAAGGGTGAATTCAAGAGAAACTGACTTCTTTGACTTGAGAAATGATCATCTAAACCATTCAAGAACTGGAACAATCTTTGCTCCTCTTTTTGTGTGTTCAAAGCATTCAAGAAAACAACAATTTCATTGGTGATGTTAACAATTCTTGGCAATTCATTCATGAAATCTAACTCCTCCCAAACACACTTCATATTTGTGTAATACTCACTCACAGGTCTGCCTGACTGCATGATCTCATAAGTCTCCTTGTTCAACTTATACTTGTGAGAACCATTATTGAGAGCAAACCTTGTTTCTAATTGAATCCAAATTGCATGTGCAGTACCCATAAACGTGATGGATTTAGCAATACTCAGAAACAGAATTCATTAACCAACTAATCACAAGATTATTGCAAGTATCCCACTGTTCTTGTAGATTCACAGCATCAGTTGATCTTGGAACTGTACCTCTAATGAATCTCAACTTCCTTTTAGTCGAAACAGCAATTTCAACAGATCTCCTCCGTGAACGATAGTTCTGTGCACCCATTAGCTTTTCACTAATCACTAGAGTACCAGGCCCATCAGAAGGATGAAGAAAGAAACAGCGGATTTTGAGACAAGAGGGTTTGATTATTCATGTTATTACTAGAATCAGATGAAGAAAATGAAACCACCATTGTTATGACGACGGAAGCTTTCAAGAAACAGAAATTGGTAAAGATTACGGTGGTTTATGATGAAGTTATGGTGAATAATGATGGCTTACGGTGGATTGTGGTGGTTGAATTAGCTATGACGGTTATAACGGTTTCAAGAACTCATCATTGATCTCTGATACCATGTTAACAATGATGAGTTTGGGAGAATACACATTTACACACACAACACAAAGTGGGAAATGATTCTCATTAATTGAAATGTGAAGTGTTTGCAGAGTTTATATACAGGGAAGACTAACTACCAAATAACATAATTACAAAATATTTACAACATTGGTCCTTTAACTATCAAATATGTCACATTGCAGTCCTTGTAGTTAGCCCTTTTCACTTCTACAATTTCATTACACCTAACAATAGAAATTTTTTGGAAAGTTATCCGAAGAAACAGAAGTGAAAGTGCCTGCGAGCAAAGCTTGGGCGGTCTATGGCACCCTTGAGCTAGCAAAGCTCGTTGTGGGGAAAGTTGTTGATGCAGTTGATGTTGTGGAGGGTGATGGTGGCATGGGTACCATTCTTATAATCACATTAAAGCCCGGTATGTCACTGATTTATAAAATGTTAGATTACTCATCCTGTAACAAAAATATATGAAATAATCTAGTACGTATGATATTACGTTTACGGGGTTTGGATTCACCTATCATAAGGAGAAGATTATAAAGGTTGATAACGAGAATAGAGTCAAAGAACTTGAAGGTGTGGAAGGAGGATTTCTTGATCTCAGGTTTAATCTCTATATGATTAGAATCGAGATCAAAGATAATCCAACAGATGAAACGGACTCATCCTGTATTACGAAGTTAAAAATTGAATATGATGTTAAGGAAGAGTTAGCAACCAATGCTTCTCTTGTCAACACTGAGTTTCTCATTGACATCATGAGCATTGGAAACAAGCATCTTTTAAAATCTAGTTAACATAGAACGTGTTTTATATCTGTTAATGGTTGTACTGTAACTCTTGAAAATAATAAACAGTTTATGTTCTGTTGGTTTTTTTTTTAATGTTACTATTTGATACCTTAGAACTAATTCTACTTCAATTCAAAACGCTACGCAAATTGAGTCGAAAGTGTCACATGTATCAGTTAAACGTCTTTTAAGGTGTGACGCGTAATATGGTATCTCCGGATATAAGATAGAAAACTCAACGTTTACACAAAGTCAATTGAACGTAAGGAACACTCAAACCTCCGCACTCTCGGCTTGCAATGGACCCTTACAGCATCATCGTGTCCGCCTCCAAGGAATTACTGAAACGAAACACACATGTTTAGCTAACCAATTGTATTGTGCAAATTCTGTGGATCTAACAAAAATAGTAATACCGTATTTCCTATATTCGCAGTTGACGTATTAGTTGCTCTTATACGGAATTCTAACATGATTCACAAAGTCTAACCAGAGGCGAACACCCTAAGGCTGGCCTAATATCCTTATTCCTTACTTGATCATTGATATGCTATAATAGGAAATTCATTGCCAATGCAGTGATACTTCTTTTTAACGGTGAAGTACGTGTTCAATTTGAGATAGTAACCTTTAGTAAAATTGGAGTGACTTTGTGTTCATTTAAGTTGTTCTCTTTTCATACCTTTTTAGTTTAACTCTAAACGCACTCTTGTCGGAGGTATTTCTAATAGCATACTCCTCTCGGATATGGGTATGACTAGGGACGACTTAACCTTAAGGCCACTAAAGTACAAGATCTTGGCCCATATTTATGAAGGCCTCAAAAAACATATTCTTTTAAGATATATATTACATATTTTAATAATTTCAAACAGCGGTCAACTACGTATTGCAAAAAAACTTTACTCACAATAATGTGTTATACTAGTAACTTATAAGTGCTAAAGAGTTGCAAAATTTGGCCAAAAAAGCCTCAAACCAAAACGGGAAGCATTGCAAAAAAAATATAGGCCTTAATCGATTTGAGATCTCGTGTTAAGCCTTGCAAAGATTTGGGCCGGCGTGGGTATAACTTTCTACATCCTACCTTCTTCATACCCAACTCTAGCTAGGAGGATTGATTATTCCTATTGTTTTGTGTCATTTGATCTGTTAGATAGTATATTTTAAGACACAAAACCAAAACCTTATGCAAATGAGTCGAAATGATCACATGGCTTAAATGCATGCTTAACCGGATAGAGCTATCTTTCAAAACGAGCGTATATATTCCTGACACAAGACATGAACTCACTTGATCGTCGGACATGATCCATAGGCTTCGAGCCAGGACCGCTTTAACGGCCGTTTCTTTCTTTATATCTACAACACTGCAACTTGATCGAACTGACTTATTGTTGAGGTGTGACATTCTTATCAAGAACCCATGTGAATTTGTAAAGCATCATTTGACAACTCTAACTTATATCAATTTCCAACAACATTCAAAACAAAAATATTACTTAAAAGCCGGCCCGCAGGTTACATGATGAATTAAAAATGAAAACAAAAAGACAAATATACCAATTACGAATCTTTAGAAGACAAACAATGCTATATTTTTTATTTATTCCATCTGGCCATTCTTACTTATAAAATCTGACCTCTAGCTGGTGAGACCTTCATTATCCAAGTACAAAATGTATGGAACATTGTCTATGGAGAAACAAGTAAAGGTACCCGCGAGCAAAGCTTGGGCGCTCTATGGCTCCCTTGAGCTCGGAAAGGTCGTTGCTGGAAAAATACTCGAGGCAGTTGATGTTGTTGAAGGTGATGGTGGCATCGGTACCATTCTAAAGCTAACTATGAAGCCTGGTACGTCTCATTCTTTGTAAAAGGAATCACTCTTGATCCTAGCTATATTTTCAGTCTTCGTAGATATTACTACGTATCAGAAATTAGTTTCATTTGAAAGTAAATAAGACGCATTTATGTGTCTAACGGGTTGAAAGTTGCCTATAATTCCGTGGCCAAGCTAAACGGAGGCCTTGTCCAAAAACTTATGTGATAAACCATACATGATGCTCAAAGACTACCAACTATTAAAACAAAAAACATGATTAGTTATCCAGCTTCAACTTTAACAAATATTTACGACATAAAACTATATAACATTAACAAAACTAGTAGGAAGTGAATTTTGAGGCCACAAATTTATAACGAGGTGTACTATTGATGCTATACAGCAGCACACCTCACACACCCTACATCCGAATATGTAGTGTTCTTTGCATTCAACCTCTTAACTCACATTATTTAATTAAAGGAAATGATTCTTGTGCTTTAAATTTGTGCATACTAGTGTGCGGACTGAAGTACATGCCAAAAACGATCAAATAATTCATTGTGCAATATTGAATGTGTAGGGTTGGGCTTTGAATATTACAAAGAGAAGTTTACAAAGATCGATAACGAGAAAGAAGCAGAAGTTATCGAAGGTGGATTTCTTGATATGGGATTTAACTTTTATAGAATAAGACTGGAGATGAAAGAGGATCCCAAAGACGATACGGCCTCATCCTGTATCATGAAAGAGGATCCAAAAGACGATGCAGGCTCATCCTGTATTGTGAAAGAGGATCCCAAAGATGATATGGGCTCATCCTGTATCTTGAAAGAGGACCCGAAAGACGATACGTGCTCATCCTGTATCGTGAAATTATCGCTTGAATACGAAGTTAAGGAAGAGTTTGTGGCTAATGCTTCCTTTGTCACCTCCGCGCCTCTCATTGGCCTTATGAGTGTTGGAAACGAGCATCTTCTTAAATCTAATTAACACAAGATGCTTTTGTTATCTTGTCTCGTGGTTGTTATGACGCTTAAAATAAATAAAATGCGGTTGCATTTGTTAATGTTTCAAGTGGTATATGATTCGTCAATGACTTAATGATCGAATAGAAAAATGTTATCAGTGATTCGAGCGTTGTTCTTGCATGTTAAAATAAAAATCGTTGATTGTGTTACTTGTACAATTGGTGAGGCTCGTGTAGTCGATCAAAACGTCGTTTTGGTCACATAAACATATTTTATGGGATCAAAGAATTAGGTTTAATTAAAATGTTCATAAATGTCATAAATATCTATTAGAACCCCTTCATACATGACACTTTTATTTTAGTCCTATTAGGTAAAAGTCCTGTAAACTAATTTTATGAGAATTGATATGCAAACGGGAAGTTTTACTTTGCAAACTAAGTGTTACGACCGCTTGGGTCGTGTCTAGTTTCGTATGGCATAAGGATTATGTCGTGGGCTAACTTATCTTTATTTGTCTTAATTGTTAGGTCGTGTTTGTCATGGGCTAAGCCCATTGTCATTGTCAGATTAAATGTTATCATTGTAAGGTTATAAATACCGAGCCATTATAATGAATGAAATCATAGTTATGTCAAACAAATAATTCTCATCTCTTCTTTAATAATTCTCTTCTCTTCTTTAATATTCTAAATCTCTCTCTCTCTCTCTCTCTCTCTCTCTCACTCTCTCTCTCTCTCTCACAAAGTTACAAACCCTAAGTTTACAGATCATCTTGATCTAGTTGTTTCGGTTTTTTTAATAAAACTAATATCATCTAGATATTAGAGATACATTAGAGTGTGTAGCTGGAGTATCTTTGTGGTTGTTTTAGTTTAAATTGATTAAGGTCAGATTTGTGGTTTTGTTAAATTGATATTTAATAAAGTTTTGTGTGAGTTAAATCATATTTTTCTACAAATCGGTATTTTCGTGGCCGTTTCCGGACTTTCCAGCCAACTTAAAATTTTCACCGAGCTAAGCTTTAAACTTTGTTCTCTTTGGACACTTTGAGTACATCTTACCATTGGATTACATTAATAATGATTTTGTTTCATCAAGTTATATAGTATAAATGCTCGATTTGAGGACACCTTACCATTGGATCATATTAATTAGCTGATTATAATATTTGCATCAGGCCCGTTATTGTCTTTAGCTTGTGCATTGTATTATATATACTACCTATTACTAATGAGAGTGATCGTGGGAATTAACTCAAGTTTAGTAGTCCCTTTGAAATTTGAGTATTTTGGTTTCTCAACCAGAATATAAACAGAAATCTGTTACATAAAATAACGGTTGCATGCAACATGTGAAAAAAAAAATAAAAAAATAAAAAATAAATAAAAAAAAGTTTTGTAAATAATTAGGAATCCCTAGAAATAAAAATATTACACGTTGAATTATTCAATATAAACATGTTTACTTATAAAACTCAACCTCTAATGAATATTTCAGTAAGCAACAACAATAAAGTTTGGAACGTTATCGGAAGAGACAGAGGTGAAGGTGTTGAATTTAAGTACCATAACAATTATATAAATAAATATAAACATCATCAAAGCACATAGCGGAAGCGAAAGAATCAAATACATGTAATTAATTAACTGAATATAAAATAAGCGCGTACCTTTTGATTCTAACAATAATCAAACTTTAATCTTCTTCAAATCTTTAACAAACGGAATAACGAGATACCCCTTACTTTTTTGTATCTCAATCCAAGATATATAAACTATAGTGAATTTATACCACAATCCTGTACACACGTACTATAACCGAATTAAAGATTATGCTAGTAATGTAAACACAATTAAACCAAAACAATTTTGTTTAGAAAACAAGTGTAGATCGACCCCTTGAAGGTATATGTCGATCGACCAAAAGCAAGAGAAGAAGGGAAAAGGTTTTAGGGATATAGCTAGTGCACAAGAAGTGAAGATTGAATGACCCTAGCCTTGTATATATAGATGAGAAATCTTGGAGGACAAGTTTGCATGAGTTTGGTAACCCTAGCCCATGAACCGATCGGCCATAGAGTCCACAAGGGATTCCGGAACCTTCTTATCCCTCTAATTTCATCTATAGTCCTTCTTTTATTCCCTAACGGTCGTTAGTCAATTCTCGTTAATTACTTAACGTCCGTTAGTCGTTATTTTGTGTTTAAATAATCAAATACATAACGGTTTATATATATTAATTATTATACATTAATTCCTCATACGTAATGTGTGCAATCCCGTGGTCCCGAGTTCGATTCTAGTCATACACATTAATATTTGTCCATTAAAACTAACAGCTCCCACTTAGACTCTATTAATAGTAATGACATTGGTTAGCGTCTAGCAACATGCCAATGCCCCTAGTACAGCTCGGGTGGTGGTCTCCTGGAAAAACCATTCAATGATTCATCATCATACTTATCTTTTTGTTTCTAATACTACGTTAATAAAGATATGGATCTTAGTCATTCTTTATTAACCATTCTGTTTCTCGTTGTTTCTGATTGAGCAAGATTACCAAATCTTCTGAACATATTCAGGAGAGATCTTGGGTGCGGCCGCACAAACATCTTGTCAACCCTACGAGGGGCCCAACAGTATTAAACTTCAAACAAATTTGAATGAACAAATTCTCTCTTGACTACGAGCCTAACCCATGAACTTTGCAACATTCCTGAAAACAATCCTTATAGCTACCAGTTACGTATAGCGGTAAATTGCTTCACAGAAATGCACTACATCCATGACAGTTATCTGGTATCTCAAGTCTGAGGATAACTATATATACATGATTTACTTGATGACAAGATCCATAAAGTAAACTCATGAAGTTGGGATAAGTCCTATATTCAATTCATTGAATATCATGTGAAATTGGCATGTCAACTCATCAATATACTTTCAAGTATATTCTACCAATACTCAGATTTGTCTTAATTTAATGATATTCCCATATCATTAATTGACAACGGACAATTTAGAATAACATAAGTTATTCACGGATTTAAACATGCAAATATATGATACAATCCATTATTAATGAAAACAAACGTACCAAGTATTTTAATTCATTGTAAATAATAATTGCTTAACATCCCTTATCATGTCAATCATACTTGTTGACAAGACATAAATCAACTAATTTTGATCTATCGAAATTTTGAGAATACTTATTTCAAGAATTCAATTAGTGAAGTTCTTGTATGTGTGCATTCAATTACCTTGATATTGCCACATAATATTTCATAAAATGCGTGACATCCTCAACCACCAATTTATGACAATTAAACTATCAAACCTTTTATAGTTTAAAGTATTCTAATTCTTTAATGTATAATGCAACTATGCTCATAGTTAAGCATAACTAGTACACATGGCCATTAACAAGGATGAAATCCTACCATGACTAGTATTGAGTGTCATCTCAATTTCATTAGCATCATTGTATGCAAACAACAATATGCTTTTTAAAATTTTCGTAAACTTTAATATCCATTGTGTAATGTTTAATGCCTTTCAATCTTTCAAGATTTGTCGGCTATAACAATTACGCAACAATTTTCCATATGGTTCATCCTTAGAATTTAGGAGCAATTCCAGGATGAGAATGTAATTCTATATCCAACCATATTCATTACACTTAGTTATCAAATAAAATTCAATTAGATATCAATGTTGTCAAATTATCTTGCATCCAAGCATGATACAACAAATAATATGATGTTCATGGAAAAATCCTTGTATCAAGCTCAGATTTCATTCATGTTATATCTTTTTAAAGATATGTTTCTATTTAGACTTTCTAATAGTATATCATATTTTATAAGAATCAATTATTTTACTGCTTATGTTTATAACAATAAACATATATTCCAAGGTTGTATGTTTATTTTCTAAATCTTCAAGTGAAGTTTCATTCCAAACTAAGACTTAACATTTAACGTACATGGAATGTTACTTCCTATATGTTACACAACATATATGAAATAAGAAAATAAATATAACACTCCTACTAGCTTTCAAGAATATTAAGGAATTATCTTATTTTAATTATAAATTAAAACTTGGATTTAATAATTAAACATAAGTATATCTCCTAGATGCAAGCATTAATCCATTCATGATTTATTGCAATTTGTATACTTTCAAAGATTATTTGAATTCAAATACTCCTTTTAATTACTTATCGTCCTCGCACAAGTAATTACATCAAGAAAGAGTTTTGATATTCCATTGTCAATTTCATATTAATGAAACTAAGGATGACAATCATAATCTTTTTTATGTGCCTAGAAAGAATATTCAATCACAGTTAATTGCTTAAGTGTAATTGATAATCTTGTTATAAAACATACATTAAATATGTTTACAAAATTGTCCATATGATTTCTACTCAAAGATTTAAACCTCTAGGATTTTCATTCCCTTTGAAGAAATTCATCTTCATTCTATAGTCTAACTATAGAATTCAAGATTAATTAAGTTTTCAAAACTAATTATCTTTATGGACTGCATCTTAACATTCATAGTATGAGTAACTTGCCAAATTCAATATTTGCAATTCATCTTAATGACCAACAGGTTTACCATAATCCTGTAACTCATAATCCTCAACATATTATTCAAATATTTGAGATATCCTTGCGGATCTATGAATGATAATTCCATCATCTTGAGATTTAACATTAACATGTTTAATCCTCATCATGACATTTACTAGTGTATTTTAGAAGATTATGTATCTTGTAACTTTATCTTTTCAAGATAAAACTCCCACTTGCCTTTTGCAATTTATAGACTATCTATGAATACTTAGCAAGTAGAGCAACACAAAATTGTTCTCTTTTGGGACATTACAAATACATATTGACAGTTCCTTACATTAAGTTTGTTAATAACCTACTCATAACTAGTTTAACAAATTCAGAACTTCAATTTTAAGACTTAATGTGATTCATCACATTCCATAATAAATGGTGTCTTATTAATCTTCTAGGTTGGAGTCTTATTGAGTATATACAACTCATACTCAATTTTCTAACCTTGATAACTTTTGGAAGAAAGGAAGTTATAGTTATCTTTAATCAAACAATACCAATAGAGTTTGATTCTGAACACACCACAAACTTGTGGTATTTCATTAGAACTAATATTGTGAGACAATCAAACAATATGTAAGATGAACTCATACTCCTTCTGGCTTACCTATTTTCCAACTAAGTCAATCTTAATGGTGAAATAGATTTTTCAAGCCAATTGCATGCTTTATAACACAAGTACTTTTTAACTAAGTCACTTATCGTCCATGTCTCAATCAAGAAGACATAGACTGTTATAATCCCATTATACGTTATAAATCATTGATCAACTCAATGACTTCTTGTATATGTCTTAATAAAGAAAACATAACAAGTTAACGTCTTACTTTATATTATAATAAGTCTTGTAACAATTAAAAGACTTCATATTTATAGCTTTACAATAAAGTATAAACATGTATAACTAAAGTAATCATGAACACCACAATTTGGTTTCAATAGTAATTTCAAGTTAATTTATTTTTCAATAGTAATTTCAAGTTAATTTATTACTTCATATATTTATGACATTCCAAGAATACATAAATATTCAAATTTGAAGTAGTATTAGATTACTTCATTTATTTATGTCATTTCAATAATACATAAATATTTATTTTGAAGTCTCTCATTATCCTTATTGACACTTGTTCTAATAGGTATCTAATTTAGAAACAGTAATTATCCATGTACGGTCTCACGTAATCATGGAATTTCACCTTGTTGTTGTAATCTAGTCAAGGTCTCACTTAAGCTAAATTTCAACAACAAATGTTTCTAGACTTAGAGGTGTATTAGTTGTTACACCCGTACCCCGACAAGGTACCAATTATGTAAATGTTATGCTAAGTAAATGTGTTAGGGATTTATTTACAACTTCATGTGTGTCCAATTGAGAAGTATAGAACTAGAAGGACCATAATTGCCAAGAGGCCAAACTAGTAACTAACACTTGATAAATATCTAGCTTTAGAATTGTCTGGAAAAGTTTGGTGTGTTCTTGGGTGTGTCGACATTTTGAGAAGGAAAAGATAGGAAGACCAAAATCATCATTCTAACTCATTTTAATTGTCAATGAGTGATCAAGAACCATTAGAGACTCCTTAATTGTAGTCTCTTCATCAAGTAAGTATTTTCCCCAATTGAGAAATTAGGGTTCTTGATATGAAATTGGGTATTATTGATAAAGGTTGTAAATTTATGATTCTCTTAGTTAATTAGTTGCTAATTAAGGTTAATCTTGAAATAGGAATCATTATAGAAGCCCAAGTCAAGCCAAATAGGAAGCTAGTAGGATTAGAGGTAAGTATATGAGTATAATCCTTGTTAATGTTATGTTGTTAATGTTATCCTTGTGTTAATGTGATTATTATGGAGCTTGTGAATGTATGATAGCTTGGATCCAATGCTAGTTGTGTTAATGCTAAATAATTACTTGCCCGGTCAAGGTGAGTAATAATCTCATTTGATGCTCCTTGTTAACGTTATGGTTGGTGGTAATCACCAATCTCATGTAAATGTGATGTTGATTATATCTTGTATACTTACTAAGCGTTTTCGCTTACGTTTGAAGTTAATGTCATTTTTGTAGGTTCTAGCGGTGGAAGTAAAGGTAAGGATTTGGCGTAGTTGTAGTTTGGAAGTAAGTAGAAGTGTAACTAGAAGCTAGCCTAGAAGACCACAACCTTTTGGACCAAGCGTTTTGAAGTTGGAAGCCCCCGACGTGTCTTTTCGTGTTTTGGGTATATTTCCTCTCATATGGTCATTTTGTTAGTCAATGGTCATTGTTTATGTTAGTTCATGAGTCAAGTTTATGTACATGTCAAGAAGTCTTTATGTTTGTGGTTATGGTGGTTTAAGGAGGGTGTTTGACAATTAGCCAATCCCACCCATTTTGGGAAGTTATGGGTCATGACGATGTATCAACACTCTTTCAATATATTAGATTTGTTAAGTTATGTATAAATCCAAAAGGATATGTAATAGTTATGTGTTTCGTGTAAAAAGTGTGTTTTGGAAGTTAGTTTAAGAGGGTGCTTGGTATAAGCTAGTTTTTACCCATTTTGGGGTTTGAGTGGGTCAAGGATCGTTGAGACGGGTTTAGTATGTTAAAATATGTATGTTGGTCAAGTATGGTAGATAAGGGAAGTGTTTTAAGTGATTTGGAGTGCAACGGGTCAAAATGGGTTGATGTATAACCCGTCAAATCCTAAAGAATAATTTTCAGTCTAGGATCCCCCTTTAGGTTCCAAAGTATGGACCTAAGTGTGGATCCTTGGTTTCAGTTTAGGATCCCCCTTTAGGTTCCAAAGTATGGACCTAAGTGTGGATCCTTAATTTCAGTCTAGGATCCACTTTTAGGTTCGAATTTGTGTACCTTAGTGTGGATCTGAAATGTACTCATCTTGGTTATAAAGTTTCCTCATCTTGGTTATGAGTTAAATGTTCATCTTGGTGATGAATGTGGCTTCTTATAAAGGGTCAATAGAGTAGCGGAATGTCAAGTCAAGTCAAGCGTTTCCCGTCAAATCCTAAAGTATAATTTCAGTCCTGGACCTTAGGTGGATCTTCCAGGATCTACTTTTAGGTCCCATAAATCTGAACCTTAGAGTGGATCTTTCAGGATCTACTTTTAGGTTCCACAATCTAAACCTTAGTGTGGGTCAGTTTCAGAATGTTACTTTTTGCGAAAAAAAATTTCACGTTTTTGGTCAAAGTGGTCAAGGGGCGTTACATTAGTCATATTTAGAACATTAGTTTCTTACCTTGCAGTCAAGACAGTTCTTTAAATCATATTCCTATATGTTGTACCTTGCACAGAATATAAGATTTCTCCCACTTGTGCATGGAACAACATCATGTATCAGATAAACAACACGTCACTCGTTTGTTAATGTGATCAATATGATTGTGTCATAGATATTAACATAATTAGTAGATATAGAATCACCTTGTCTAGTAAGGAAACGTACATGACTATCCTTAAAACCACAAGTGTCTACAATTGAAAAGTAATTATCTCAAGACATTCTAGAGATAATTTGGGTTACTACCAAGATGAAAAAGCTTGTAGTTCCCACTGAATTACAGATCATTACAATAATTCACTATTCATTAATTACCACACAATGCTCCCACTGGATTTGACAACATTGTAAGTGTTTCATAACCAGTCAAAGTAAATAGTGTGCTATTAACTTTCCTACACCTTTGAGAAGACCCATTCGTAACAATTACTTATGTACTAAAAAGAGTGTATTCTACTATGTAGATGATGGACTATCCATCAATGCAATTAACTTCAAAATTGGGCATGCAATTTTTCCTTAATATGTCTACCATCCCCACAATGGTATGTAGCATCTTCAAGTGGTCAAAGCACAACAACCAATGTTGCAAAAATCGGCCGAATCGGCCGATTAATCGGTAATCGACCTTATACCTTGTTGATTTTTGAAAATCGGTGGAAAAAATCGGCCTAGGCAAAAATCGGCCACTAATTAGTCAAAAATCGGCCGAATCAGTCAAAAATCGGCCTAATCGGTCAACTTAAAAAAATAATAATTTAGCCATTCTACTTAATTTGGGGATCATTTATTTCACTTATAACGTACAATGGGCCTCATAATCAGAATTGGAACCTTTTATTGAGGTTTGAAAACATAGTAGGCTTGAAATCAGTTAAGATCTTTAGTTTGTTCTCTAGAAATACACAAAACTTGCAGGAAATGCCAATCCGATTAATCCCGCCTTGACCGATTAATCATAGCAGGGTGGTCGACCGCCCGACTACCGATTCACGATTTTTGCAACATTGACAACAACTAGATAAATTATGCTAGTTTTCCTTTTACCAATTTTACGGTAATTAGTCTAGCTTCTAATTTAATAAATCATAAAATGTGCAATTTTCTTAACTATTAAAGTTTGCTATGAGTTATTTCTTAGAATTTAGGCAATTCTAATTTTCCTATCTTACCTTTCTCATTCATGAAAAAGAATATGATTAAGTCTCACTCTTCTCTCAAAGAAAGGAGACTAGGTTTATTCTTTTAGTAAAGTTGACTCTAGCCAAAAACCCCTACGGGTGTATATCAATTTACCACTAAAAGAATGTCCCACGTTTGCGGTTTAACGTTGCATTAATACATTAAAAGAATTTACAAAATTCAATTTTAGTATTTTCGATAATACAATCTTTTCAAGAAAATAAAATACCCAAGGAAATATTCATATAACCATTGAATTTTCTTGAAAACTAGAATCCAAATTTTCATAGTTTCACTACATCAGTTGATCTGCTAGTAGTGAAAGTACAAAATATGGTAATCTGTCGAACAATAATCGTCAAACAATTTCCGACTCCTAGATCATTATGGGATTTACATTTGCCAAATACAATTTGCAAAGTAAGCATGTTTCATCCCATCTCATGCCTTAAGTTTCTAGGTCTCACTAACAACTTAATTAAGTCGTCTAATTTAGAAACTGCAAATTCTCCATATATGGTCTCACGCATTAATGGAAATTTACCTTGTCATTGTAATCTAGTCAAGGTCTCACTTAAGCTAAATTACAACTTCAAGTGTTTTTTATAATTAGATGGCATGAACTTAAATTTTAGGGTACTAATTTTGATGTGTCAATCAAAATATGTACGAAGAAGCATGCACACATCTTCGTATCATAAGTTTTCAAAACAATTTTATTAACCAATTTTAAGCTAAGATTTAAATCAACAAAGTTTTAATTAAGGTATTGGGTTCATCAATCAAAGAATTACCTACAAGTATCGCCCACTATATCCTACTACTGCATGAGTCAAAAGACCCAAGTTATTCGGATAATTACCACAAAGTGGCGCGTGGAATTGAGGTCAATTCACCCTTAAGATGAGTTTGTGCATAAAATAGCTTACTTGGTAGCTCCAATTTGACGCACAAAGGAGCGGAGAGACAAACGTCAGCACTAAATGCCAATTAAAAACGCGTCTCTTTCGGTTTGACAATTTAATGTCAATCCTTCTTATACCCCTCTTATAGTTTGTCAAAACTGGGTGAGCCGTTCACACTATTGGTACAAAACTCATCACTCAATCAAAAGTTTATGACATTAAGTCTTAATAGCAAATCCAATTTCATCCTTATTTAATCCGGTTTATTTTCTATTCGAAAAATTACCCTTGTTTATAATCATGTCACAACAATATTCATAAACAAACAAGTAATTAATAAAAATAAACGACAAAAAATAATGAACATGCTAAATAAAACAACTATCATGTATATGTTTATCTAAAACTCCCATTGGTTTTCGAGCTAATCGTACCAATGGACCACATACACCAAACAATTTGGTTGCGTAAGTTCTATGATAAATATATACACGAACACACATAGTTCAAAATAAAACAATGCATAATCTAATAATTATATGCATAATTAAGCATGTTAACACAAAACACGTAACAATTACTACATAATAATCATATGATCCATGATCAAACATGCACGTTCATCATGGATCCACATAAACATATTAACAATTAATCATGTTTCCCAAGATACGCATACAATTCCATGTCACATAACAATTATTCATGAATTAACACATAAAACATTGCATGCAACCTATAGGGTTTCTACAATTTTTACAAAACCTACTTTTTTTTTCCTTCGGATGAACAGTGTCGGGTGAACAGAAATTTTAGGGTTACAAAAAATTAAAACCTAGAAACCTTAAAGCATGCAATAATCAATCAAGGATTCAATTTTTTTATGTGTTTCAGTAATTAATTACACAATATTAACGGCTCTGATATCACTGTTGAATTTAAGTACCATAACAATTATATAAATAAATATAAACATCATCAAAGCACATAGCGGAAGCGAAAGAATCAAATACATGTAATTAATTAACTGAATATAAAAGAAACGCGTACCTTTTGATTCTAACAATAATCAAACTTTAATCTTCTTCAAATCTTTAACAAACGGATTAACGAGATACCCCTTACCTTTTTGTATCTCAATCCAAGATATATAAACTATAGTGAGTTTATACCACAATCTTGTACACACGTACTATAACCGAATTAAAGATTATGCTAGTAATGTAAACACAATTAAACCAAAACAATTTTGTTTAGAAAACAAGTGTGGATCGACCCCTTGAGGGTATATGTCGATCGACCAAAAGCAAGAGAAGAAGGGAAAAGGTTTTAGGGATATAGCTAGTGCACAAAAAGTGAAGATTGAATAACCCTAGCCTTGTATATATATATGAGAAATCTTGGAGGACAAGTTTGCATAGGTTTGGTAACCCTATCCCATGAACCAATCGGCCATAGAGTCCACAAGGGATTCCGGAACCTTCTTGTCCCTCTAATTTCATCTATAGTCCTTCCTTTATTCCCTAACGGTCGTTAGTCAATTCCCGTTAATTACTTAACGTCCGTTAGTCGTTATTTTGTGTTTAAATAATCAAATACATAACGGTTTATATATATAATTATTATACATTAATTCCTCATACGTAATGTGTGCAATCCCGTGATCCCGAGTTCGATTCTAGTCATACACATTAATATTTGTCCATTAAAACTAACAGCTCCCACTTAGACTCTATTAATAGTAATGACATTGGTTAGCGTCTAGCAACACGCCAATGCCCCTAGTACAACTCGGGTGGTGGTCTCCTGGAAAAACCATGATTCATCATCATACTTATCTTTTTGTTAACTAACAGCTCCCACTTAGACTCTATTAAAAGTTGTTACCGGGAAAATTGCTGAGGCCGTTGATGTTATTGAAGGTGATGGTGGCACTGGTACCATTGTCAAAGCCACTTTAAAGCCAGATACGTCTTATTATTATAACTCTCGGTTTTGACATAGATTCGTTTATAACATTTCAAATAGAAAATTTTGTAAATGAACATATTAGAACGGGTCAAAAGTTGTCCAGTGAATATATTTTCCTAAGAAAACCTCTTTTGTTTACACAAGTGCAGGGTTAGGCTTCACATATTTCATTGAAAAGTATACAAAGGTCGATAACGAGAACAAAATTAAAGAAACCGAGATGCTGGAAGGTGCGTTTCTTGATATGGGATTTAATTTCTATAGAATCAAGATTGAGATCAAAGATGATCCAAAAAACGACACTGGCTCATCCTGTATCGTGAAATTATCACTTGAATACCATGTTAAGGAAGAGTTCGCTGCTAATGCTTCCCTTGTCACCACTGAGCTTCTCGTTGGCGTTATGAATGTTGTAAACGAGCATCTTCTGAAATCTGATTAACCCAAGAAGTGTTTATTATCTCGTGTCCTCGTTATTGTAACAGTTAAATAAAAAAAACTACTTACTTTGTCAACGTATTAAGTGGTATTATCAATGGACTATTTCTATTGAAATTATGTTGTTAAATTTGTGGTATCGACTTTTTAAGGGTTATGACAACTTATTGAAGACTTCAACTTATATTTATGTAAAGCTTGGTATATGTCAAGTCTAAAAAGGTTTAGTGATTTTGTTAAATCAAGTTACATCATAACATTGGTATAACTTGAACTTAAAAACGCCTGTTGACTTCATCATACCTGTTGACTTCATCTCACTGAGATGTAAAAGGACCGATATATCCAAATGTGGCAGATGTAAATTGACAGATATACCCTCGCGTTAGTACATTTAATGACGGTTAATAAAGACCGTTAAAGGAAGGGACTAACGGTGGATAACGTTTGGCAATTAGGGGCGAACGGTATAGTTTTTTCCGTCAAAGGACGAAAGACTTCAGTCAACGCAAACCACAAGGACGAACGACGTAATTTACTCTACCTAAAAATAAGCACACATGCTCATAGCATTTTCTTAAGTAAACATTCACTACAACACAAGTGGGCTAATGCTACGGTAGGAATCCGTTGCAACGGATTTCTATCGTAGCGTTAATGCTCCATAGAAATTTAAACTGCAACGGATTTCTAACGGGAAAAAAAGTTGCAACGGTTTTCCAACCAAGAAAAATCTATTGTAAATTAGCAACCGTTTTTGTAACGGATCATGTTCCAATGGCTTTCCAACGGTTTTGCTACAAAGAATATTACAAGGAAATTGTAACGATCAAAAATTCGTACGAGATTGCAACCGCACTGGTTTCGTTGCAATTTTTATTACAAACAACTGCATTTTCAAAAATAATAAAGCACAAAAAACTGCCATTTTCCGTAATATACAAATATGGAAAAGTAAATATATATGATCGCACAATTGAAACCCAAATTAATAATTAGAAGATCATTTAAATATCATACTACATAACATATCAAATCCTACCAAACGTACCACTTCTAAACAAAATTCTACCAAATGCACCACTTCTTAACAAAATGTGTATACTGCACCAATATGTGCCAAATTTACCCAAAGTGTACTACTTCTAAACAAAATGTGTATAAAACACGAAGTGTACCGAATTAAGCAAGGAATGTTTATGCAGAATGGGGAGTGTGAGGTTGCTCCTTCAATTGTATCAACACCTCAACGAGCTTCTCATTCGTATCTTTGATCATTTCTTTTCCTTAAATGTCTCAAGTTTTTCTTCGATGAGTTTTTTTTTTCTTTTTCTAAAGCTTCCTCAAAAAGTTCTTTATCTTTCTTTCTTGTTTGCTCCAACTCCTTCATCGACTTTTCTAGTACTTCAATCTAAAAAAACATACTTACACCAATTAAGCTCATCTTAATGCATAAATACCTACTGTAAATGATTAAAAAATAAATAAATAAAATACATGACAGTAACTACAATATGTATAAGTTACCTTTGACCCAATATGTATAACAAAAAGACAACTAACAAAAGTCATATACATTACCAGTTGGCGTTGGATTTTTTTGGCAGTGGCCATGATAGTTCATTACGAGTAGGAAATATGCACTATATTAAAAATATAATTGTATGCATATGTTTCTGACTCAACTCCTAAATGACATTGATTGATGCAAGTCTTTTTCTAGGCAAGTCGGCTGGTAATTCCAAATTTCCATCTGAATAAGCAAGTGATATTGCTACAAGCCAACTTCATGTCTGTTTACAAGACTATGTTTAATAAATATTGCCATTGTTTATAAAATGGATGTGGGAATATATTAGATCAGCAAGTTCAGCATGTTCTCTATGGCCTCTCATGACAGATTGTGACATAATGCAAGTGGCTGAGGTGCCAAAGTGAGCAACTTGGGTAACATGTAAACGAAATTACAATTTAAGACGAGTAATATTTTTATTATGGGTCAAATTTCAACAGGTTAGGTCCATCCGCAACGGGTCAGTATTCATTGGAAAACAACGTGGATGGCGAATTGTAAAGTATTGTTTAAATAGGAATGTTATAAATACCGAATCAGATTCTCGAATGGCACCAACCATTTTCTTCATGGTACCCTTAAAAAATAGCTCAGGTGTAACTTCCTTCTTTGTAGGCGAGAACAACTGAATCATGTGCTTCTTCTCATCATATCCATATATTGCAAAACCGAGTAAGTTAGCATATAAAAATGTTTATTATCAAGTACTCAAAAACATATACAAAACATCAACTAAGAAATCTAGAAAGTACCAACAACAAAAACCACAACCCATATTTTGCTATTCTTTCAATAAAACATTTGCATTGAACAAAAGTTATAACTACATTTACAGTTTAAAGTAGCAAATTTTCCAAACCAACTTCATTAAGAGATAAAACAAACAACCAAAAGTAATATATCCCCAATTCCAAAAGAAAAATAATTAGCATTTTTAGCAATACCAATTTGATCAAGTAACACGATTAGAAAGCCAAAACAATAAACCCAATAACAAACTAGCACCCATCCATGTCAAGAATCAAGAAATCATTGGTGAAATCATGAGAATACATAATCCTTCTAGAACATTAACCTGTTAGAGAGTTCCACTTTTTTCAAATGTTAGGCAATACCAACTTATCACATGACATAACCAACTAAAATATATAATGTTAGGCAATACCAACTTATCACATGACATTAACCTGTTAGAGAGAGATGATGAATGAAGATGGGAAAGCAGCTAGGGTTAAAGATACATGAGGGAAAAAGGTGTGTTGGGAAGTGACGAATATACCCCTTTAAAATTCTTACTTAACGAGCGTTAGTTGAAGTTAGTGGGCTCAGTTGGATGGAGGGACAAACGGTGCATAACGTTTCACACTTAAGGCTGAGTGATACAATTTTTTTGGTCAAAGGACCACCGGCTGCGGTCAACGCAAATCACAAGGACGAACGGTGTAATTTACTCTTTTTTTATTAAGTTAGGTAATAATGAACTAATTTATATAAAACTATATAGTAATCGTAAATGCTGATTCAATATAAAGATTGTAGTACTGTTGTTGGTTACATTTGATTGTACAATAGCATTACAATCATTATTTATGGTGTTAGTGCAGATATTACGATATTTAAACTACGGTTTCTTCGGTTTTAATAATGACAAACATGTAACTTGTAATACATAACGTAAAATGTGCAAGTTACTTGTAAACACAAATCATCAATGCATACTTACATCAACACCTCCCGACGTCTCAAGTATGCTTCAACGAAGTCGTAGATTTCCATCCCGACGTAAATCACTCAAGGTATGGACAAACAAATCTACTACTTGACAAATGATCAAATGATTATATTTTTCTAAACTTCACATTTTTAATGTGACAAAACATTTTTTTCAAAAATATATTTTACAAATTATTTTTGAATTAAAAAGAAATGTTTTATTTTGAAAAATAAGTTTAAAAATCCCAACAGTCAATTTTCCCCCCAAAACAGCTCCAAACATTCCCAAATAAACCTTCCCCACTAAAAACAAACGGAGGAGCGTCCACGGTACCACTAAAGTACCGACGGCTCCACTAAATTTAGTGGAGCCGTCTGACAATTAGTGGAGCCGTGCCTCTGTAACGGCTAGTTTTCCCCTTGCCTATAAATAGTGGACAATTTTACACTTTCAACTTGATTTTTTCAGTCATTTTTCTCTGGTCTAATCCCTCCTCACTTAGAATACTTTCTTTGATCATTTAGAGAGTTTTAGTTTGTTTAAGAGTGATCCTTTCATCCCACCAAGAGATCCTCTTCATTCCTCTTCAAGTGCAAGAGAAGAACACAAGGTATCCAAGTAGATACAAAGTGTTGTCATTCCTCTTCAAGTGCAAGAGAAGAACACAAGGTATCCAAGTAGATACAAAGTGTTATAGTTGTAGGTAGAAGCACTTGTAACATTTGTTATACTCTTGATTGTATCATAGCATATATCAAGATCATTTTTCTTTTGAGAGTTTGTGAGGGAAGATCATTGTGATCTTATAGAGATATTGAATATCTCTAGTAGCCATTGGGCTAGTGTGTTGATCAAAGGTAAATAGGGTAGATTGAGTCAAGTGAGGGTTGATCATTGTGATCTTGTCAAGATCTTGGAGATCTCTTGAAGCTTGTGGGCTTGTGTGATTGATCAAGAAGATCAAGGGTAGATTGGGTAGATTGAGTCAAGTGGGAGTAGATCATTGTGATCTTTTTGAGATCTTGGAGATCTCTTGAAGCCATTGGGCTTGTGTATTGATCAAGTGGATCAAGGGTAGATCGGGTAGATCGTGGTAGATTGGTGCTAGCTAAGATTAGCACTCGACATTTAGCTTAGTGTCGAAAATTGGATAAGCGACGTGTACGGTTTTCTCCGCTTGAAGGGAGCTTGTTGATTAGTGAAGTAACTCTCGAGTTGGGTACTCGGGGAGTGGAGTAGGGCGAAGAGGAGCTTCGTGACCGAACCACTATAAATCACCGTGTCCGGTTTGCGCCTTCTTACTTATCTCTTTACTTTCATTTCATTCTTTATCGCTTTATATTTATATTTACATTGCGTTTATGTTTGTGTGGCTAGTTGCTTATGTTATGTTGATTAAGTATGTGTCATGGTTTGATTGTGCTTGTGTTGTAGTATACTATATTCATCTCTAGATGTTATATGATAATTGTTGACACTTTTCATATTACATCACACTTGATCGGGTGTTTGATACAAAAAGATTTTAAGTTTTTTTTTAAATGGAAACGTATTCACCCCCCCCCCCTTACGATTTCCATAATTGGTACCAGAGCCACGTCGCTCAAAATTTTAAAACAAATGATTTTCAAAATTGAGTACGATCCATGTATCAAATTACCTATGAAGGTGATAAAATATGAAAAGTATTTAGTTGCTTAATACTTACAAGTTTTGTTGTTAAGTATACTTTGTCATACTAGCTTGAAGGTTTTCTTAAATCACTAAAAGAATAGAATTTTAAGTGTCCGGTCATGTTTTCAGAACGAGTCATTAAGTCATGAAGTTTTGAAAAGAATACAGAACACGGTACCACTAAATATAGGACGGTACCGTTATATTTAACGGTACCGTGGGGTATTTAATGGTATCGTGCCTCTGTCTGTCAGTTTTCAGTATTGGGTCATTTTCAGAAATTCTTATAAAATCAACCATAAGTCCATAGGAATCGTGTCACCCATCATTTTAAACAAAGTTGAGTCTACTTTCTTTTGAAAAATACTTTTATGAATTTGTTCTAAATGAAAGTATGTTAAAGTCCTTGATTTTCAACTAAAGGTCTTTTCGGTTATGCCGTTTGCATAAATTTTTGGTTAAACTGAAAAAGGGCGTTTCAACTTTTGAACCTTGAAGTGTTCACAAAAGTGATTTGGTAAAAAATCTTTGAAATGGGGAGGAAACCAATTTATTTTCAAATAAAATCAAGCTAAGTATACATTGTTATACTTAATACACAAAATGACGATAAGTATTTTTGTGTGTTAACCTAAATGGCTATTTGTTTTTATTTGTGTCTTAGTATTGTTGGTGAATATTTTTGTATGCTTATTGTTATCTTTAGTTAAGCTAATTTATCTATAAGCATAAGCGTCTTTCATGCCATGTTGCTATTTGTTTATTATAGTTTTCCGATTTATGCGTTTATAAGGCTCATGCTAAATTACTTGCACTATATTAAGTAATTAGTTTGCATTGCATATAGGCATAGACCATTTTTCTTGCATTTGTTGCAAGTTTTTAAAATGGTTTAGTAACCTTCTTAGGAATAGAAACTAAGTTGGTAGATCATGTGTGTCGAAAGATATTGTCTTACACAATTATTTTTCCAAAGGTTTAAGTGTAAAAAGTATATCACCCCAAAATACTTAACACTTTCATAGAATCCGTAACATGATCTCTAAAACATTACATCATTTTGTCTTGCTTGACCATGGGTTGTCTAAACAAGATAAAAGATCATATTAATACATTAGTATTTAAGTAAAAGAAAATGTATTAAACTTGCATTGATCTAACACACATACAAAATGTTTTAAACATTTAGTATTTTACGTATGTTGTATAAAAATAGTTAAGATAATTATTTTTATACTAATGAGGTGTCGAAAAACTAAGAATATTATACTTAATAATAAAAATAAATGACAATATCAAAGTAGTAACTTAATATGTCATTAACCTCACACATACAACTAGTATTAGAATAAATGGAACACATTCCTTAAATTTTTATTTTCTTTTTAAAAGGAGTGATTGTGAGGGTCAAGAAAGATTTCGAGTACATATCAATTCATTATTCAAATTATGATTGATATCATTATCGAATCTAATTGACAAGTTTTCGAGTGTGGACATGAAATTGGAGTCATTATTTGTCTAGCTTCAAGATAACATCAAAATATGATGAAATATATTATCTTGAATCTACATACTCAATCACACTCGATTGTTATGAAAATAATGACGTCCCCTCAAGACGAAAATAATATGCATCGGATCATAACTCACACTTGTGTTGAAGATGCCATATTGAGTCTTCTTGTCCAATGGTCGTGTTCCAAACATTAAACTAATATGTTTAAAAGATGCATAAAATACACAACTAAGTAGGATTGATAACTTGGATGTTTCATCCGAAATATACAAGTAATTTGCATTGCAATGCAATTAGTAAATGTGTCATTTCCGAAAAACCAAACACGAGCAAACAAACAACATATGTAAATTTTGCTCATGAACGACTCAACACTCAAAATCACATGTCTAGTAAAAGTGTCACACATAATATGTTATTAACTATTATGTAAGTCATCAATCTTTGAGAATATCACATGTATTTCTCTTATCAGAAGATTGACAAATGATAACTTATATCTCATGCATCTTATTTTCTTTGTAACATGAATGGTTATGTTACAAGAGAATACATTGCATCCTGTTAACAAATATAGGATATTAGAGTTGAATAATAACCTAATACAACATGTGTCATTGCATAAACAAGTAAAATTGGTCATACACTAAAATACTTGTTTCACTAAGCATTCGTAAGAGTGATAAGTTTCCTCTTAGAAAAGCATATTTGTTGAAATATACAATATGTCTCATTTCAAATATAATACTCACAAGATCCATTGAGGTAAATAACCTTTACTAGATTCTTTTCTCAAGATATGCAAAGGAGCATTCTTGAAACACACACGATGTAGTAGATTCTACATTGTATCACATTAGAGTGTCTCTTGGTTCTAGGAAACCAAATCATGTTAAAATAACATGCAACAACTCAACAAACAAAGATGTTGTCCAAGAGATCATAAAATACATCATCTCCATCAAATAACCTCTAAATCTCAAACACAAAATTAAAACATTTCGCTTGCCTTTGTTAGGAGTTGTGTAAGACATGTCATTCTCTTAACCGACTTTCAAAGTATGGTTAGTTGAGTCATATTAGGCCATGTACTAGCGAAATAAGCTAATATCATCTTTGCTATACTTCAATAGGCAAATATAGGAATTTAAATTTTTCTAACATGAGAATGACTACTGGAGAACCTATCGCACTAGAAATTCAATTTGACCTAACGGTTGAATTGCTTCCAGGAGAGAAGTTGGGTTCGTGGTATAACCCGTAAAAATGGTCGTGTTTAGCCTGAATTGAGCACCACTAGTGATAGTCTCATACTCATTCTCTAACTTGAAAAATTTTCATTCCTACATTTGACAAGAGATAGTTTACATCGGTGAACTTTATCTCCCGTTAGGATTTCATTTTAAACAAGTAGTAATTAGGATCGGCCTTAGCAAACCTAGATTGCTTGCATCCCACATACATGTTTTAAAATGATAACATGTTCTCGTAAGATATGATTAAATGTCTTCATGATCTTAAATGCTAAATGATTATCATGTTTTGCATGATGTTTGCATTTATTTCTTATGTGCATTTTACATGATTTGCTTGTAATGTTTACACCCACACTATGTCCCTTTGACACATTAGGAATTAGGTATGCCTATCACTATGAACCCTTAGAAGTCATAGAGTCATACACTAGTGTCAAAACCTATAAGTCAAAGTAGTCGCGAAGTTATCCTAATTCCCTAGTCATCACTTCGCCTTCTTCCAAGTAATGCACCCTTTTGTCATGGGAAGGCTAGATACAAACCTAGTAGAACTCGGAGTAGGGTTGACAACTTAAATATTTCATCTGAAATATTCAAGTAAGTTTAACTTGCGATCTCAATTGTTAAATGTCATATCCGAAACATCATACTCAAGCCTTTTAACAGCATATGTTAAAACGCTCATCCAAAAGCTAAAAGCTAACATCAACCCTCGGGTGACAAAGGACTCACGAGTTACTATATAAGTGATTAGTAGTTCATTTCATCCTCGTGTGATTATACACTTCTTAAGATCCCAAACCCTACTGCGAATCAGCAGCATAGGCCTAGCTTTACGTCTTTCAAAACCCCGTGAAACACTCACGTGCGAAGCACATCGAAATCCGTAAATCAACCAAACCTCTCAACCGAGATTCCCCTAACCATCTCCGTCTAGGTCTAGGAATGATGGAACATATTCCATAAATCTTATGACTATTTAAATATTTCACTGGAAATATTAAAGTCATCCCTCGTACCCCTCTTATGACTACTTGAATATTTCACTGGAAATATTGTAGTCATCTCGTGTGTCTCGTCTCATGACTCTTTAAATATTTCACTGGAAATACTGAGTCATTCTTTAAATCCCTCTTATGACTACTTGAATATTTCACTGAAAATATTGTAGTCATCTCGTGTGTCTCGTCTCATGACTCTTTAAATATTTCACTGGAAATATTGAGTCATTCTTTAAATCCCTCTCATGACTATCTAAATATTTCACTGGAAATATTAAGTCATCCCTCACGTTCCTTGCATGATCACTTAAATATTTCATTGGAAATATTGAGATCATCTCTTCTATTTCGTCTCATGACTTTTAGATATTTCACTAGAAATATCAAGTCATTCCTTGTTTCTCATCTCATGATTTCTAAAATATTTCGCTGGAAATATTGAGATCATCTCTTCTATTTTGTGTCATGACTTTTAGATATTTCACCGGAACTGTCAAGTCATATCTTGTGTCTCGTCTAATGACTTTTTAAGTATTTCACTGGAAATATTAAGTCATCCTTCACATCGCTCTAATGACTACCTATGTATTTCCTCGGAAATATAAAAGTCGTCTCTTCTCGTCCAGTACCGTTCAAAAAATTTGTTAGGTATAAATTCTCTCCTCGTGTCGAAAAATCTCACTAAATCAGCGAGATTTATTCGTAAAATCCTCTTAAACTCTAATGACGACTTAAATATTTCATCCGAAATATTTAAAGTATATTTAATTTGCGAAATGCAATTAAATATCATTTTTCGCTCTCAATTAACGTTCATCGAATCCCGTTGAATTCATTCATAAAAGAATTTATTCGGTATAAATTCCTTTAATCTAAGGTCCAGAAAAATCACAACATATGTGAAATTTCTTTGTCAAAAATCTAATTCTGGGTCAAAACTGACCTCAGCAGATCACGGCACCCTTAAATAGGGGACGGTACCGCTAAATTTAACGGTACAGTAGGACCGTTGTCTGTTGAGACAGTTTATTTCATCTTCAATTCTCACCAACATTATCAAAACCCACTCGATGTAGTCTTGAACCAGAACCGTCTCCTATCAGAATAGATTATGTCTATCTTCTGATTCCTTAGATTTTTCCCATTTCACTTCCGCATGGTACTAAACACACCATATGTATGGTTACTTCTGTATCCATCATCTTGCCAACTTATCTACACCTTTCAACCCTAGTTCTACACTACCAATGCTTCCGTATCCCACTCACCTTTCACACACTTCAAGCGAAGAACCGCTAGGATAAGTTGAGATAACCCCACTAGAACCTTATCACCAACCTCATAACCCTGAAGATTTTATCTTCTTAACCCTTAGGATATCTCCAAGTAATCACATGCCTCATCATATAAATATTCTATGAATATTCAAAATGATTGAGAAGAGCTACGTGACTTCAAAGGTGTAGTTTATCGTATGATATCCACCACTTGTCATGACGTTACTAAGCTCATCACTTCCGTCAACGTTTGTTTTCCTCTTTATCTTTTACATCTTGTCCGGATGGTCATAGATTAAGGGGGAGCGATGTAACACCCCCTAATTTATGAAATAACAGCGGAAGACTAATTGGGGTATTACGGGGAGGATCTTTGCATAATAATAGAAAACGGCTCGAAAGAGACGTTTTAAAAGTACATTTTATTCAAACCAAAGTTGAAATACATAATATAGAAATATCAGAGTTAAAACTTCCCAATAAAGGGTGTAGTAATGTTAGGAATGAATGACATCATTTTATTTTACACCACATTTAAAACCCTGTGTTTATTTGCCCGCTCCGTGCCTTTCCTGCTCCGCTAATTACCTGAGAATACATGCTAAAAAGTCAACAAAATTGTTGAGTGAAATCATAGAGTTTGTAAATAATAATGAGTTTAAGAGTACACAAGTAGTGATTGCCTGAGTATTACAATCATGTTTAAATCAATAATATTGCAGTTGTGTATATTGCCCTAAGTCTCATGACACGCAAACATTAACAGAGTCGGTAACAGGTGTGGGGCCCTCGGGTGATAGGTGATTTTGCCATTTTTCCTATTTATCTCAAATATAGTGCGTCGCGACTAATCCGGCTAGTAACTATGACTATCAATCCGGTATTAGTGGGACAGGCAGTCAGCCTCCAATAGATCTATTCACTATACTCGCGTTCACTCGCAAGTGATTAATGGTTCATGATAGAGGGTCTTTTGGCAATAACATAACTTAGGCAATATCAATCAGGAGAAGCATACAAAAATATTTGAAAATACTTGTGTGTTTAATGTGTAGCATGTATCTCCCCCATGGAGTATAAAACTTGTAAATAAGTAAAAGTGGGGTTGTGACTCACCTTGTGGATAACTGGTGAGATGGAAAATGAGATATCAAGTGAAACTACTGACACGGCTCCAAAACAGGACCTGGATAATAGTGAAGTCTAAGTACTTGGTGTTTGTGACTTAATATAACAATGTGTGCGAAAAACGAGTAATAGATAACGAATGGGCGTGTGATATGAGTGTGATATGCTTAAAATGCTTAAAGTTCAAAAGTAATATTATACATATTATTATCATGTTTTTATGTCATTGATTCCAATAATTATCGTTTCCTCAAAATATGTGTGAATGAAATGTCAATTTTAAACTTGTTGCGGATAAATATAAATGTCATTATATAAAATGTGAATAGAAATGACAATTTACTCGTTTAAACTTGTTAACAGTTTAATTATAAACGTAAATGAACGAAATGTGAAATAATTATAACATAAATAAAACGCGTATGAATTGCTATAAAAGTGTATACGAAAGAGATTTAAATGTAAAAATGTGAATTAAAAATAAATATGCAATAGATTACATCATAATCCATGTACTTTTACCATTTTTACAATTTTCACCCTAACGGTGTTTTACATGCACCATTAGTCCTTTATATATATATATATATATATATATATATATATATATATATATATATATATATATATATATATATATATTTATTATTTAAATTTATGTTCAGTCCCTCGGATCATTGTTTGACAGTTTTAGAACAAAAGTTTAAGAATTTGTCACTTTTCACCCAAATAGTAAAATACGTTGCAAAACAAGTCCTTTTTCTACAAAAATTGTAGGAAAAATATTCCGAAAATTCCTTAAGCTTATAAAAGCTGATTTTAGTGTTTCTCAACTGCTTATTTTTTGTTTGGCTTATTAATAAGCTATTGGGCTGCTAAGCCCGCTTCGAAATATATAAGGAAAAATGGACAGTTTCAAGGTCATTAGCTTTGAGCTTATCGCGAGCTTATTAAAGGCTTATGGGGTGAACTTTCAAGCATGAACTTGATTGTCGGGTTAGCCAAGAATTAGGACAAGCAATAATATTATGGGGTCGTATGTTTGAATTCGAAATAAGAGTCTCATTCCTTATGTAGTTTACACATGTTACGTAAAAGAAAATAAATAACACAACTAGTTATAATATGATTCGACTGAACATAAAATGATGCTATGCGTTTCTTTTAATGATCATGAGTGTCGAGTAGATTTAGATTCTCGTTGTTGCCATCCTCGATGGAGGTCATAATGTATTGAACGAGTAAAGGAAAATAATAACGAGAGAAACAAGTGAGTAATATATGCTTGACTGAAAATTAGAACCGTGCATGATTTTGTGTACGTATGATATAAGAAGTATTAAAGATGGTTACGAAAAACTTACAACACTTAAGAGATTTGTAACGTGTGAATGAACTAAGAACAAAGCAAAGGGGTTGTATCTTGCGAGAGCACAAGCCAAAAACTAGGGCACGTTATGGTGTTGATCACGCCTTGGTACGGGTCGAAGAGGAACAACGGTTGGTTCTAGACTTCAAAGGACCTGGCAACGTTAACTGTGTGATAGTGAGTGTGTGTGAGTTTTTCGTGAGAGTGAGAGGTGATCTTGCATGAAAGATATATATATTGGATAGAAGGGTCTTTGAGCAAATTCTTATGAGATAAGATACTGTCAGTTAGAGAAAATCTTAGGGAATATCTCATAAGTGATTTTGGATAAGTAGAGATGAGTAGGAAATTCATGCAGTGAAGGTAAATGAATTTACCTATACGTGTACATGAATCTAGCAATATCATTTTCCTTATATCACTTGCCATTGGTTGAAATGGGGCGGCCATATAATAGTTAGCAGCGAATTATTGTTATTAGAGATATTAAGGTGCCTAGTAGTGAGCTTAAGTGTATACGTGAGAATGGTATGCATGGTTTATATTACAACTTGATAAGGCTAAGGGTGAGACAAAGAGAATATTGTCAGAGGGTGTATTGAGGGGAGGCTTTCACCAAGAAGATAAGGCAATTAATGAGAGTATCTTATAGGTGTTACATATGTATTATTGTGTGTGACTTTCGGTTGAGTGTGGAAGTGAATGATCGAGTGAGTGAGTGACTAGGCAATAGAATATCTTAGATGTTGATTTTATTTCATGTGGGTGAAGAGTTAAAGAAACAATGTGTTGTTTGGATGATACGAAATATATATGTATGGTGTGTTTGATTATTGAGTCCAAAACAATCTTCAATCGTGGCCAAAATTAATAAGGAGTGATCAAATAAATATTTCTGAGATCGAGTGGGTTTAAGATAACACAAAGAATTTATAAACACTCTTGTGAACTTGTATAATATACATTATACATTGCATTTCGTTAAAATGAGTTTGGCCATAATAATATATTTAAGATTTTGTGTATATTTGCCTAACATTGGCCTTTGTGACTTGATCATTCGATTATATATTTCCAATGTTTTTCCTGTTCTTGATTCTCAAGATAGAGGAGATTCTAATGGTGAATTTTATTATATAAGTTGTATGTCGAATTTGCATATTAACGAGGCAAAGCATATCGGGTGTGAAAGAGTGTGTAACGATTTTGTATAACCAATATTGGTTTGGTGGGCTAAAAATGCATAGGCCCAATTGTGATAATATAAAGGGTCCGGTTTGGATTTGTATTGGGTTGAATTCGAGTGGGCTTGGGAAAATGGGGATCACATAACATATCGTGATTCATAGTGTAAACAAAAGTTTAAAATTTTGCCTAAAAATAGGAGTGTGAACAGTAAATCATAATTAATCCATGATTAGTGTTTCTTAATCACTAGGGATTTTTACCGGATGTTACAGTATCAACTCCTCAATTTTGAACTTCGTCCCGAAGTTCAGTCTGTGTTAGGTGTTGGAAAAATGTGTTTATCAGGGGTGAGAAGTTTTGGGAAGATAGTCGTCTAAGAATTTCCATTTGATGTTCAGGAGATCATAATTTCATTAGACTTATTCATACTAGATGAAATAATTTGAGTGTTTTGCCACCTAATGAATCCAATGACTGTGAATAACTGCCAGAAATTTAAAAATTCCAACGGCTAGTTTTTCGATTCTAATGGCTATATTTTAGCCTATAAATACCCAACTTAATTTCCTATTCTTCCACCAATCATTTCCTTTCATTTAATACTTCCAAAAATGCCGAGCCTAATTACTATTATCGCGATCGTATATATTGTTCTCGCGGGTACTTACTTGGCTTACTTTCAAGATGAAGACAACGTGTTCTTGGTTGGGGTTCTAGTGGTTCTTGTGCCAATTGTCATTCTAGCTATTGGCGTGGACAAGCTATGGAGGTACTAGACTCGAGTTAGGATCATTAAAATGAGTCATTGTTGTGTTTCTATGTAACCCTTAACGAATGTGAATTAAAACTTGGTTGTTTTCACGAATAAGACCATGTTTCTTAATTACCGCTTTTGTTTTTATCGTGTAGGATACTCAAGAATCTACACCCCGTTGTGGCTCTCGCTCTTGTTGTGTTGGTGGTATTTTTCGTTGCCATAGTGGGTCAACCTATTGGCGATTCTATGCCTTTCGTAGTGATTTTTGTAACATTAGTACTACCGATGCTAA
Organism: Artemisia tridentata subsp. tridentata; assembly: GCA_021014915.2. NCBI lineage: Eukaryota > Viridiplantae > Streptophyta > Magnoliopsida > Asterales > Asteraceae > Artemisia > Artemisia tridentata. Next base: position 362,748,226 of record CP139506.1, read on the forward strand.
TTATTTCTCTATGTATTAACTTCCGTGGATTCTAATAAAATTTACTATAGGTGTGCTTTCCATAAATCTTTGTAAATTCTCGAGTTCATACTTATGCCGGATTTCTATCATTGGGGTGATGGGGAATAGGGGTGGAGTGTTGTCAACTGTTGCGAATTGTTTATTCCTAGATTAAGAGTGACGGGGAAATATTGAGTTTATGCGGTAAGTTTGTGTTGAAAACCTCTTGGTAAGTCATTAGAAAAGTGTAATGATCATTGGTTTTGGCCAGAAATGCTCATGGGTCGATTTGGTTGATTTGACACAAAATAGTCAAAACCGAAAAATGTGCTTGACAGCCAATCACTTCGGCATTATTTCGTGTATCAAACGTTGATGCCATGAGATGATATTTGACATGTCAAAACTTGGCCAGGTTGTGAATTGAGTGGCAAAAGAAATTACCCGAATTGCTTGTAAAAATCGAAAGATATCGAGGTCACAAGTTGAGGTTGTGGGATCGGGTTTTTGAAAGATTCCAAAAATAAATAAAATTGGATTTGGGCCGATTTGTTGGGCCGGTTGAATAGTGCTCACTTAACTAGAGTTAGGTTCAAATCTGTTAAGGCCCAAGTTGTAGATTTTGTGCGTATTTGATTTCATGTTTCATGTGTAAGCTTGTTTCCGTTATTTGTGCTTATGAATTTCTGATATTTTTGAGTTTGTACTTATGTCATATCAAATATAAATAAGCCCACTTATTTATAATTCATTATTTACATAGAGAAGCGTCCCAAACAATGTAAATAAAGAAGTATAAACTTATGGTTCGGCGATTCACAATTTCTTTATTTAAATAAAAAGGCGTCCCAATCCATTCAAATAAAGACATTGTCAATCATCCTACTTAAGAATTTCTGACAAAACACTCATATGTGTAGAAAATAGTCTACACTGAGCTAGAATCATAGACTTTCAACAGTAAAAGTTTCGAAAGCTTGTCATCAAGTTCTCTTCCGAAACTTGATAAATAAATATAGAGAAAGTTGTTGAACTTCAGCTTTTGTAGGTGATGAATCAGTTTGTTCCTTAACAATTTCATATCTTTGATTTCCACTAAGGAAATCAATAGTTTGTGTCATGTTTCATATAAAGTCGTGAGGAGTTTAGAGATCACTATAGGACTTACAGTGCCTAGAAAAATAAATGCGATCATTGTATAAATTACAATATCTGAGTAGTAGGAAAACCTACTGAAACCAATTTCAATGTCCTGGGGGAAAGTTTCCTAAACCACAAAAGTATATGAGTAGAGCATATTTGTATAGTTGAATTGTAAGCCCTGAATAAAGTCTCCACAGCAAAGGCATCATAAATCCACTCAGTCCCAAGTCCCGCCCATACAAGACTTGCAACCTGTGTGTTTACAATCCACTGCTAAAGTATGAGTAGGTACATGATTGGAAGATTGTGGTTGGGCCGTAATGCCCTAGAGTAGGCATACGCAGATGTATTTAGTTCTAGAGTGATCGAAAGTATGTCGAGTGTGTATATATCAAGGTGATAAAATCATGTGTATGTGAATCAACATAAAATACCCGGGGAGTTGTGTGAATCAACATAACATAATCGGGGTATGTTGGAGTAGGTATAACATAATTGGGGTGTGTGAGAGTTAACATAGCATAACCAGGGGTGTGAGTGTAAATATAGCATAACCAGGGGTGTAAGTGTAAATATAGCATAACGAGGGGTGTAAGTGTAAATATCAAATAAGATAATCCTAAAACATAATATACTGAGCACGGAGTTGCAGGCACGGAGGGTGTAAAGTGGTATGGTGTAAAAGTCATTGATGAACTCAAATAAGTACATTTTATTACCGTCATTTATCCTATTTATTTGACTTGTTTTATTATATTATCTGTGAGAATCGATACGTTAATGTTTACTTTTGTAATTCTCAGGTAAAAACAAGTATTATGTGAAACTTGGCGATTTTGGACTAATTATGGAGCAAAACAAGCAAGAAGTTAAGAGCCTACTGAAATGTACAAGATCAAGACATTCTGCTCCAGATACGCCGCATCTTGCTTATTACATACGGCGCATCACTATCAAGATTTCACAAGATATTATCCAAGATAGCAAGGACATGCGCATCATCTATAAATGGAGTTACGCCGCATCTTCTGGCGGTGTACGAATATTCCTGAATATATTAATCTTGGACCCCACGCGAAGTTAAGTCAATGCGCCGCATCTACTTATTAGATGCGCCGCATCTAACCCGCAGACAGAAACTATAAATACCCCAAGACCAGACGAATTTCGAGAGCCCTAGTTTTAGAAGACCGAAGACCACAGAAACCTAAGGCCGAATTCAGTCGAAGTAGCAGCACAAGACACACCTTGAACGAAGATACAAGAGCTGTAAGAAGGTCCTGCATGTATTTAATTCATTAAGTAGTTTTGTTTTATTGTGTTAGTAAACTTTAATTCATCAGGATTGGTGGCTTGTGTAATGTGACAACGGAAAGGTTGCACTCCCTTAAAACTGCTTTTCCATTAATTAAAGTTTATATGTTGATGTCTTTGGTGACTTTTATTAGTGCATTGATAACCTCTGTGTCTAGCTGAGCGTTGATCGGGTCGCCATGCCTCTGCCCTCGCCTATTTATTAGATCGCCTATGCATTCTATCGTCTGTAGAAAAGTAGGAAGAAAGATAAATAGGATAGTCATAAGTAATCATTAAGGGTTTACTCGCCGATAAGATTAGAACCAACGAGAAAGGACTTAATCTCGGTGCGTTGCATCGAACTATACACTTCATATAAAACTAGCAATAAAACAAGTGACAAGCTACTTAACTATCAGGACAGGTCTTCTTATTGTCTCGAGTATTTATCTGTGTACGTGTGTGCTACTCGCTGATTCGTGCCTATTAGTTTAGTTTATTATTTAATTGCAACCAAACCGTGCCAGTCTCTCAGGCTGAAACCCCCTTGCGTTAGATTAAGTTGTATAGCTAACTTAAGATATTAAAATACTGATTAGAATAACTAGATAATACGTTCCACTCTTAGTGATCGACACTCTACTTACCATTATATTCATACTGACCGGTTACACTGCTCGTTAAAGTGTGTGTGTTATTGATAAGTCGGCTAAATATAAATTTAAGACTTGAATACTGCTAAAACCACAACGACATACCGTGGGTATAAATTAGAGCATACGCACACGCGCATCAAGTTTTTGGCGCCGTTGCCGGGGAGTGAATTGTTATTATCTGTTAATTTGATTAGTATTTTAATTAGGTTTTTCTTTTTAATTTTTAATCTAACCGCTAACTCTGTTGTGTATTAGATTAATTGCATTCATTGTATTATTTGCATATTTTCTGTTTTGTGTGTTATCTGTTTTCTTTTATTTTTGTTGCTTTTCGTTTGTGTTTATTTTTGTTTTTATTTTTCTGTTTTTTTTTCTGCATACTGCTATCGTTGTACTGAGCTTATTCAAACGATACGGCGCATCAATTTTCTTAGATACGGCGTATTGCGTTTAATTTTTATAAAATACAACGCGTTTAATTAATTCGATACGACGCATCTTTCCCCAAGATACGGCGTATTCTGTTTTTAATAAGAAATTTTTCTAAACGATAACGCTATACGACGCATCTGCTTTTGCAGATACGGCGTATCTATTATTTTAATTAAAAACAGTTTTCGAATTATTAAATAGATACGACGCATCGATTTTTATCGATACGGCGCATCTTCTGAATCAAAAATCTTGTATTTTGAAACGTAACGAAAATACGGCGCATTAACTTTTGTTAATACGATGCATTTAATTTTAATAAGTATAATCGATTTTTGATTAATTAAAACTCATACGGCGCATTTGATTTATCGAGCGCGGCGTATTGCTTTTCTGAATAAAAGTCTGATTTATTTTTAACGTATTAATATACGGCGTATCCCATTTATAGGATACGGCGCATCAGCAGCTGATATCAGCAAATTTTATTTTACTTTGATTGTTTCACTCTTCTTTTGCGCGAGTAAGTTTTATTTCAGGAAGATGGACGATCCGGATATTACGATGGAAGAATACTTGTTACTGGAAATGGTTAAGTCAAAGAAAGAAATAAATAGGTTGCCGTTTCAACACACTTGGTGTATGTCAAATGATGATGAAGAAGATTCATATACCGTGAAACCAATTCCGGCAATTGTTCTTGATAGTACTTTTTCTCCGGAGATTGCACAAGATGATGTGTATACGGAACCTTACGTTGAAGAATATTCTGCAATCGTATTACCACCATTAGACAATCCATCGGATGAAGATGAAAAGTATTCTAATTTTGATTTCGAACCATTTGACGCAATTGTATATGATGACATACCTCAACCAGATTTTGACCCAACGAGGGTTTTTGAAGAAATCTGGGATGACTTGTTTAAAAATGAAATTCGGGACGATGCTAAAATTGCAAGACCACTAGTTGAAGATGGATTGGAGTCACTTACAACACAAAGTGGTACAAATTTATTTAATATTATTAATCCCGTTACTAATAATCTTGCTAGTTTTCCTAAACAGGTTGCAAAACAAAAAGATGATGAGGTGAAATTTATTACACTACCTATTGAAGCACCTGTGATCAACCCGTATTTGGTGGAGCTCGAGGAAGAGTTTGGTGATGAGCTCTTAAACATTGCTATGATTGATGAAGATGATGATCTCGACCCTATGAAGTATATAGAGGAACTCGAACTTTTACTTGCCAAAGACCCTTTCTCATCTTCTGCGGAAGTCAAGGGACGCCTTACTACCAAATAGACTAACCAAGAAGAAAGGAGACTCATTTTTCCTCAACACACTACTCTTTCAGATGGAATGGTCAAGTCATCCAATTTATCAACCAAACCGGGTAAGAATTGGGAAGATGTACATATATTGCCGAGGTATGATTTTTATGTATTTCTTCCATCTTTAATAGCAAATTTACACTCTTTTCGTGTTTATTGATACTATCACCCGCACTTGATCCCAAGTGGGGGGAACAACACCCTATTACACAGTAAATAAGGGTGGAGTCAGGCTCGTGACTCGAACAAAAACAAGCGCTTCGTGGGAGGCAACCCATGCTTATCTTTTATTTTATTTTCTGATTTTATATCGAGTCAGTCAGGCCCGCAGAGGATACGGCGCATCTCAATCCTTAGATGCGACGCATCGCCTGCACTGGTCATATCTTATTTTAATTTCTGCATTTTTATTTTTAACTTTAAAACTTTTTATCAGTTTATTTTAATGCGGCGCATCCCTGGTTAAGGATGCGACGCATCTTCTATTCTGATTCGTATTTATTCCAGGCTCAATACGGCGTATCTTCTTCCATAAGATACGGCGCATCGACTGACCTGATGATTTTCATTTTAATTTTTACATTTTATTTTTGCTAACTACTAATGTATTATACAAGTTTGAACCTTCTTAACTTAGGTGTGTTTAAAGCCTTGGTGGTATTATAGATTCCTGCATTTCCTGTGGATACATCAAATATGAAGCTTAAACGTTCTCATCCACAAGAAAGATGATTTTTGCTCTTATACAAATGGAGGATCATACCGAGCAAATCTCAGGGGAGTTTTTCGGTTCTAATTCTTTTATTTTCCAGTTTTTAACCTTTTATACAAACAACGAGGACGTTGTTTAACTTAAGTGGGGGGATTGGAGAATTAGAACACTTACTTGTCCTAAACTTTTTCAAAAATTATGCTTAAAATATGCTTAATATATCAAAATTTAAAATTTTTAGCATGTTTTTGTTTGAGATCTAAGTTGCATAGCTGCACACATGACGTTATTTTCAAAAAAATTGTGATTTTTCAAAAATTCACAAATCTATGAGTGTGCCGGTGACTTGTAAACTTTAGAACTTCGCTTGTATACTATTCGAGACCACCATAATAAGTATTATTTTATATAATTGGAATGACTTGTCTAAATTGGTAAATTTCTTGGATTACACCCAAATGGCCTATTATATGTTATGTGTTATTAGCTAACTAAACTGGTTAGTTAACCCCCGTATAAACCCTTTGTTACTCTCACTTTTAGAGTAAGATACCCCTAGAAAAACACTCAGAGCCATTCCTTTCGTTTCTTACACCTTTGTTATAATGTTTCGTTACACCCTTACACCTTAGCTTACCCTGTAGATTAAAATCCGTGGTTGGTTAATTGCTTTAGGCAAAGTGTGTTTCCTTACATTACCTGTGTTCGCATGCGTAATTCATTATCTTTGGTTAGGTCGGGAAATTGCACAATGCAATTGGAGTGAAAGTAAATATTGTATATCTTTGAGTTTATTTTTCGTGTGTTTACTACTTTCACTATTACCGTTATTTCTGAAGTCATGAAAAGTATGGAAAAATTATCCAGAGTTATCGTTATAGTGATGTGGTGAAATTTTACACATCTATGTTTATGTTTCAAGTAAAAAAAAAAAAAAAAAAAAAAAAAAAAAAAAAAAAATGGAAAAATAAGAAAAGAAAAAGAAAAAGGAAAAGTTGGAAGTTTGTTTTAACCAACTTATGTAAAGTTTTGTATTAAGTGGTCGATATCACCACTATTTGTTGTATATTTTATCTATGGATTGAATGGGATTTGAACGTTATGGGAACGCCAACTAAAGGTTATTCTTTGATTGAGATCTTGTTGAGTATAATTCGTGTCTACCTAAAGCGTGTGTTTCAAGTGTTAAAGCGTGAGTTATTTAATGATATGAGTCTTATTCATGGGATGGTTGGGATAGTGATTAACCACACTTAGGATTTTAATTTATCTGTTTTGTTTATTTTTTATTTTACACCAATTTATATCCCAAATATTATCCATACCCTATATTATTCTTTATCCAAACCTTTGATTTATTGAGATTAGGGATTTGAGCAATCTTAAGTATCGTAGTCGTGGATTCGGCTATGTATTTATGATTTTGTCGCCCTTTTTGATATAATATTATTGGTGAAGATTACTTGGTCCTATCTTTAGCCTATTCGAGTTAAGGATTTGAGCAATTGCAAGTATCGTGTTCGTGGATTCGATCATGTATTTGTGATTTTGTCGCCTTTTCTGGAAATTGAGATCGATAGAGATTAAGGAGAATGATTAACCCTTAAACCTCAAAACCCTTTTTACCGCTTTAGACTTGATATTCCTTGGCTTTAGTGGGGGAGATGTGTATACTTGCCAAGCTTATGATAGAATATTCGTCACGACTGGACAGTTAAACGATTAGATTTGCTTTTATCAAATTATTTTATTTTACTTCTAATTCGTTAAGTGTTTGGTTGTGTGATTATGATAAAAATGAATACATGCTTAAATATAAAAATAAATCCTAATATCTTTTAGGATACATTTTCATAAGATTAATTCTAAGATTTACTTGGGGACAAGTAAAGTTCAAGTGGGGGGATATTTGATGAACTCAAATAAGTACATTTTATTACCGTCATTTATCCTATTTATTTGACTTGTTTTATTATATTATCTGTGAGAATCGATACGTTAATGTTTACTTTTGTAATTCTCAGGTAAAAACAAGTATTATGTGAAACTTGGCGATTTTGGACTAATTATGGAGCAAAACAAGCAAGAAGTTAAGAGCCTACTGAAATGTACAAGATTAAGACATTCTGCTCCAGATACGCCGCATCTTGCTTATTACATACGGCGCATCACTATCAAGATTTCACAAGATATTATCCAAGACAGCAAGGACATGTGCCGCATCTATAAATGGAGTTACGCCGCATCTTCTGGCGGTGTACGAATATTCCTGAATATATTAATCTTGGACCCCACGCGAAGTTAAGTCAATGCGCCGCATCTACTTATTAGATGCGCCGCATCTAACCCTTAGACAGAAACTATAAATACCCCAAGACCAGACGAATTTCGAGAGCCCTAGTTTTAGAAGACCGAAGACCACAGAAACCTAAGGTCGAATTCAGTCGAAGTAGCAGCACAAGACACACCTTGAACGAAGATACAAGAGCTGTAAGAAGGTCCTGCATGTATTTAATTCATTAAGTAGTTTTGTTTTATTGTGTTAGTAAACTTTAATTCATCAGGATTGGTGGCTTGTGTAATGTGACAACGGAAAGGTTGCACTCCCTTAAAACTGCTTTCCCATTAATTAAAGTTTATATGTTGATGTCTTTGGTGACTTTTATTAGTGCATTGATAACCTCTGTGTCTAGCTGAGCGTTGATCGGGTCGCCATGCTTCTGCCCTCGCCTATTTATTAGATCGCCTATGCATTCTATCGTCTGTAGAAAAGTAGGAAGAAAGATAAATAGGATAGTCATAAGTAATCATTAAGGGTTTACTCACCGATAAGATTAGAACCAACGAGAAAGGACTTAATCTCGGTGCGTTGCATCGAACTATACACTTCATATAAAACTAGCAATAAAACAAGTGACAAGCTACTTAACTATCAGGACAGGTCTTCTTATTGTCTCGAGTATTTATCTGTGTACGTGTGTGCTACTCGCTGATTCATGCCTATTAGTTTAGTTTATTATTTAATTGCAACCAAACCGTGCCAGTCTCTCAGGCTAAAACCCCCTTGCGTTAGATTAAGTTGTATAGCTAACTTAAGATATTAAAATACTGATTAGAATAACTAGATAATACGTTCCACTCTTAGTGATCGACACTTTACTTACCATTATATTCATACTGACCGGTTATACTGCTCGTTAAAGTGTGTGTGTTATTGATAAGTCGGCTAAATATAAATTTAAAACTTGAATACTGCTAAAACTACAATGACATACCGTGGGTATAAATTAGAGCATACGCACACGCGCATCAGTCATTCATTTTGAAAGTGTGTAATTATAGTTAAATGTCTGAAAACATTTGTTCTCTATAATTATAGCTCTGATGCCAATCTGTAACACCCCCTAATTTATGAAATAAAAGCGGAAGACTAATCGGGGTATTACGGGGAGGATCTTTGCATAATAATAGAAAACGGCTCGAAAGAGACGTTTTAAAAGTACATTTTATTCAAACCAAAGTTGAAATACATAATATAGAAATATCTGAGTTAAAACTTCCCAATAAAGGGTGTAGTAATGTTTGGAATGAATGACATCATTTTATTTTACACCACATTTAAAACCATGTGTTTATTTGCCCGCTCCGTGCCTTTCCTGCTCCGCTAATTACCTGAGAATACATGCTAAAAAGTCAACAAAATTGTTGAGTGAAATCATAGAGTTTGTAAATAATAATGAGTTTGAGAGTACACAAGTAGTGATTGCCTGAGTATTACAATCATGTTTAAATCAATAATATTGCAGTTGTATATATTTCCCTAAGTCTTATGACACGCAAACATTAACAGAGTCGGTAACAGGTGTGGGGCCCTCGGGTGATAGGTGATTTTGCCATTTTTCCTATTTATCTCAAATATAGTGCGTCGCGACTAATCCGGCTAGTAACTATGACTATCAATCCGGTATTAGTGGGACAGGCAGTCAGCCTCCAATAGATCTATTCACTATACTCGTGTTCACTCGCAAGTGATTAATGGTTCATGATAGAGGGTCTTTTGGCAATAGCATAACTTAGGCAATATCAATCAGGAGAAGCATACAAAAATATTTGAAAATACTTGTGTGTTTAATGTGTAGCATGTATCTCCCCCATGGAGTATAAAACTTGTAAATAAGTAAAAGTGGGGCTGTGACTCACCTTGTGGATAACTGGTGAGATGGAAAATGAGATATCAAGTGAAACTACTGACACGGCTCCAAAACAGGACCTGGATAATAGTGAAGTCTAAGTACTTGGTGTTTGTGACTTAATATAACAATGTGTGCGAAAAACGTGTAATAGATAACGAATGGGCGTGTGATATGAGTGTGATATGCCTAAAATGCTTAAAGTTCAAAAGTAATATTATATATATTATTATCATGTTTTTATGTCATTGATTCCAATAATTGTCGTTTCCTCGAAATATGTGTGAATGAAATGTCAATTTTAAACTTGTTGCGGATAAATATAAATGTCATTATATAAAATGTGAATAGAAATGACAATTTACTCGTTTAAACTTGTTAACAGTTTAATTATAAACGTAAATGAACGAAATGTGAAATAATTATAACATAAATAAAACGCGTATGAATTGCTATAAAAGTGTATACGAATGAGATTTAAATGTAAAAATGTGAATTAAAAATAAATATGCAATAGATTACATCATAATCCATTTACTTTTATCATTTTTACAATTTTCACCCTAACGGTGTTTTACTTGCACCATTAGTCCTTTATATATATATATATATATAATATATATATATATATATATATAATATATTATTCCATTTTTAGTCCTCAACTTCCCAAAATGACATAAAGGTCAATATATTTATTATCTTAACATGTTCAGTCCCTCGGATCACTGTTTGACAGTTTTAGAACCAAAGTTTAAGAATTTGTCACTTTTCACCCAAATAGTAAAATACGTTGCAAAACAAGTCCTTTTTCTACAAAAGTTGTAGGAAAAATATTCCGAAAATTCCTTAAGCTTATAAAAGCTGATTTTAGTGTTTCTCAACTGCATATTTGCTGTTTGGCTTATTAATAAGCTATTGGGCTGCTAAGCCCACTTCGAAATATATAAGGAAAAATGGACAGTTTCAAGGTCATTAGCTTTGAGCATATCGCGAGCTTATTAAGGGCTTATTGGGTGAACTTTCAAACATGAACTTGATTGTCGGGTTAGCCAAGAATTAGGACAAGAAATAATATTATGGGGTCGTATGTTTGAATTCGAAATAAGAGTCTCATTCCTTATGTAGTTTACACATGTTACGTAAAAGAAAATAAATAACACAACTAGTTATAATATGATTCGACTGAACATAAAATGATGCTATGCGTTTCTTTTAATGATCATGAGTGTCGAGTAGATTTAGATTCTCGTTGTTGCCATCCTCGATGGAGGTCATAATGTATTGAACGAGTAAAGGAAAATAATAACGAGAGAAACAAGTGAGTAATATATGCTTGACTGAAAATTAGAACCGTGCATGATTTTGTGTACGTATGATATAAGAAGTATTAAAGATGGTTACGAAAAACTTACAACACTTAAGAGATTTGTAACGTGTGAATGAACTAAGAACAAAGCAAAGGGGTTGTATCTTGCGAGAGCACAAGCCAAAAACTAGGGCACGTTATGGTGTTGATCACGCCTTGGTACGGGTCGAAGAGGAACAACGGTTGGTTCTAGACTTCAAAGGACCTGGCAACGTTAACTGTGTGATAGTGAGTGTGTGTGAGTTTTTCGTGAGAGTGAGAGGTGATCTTGCATGAAAGATATATATATTGGATAGAAGGGTCTTTGAGCAAATTCTTATGAGATAAGATACTGTCAGTTAGAGAAAATCTTAGGGAATATCTCATAAGTGATTTTGGATAAGTAGAGATGAGTAGGAAATTCATGCAGTGAAGGTAAATGAATTTACCTATACGTGTACATGAATCTAGCAATATCAGTTTCCTTATATCACTTGCCATTGGTTGAAATGGGGCGGCCATATAATAGTTAGCAGCGAATTATTGTTATTAGAGATATTAAGGTGCCTAGTAGTAAGCTTAAGTGTATACGTGAGAATGGTATGCATGGTTTATATTACAACTTGATAAGGCTAAGGGTGAGACAAAGAGAATATTGTCAGAGGGTGTATTGAGGGGAGGCTTTCACCAAGAAGATAAGGCAATTAATGAGAGTATCTTATAGGTGTTACATATGTATTATTGTGTGTGTCTTTCGGTTGAGTGTGGAAGTGAATGATCGAGTGAGTGAGTGACTAGGCAATAGAATATCTTAGATGTTGATTTTATTTCATGTGGGTGAAGAGTTAAAGAAACAATGTGTTGTTTGGATGATACGAAATATATACGTATGGTGTGTTTGATTATTGAGTCCAAAACAATCTTCAATCGTGGCCAAAATTAATAAGGAGTGATCAAATAAATATTTCTGAGATCAAGTGGGTTTAAGATAACACAAAGAATTTATAAACACTCTTGTGAACTTGTATAATATACATTATACATTGCATTTCGTTAAAATGAGTTTGGCCATAATAATATATTTGAGATTTTGTGTATATTTGCCTAACATTGGCCTTTGTTACTTGATCATTCGATTATATATTTCCAATGTTTTTCCTGTTCTTGATTCTCAAGATAGTGGAGATTCTAATGGTGAATTTTATTATATAAGTTGTATGTCGAATTTTCATATTAACGAGGCAAAGCATATCGGGTGTGAAAGAGTGTGTAACGATTTTGTATAACCAATATTGGTTTGGTGGGCTAAAAATGCATAGGCCCAATTGTGATAATATAAAGGGTCCGGTTTGGATTTGTATTGGGTTGAATTCGAGTGGACTTGAGAAAATGGGGATCACATAACATATCGTGATTCATAGTGTAAACAAAAGTTTAAAATTTTGCCTAAAAATAGGAGTGTGAACAGTAATTCATAATTAATCCATGATTAGTGTTTCTTAATCACTAGGGATTTTTACCGGATGTTACAAGCGAAAACACACTCATATAGTCTTTCACCAAACACTCTCAAGAACACACAAATGTGGTTCTTATTCCCTAGGAAACTTCCCTTTGGCTGCCCAGAACAAGGCTGCACAGGAAAATTCATGACTTCCAGGTCACGGTACCGTTAAATAGGCCACGGTATCGTCAGATTTAACGGTACCGTGTGGTATTTAGTGGTACCGTGCCTTTGTTTGACGAATTTTCACTGTTTCCTCTAGATCCCTGCATCCCTGTTAGGAATGTAAATATTCATATGAAGACTCGGTCACCCCGAGTACTCATTGGCATTAAAGTAGCTCGTATGATTATTAGTATTATTAGTATTAGTTTAGTTATATTAGTATTTGTGGAGTTGGGTCGGGTCTTTACCCACTGTCAGCTCACTCCACAGCTCACTAGGGGCAACTTAACTAGTAGTATAAATACCCCTTCCCAAGTGTAGGAAGGGTTGGAGCTTCTAATCATTCAACATATTTTCACTTCACTTTCTCTCTCCAGAACTCCCATTCTCTCTCACACACTCTCTCTAAATTCGATTCATCATAAATCTTGTGTTTGTGTTATGATTTCTAGTATCCTACAATTGGTATCAAGTTCCAAGGTTTGATTAGTGGTTGAATTTGTGGTGATTGTTTCCTTGTTTCTTTTCTTTCTTTCTTTTGGTTCGAATTGATAAACATGCATTTGAAAGATCCTCCATTTTTGGTTCGAATAGTTATCATATTACTTTTGGTTGAGCAGTGTATCTTATTACTTTTGTTTCAAAAGGTTTCTTTTCTTTTGGTTCGAAGCTGGTCTAACCACTTTTGGTTCGAATTGATAAGGGCTTATCTTATTACTTTTGGTTGAGCAGTGTATCTTATTACTTTTGTTTCAAAAGGTTTATTTTCTTTTGGTTCGAAGCTGGTCTAACCACTTTTGGTTCGAATTGATAAGGGCTGTTCTTTTGTGCTAAGAAAGATCCTTACTACTAATTCTGGGGATTTGTGTGCTTATCTCATAAGCCTTGGGCAAAGTTTTGTAGTTTATTCGAAAGTTAGAAAAGTTGTTCTTGGTTGCGTTTTGTCAAATTTCTTGACTGCGTTTTGTGTTTTTGAAGACAAGGAAAGCGACTTGTGACTGCGATTTGGTGGTATTATTGAATGAGATTTGATACTGCTTGCTGCGATTTGAACTCTAAAGGAAATTTTTTTGTTACGTTTTGACTGGTCTGAGACCTGCAGTTTGGAGTTTAACTAAAATTGGGTATAAAGACAAAATCCAGGAAAGTGACATTCCTGTCTCTTGTTGTTTTTCAGTTTGCAATTGCGATTTGGTTATTGCGTTTTGCCGGTTGCGATTTGTGTTCGGTTTAAACTAATCCAAACTAATCCCGGACAAATCAACCTCAGTTAAAACATCATTAGTCACAAAAACAACTCCTTCCCCTCGTCTCATCTAAACAGAACCACAACTCTTAAACAAACATTAACCAAGATCTCAGTCAACAACAAACAACGAGATCTCTGTATTTCTTTTCGTGATTCTCAACAGAACATCAAGATTTTTCAAAAGTCAAACACAAGAAAAGAATATCATCATCGATCCATTTTTATGAAGACTAAGCTTCAGTCTATATTCGAACCATTAAAGAAATAACAAAACTTAAACAGTTTCATTTTTTTCTTTTTCATTCGGTTAATACAACAAAGATCAAGAAAGAAAAGAAATTAATGAAGATCTCAGATAATCTCTTCTTATTATAATCGATCCATTTATAAACAGAACCATAAGAGATTTTTCTTCATCGATCTAGAAGAAGGAACACTTCTTTTTAATTTTCTAATCTAAAGAAAGAACAAAACATTAATGTTTCATTCTCACTTTTCGTTCGTTCAAAGTAACATAAGGCAAAAACGATGCATAACTAATCCCTACCTATAACCTTCGCTTGGGTCATCAAGAAATCAAGTGGAAGAGTTTGATCTTGATTTCGATTTGATCTGACATAAAAAATCTAAAGGACGAATTTAAGTTTGTATGCAAGAGAGGCGTTATTTTTGTTGGTGTGGATTAGGGTTTGAGGTTAAGTGTTATTAGGCTATAAGAGGGGTTAAGTGAGTGCTTTATATAACGAATATTAGGGTTAATAGAATTGAGATTGGGCTAGTACCGGATCTTTTCCTTGGGCTGTGTTAAATTGAACTGCTAGTGGGGATTCGAAATTTGTCATTGGGCTTAGTTTCCTTTTGGACAGATAACACAAGGACGATTTTTTTTTCTTTCTTGGGCTGAATATCATTGGGTCTTAACACAAGGACGAATTTCTTGGTCAGTAAAGAATTTTTTTCGGTACAATTTTGGACAACGACTTTGATTGAGCTTCAAGAATCCGAGATTGAAAATTATTTTGGGTTGAGATATTTTCGAGTTTATTGGATATAACTACGGTGGTTATTTGGATTCACTTAAACCCTTTCAACCAAAATCATACAACAGTTCACAAAGTCTAACAATCAATCATCACCCTCAACACACAATCACTAATCATATTATCGATCCAAACTTTTATCATAACACATTCAAGTAATCAAATCACGGTTTATACTTGATTTTTGTAAAATCCCGCGAAAGAATCTATTTCTCGGTTTAAATCATAGAATTGTAAAATCCCGTGCACGTTCATATCATGTCAAAGACTTCGGATTCAGTCATTGCTGAGGTACTCAAATTGTACGACATGATCGATGAACATAAGATTCCTAACAAAGTACAACCGACAAACGTTTTTGGGACAGATATTGCTAATATGGAATCTTTGTGCTCGAATTCGCAAGAGAGAGAGTTGCTTCAGCCACAAAAATTGCACGATGATGCAAAGGAAAGTTGCATTGAATGTTTTCGATTACTTCACTCACATCTCAAGGTTCTCTTTGAAAAACCTGGATACTTAGGAGGATACACACGGGCTTTCGCACCACTCTTTGGTCAAGATGTTCAGGATTTCACAATTAAAATGATTCTGTATTTAGATCAACTTGAACAACAACTTGACAAAGGAGAATTTTCTGAAGGTAGATCCATGGCTGCCTTTTATGTGATCAACAACCAACTCCAAGTGTTCATTGATTCGCAATTCACTGAGGATTATGATTATGATAGTCAAATGACAAAAAAGTGTTTTGCTAATTACACTGGAATCAAGGTTGACATGTTTAGAGTTACACTACTCCAGCTCATAAGTAATGTTAAGGAGTTCATTAATGAAAGAGCATAACACATGGGGAATAGAATAGGGCAGAGTCAAATAAGCATGATGATAGCAACAGCTCAGGGACTGATATCACACATGGTGTGGATGCTGATCTCAGTCCAGTAAATCACCAAGTACCATCTGCTGAGGTACATCTGTCTGATCAACATAATGTTCTTTCTAATGAACAACAACATACTGATCAAATTAAACCTACTTATGACACATATCCGTTGGAAAATACTGATAGCAATATCACCTCTGATTCAACAAATATGAGTCATAAGGGGGGAGAAATTGATCAGGATGCTGAACATGATGATGCGTCAAGTTCTTTGCTTACGGCTGAGTTTTTCAAATCAAATGATATGGTTGAAAAAGAAGTGTATAATGAACTTTCAAACAGATTTTTACAACTTGAAAAACATTGTATTTCACTTGAAATCTCAATGCAACAAAAGGAAGAAAGTCTTTAAACTAACCAACCATGTAGGAATCAGGAATTTCCTGAATTCCGTGAATTTTTTATGATAAATGATTTGAAAGCTCAACTAGAAGCCAAAAACTTAACGATCAACAACCTAAAAACCGTGTTGCTGAGATGTGTGATATGTGTAATGAAGTTAAGGCTAAACATGACAATGATGTTATTGCAACAAAAAATGCTCAATTAGAACATAAAGTGGCTGAATTACTTAATAAAAATGAGACTTTGAAAATACATTGCAAAGAACTGTGTGACTCAATCAAAGAAGCGAAAACTAAGACTGTAGAGCAGACAACCTCTTTGATTGCCAAAAATTATGAATTCAAAGCTCAACTTCAGGAAAAGGGTTTTGCAATTGCAGCGTTGAAAAACGAGTTAAGGAAGTTGACAGGAAATGGTGTGAAGACTAAGTTTGCAAAACCATCAATCTTGGGGAAACCAGTTTTACAACCACTTAGAAACCAATCAGTTGTTAGACAACCGACTGCGTTTAGATCTGAACGACCAAAATCTTCAAAACCACGGTTTGCCTCCCAAGTTGATTCGAAACAAGTTTTGTCAAAACCAGTCACTTCACAGTCTAGACCTAATGTAAAGGAATATACGTTTGCAAAACCTCATCACATGAGTGCCTCTAGTTCCTCTAGGATTAGTTCAAAGTGTGTGTCATTTGTGACACCAAAGGAACATGTTAGACATAAAAACAGTGTTCAGAATCACAACCTAGAGGATGCTAAGAAAAACACACATGAAAAGACTAGGAATTTGCCTGTTTCTATGAGTAGTTGCGTATCGATTAATGCGATTCCCGTAGCTGATCACTCTAAGAATTCTAGATCTTTCTCTGAATCCAAACACTTTGTTTGCTCAACTTGTCAGAAATGTGTTTTTAAGGCGAATCATGATAATTGTGTAACAAAATTCCTGAAGGAAGTGAATACTCGTGCTAAGGTTCAAACCTCCAAGACTAGAAACAACAACAAGCCCGTAGAACCAAAGAGTTATATTTAGAAACCTGGTAGGCAGATTGCTATAGGACAAAGGTTTTCTCCCAACAAGTCTTTCACTGTGCATGAGAAACCAAACACTCCTGGATCTTGTCTTAGGTGGATACCGACGGGTAGAATTTTTAAGATTGTTGCTCTTAGATGGATACCTATTAGAAAGATGTTCACTTAGTGCAAAACCATGGTTGACAATGAAACCCCAAATGGTCCAGATGCTGATATCACTAACTCATATAAATGCAAACAAACTCTTAATGTCAATGCAGGTAGTCTTTACTTAAGTGCAGGTACATCGTTCACTCATATTAAGGAAAGACTCAGGGTTTGGGTGCCGAAAAGACTGATATCTCATGAAGTAGGGGTTCAAGCAATTCAAGCTTGATGACCATCAATGACAATGACGTTTGAACACATCAGTTCAAGCCTCGTTCTTCAACGTCAATGACGTTTGTTCACATCAGTTCAGGCCTCGTTCTTCATCGACGATGACGTTTAAACACATCAGTTCAAGCCTCGGGCCTTAATGTCAACATAATGGCGTCTGTTGACAACTCTTCAGGCCCCGTTCCTCAAAGAAAAGAAAGGCGTACGCTTGAGTGCGCTTTATCTTCGGAAGAAGAGAAATCTTCTTGTTTCTGACTATTCTCATCAACAAGCTTCATACTTGTTCCATGCTCGTTCAGTCATCAAGTGGATCTACTTTCATTAAGATTGTATTTTTATTCACTCGATCAAAAATGGCAACCTCAAATGCAATTTTTGAGGGGGAGAAGTGTGAACAGTGGATCAACCTCATATGCACTTGTTCAATCAAAAATGGCAACCTCATATGCAATTTTTGAGGGGGAGAAGTGTGAACAGTGGATGAGTTGATCAGGTATCACTTATTTGAGATTGAAGTTGACTTTCACAAAGGCGTGATCTTATTTTATCTTGAAGTCGGGGTTGGTTGGATGCATGACTTTCAATGATAACTTGCTCGTGCTTAAGATTTAAGTTGAAGACTTAGTTTATCTAGTTACCAGCAGTCGGGGTAAATGTTTGAAGACCTGGTTAACTATCACTTAAAGGAGTTATGTTGTAATACTCAGTGTCACACGCCGATGACGTTGTGGATAATCGCAAGATGTGTTAATGTCTCATACTTTGATTGGGTATTGAGTACTTAGAGATTTTCTTGGAGCATAAATTCTCTACACCGTTCTTCCAACATTAATGCAAGCTTAAGTCACGAGAACGGGGAATTCTACTTCAGTTTCAAGTTTGGTATATCGGGTTTGCTCCATCAGTTATCACTTCAAATAGCCTACTTAAGGGTTGGTAAAGATAGTCAGAAAGAGTTTCGGTAGCGGTTGATTCTCACTTGATACATTTGTGCCAATTTTGTTCTTCTCACAAGATTTCAAGTATATGTGCGTAAAATGTGTTGCCGATTCTGAGGTATCAAAACCAGCAAGGGGGGGGGGAGACATACATCTGAACGCACAACGAGTACACGTGATGAACTTTATACTTCTTCTTAATTGAAGTTATTCCGGGAAGACAGATGTCATAACCGCAGAGAAAATCGGTGTTTTAACTCGTGGCTTTTGGTGTACTATTCCAACTACGTGGGGGAAGAAATGTAAGAAACAGTTTCTGATGATTAAATAGGTACACAATTGTATGATGATTCCTCTGGTTAGTCGGTGTCCTACAAAAGGAAAAGTGTTCATCCGGGACGTACTTTACTTGGTGTAACAATTTTGTTGCGTTTATGGTATTGTCTTGGCGTTATCATTTCGACTACATACGGGATAAATTGCTTACACTCGGGACTTAGTTAACTTTGGTGTAACAATTCTCATCTGCAATTTTCTGAAGGGAGAAAAGTGCATTTCCGAGTCTTAATTGATTTTGATGTTACGTTTTCTACTTCATTTATGGGATTGAGTGTGTATTTCGGGTTTTGAGCTTCATACAATGAGACTGATTGCATCACTTCAACTACTTAGGGGAAGCTGTCTCTGGATACTTTCGGAATGCATTATTTCAGACTTCAGTGGGAAAAAAATTGAGAAGAATTATTCAAGCGTGAGATGATACGTTGCTGATCTATTTGATGATCCCCGAACGGAGAATCACAATGATTATTCTTAAAAGGAGCAACAATATTTGTTGTGGTTTGGTACGAATTCAGTTGTACACTTGCCTTATGTAAGCTTGAAAGAGAGCTTTGAAACTGCTCAAAAAGAAGCTTGTCGGTTTGGGGGGAAGCTATCAAAGCTTCACAATTGAGAAGGCTCAAGTTCAGACGATTATTCAGGAGTCTCGAAAGCTTTGGTGGTGAAAGTTTAAGAGATGTTGACTACAAACGTCTACAACTTACAGAACGATATCCTTATTTCGGTATTCATGTCAACATCTTCTTAAATTGAATAATATATTTTGTACATATCTTAAACCAAATTGTAAATAGAAAATTATAAAACCAAAATATAAAATCAACAAAATCCATAAAAATCAGAAAAATAGAAAATACCAAAAATAGTTTCTCAAGGCATGTCTTCTGGAATCGATAACATTTACGGACCTAGAAATGTCATTCAATAATGACACGGGTCTTTAAATGAAGTTCGAGCAGAAGTTCAAAAAAAATTTCTTCAAAACATGCCTAAATGGCTTGCTATTATTTCAGATAGCAACCCGTTTTTCAAAATGAGGAAAGCACGTCGGCAAAAAGACGGTTGTTCCGAACAACGGGTGATGTTCACCCGGGCATGGATTACTTCATATCCGTGCATCCCCGATTTAGTGCACGCTTCAGTGCATTATTTATGGTATAAGAAGAGAAGTCTTCTTTGTATACAAATAATTTTCCTTCTATGATTCTTCTGAAAATTATTTGTGAGACACATGGTGGTAATGTGTTGTTTGAAATTCTATCAGACTTGGATTGTTCATAAAATTTGTCACTCAATCATTGACTACAGCTCTTTAACTAGGATACAGGTCATTGATTGAGGGGGAGAGTGATTTAAAATTTTATATCATCAAACGGGTTTCTTGGTTATCTCATAATTGTTAGAAAAGGTTTTTAATGAGTTATTAGTTGAAGAGGAACTTACTAAGCTTTATCTAAAATGGCCAAATGTGTTAGTTGTTAGAAAGATTAGGGCATTATGTGCAATTTGCTTATAGTTTCCTAGCTTTACGTAACTAGAAGGCTCATTTGTGTCACTTTGGAATCCTCGGTTAATCCCCTAAATACTTTAAAACTCAAAATCTAAAAGAAGTTAGAAAACCCATTGTGTTTGATGTTCTTGAATACTTCCCTGACATTTATATGATCTGATTGAATGAGTTTCATATGTTGATTGACTTTTGTTAGTCGATTGCTGCTTAATTGTTGTTGATTTAGTGCATGTGCACTCAGGATTTGCTTAGGTATGTAGCTATCATGTTAGAATCTTGTCCCTAAGATCCTGAGTTGAATGTTGAAATATGTGTGAATTGTCATGTTCATGATTGTTGATTGCTCTTCATGCTAGATAGCGGTTTGATGTATTTCTTGACTGTGGTTTGATTAAGAGATGAATATGGTATTATGAGTAGGCGAGCTGCTATGTGGTAGCTGTTAATGAAGAGTGAATCTGTATGTATGTATATCTATGTTGATATTCTTATGCAGATTCCATGGCCAATATGAATGTGCCTGCTCCCGCTCTAACCATTTGATCATATGTTCAAACTCTATTGACTGGCTTTGATTTCACCACAACAACAACATCGGCAGCAACAACAACAACAACAACAACACCTTCACCACCACCACCACCTTCACTTCAACAAAAGCATTACTAATCCTAGTCTCGCCGAGTGGGAATCTACAATACTTGAGAAGTTTTGTTGGTGGATGGATAATTGATGCTGACTACTGACTCCCTCAGGGAAGCGAATGATCACATCATCTTTGCGTAAAAGGTCAACATCATTTGTGTCGTAACGATTATCTTTGTACATAATAAGTAGTGAATCTCCCTCATAAATTGAGGGGGAGCAGTGTATCATTCCATTATCAGCATACATTAAACCTGACCACATTTTCTCTCACATTTTCTAAACTTATTTAAATCAATTAGGATCATAAATCTCAAAAGGTTTGAAAATTTTGATCGGGGGAGAGAATGTGATTTAAATATGAAATATGATAAAAAAAAGTGATCTTTTGGACTCAAGTGTAGGCTCTCCCATATGTGCTAAACTCTTTCGTATATCGATGCACATATTGAGGGGGAGCGAATGATTTATGATGGCAATTGTGGAAGAACACCAAAGACCGACCGTTTTATGTAATGTACTGGAGTTATAAGGATGGTAAGGTTAGGTATAAGTTCCCACGATCCCGCCAGAGCTGGAGGGATCTACCCAGGGACAATCCACTAGTTAGTGTAGAAGTCCTTAGGTATGATTAAAAAAGGAGACAAGTGAGTATAAGGGAAGAGTGTCGACTGAGATGGAGCTAGTACTGAAACAAACCCAACAAGGTGCTAGAGATAAAGTCTCGGTAAGCGCTGAAGGGGTTGAAGAATGAAAAAGAAATGTAAAGATAAAGGGTGAAAAGAAAGAATCCCTCCTTACACTGTAGGCAGAAACCGGGTCAATACATATGCTGTCAGAATCACTAAGTTGATTGCTGACATTGAAGACAAACTATCATGGACCCAGTGATACGCTGCACAACCCTCCCTAGCCACTCAAGGTCCCTCAAAGGACTCTTGTTTCATTTGTCACGGAGATCAATACATGTCTATCGTCTCTCTCACTCCGAGTTAGATGATATTGAAAAGGTGGCAGTCCTCTCCAGCCTCCGATCACTAAATCAAAATGCACTATTGATTCTAGAGCCAAGAGATCATCCATAAATCTCATTAGGACACATTTCCAATATGTTCGTTGTTTCATACACCGTGGAAATCAAGAAAATATATAAGAAGAGTCCTACGCATTATCCTCGTGGTATTGCCAGAACATCCGAGTGATACGTAAAGTATTCACAATGAAGATGGAAATCCTTCTAGAGCCAACATCAAATAAGCTCTTGGTAGGTGACATGTGAGATCCTTCATGGATCAAACTAGTGACAACTGGAAAGAAACGATGGGGCGATTCACATTTGAATCAAACTTGTTCCAGGAAATGGATTGACAGATGCTTTTGGAAAACCTTTCAATGTGCTCACCAACTGAGTTTCGAGCACATTGATTGTGTAAATTTTTCAAACAAAAGTGTTTATGATGAAAATGTGATTTAACTTATAAAACTCTCGTCGTGTTGTATAAAATGTTTATCCAGTGACACACGAGTGAATTTTCTGATCAATTTCTCATCAATCAGTGGGTATTTAATTCACTGATTCACTCTACCGTGTTGTCTGCTTTGAGACGTTCCGGTATGAGAACATGCTTGGTATGACGACTCCAATGTTAATTCGTTGGATGAGTCTTTACAACAAGCTGGAAATTCCTGTCAAGGATAATCTTCTTTAAAGGGGATTCTACCTGATCACAGGTCGGTCCTCACAGAACCGAAGGTTAATCCAACCACATCGGGCGAATGACAAAGCCATATTCGTTCCCCAACTTTATTGCTAACTGTTTTATTTCATATTCATATAATGAAGGTGATGGTGGTTCCTGATTCCAGTAGAGACGTGTCAATCCACATTGCATGCTCACACTTCCAATTCATTATCAAAGACATCATGATAGCTGAAAGACCTACAACACAGCTTCTGCAACTCTGATGATAGTTATCATAATCCAGAAAAATGTGAGCATGTAGTCCAAAGGTCACAACAAATCACATGGAGGCAATATTACTACAACGGATGAGCTTGGAGATTTACGGTGGTTGATGATCTCAAAGAATGCTCAAAGATCACAACATCACATGGAAACAATACTGCAACAAGATGGCTTGAAGACGTATGTTGAATGATACCCTCAAAGAATCCACAAAGATCATCCAAGACAGAAGATCAGTCATCAAAAGTTCACTGCTGAATGTACAAAGATTAATGACTTTGAAGAATCAAAGACTACGAGCTAGGAAGTCAATAGAATGCTAAAATTCAAAGTGTAATTTTCAGGGTGACCTCCTTTAGGGGGAGATTATTAGGAATATAAATATTCATATGAAGACTCGGTCATCCCGAGTACTCATTGGCATTAAAGTAGCTCGTATGATTATTTGTATTATTAGTATTAGTTTAGTTATATTAGTATTTGTGGAGTTGGGTCGGGTCTTTACCCACTGTCAGCTCACTCCACAGCCCACTAGGGGCAACTTAACTAGTAGTATAAATACCACTTCCCAAGTGTGGGATGGGTTGGAGCTTCTAATCATTCAACATATTTTCACTTCACTTTCTCTCTCTAGAACTCCCATTCTCTCTCACTCTCTCTCTCTAAATTCGATTCATCATAAATCTTGTGTTTGTGTTATGATTTCTAGCATCCTACAATCCCTAACCTCAAACCTGCAAAATTTTGCAGACTCACATACACCCTAAGATTTCCCCACTATGCCATAGGATACCACCACCAACTTTAGTTCGAATCCCACAACTCTTGCCTATATAAGGCCTCACCATTGCAAGCTTATCTTGCATCTCATCTTCAAACCTCACATTAACATCATTCATCATCACACTCAACCCTTATCAGTAAACTTCACTCTTGACAGTGATATTTAGTTTCAAAACCTTCAACCCTTATATCAATCCCACTCAAACCTTTTAGCTACACTTCACTCTTGACCGTGATAGTTAGTCTAAAGAACCTTCAACCCATCAATCATCACACTCAAACCTTACAACTATTCCTCACTTTGGATAAGTGATAGTTAGTCCACCAACCTTCAATCCTCACAATCACACGAAACCCTTCATACACCAAATTATCTCTAACACACACCTAGGATCATCCAAACTAGAAATCTAGAACTTCGTTACCTCAACACCGTTAGAGATATCCACCCCCAATCCTGTTAGGATCACATGCACATTTTTTTTCTTGTGAAATATATCATGCATCTCATTGTCAGTGCAAACGATATATTAATCTAAACCATCCCAACACCAATCATCTTAGGTTGATGATTATGTTGTTCAAAAGTTTTGTTAGAACTTGCCTTCCTAATGACAACTTGGAAGAAGTCATTTTGTGTCAGTCAACGAACGAATCTCGTTCTTGTTAGTGTGATTGATTGAACAATTACACCTTCGGTTGTCGGTCGGGTTGTGACACTTACGTGTTAACATAGTTTAATCCTTGCATGTCTTGCTATGTGTATTCTATCCCTATAATGTTGCTCCTATACTGTTATATATTATGTTGCACGAAGTTAACCCTTGATGTAGGAAAAGCCTTTGTATGAATTTGATCCATGGATCCACTAGATACTAAGGTAAATAAACAAGGGGATTAAGTCACCTTAGGGGATCATTGAGCTAGGGGGAGCTCGGGAGTATTTGAATACATAGCACGGAGTCTTTCTAATGGTGGTGATAGAAGACTTCACTGGGTTGATGCAAGCTCGCCTTTCTGGGGAGAAAGGAAAGTAGTGCAATAAGGAGGAGTAAGGAGTGAATTCAAGGGAGCGCTCGAGGCAACTACCTTTTTTATTCGACAAAAGGGGGAGAAGGGAGTGTAAACAGGTAACTTTTACATTTTACTATGTGTTACAGTTTACATATTTGTCATCATCAAAAAGGGGGAGATTGTTTGTGCAAATATTACGATATTTAAACTACGGTTTCTTCGGTTTTAATAATGACAAACATGTAACTTGTAATACATAACGTAAAATGTGCAAGTTACTTGTAAACACAAATCATCAATGCATACTTACATCAACACCTCCCGACGTCTCAAGTATGCTTCAACGAAGTCGTAGATTTCCATCCCGACGTAAATCACTCAAGGTATGGACAAACAAATCTACTACTTGACAAATGATCAAAGGATTATATTTTTCTAAACTTCACATTTTTAATGTGACAAAAAAAATTTTCAAAAATATATTTTACAAATTATTTTTGAATTAAAAAGAAATGTTTTATTTTGAAAAATAAGTTTAAAAATCCCAACAGTTAATTTTCCCCCCAAAACAGCTCCAAACATTCCCAAATAAACCTTCCCCACTAAAAACAAACGGAGGAGCGTCCACAGTACCACTAAAGTACCGACGGCTCCACTAAATTTAGTGGAGCCGTCTGACAATTAGTGGAGCCGTGCCTCTGTAACGGCTAGTTTTCCCCTTGCCTATAAATAGTGGACCATTTTACACTTCCAACTTGATTTTTCCAGTCAGTTTTCTCTGGTCTAATCCCTCCTCACTTAGAATACTTTCTTTGATCATTTAGAGAGTCTTAGTTAGTTTAAGAGTGATCTTTTCATCCCACCAAGAGATCCTCTTCATTCCTCTTCAAGTGCAAGAGAAGAACACAAGGTATCCAAGTAGATACAAAGTGTTGTCATTCCTCTTCAAGTGCAAGAAAAGAACGTAAGGTATCCAAGTAGATACAAAGTATTGTCATTCACAAGGTATCCAAGTAGATACTAAGTGTTATAGTTGTAGGTAGAAGCACTTGTAACATTTGTTACACTCTTGATTGTATCATAACATACATCAAGATCATTTTTCTTTTGAGAGTTTGTGAGGGAAGATCATTGTGATCTTATAGAGATACTAGCGGCATAACCCGCCCGACTGGGCGGGTTCGCTTCATAAGACTATTAATAGTAATAAGTGTACGTAAACAAATATTGAAAAAAACATAAAATAATAGAAACATACAATCAAACGAAAAATTTTAATAACAAAACATTGAAATCTTAATAAAAGTAACATAAACATAATTAGATTTATCAAAGACCAATCTAACAATTAAATTTTGGTATTTTTTTCTTGATCAAATGATAAATGCATATTGTCATAGTCAAAGCATTCCACAAGCTCGTCATCGCTAACATCTTCCTCTTCTTGAAGCCCCATCTTTTTTAGTCTTCTTTGTTCAACCTTAAGCTTGTTTGGTTTACATTTTGATTTTTTCTTCATGTTGCGCTTTCTAAAAGAGTTCCACTTTTTCTTCCTTAACTGATCTAATTTCTTGAAATACCACTCAGCCGGATGTGGTTTAGAGGTTGTCGCCTTTTCTTGTACATCAAAATGGAATGCTTCTAGGAAAACAATAAGGATAATACAAGATTAGTACTGGCAAAAAAAATCATGTTAATTGTAAAGAAATAAACACACTATTGGTATATAGGAAAACGTATGAATAAAAAAACTACAATATCCTTCGCTGCCTTTGTTACAGGAATACATATAGTGTCATAAAAAAAAACTACAAACTAACCTGTCGATGCAACTGATTCTTTGCTAGACCCTTCATTTGGTGGGTCGTTTTGGCCATCACTGTTACATGAACATAATTAGCTCAGTTAAGGATGAATATAAAACGTATAGCATAAAACATGTAAAACTTACTTTTGATGCTTTGCTTCAGGTTCATCATTTGCAGGTTCACATCTTATTTTCTTAGCTATGGGATCCATGATGGTTTCAAGAATGAATAGAATAATGATTAGAAGAATGCTTGAGTTTGGTGATTCGCGTAATGGTTCATACCAGTAAGATTTAAAGTGCAAAAAAATGAATTTGAAGAGTCTGCATATTAATTAGGGAAGTGATAAGGTTATTGTGTGAATTTAAAACATTAATGGTGTACACATTTATCCATTCAAGTTATAGGAAGTTGTTATGTTCATTAGAGTATGTTAATCATTGCCTAAAAATGTTTAAAGGTTGTTAAACAATATCCTTCCTGCATTTATGGTTTGTATATTTATAAAAATTAGTGGCCGGTTTGTATTTTTAATCCATATTATCATTAACATTTTTTTTAAAATCATATCAAAGTATAAGCCCAATGTTATCATGAAATTCTTAAATATGAACTTTCAAACAAAGTCAATGACAGAAGACTATGATTTATCAGAGATATGTGAAGCAATGTATCATATATTGGATACACTTTTCTTCATGAACTTGTATCTAAAACTGGAGCATTATATCAGATAATATGTAAAAAAAAAGTAAATAGACTGTTTTAGCAAAATTAAAAAAAGGACTGCATACAAAATAATGTTGACTATTCAAATACGACATAATACTTCTTTGTAAACTACATTTGAAGTTGAGTTGCAATAATTTCCTTCCCTATCTAAACATAGAACCTTCAACCCTCGCTTGCTCTTCACTCTTGACAAAGCCACGTATAGCTGGCCATGCGAGAAGACAGGCTGTGGTAAATACAAACCAACCTGTGACAATGTCTGTCCCTGGCTTTTATTAATCGTCATACCAAAACAAACTTGAATAGGAAACTGTCTTCTGTTCAATTTGAATGGCATTTTTGTTTCTGAAGGACTTATTACCATTCGGGGAATAGCGCAAATCATACCAACATTTCCACCAGATATGATCCTTGCTTCTATAACATTGATTCCCAACCATAGTACTTGAAGCCTGGTTCCATTGCATAGCCCTGCTTTTTGATCAATGTTTCGCATTAACATGACAGGAGTACCAACCTTTAACTTTATTGCACGTTGCGAAAGACCGGACATCCTTATACCGTTAAGGAAATCTGTAATGTATATCGAATCATCAAAATTTGTGTCTGCATCGTCCAGAGAAATAGAATCAGATGATTCATATATCAACTCGTCTCCTTCAATTAAATCCAGCATACGTTCATTTATCATGTCAACCATGTCATGAGTTGGTGAAAGAATGGCCCTTTCCTGAAAAAATTCAGGATTCCATAGGTTGTCACGCAAACGCGGGTATGTTGAATGAATTATGGAGCCTACGTAATCATCGGACTCGGGAATCAACATCTCATCTGGAAATACCACAGTGGAGTTGCCATCATTCTTACCACCATCCTTTCCATTCCCGATGTCTAAAATCCAATCGGCAAAATCTTGTATTTCTTTTCTTTCAGATTCAGTTGATCCATAACCTAATCTCATGTTTACTGTTAAATTCATAACTTTGTAGTGTTACCACAGATAAGAAGAGTTAATTGTGGCATGGATGACATCATTGCGGCTTGCATTAGGAATGACAGGAAGAATTTGTCTAAAATCACCACCAAAAAGAACTACCTTTCCACCAAAAACACGGTTAGATGGTTGAGAAGGGTCTGACCTGCAAATATCTCTCAATGTCCTATCAAATACTTCATAACAAAATGACTGTATCTGTAATACCTGAAAATCTAGAACATGTAAAAAAGACTAAAATGCCCTTACAATGTTAATATTTAATTAAAGCTTATGTAAATAACAATTAAATTATAAAACCTTTGGAATTAAACCATACATGCAACAAAATAATTATAAGGCATCATTTAAAAATTTGTACATGACTTAAAAATGTTTGGACTCCCTAAAAATTCATGTGTACCGAAATTAAGTATAAATTATTTAAAAATTAAATTAAAAATATATTTATTATGGATATGTATCATTAAAATAGGAAATACTCCATCAAAATTAAAAAGGTTGATTTGGTCTCATAAATTAGCTGATTTTAAGGCCTCATTTCCCCCCTTGGATCGGCTCAATGCTTCCCATACAATTTATCCTTTCATTTTCTTCCTTTTCACAAAACCGAGTAAACCATAAAACACCAAAATAATTCTACCTTGCTCATACAAATTTCTGAAAGTGAACCATCATTTTTCCTGTGTTCTTAAGCATCTCAAGGAGCCTAGAAAAATATCATCACGATTTATAAGGGCCGGATTCAAGGAGCATCGAAAATTCTTGTTCTATTCCACTCGATAGGTATTAATTCGTCAATCTTTGTTCCACTCGTTCTAAAATTCATTTTATATTTTTCTTACATTCCTTACATCATATTAGACTCAGGAAAAATAAGAAACTCGAATCATGCATGGTTTTTGAGCCGTTTTGAATTAAATGGTTTAAAACACACCTATTTTCCAAAATACGTGATACGATTTTTCTGAGGGTCATATTTATTTTATTTGGACCTTATATGATGTTTATGTTCTGGGAAAAATGTTGGAATAATTTATAAAGGCGTAGATGAGTCGTTGTAATTATTGTGGTTAAAAATGTGCCTAAAATCAAATAAATACCATACGATTTTTCTGTGTTGGTTTTATAATTTTTCTGAGTTCTTTATACATCTAATAACATGGGAAAAATATTGGTTTGATTTTTGGAGGCTTATACGAATTATAGTGGAATTAATTATAAACTGGGTTTTTGAAAATCAAAGGAAGAAAAAGAAAATAAAAGTAATCGATCTGGTTTTTCTGATTAGGGTTTGAATCTAGAAGTTTAATGATGGTTTAAGGTTGATATAATGATGACCTAATTATTGGGTAATGATTGATTAAATTAGGGCTTGTAATTTTCATTTAAAAAGTATATCCGATTTGAAATTAATTAAAAAGGGGGTGTTTTGTAATTTTCCAAACTTGTGGGTTATTTTTGTAAGTCATATTAGATCTGGGAGAATGTGAAAAATTATAATATGGGGTCCTTATGTGTAAATATTGCAAGAAAATGAATTTATGATAATTAAAGGGTATGTTTTGTAAATTATTAAAAGAGAGGGACTAAAAGTGTAATTTTTGGAAATTTGAAGTCAATCTGAGTAAATGATGATATTAAGGGTGTTTTTTGCAAATTTGAGTATTTATGGGCTTAATGTGTAATTAATATGGAATTATGATTTAAATTATAAGTTTTGTAAACTTAAGGGACTAAATGTGTAATTTATGAAACTTGAGGGGCTGGATTCATACAATAAGTAATTCTGAGGTCATATTCTGTATTTTGATAAAATATGAGGCTTGTTTGATAATTATGGATAAGATAAGGTTTTAAGGTGTAAAATTATGAATTAAGAGGTTTAAATGGAAATTTTGTAAACTAAGGGGTATAAAATGTAATTTTGGCAAAATTGAAGTATTGAAGATGTACATTCTGAATAAATGAAGGATTAAAAAGAATGAATGTGATAATTACATATTTGACCTTTAACTTTGGAAAAATTACATTTGAAACCCTAAAGTATGAAAACTTGCCAAATAAGGAAACCTGCCTAAAATAGAAAGTTACTTGATATGGAAAGTGGGATCTTTAGTAATTCTGTCTTGACTCCTCTAGGTGTGAAGAGGGAGTGATCCATTGTCTGTCATTGATCATCCTTTGATTCGGGTGCTAAGGTACAGATATTCTACCCTTTTTCAGTAAGGGTGTCCTCTTGCTTATTTCATTCAGTATCTATGATTCATCTTAGTATTTCTCTGAGCTGTTGTTATGTCGTCTCATACTCTGATTGGTTCTTCATTATGCATATCAGTTGGTTATGATCTGAGCCTTTTATATGGGGCTTTCCTATTTGAATCTATGCCTTTGTTATGTTTTCCATAATTCATGAACCTTGCTTTATTTCTGTTGGTACATGATATGACCTGTCCATCACCCTGTAATGTGAATATTTATGACCCTGGAATATTTTGAAGGTTCATAGGATTTTATAACTAAATGTAAAAACTCCTCTTAATTACATGTGAAAATGTTTTGAAAACTTTCTTTAAAGGACCTACTTTATGAAGACTGTTTTAAGGTTTACTTTCATGAAAGCTATTGTAAGAGATTACTTTTTGAACTATGTTAGGAACTTTTAATATAAACCTTTAAATTGAACCTTGTTATGAACCTTGAAACAAATTGATATGAACCTTCTGATTTCGGACTCCCTGATACTAGACCCTTCTGACATTTGACCTTTTGATATTGAACCTACTTTCTGATTCCTGATTTATTGCTATGTTTCCTTGTTCTGTGAACCTTGCTTGCTTCTTTCATGATATTATGAGCTTTTGGCATGCTCTTTCTGATATATGATCTTTCTGATGTATGATTTTCTGGTATATGATCTTTTGATATTAAACCTGTCTGATATTGAACATTTCTGATATTGACCTACTGGTATGACCTTTCTGATATGAATCTCTGATATGAACCTCTGATATGAACTTCTGATATTTTGAAATGGAAATTGACTTATGCAACTAACTTAAATACTTGATACCTTGCTATAAACTTAACTTGAACCCTGATTCACTTGATATGAACCATTCGACTTGAACCTTTATTTGAACTCTTGTTCTGATCCTTTGTTCTGAACCTTTTCTTGAACTCTTATATAAAACATGACCTGGACTACCTGACCTTTAAATACTTGAACCTAACACTTAATACTTGAACCTGACACCTGAATACTTGACACCTGATACTTGAATCCGACACCTGATACACGATACTGATTCTGATACATGATACTGATTTCTGATACATGATACTGATTCCTGATACATGATATCTGATACACGTTACTGATCTCCGATACATGATACTTGATACATGATACTGATTTCTGAGGCATGATACATGATACCTGACCCTGACCCACAGTTTGATACTACGAGCCATAACTAGGCATGAGGGTTTCATGTCCATGTCATTGATGCACCGATGGCATGACTCTAGGGCAGGAGAGTGATGACCTGTTCCGTCCCTGACTTTATTTTATCTGGTGTGTTGAGGAGTTTCTGGCCACCGGGGGTGCATGGATGCATCCTAGAACTGTTACTGTTACTGATTACTGATTTCTGTATTACTGGTGACTGATGGTGTGTGCGATACACGTCTTTCACATACTGGGAGCTGATCACTCCATTTACTGATTGAGGACTCCCCTCATAATTACTGACTACTGAGAGGTCTCCCCTCTACATGATTATACTGATACTGTTACTGTTACTGTTACTGTTTCTGGGCTCGTAGAGGATTTCTGTTACCCTGCACCTTGTGACCTTATAACTGTACTCACCATTATTATTACTGTCACCCTGTAACCTGATATATGACTTAACACTTGACTTGACTGGATCTGACCTGGTATATGGTAGAATTACGGATTACATTTTATACTATTTCTGCAACTAGTTTTAATCATGTTATATCTGCATAACCTTTACTTTCCATTACTGTTACTACTACCCTATCGTATGATTCATGACTTACTACTGAACTTGACATGATTTGACTTGGGTTTGTGTGGGTTACGGTTTCCTTTTCACCTATCTTCTGTAACTAGTTCTAATCCTGTTATATCTGTATAGTTTTCATGTTCCTATTCTTGACTATCGTGATACCTGGTACTCGTTCATTTACTTCACTACTTTACCGTTACTGCTTGTTATCGTTATATCTGTTCACTGGGCTTTTTAAGCTCAGCCGCACGTTTTCTTTTCGTGTGCGGCAGGTTATAAGCAGGACGACGGGTTTGGGTATGAGTGAAGAGACTTTTGGACTTAGAAGACCTTGATAGTTATTCTGAAGTAGAAGTCATTAGAAGGATTGCATTTGCAGACTTAGTATTTAGTTTTGTTTCATTCTTAACCTTATAATGTTAGTATCTCATTTGTAACCTTTGATATTTAATTGTATTACTATTGAAGTATGCTTTGTTTAATCTGATATGAAACCATTAACGTGACATCTTTACCCTTGCCGGGTTGGGGTGTTACAATTATGGTATCAAAGCGACAGGCTGCGATTTCGTAATACATTTACCCTTGACCTGTGTAAGTTTGGATCACTAAGTTTCCACTGTAGGCGCTCATAAGATGACCTGTAAGAATTGCTCTAGAATTTTCCCTATAGGAGCTTAAGCTCTGACCGGTGAGGAATGGGTAGACTATAAGGCATTTGTTTAAGTATCTTTGCTTCCGCAATACTCTGATTCGTGCCTTACTTTTGGTTTAAGCCTGTTGAATCCCTCTTGGAGATTGAAAGCTTATGCCTTACACCTAAGATTTGAAACCTAATTAAGTTTTGAAACATTGAGACTTGCATAGAAAATTCCTGACACTATTTGATCCTTACCTCCGGATTCTGACTCTAACCTCTGATCATGTGATACCTCTTCGGGCAATTCTGAGAATCTCCATAGCGATGACGTACTCGATACATTCTGTTGTTTGTCACTTGCTTTTGATAAGCATCTGTGAATTTTCTGACGCTATTTGACCTCTGAGACTGTAGAAGTGCTAGGTGGATGAAGATAGATTGTTTTGCTTACGACTCGAGACAAAGTATGATCATCATGAAGGCATATTTATGTGGTGCTGGTATTATTAACGTGATAATACTTACACCATATAACGTGCCCTCATTGTGGCCATAGGATGTCTTGGGAAGTACCTAAGAAGCTTAGAACATGATCTCCGTTGGAATATCCGCGATTAGCGAGACTTTAGGTTCATCCTACCTATGCGTATACTCTACCTTCGTTCGTTAAATATCTGGATGAGTTTAGAACCTCGTTTTGCATTCTGTTGACCTCAGTTATAAATCCTAAATTCTTGTAAAGCTCTTTTCTGTTGACACAATCAATTCAATTTGAACTCTTGTTCGTATCCCATATGAGATCCTGAAGATTCACCAATCCTCCATTTTGTTGCATGATCTTTTGATCGGAAACGACCTAATTTGTCTCTTTCTGAGGAAATTTGAACCCACTTCGTTTTAAGTCGAGTCATGAGAAACTTTGGTCTGTAGATCTTTTTGAAAGAACCTGCTCGGACATGAGAATGTTTTGACGACCTTTTGCGATTTGCTACGACTTCGTCTGACTTTGCGACTTCAAATTTCGAGGACGAAATTTTTCTGTTAGTGGGGAAGAAGTTGTAATACCTGAAAATCTAGAACATGTAAAAAAGACTAAAATGCCCTTACAATGTTAATATTTAATTAAAGCTTATGTAAATAACAATTAAATTATAAAACCTTTGGAATTAAACCATACATGCAACAAAATAATTATAAGGCATCATTTAAAAATTTGTACATGACTTAAAAATGTTTGGACTCCCTAAAAATTCATGTGTACCGAAATTAAGTATAAATTATTTAAAAATTAAATTAAAAATATATTTATTATGGATATGTATCATTAAAATAGGAAATACTCCATCAAAATTAGAAAGGTTGATTTGGTCTCATAAATTAGCTTATTTTAAGGCCTCATTTCCCCCCTTGGATCGGCTCAATGCTTCCCATACAATTTATCCTTTCATTTTCTTCCTTTTCACAAAACCGAGTAAACCCTAAAACACCAAAATAATTCTACCTTGCTCATACAAATTTCTGAAAGTGAACCATCATTTTTCCTGAGTTCTTAAGTATCTCAAGGAGCCTAGAAAAATATCATCACGATTTATAAGGGCCGGATTCAAGGAGCATCGAAAATTCTTGTTCTATTCCACTCGATAGGTATTAATTCGTCAATCTTTGTTCCACTCGTTCTAAAATTCATTTTATATTTTTCTTACATTCCTTACATCATATTAGACTCAGGAAAAATAAGAAACTCGAATCATGCATGGTTTTTGAGCCGTTTTGAATTAAATGGTTTAAAACACACCTATTTTCCAAAATACGTGATACGATTTTTCTGAGGGTCATATTTATTTTATTTGGACCTTATATGATGTTTATGTTCTGGGAAAAATGTTGGAATAATTTATAAAGGCGTAGATGAGTCGTTGTAATTATTGTGGTTAAAAATGTGCCTAAAATCAAATAAATACCATACGATTTTTCTGTGTTGGTTTTATAATTTTTCTGAGTTCTTTATACATCTAATAACATGGGAAAAATATTGGTTTGATTTTTGGAGGCTTATACGAATTATAGTGGAATTAATTATAAACTGGGTTTTTGAAAATCAAAGGAAGAAAAAGAAAATAAAAGTAATCGATCTGGTTTTTCTGATTAGGGTTTGAATCTGGAAGTTTAATGATGGTTTAAGGTTGATATAATGATGACCTAATTATTGGGTAATGATTGATTAAATTAGGGCTTGTAATTTTCATTTAAAAAGTATATCCGATTTGAAATTAATTAAAAAGGGGGTGTTTTGTAATTTTCCAAACTTGTGGGTTATTTTTGTAAGTCATATTAGATCTGGGAGAATGTGAAAAATTATAATATGGGGTCCTTATGTGTAAATATTGCAAGAAAATGAATTTATGATAATTAAAGGGTATGTTTTGTAAATTATTAAAAGAGAGGGACTAAAAGTGTAATTTTTGGAAATTTGAAGTCAATCTGAGTAAATGATGATATTAAGGGTGTTTTTTGCAAATTTGAGTATTTATGGGCTTAATGTGTAATTAATATGGAATTATGATTTAAATTATAAGTTTTGTAAACTTAAGGGACTAAATGTGTAATTTATGAAACTTGAGGGGCTGGATTCATACAATAAGTAATTCTGAGGTCATATTCTGTATTTTGATAAAATATGAGGCTTGTTTGATAATTATGGATAAGATAAGGTTTTAAGGTGTAAAATTATGAATTAAGAGGTTTAAATGGAAATTTTGTAAACTAAGGGGTATAAAATGTAATTTTGGAAAAATTGAAGTATTGAAGATGTACATTCTGAATAAATGAAGGATTAAAAAGAATGAATGTGATAATTACATATTTGACCTTTAACTTTGGAAAAATTACATTTGAAACCCTAAAGTATGAAAACTTGCCAAATAAGGAAACCTGCCTAAAAAAGAAAGTTACTTGATATGGAAAGTGGGATCTTTAGTAATTCTGTCTTGACTCCTCTAGGTGTGAAGAGGGAGTGATCCATTGTCTGTCATTGATCATCCTTTGATTCGGGTGCTAAGGTACAGATATTCTACCCTTTTTCAGTAAGGGTGTCCTCTTGCTTATTTCATTCAGTATCTATGATTCATCTTAGTATTTCTCTGAGCTGTTGTTATGTCGTCTCATACTCTGATTGGTTCTTCATTATGCATATCAGTTGGTTATGATCTGAGCCTTTTATATGGGGCTTTCCTATTTGAATCTATGCCTTTGTTATGTTTTCCATAATTCATGAACCTTGCTTTATTTCTGTTGGTACATGATATGACCTGTCCATCACCCTGTAATGTGAATATTTATGACCCTGGAATATTTTGAAGGTTCATAGGATTTTATAACTAAATGTAAAAACTCCTCTTAATTACATGTGAAAATGTTTTGAAAACTTTCTTTAAAGGACCTACTTTATGAAGACTGTTTTAAGGTTTACTTTCATGAAAGCTATCGTAAGAGATTACTTTTTGAACTATGTTAGGAACTTTTAATATAAACCTTTAAATTGAACCTTGTTATGAACCTTGAAACAAATTGATATGAACCTTCTGATTTCGGACTCCCTGATACTAGACCCTTCTAACATTTGACCTTTTGATATTGAACCTACTTTCTGATTCCTGATTTATTGCTATGTTTCCTTGTTCTGTGAACCTTGCTTGCTTCTTTCATGATATTATGAGCTTTTGGCATGATCTTTATGATACATGATCTTTCTGATATATGATCTTTCTGATGTATGATTTTCTGGTATATGATCTTTTGATATTAAACCTGTCTGATATTGAACATTTCTGATATTGACCTACTGGTATGACCTTTCTGATATGAATCTCTGATATGAACCTCTGATATGAACTTCTGATATTTTGAAATGGAAATTGACTTATGCAACTAACTTAAATACTTGATACCTTGCTATAAACTTAACTTGAACCCTGATTCACTTGATATGAACCATTCGACTTGAACCTTTATTTGAACTCTTGTTCTGATCCTTTGTTCTGAACCTTGTCTTGAACTCTTATATAAAACATGACTTGGACTACCTGACCTTTAAATACTTGAACCTAACACTTAATACTTGAACCTGACACCTGAATACTTGACACCTGATACTTGAATCCGACACCTGATACACGATACTGATTCTGATACATGATACTGATTTCTGATACATGATACTGATTCCTGATACATGATATCTGATACACGTTACTGATCTCCGATACATGATACTTGATACATGATACTGATTTCTGAGGCATGACACCTGACACATGATACATGATACCTGACCCTGACCCACAGTTTGATACTACGAGCCATAACTAGGCATGAGGGTTTCATGTCCATGTCATTGATGCACCGATGGCATGACTCTAGGGCAGGAGAGTGATGACCTGTTCCGTCCCTGACTTTATTTTATCTGGTGTGTTGAGGAGTTTCTGGCCACCGGGGGCGCATGGATGCATCCTAGAACTGTTACTGTTACTGATTACTAATTTCTGTATTACTGGTGACTGATGGTGTGTGCGATACACGTCTTTCACATACTGGGAGCTGATCACTCCATTTACTGATTGAGGACTCCCCTCATAATTACTGACTACTGAGAGGTCTCCCCTCTACATGATTATACTGATACTGTTACTGTTACTGTTACTGTTTCTGGGCTCGTAGAGGATTTCTGTTACCCTGCACCTTGTGACCTTATAACTGTACTCACCATTATTATTACTGTCACCCTGTAACCTGATATATGACTTAACACTTGACTTGACTGGATCTGACCTGGTATATGGTAGAATTACGGATTACATTTTATACTATTTCTGCAACTAGTTTTAATCATGTTATATCTGCATAACCTTTACTTTCCATTACTGTTACTACTACCCTATCGTATGATTCATGACTTACTACTGAACTTGACATGATTTGACTTGGGTTTGTGTGGGTTACGGTTTCCTTTTCACCTATCTTCTGTAACTAGTTCTAATCCTGTTATATCTGTATAGTTTTCATGTTCCTATTCTTGACTATCGTGATACCTGGTACTCGTTCATTTACTTCACTACTTTACCGTTACTGCTTGTTATCGTTATATCTGTTCACTGGGCTTTTTAAGCTCAGCCGCACGTTTTCTTTTCGTGTGCGGCAGGTTATAAGCAGGACGACGGGTTTGGGTATGAGTGAAGAGACTTTTGGACTTAGAAGACCTTGATAGTTATTCTGAAGTAGAAGTCATTAGAAGGATTGCATTTGCAGACTTAGTATTTAGTTTTGTTTCATTCTTAACCTTATAATGTTAGTATCTCATTTGTAACCTTTGATATTTAATTGTATTACTATTGAAGTATGCTTTGTTTAATCTGATATGAAACCATTAACGTGACATCTTTACCCTTGCCGGGTTGGGGTGTTACAATTATGGTATCAAAGCGATAGGCTGCGATTTCGTAATACATTTACCCTTGACCTGTGTAAGTTTGGATCACTAAGTTTCCACTGTAGGCGCTCATAAGATGACCTGTAAGAATTGCTCTAGAATTTTCCCTATAGGAGCTTAAGCTCTGACCGGTGAGGAATGGGTAGACTATAAGGCATTTGTTTAAGTATCTTTGCTTCCGCAATACTCTGATTCGTGCCTTACTTTTGGTTTAAGCCTGTTGAATCCCTCTTGGAGATTGAAAGCTTATGCCTTACACCTAAGATTTGAAACCTAATTAAGTTTTGAAACATTGAGACTTGCATAGAAAATTCCTGACACTATTTGATCCTTACCTCCGGATTCTGACTCTAACCTCTGATCATGTGATACCTCTTCGGGCAATTCTGAGAATCTCCATAGCGATGACGTACTCGATACATTCTGTTGTTTGTCACTTGCTTTTGATAAGCATCTGTGAATTTTCTGACGCTATTTGACCTCTGATATTGAACATTTCTGATATTGACCTACTGGTATGACCTTTCTGATATGAATCTCTGATATGAACCTCTGATATGAACTTCTGATATTTTGAAATGGAAATTGACTTATGCAACTAACTTAAATACTTGATACCTTGCTATAAACTTAACTTGAACCCTGATTCACTTGATATGAACCATTCGACTTGAACCTTTATTTGAACTCTTGTTCTGATCCTTTGTTCTGAACCTTGTCTTGAACTCTTATATAAAACATGACTTGGACTACCTGACCTTTAAATACTTGAACCTAACACTTAATACTTGAACCTGACACCTGAATACTTGACACCTGATACTTGAATCCGACACCTGATACACGATACTGATTCTGATACATGATATTGATTTCTGATACATGATACTGATTCCTGATACATGATATCTGATACACGTTACTGATCTCCGATACATGATACTTGATACATGATACTGATTTCTGAGGCATGATACATGATACCTGACCCTGACCCACAGTTTGATACTACGAGCCATAACTAGGCATGAGGGTTTCATGTCCATGTCATTGATGCACCGATGGCATGACTCTAGGGCAGGAGAGTGATGACCTGTTCCGTCCCTGACTTTATTTTATCTGGTGTGTTGAGGAGTTTCTGGCCACCGGGGGTGCATGGATGCATCCTAGAACTGTTACTGTTACTGATTACTAATTTCTGTATTACTGGTGACTGATGGTGTGTGCGATACACGTCTTTCACATACTGGGAGCTGATCACTCCATTTACTGATTGAGGACTCCCCTCATAATTACTGACTACTGAGAGGTCTCCCCTCTACATGATTATACTGATACTGTTACTGTTACTGTTACTGTTTCTGGGCTCGTAGAGGATTTCTGTTACCCTGCACCTTGTGACCTTATAACTGTACTCACCATTATTATTACTGTCACCCTGTAACCTGATATATGACTTAACACTTGACTTGACTGGATCTGACCTGGTATATGGTAGAATTACGGATTACATTTTATACTATTTCTGCAACTAGTTTTAATCATGTTATATCTGCATAACCTTTACTTTCCATTACTGTTACTACTACCCTATCGTATGATTCATGACTTACTACTGAACTTGACATGATTTGACTTGGGTTTGTGTGGGTTACGGTTTCCTTTTCACCTATCTTCTGTAACTAGTTCTAATCCTGTTATATCTGTATAGTTTTCATGTTCCTATTCTTGACTATCGTGATACCTGGTACTCGTTCATTTACTTCACTACTTTACCGTTACTGCTTGTTATCGTTATATCTGTTCACTGGGCTTTTTAAGCTCAGCCGCACGTTTTCTTTTCGTGTGCGGCAGGTTATAAGCAGGACGACGGGTTTGGGTATGAGTGAAGAGACTTTTGGACTTAGAAGACCTTGATAGTTATTCTGAAGTAGAAGTCATTAGAAGGATTGCATTTGCAGACTTAGTATTTAGTTTTGTTTCATTCTTAACCTTATAATGTTAGTATCTCATTTGTAACCTTTGATATTTAATTGTATTACTATTGAAGTATGCTTTGTTTAATCTGATATGAAACCATTAACGTGACATCTTTACCCTTGCCGGGTTGGGGTGTTACAGTATCATAGGAGCCTCGTCCCATATAATGAGCTTCGCTTGTCGTATCAAATCAGCGAGCTCACTGTCAGCAGGAATGTGGCACATTAAATCTTCTACTATATTAATTGGAATTGCAAACCGAGAATGTGCCGTCCTTCCGCCATCCAACAATAGCGCTGCAATACCGCTAGACGAAACATTCAAGACTATATCACCTTTTGAACATAAGGCAACAAACATTGTTTTGTAAAGGTATGTTTTTCCGGTTCCACCGTATCCATACAGAAAGAACATCCCACCTTTCTTCTGCTGTACAGCCTCCATAACAGTTGCATAAATACCTTTTTGTTCATCTGTCAAGCTACAATACAGTGTTTTATGCTGCTCTTTTAATTCATCTTTATTGTACGATGTCTCATCATATATCAACCTGTTATACCCTTCCATCGTGTATTCATTTTTCGGAAATGGCATGTGCATCCACGACTTTAAACTCTTGTTGTTACACAGTAGCATGTGTTCAATATAAGTTAGGCATATGTTATACTTCTGATCGTCTGAAAGCTGCAGGCCTGCACATACGTAATACCTTTATTTATGATGTGTACAAATAGTCTTAGGTGTGTGAGTGTTTGATACAGTAGCATTTGCTAGCTATAAGTTACACATGAATTAAACATATGATACGGAATGAAAATGATGAAAAAAAAAGAGCAAATACAACATACCAGGATTATTCCCTTTTTTTCGCTCAACATGCTCAACATCAGCAACCAAAACATGCCAAGTTTTTTACCAAACAATTTTCGGCCGAGACATACTATCTGTCATGAGTAGCATCACAAAGAATGATCTTAAATAATCGCCCATTCCCCACGGACTTGCTTCAAGTAATCCGTCAATATACTCCTTATCATCCTGCAATAGTCCTCGTGCATAGCAAGCATCCCTGTAAATTGGATGCACAACACCTTCATATTCTCGGAGGTCCTCCTAATTCTGCAGACCTC
This sequence comes from Artemisia tridentata subsp. tridentata, assembly GCA_021014915.2. Lineage (NCBI taxonomy): Eukaryota > Viridiplantae > Streptophyta > Magnoliopsida > Asterales > Asteraceae > Artemisia > Artemisia tridentata. The sequence continues at coordinate 362,790,003 of CP139506.1, forward strand.
TCACCTTGTTTAGCAATACACGCAAGTAAAAATACTCTCCCCAAGAAGGAGGGACGTGATGAATACGTCCTAAACTAGAACCTCTCTGTCTCTTTGTCCAAATTCTTTTATGAGAATTCCAAACATAAAATTTAGGGATCTCCACATAAAGCAACGTCTGCGCAAAAGGATCGGTCCTGTTCAGTTCCATCCACTGTACAAATTTAGTCTGGTTTACCGATTCCTTTTCAAGAGTGTAATCAATGCTTTCGGTTGCATCAAATGCGACGGACTGTTCATCCTGCAAATGAAATGGCAAGCGTTCAACGCATGGAGTCCTATAGTGTATATCAAATTTAAATATACGCCAAGCTGCTTCACAAGCAGAAAGATATCTACAATCATAGAAATCCTTAATCTCGTCGATCTCTTCGCCATCTAGACCAACAGTAACCCTATCCGGCCCCTTGTTTATGTATTTGAATAAATACTTAATGGACCCAACCTGGTTGCACCATTCAACATTTATATGTGACTAATATCGCCTGAGAAAACCGGGATTATAAGGGACTACGAAACCGTTATGCAAATCAGTACCGTTTTTCTTTATAGTACTTCCATCATTCCTCCTCCTATAAATTTCATAACCATTGTCATCAATTAATGTGGTTTTGTTAAATTTTTTGGGAAAATTCTTGGTACATTTGAAATCAACCGTGCACGGACAGCTTGGATTATCATGACCGCATGGGCCGTGCATCATGTGATCTGTAATAATCTGGTACAATTCAGGATCCTCTTCCTTATTCGGTATTTCAGCTGATATATACTTATCAATATTTGTTGTTGTGGTTATTTTATCTTTAGTTTCTAGCCATAGCAATATGTGAGCATGAGGAAGACCTCTTTTTTGAAACTCAACCGTGTAAACAGCTGCAAAGTAAAAAATAAAATGATGCAATTAACCAATAAGGTAACAAACTATATGAAATGATTCCTAAAAAAAATTGATAGAATATTCTAATGGGATTACCTCCTTTGACGCGTCCAAATGTCCGTCGATCTTTTAAATCAGTCATAAGGCTATCAAGCTTAATTTTAAACACTCGTGTAATTACATCCGGACGGTCCTCAGATTTCAAACCTCTCTCCGCCATAAAACGTGAAATCTCAGGCCAATTTGGGTTACATGTAAAGGTTATGAATAAGTCTGGATAACCATAAAACTTGCAAATTGTCATGGCGTCAAGATAGTTCTGCATCATATACCTTGGACTACCGGTAAATGACGACGGCAATACGACCTTTTTGCCATGTAGCCGTACTCCAGACTCTTCATCGTCAGCCAATTTTGCCAACTTAGAATAACTTTCACTTCTAAGCTCCTTCTGCTGCTTTTGGTTAAAAGACATTCTTTCTGATTCAACCATTGTGTATCCATCTACCAAAAATTGTTGAAATAGCCGTCTTCCGTTTAGCATCATGGAGAATTCGGTCTTCCTTTCTTGAACATGATATGCGAACCACTCTCTCATTGTAACGCGCGTTCCTTTGTTTGTTTCATCGTAATCAGTTACGCCTTCATGGAATACATTAGTACGATATCCATCCTCAGCACGTAGGAAAAACAAAGGGTATTGCAATGCGAGATAGGAGGGATGCAATTCACTGATTCTCTTAAGATCACCATCTTATTGATGAAGAATAATGTCCCTCTTGTTTTTGGTTTCGTCAAAATCTCCCACAATTAAGGCAGCAACCTCGGATGCCGTGGGTAGATTATACTGTCTACCATCTCGCTCCCTTGTACCAATAAGCTTAAGAAAAAACTTAGTATCGTTAGAAGACCTCATACGTTCACTAGCCATGCGAAAATCCTGAACCAATGGATTAATAGAATCGAGCATGTCACGTATGTCCTTCGTAAGCTGGGAGTCTAAAGCAGTTTTTTGTGAAGATGTGTGCGACTCATTGTTGTAACATAAATGCTCCGTATTTAGGAAGTATATATGGATAATAAGAATATATAACTTTGTGTGATAATTTAAACAAAAGAAAATGTAGTTGGATGAAGAATTAGACCTGACAGCGTTCATTCTGTTTCTGATTTCATTTTCGGTATCAACAATATAAAGCTGCGAAAACTTAGGTGGCTCTCCAGGTTTTGGCAACAGAGTGCCTGCTAAATGGTAATTCTCACCATGAATGCGATAGCAATACGGACCACGTCCGGCATTAACAGAATGGTCTTGTTGAGCACCCATTGAAGTAAATGCAAACATTGAATTATACCGCCTGATATTATCTATGAATGACGCGCTCTTAGGATGTTCATTCTTAATAAGTTGTTTGAGCAGTTCAGGTGGCTCTTTTAGTTCTGTGCCCAACTTAACCTTACCTCTACCGCAACACAATGAGTATGACTCGGAACTGCCAATGGCTGCTCCTCGGCATGCCATAACATTGCACCACAAGATTCGCATTCAAATGTTGGATCACCATGATCAAGATAATCTGATATGTGGAAATAAGTGAATGAGATGTAAGTGATTTCAGGTATTTGATACATAAATCACATCCTTTAACATATACGAATGAATAATGTTTTTGTAAGTGTTGGTTTATAATTGTTTACCTTCCGAGATTCCAACAAATGAATGTCTATTTGCAGTTTTATTGACTTCACGTTCAGTTTGGTTGAAGTTAATACGCCTTGCAGATTGCCTAGTAACCATTATGCCTTTAAGCTTATGACCTTCAGATGCAAGTAAAGAGGATTGGCCATTGGATACTTTATCGCGTTTAGAAGATGTGGAACCTATCACACATTATATTAAGAAAATGTATTTGTAAATCAAAGGTTGTATGTGTATATCGAATGCTGGATAAATGCTGAATTAGTAATGTAAATATGTACCTAAATTGAATTTCACCGGCGTCTGGTTGCGAAACCTTGAGCCATTGTTGTTTCTTATGAATGTTTCTACAAATCCATAGCATATAAAATAACTAAACATGGTTTTGGTGGTTTTTGGCATCATGTTGTGTGCGATTACCATTATGTTGAAAGGCTAAGTACCTTTTGACGTTGGATCGATATTTTCACTACCAACAAAAGAAACATTAAGTATTGTATTCTTTGGAGTTAATGAGCCAACAGGCGTAAGATCGTCAACCGGTGTATCTAGTGAAAAAAAAATTAAAATTTGCTATATACATAATATAAATATGATAAATTTGTTAACATAACCAATTACGTGTTGAAATTTGGCTTTTACGCGGACGTCCCCTAGGTCGAACAACTTTAACAGCTTGAATAGAGCCAGGAGATAAAGGTGGAGGAGTTCTTTTTCCTAACACATACCATTTTATTTATGAGTAACAATAATTTCATGTTTTATGGACACGCATAAATAAAAAATTGTTATAAAAACATTTATGATTAAAGGTTAAAGTTAAGATGAATACCTTTTGAGCTTGTTTGATTAGTTTGATTATGTGTTTCTCTTGCACCGGGTATTCCAGTCGAATTTTTGCTATGAAGAAACTAAGTACGTGTACCTGGAAAAAAAAGTAAAATAAATATAATGTTAGTTGACAAAGCAAAATGAATAAATAAAAATATAATAATTTGGTTGTTATTGTCGATATTAAGTTAGAGGCAAACTTTCAGAAATTTCTGTAAGTGGAGATCTTGAAGGTTTTCTGCCGGGCTTTCTTATGGACAAATCAAGTAAAGGCGCATCCGCTATGAAAACATGAAATGAAAAAAAAAAATGAATATATATTCAAATAAATAATATAATTAACCACAACTAAATGAAACATACTTTTATTCATCTGACTACACGCCTGCCTCCTAGATGGTCTTCCAACATCTTTTTTAGAATTAAGTAACTCGTTACGCGCAGCTGAAAATAAAATAAATATAAATTGGTTTATAGTTCTTATAATCAAAATAAAATAAATATAAATGTCTTTATAGTTGTTATCGAGTAACAATATTTATAATATAATTAACCACAACTAAATGAAACATACTTTCATTCATCTTACTACACGCCTGCCTCGTAGATGGTCTTCCAACATCTTTTTTAGAATTAAGTAACTCGTTACGCGCAGCTGAAAATAAAATAAATATAAATAGGTTTTATAGTTCTTATAATCAAAATAAAATAAATATAAATGTCTTTATAGTTGTTATCGAGTAACAATATTTATAATATAATTAACAACAACAAAACGAAACATACTTTCATTCATCTTACTACACGCCTGCATCGTAAATGGTCTTCCAACAACTTTTTTAGAATTAAGTAACTCGTTCCGCGCAGCTGAAAATAAAATAAATATAGATAGCTCTATAGTTCTTATAATCTAAATAAAATAAATATACATAGCTTTATAGTTGTTATCGAGTAACAAACTTTCCGGAGAGAGGTGTGAGCTTCCTTCAACTTCTAATACAATATAGTAGTCGCAGTGAATATGAACAATTGGATTTGCTTAGCTTCCTGTTTTATTCACATGCGTTTGCTTGCACAATACAAATTTAAACACAATCAAAGTATTACATAATGATTAAATGGTTGACATTTTTTTGTTACATAACATTGATGATTAGGACTAGATAACAACTTGGTTTGCTTGCTCTTCTTTTTTCTATTCCTTTATCTTTGACTAATAAAAAATTTTTAAATACAAGGATTTTCAAATTTAGAATGAAATAGTAAAAAATGTTATCATGAGTTGTACTTTTTAAATGATTAACAATTAAAACATAATTAATGATTATGGGCAACAAATAACATTACCTTGGTACCGACATGCAATCTTTTAAGTTTTGCATGTTCTCTTATTGTTGGAATTTCTTTCATGGAGATGAAAGAATACAGTTGTTGTAAAATTGCTTGATAGACCTTGAATGCTCAAAAAAAACGTTGATTTTGAATAAAAATGTAATATATATGGTATATATTAAATAATTAACGTTCCTAATTTATGCAAATCAAATGCAATTTCAAATCCTACATTGTGGATGATATTTTAAAGATCAAGTATAATGATAATAAAATCACATGCCATAATAGTGGACATTTATACAAAATAATAATATAATAAAGTCCTCTATATTATTACAAATATATGTAGTTAAAACACATTGTGCATATTACTTGGGTTGACTACAAAATCTATTATACCCTTTGTCTAGAAAACCTCGAGACTTGGGAAGAAGCTCATTTATCACAAAACGGTTGGGTAATCATTCTCACCTCTGACCATTTGTCTGTTCCTCATCAACTGCTTACTAATCAGGAGTAATATTGTAAGATTTTTGCTTTTCTTTCTAAATAATGTTAGATTTTATTGTTAGATAGTTGATCAAGGAAATGTGCTGTTTGTAAAACTTTGATTAGTTAGTATTATTTAATATCGATGGCCAATTTTATGTTAGGCATGATGAAAAAAAATGTGTTTTGTGATATACTTTGATCAAAGGTTGCATGTGGTGTTGTTAGTAAGCTGGTAGATGTAACATCAAGTATAATGTAACTAAGATAATATGTATTTTTTTAGATTGCTAAGTAACTATGAAAGATCAGATTATGAACTTAAATTGACCATTATAAATTGTTATGATGACTTTGTGGATTACTATTATTACATAAAAAATACAAATGCATAACAAATTTACTGGTGGGTAAACTGAAAATTATGATGTATGTAGCGGATCGGTTAGTTATGATGCTCTGTAGTTGTATATGGTACTGTTAAGTATATTTGCCTATTTGTAGATAATATGTCAAGAAATTGTTAGTGATGAACAATTATTTATTTATTTTTATTTTTTTGTACATATACAAAAGCTCATCTCTTTAGTAAGATAATTTGATAAAAGATGGCTGGCTGTTTTTGTATTAGTGATGTAAAGCTCACAGAATGGGTGGACACAATTTGTTCATATGTATTTATTGTAATTGTTAAACAATGCTATGATCAGGATCAAGTGATTGTTGTTTCAAATATGATGAATATCAATACATAATGTAGGTTACGTGAATTGTATATGGTTACGCTCCTTGTTCATAAGTGGTTTTAAGCCAATGCTCTGTTTTGGTTTGTGTGAGGTTATATACAATCTTTTAATAGATTTATATTTACGTGTAGGCAAACATGTGTATCGACTTCGTTATACTTCAAGATAATGATCACTTTGCGGAATTTTAGGTAGTTGAAATACTAATACCAAAATAGTGTAACGTAATGTGGAGTGTTGTTGTACTCTAAAACTGAAATATATTTGAACTTTATATTGTAGGTGTTACCGGAAGTGTACAATCTTGAATCATACAACGGTAACTCCGGGATATACATAATATCAGCAGATGGGTGTCATTTTAAGGTGGAGTTAGTCAAGCCTAGGTATGGTCTCTGGTATTTAACCAGACCAAAATGGACGGCTTTTTGCAATAGGTACTTGAATGAAGATGTAGAGATGCTGCATTTTGTTGAAGAAGGGGATGACTGCTTTTATGTGACTGGATACTTAACAAACGGACATGAAGTAGGTGGCTATGATGTAAACAGAGCAACATATTCAAGGTTCAAGACAGTTGTGTTGTCCGACCCTCGTTTGCCTCAGGTACTGAAAATTAATATACTTAAAAAGTGCATATCATAAAGTAGATAAATCTTAGTTAGCATAGGTTTTGCATAAGAACTTTTAAAATTTTGGATGATATACTTTGATACAGTCAATTCCCGCTCAACTACTACCGGGATTTGAGGAGCTTGATGAGCTGACTATCCAAGTGAACGGACATAATTTTGACTGTCATGTGCGCCGTGTGGAAGTTGTTGGGAAACCTGGCACTTATGTGTACAGATTGTTGGGTTAGGTATGGAGTTCGTTGGTGCACGTTGTTGGTTTGGAGCCTGGAACCACATGTGTCTTTACAAAGAACAGGGGACATAGTGTGTGGCTGGATGCGTTTGATGATGACGGGAGCATCGTAACGCAGGGCGTGTTCAAAGGAGCTTGTACTCTAAGGAAGATTCAACTGCCGTTGGAGTGGAATGAACAGAGTAAGATATGTTTTATTTGGTTTTATTACTATTTATTTGTTTGCGTTTACCTAATACGATAACTTATTACGTTTGTACGCTTAAATAGATGACGATAGAATGAAACACATTTGCTACTAGCCATTTCACATCGACCATTATGGAGAGTATAACAGAAGCTTCTACAAAAGCTACGCCCAAATCCAATCCCGCAACAGATTGGTACCTTAATTTAATGTTTTTTTGTATACATATATATTGAGTGTTTAACATTTGGTTAATACTAATTGGAAATTAAAATGTTACAGGCAATCCCTGCGAATTTCTTGGCAAAACATCCTATGCACACCTACAACAAAGTGCTGGTGGTTCACCAGCATTATAGAGAGCAGATGAGGGTGCAAATGGAGCCACACAGGGATAAACCAAACAGAACCAACCATGTAAACATTTTTGGTAAGCGGAAGCTGTTGGCGGAGGCATGCAATTTCCCGTATACCAAGATGATCAGGTTCAAATATGTGTCGAACGGGGTTGACTTGGATGTGCCCGAAGGTGAAAGCCCTCATTTCCCCATATTCCACATATGTTAACCTGGTAAATGGTTGGTCCTTTTGGTAGTTGTTGGGAATGTCCTAAACAATTAACTGTTGATGCTTTCTTTTGTGTTCTGTCTTGATGAAGTACAATGTTTATGGTGATGTTAGTTGTGAACATTTGGTTGGGAACATTATTTGTGAAAATATTTAGGTCAGGTTTGTGGTAGTGTTTGTGGCAGTGATTCCACGTGAACATGGTCGTTCAAAAACAGTTTCATTATTGTCGAAGTCCTGAACATTTGATCGTTGTCCCCTTCATCCATGTAGAATGAATGAATATTGTTAGTTAACTTATATTTTGAATGCCATCATTTTTTTATGTTGCCTTGACATTATAAACTTGCAATAGATTGCTTTCATTTGGATTCTTTTTTAACAGAAATCAAACATTTGTAAATATGAACATTAACTACTTTAGGTGTAAAAATGATGTTAAATTTAATATTGAAAAAACTTATTATAAAGGAAACATTCATAAAATAAATAAATAAAAAATTAACTATCAAAAATCGTCATCGTCATCTTCATCATTGGTGGAATCATAACCTCAAGATTCATCATCAATGAAAATGTCTGTATCATACCCATCGGATATAGACCGGCCAGTACCAATGTCCGAATCTTTTAAATCTTCTTCTGCTTCATCATCAATGTAAGTGTTATGATTATCAAAAACATGAGAAGGGTGAGGCAGATAATTTATATTAACCCACACACCATCATCACTTATGTTTTTCTTGTTATTAGTATCCTCATCGGTTTCCTCATCAATGAGATCAAAATTCTGCCCTTTAGATAGTGAAGTTTGTTGTTCATGAACTTGTGTTTCTTTGTCCGTAAAGTCATCCAAATGGTCCAAATGATTAGAAGAATGATTAACGAATTCGTCATCCTTTTTGTTTGGTAAGTCTTTAAATTTAGATGAAAGTAAATTATCAAATGATTGAAAATCATCATTGTCTTGATCAATGTCTTCAGCAGCAGGTTCATCAATTAAATGGTCCAAAACCTTGTGTGAAGACTTAGTTTGTGTACCCTTGCGGGTTCGCTTAAACCTGATTTGGGTTTCATCATCAGACTCCTAACATAATAATGATAACACATTAGACTCACAAAGGATACTACTATATCAAAAAGTTAGTATTGTTGATAAAGAAAAATTATACCAGGAAATTACAATAGTTGCATACGAATTTGTAAGGAAATTATAATATATGCATACCAATTTCTCGTGATTTTCAACATGCTCTTCAAACTCTTTATTTTCACCTTTTGGTAATACCTCATCATCATCCGACAAAACAATATGAACAACATTATTTTCCAAGAAAGCAGCATCCTTTATATTTCTTTTGCGTTTGCTTGGGAAGGGTACCTCCTGTAAGTGTGTTAATAAAAGTTAATTTCATAAATCAACTTTATTCTTTTTGATTTAAGGTTGATATTATACGCATACCACTTCATCATCAGATAAAACGATAAGGGTTTTTTGTTGTTTAACTTGGTTGGTATGTTTGAATCTTCTTCCTTGTTGGTAACCTAATGAACAAATATAGAAGACATTATTAAGAAATAAAGATACAATCATATGAATATATGTGGATGCAATTTTTTTATTTTAAATATGATATACAAACATGTTCTGAAATGATATAATAAACAAACATCATGGTTACCTTTGATGATTTCGTATGAACCATTTCTTATGATAAATGGAGGTTTTCAAGCTATGGAAATAGGTTGAGATTGTTAAGGGTGATGTTGAGAGTTTAAATAAACTGTGAAGAGATAGAGATTTTAGGAAATGATATTGTTTACAAATATTTCAAATTCAAGATTGAAACATATCTTTTAAAAGTTGATAGTTTGTTATTAGTAACCTGCAATTTTGGAAATGATTTGCTTAAATTCCAAATTGTAACAACCTATATGATCAATACCTAAACACTTAATATTGATGTCATATCAACTTAATGCTGGTAGAAAGTTTTTAGTGTTTCTAAATATAAAGTTACTACTGTTGTTGGTAAAAAGATTTTGAAAGGTAATTAGAACTTGTATAGCTAAGTAAACATGTAACACTTAAAAAACATTGATAATGTGGGATAGTGTTGAATGCAGACATTTAGGAATAATAAATCATAAATAATTTTCAAGTTAAATATTGAGTTTAACCAAACATTGTGTACTGTTATTTGGTGTTTTCATACTGGAAACACCTTTGTAACTAAAAATATATACACATAAAGTTGTTATAAAATCAGAGTTATAATCACAAAAGAAAGGATAAATAAAGAGCAAATCAATAAAAATCCAAATTATTGCATAATTGTTCAACACATACCATCTCCATGGTATGTAAAATATAGCAAATACTTCCAAAAAGAAGCATGTGGAAAACTAGAAGGCGGGTTGAATAGTTTTACGTCTTTTTAATTTATAAAAACTTTTGTTTACTTTTTAAAAACTTCGATTCTATCTTATGTGAATTCAACTCTTGATCAATATGAACATATATAAACAAATATAGATAAGTAATGCAAGTAAGGTAAATATAATGAAATAAGAAAGAGAGATGGAAAGATCAAACCACAACACGGAGATTTATAGTGGTTCGGCTACAAAGACACCTTCCTTGCCCTACTCCACTCCTCGAGTCACCTACTCGAGAGTTTTCTTCACTATGTCAACAAACTCCCTTATGGCGGAGAAACCTTACACAACTTTAGCTTACACCGGCTTAACGACACAAAGCTAGATGTCGAGTCCTAATCGTAGCTAGAACCAATCTCACAACTAATACACAACTTCTACACGACTTCTTCACGAGAGCTTCACAACGGCTTCACGACTTCTTCACTACTTCTTCACGACTTCTTCTTCACGACTACTTCACGACTACTTCTTCACAACTACTTCACGGCTACTTCTTCACAACTACTTCACAACTACTTATTCACAACTACTTCACAACTAATTTACAACACCACTACGTAATTACACTTAGATCTACTTATCACAACTACACAATACTTTACACAACAACACAATTGAATGAGGTAAGTAATAACACTTCTTCACTAGTTGAAGTAGAGTTCTTCTTTTGCACTTTTGGTGGTGGAAGCTTGGATCACTTAGAAACCAATGCTTAAGAAAATATGATCAAAGGATTTACAATGTTTAGAAAGGATCTAGAACAGAAAGTTTTAGTGTGCAAAAGGTGAGTAAAAATCCAGGAGAAGGCTCGTATTTATAGGAGAAAAACTGGACAGCTGGAGGCCTACTGGAGCGGGGGCGGTCCCCTTAATTATTAAGGGGGCCGCCTAGCAAAATTAAGGGGGCCGCCCCTACTGAACGTTGGCCAATTTTGTCCTTTTGTGGGGAAGGTTTTTCTGGAACATTTTAACTGATTTTGGTTAAAAATTTGAATTCATATTTTTATAAAAGATTAAACATTTTTATTTAATACCAAAAATGTTTTTCAAAAATATATAAAATGTTTTTGATGTTTTATAAAAAATCTAGTTATTAAGAAAATGTTTCTTTGATCATATAATGCATTAAGCATTAGTTTATTCATACCTTAAGTGATTTGAGTTGTAGAAATAGATATTTACAACTAAATACTTGTTTACGTCATAATTTTCCGATTAATGATTTTACATTTTGTGATTATCAAAACGTAGAGATATCAAAAAAATATTAATAACGTGTTTAGGCATTATTTATATCAACAATCTCCCCCTTTTTGATGATTACAAAATCTAAACTCATTAAATCTAAAAATTAGTTTTTAGACAAGTATTTAGTGAGTTTACATCTATTTCTCCCCCTTTTTGTAGAATCAAAAAGGTTAAGCCGACAAGTTTTAGGATCTAAATTTGTCGGGACGAGAACTCCCCCTTGATGTGTACTCCCCCTCATTTGGGGGCACCAAGGAAACGAGCTATGGAACGCTTGCAAAAAAAATGTTAGAAGCACAAGTATATGTAACAACAATAAGCAAGCAAATAGAATAAGATCATTCATTTAATAAAAGTGTTGTGTATAAATACACAACCAAAAGATTACAACATGAAGCATTGCAAGCATACAAATAAAAACAACTAATGAAACTACATAATCATCCTAGAAGTACATGGTCTTCCATGGAGCTTGCTTACAAGAAAGTTTTGAAAGATTATTTTTAAGCATTGCATATGCTTAATTGGGTGAAAATGGAGGTGGTGGTGGTGTAGTGGGTGAAGGAGGTGGAGGAGGTGGTGGTGGTGGGTTGGCAATCATGTTTTCAAGAGATGAAAACATGTAGTGTATCTCATCTCTAAGACCAAAGATTAAGGTCCGGTTATGGATGCAACAAAGACAATTATCACCATGGGCTTCAAGCATTGCCCAAGGTATAGGAAAGAATGGTTGTGGGGTTGGTGATGGTGAAAAGTGAGCATCAAGAGGTGTGATGGGTGATAGGAAAATGGCAAGTTGGGTGTATGAAGGTTCTTAAGTGGATGGTGGTGATGATGCTCTTGGTGATGATGTTAGGTGAGTGTGGATGTAGTCATTGATGGAGGAAGTGGATGGAATGGAGGAAGAAGAAGCTCCATGGGTGGAGGGTGTTTTTGATGGTGCATTTGGTGCACTTGGGGATGAATTTTGAGGTGGTGGTGATGGAGTTTTGATGTCATCTTGGGTTAGGTCTATGAAAGGTTGTTTTGGTGGTATGATAACAAGTCTTTGTTTCCTTGGAGTCTTAGAGATGGAGGATTTTGGTGATAGCATTGTGGATGAAAATGGGTGTTTGATGAAGGTGATGGTTGATGAAGTGAAAGGTAATTGTAAGGAGGGTATTTATATTGTGAAAAAGTGGTTGATTTAGGCAAATTGTGAAGGTTTTGTGGTAATATTCCAAGTTCAGTTCGTGCATTAAGGGTAATAGTAGCTGGGGCTAGGTAAAAGTGGTCACAAGATGCAAAAGGAAACAGTAAATTTTACTGTCCAGATGGTCGGTCCCCTTAATTGTTGGGCGGCCCCCTTAAAAATTAAGGGGACCGCCTAAGGAATTAAGGGGGCCGCCCATCTGGTGATTTCCCAGGCGACCAAATTTGAAAAATTTCCAGAAAAAGGTCATTTTTAGGGTGTTTTTGCAGCAAGTTCCATTTGGATCATGTACATCAAGAATGATTAAATATTATCAAAATAATATACATATTTAAGACTAAAAAAAATCATATTAGAAGCATATGCATATTATATCAAATAAACTAGTAGCTTAGTTCTAATAAGTTTATCATCTAATCATAATAAAAGTCATAGCAAACAAATGTTAAGATAATAATACAACATATAAATGTCTAATCATAACATCGATGATAATCAATCTAAACACTCATCAAACAAGTCTATTTCTTCTTCTTTCCAAACATCCTTCCAAGTGTCTTTCCAATAGACTTGAAACCGCCTCGTACTTCTTGATGCATCTGCTGTGTGGTGTTGAGTAGTTCGGTTTGTCTTTCAAATAGCAGTTCGTCTGTTCGTTCGGAAGGAGAAGGAACTTGATACTCGGTGTAATCAAGATCCGGAAGATTTTGAACGAAGGTCCTAGGTGATGGGGTACTAGCACGTGTTGTGCCCTCCTCCTCCTCATCATCATCATCGTCTCCTCGATGTGAGGTGGAACCACGAGGTGGAAGTGAGACAGATTTACGAGATTTTCCCTTGTCGCTTCGGGGGCGACGTTCACGGACACGAACAAGAGGATTAAGGACCGGTTGAACAGACTCATAAATTGGACTCTGAAGATGTGGATAATGCATCATGACATGATTGTAGAGGCGAGTGAGAAACATGCCATACGGAAGATTTGCATTATGAGTGTTTTTGGCGGACATGATACGGAAAACAAAGAGATATGCCAAATTGTACGGATGTTCAGCAACAATACAATACAACATATGAGCTATGCTCGCCGTGACATGATCACGGTGACCACCGGTACCGAACGCATTCTCATGAATGAGTTCTTCCCAACGCTTTATGTCGGGGCGTAACTCCTTGAGGAGGATTTGGTTAGCATGGATGTCAACATCATTTGACTTGATCCTCCGGCTAGTCGTACCACGATCTAGCCCAAGATATTGACGAATTTCTTCAGAGGATGGAATCTCAGAGTAGTAAGGACCATGTTGAGGTCGATATTGCTCAAGAGATGAGAGATCCCACTCATTTGAGAAGACAGCTTGACCGGAGTAGGGAATTCCTAGAATTTGACCGAATTGAGCGAGAGTAAGAGTAATGAATTCGTGTTGAATCATAAAGGATATGAGGATACAGCCATTGGGATCGGTTTGCACCGTCACTTGGCTATAGAAGTCAAGAACAAAGCGGGGAATGATAAGCTCATTGATTTTGTAGAGACAATCAAGACGAACGTTAGAGAACATTCGTTCGATGTAGTCGGATTCATAGAACGATGGATAGACAACTCTCCCTTCATGAATGTTTCTATCTTCAATGGGACGATAGAAACAGGCAACAGCAGGAGAAATGCCTGGAGTGGCAGAGACTTTAGGAATGTATTCTTTTGTTTTTGAGACATCACCGACTGTAGTTTTGGGCATTTTCACCTATACAAGAAAGCAACAAAGAAAAATAAGAAAATGACATGCATATATTATATATGCTACTTATGTGGAACGTAAACATACTTCGACTCTAAAACTTAAATCCTAAGAAGTAGTTTACAATGTTCCTTAGTTTTAATTTTTAACTCGCTTAAAATGTATTTTATGATGTTAAAGAATAGTTATAGGGACATTATGATAAGAAATCAAAAATATCCGAACGTTCTTTTATACGTCATAAACTACTTTGAAATGTGGCTAGACAAACATTGGATTGTATATCTAGCTATTTCTTACGAGTGTTAAGTAACTTAGATTTTGACTCAAAATTTTCTTTCAAAATGTTGTGCCAAACGCTCCTTTAAATAAGAAAATAACTAGTAAAATTTCAATATACATATGAATTATGTATCTTGATGACTTAAAACAACTAATTGCGTGTTTATAAACTTGACAAGTAGTTATGAACTTAATTTTGATCAAATTTTGATGATTCTAGCTCCTAATCCAAACTCTCTTATATTTATCAAAAACATTTTTTATGATTCGAAAAATATATTTTTAGGATTTGTGAGTTGTAACAAACTAATGTGATTAGTTTTAACAGGTATTTATGGCATAATTCAACAATGTGATTAGTTTTGAAAAGGAGTGATTAGTTTGACATAATGGTTTTTTAATTACTTAGTTTCTAGGTTGATTAAGCATTCTAATCCTATGGGGAGCATTTGGTTATAAGATTTCTAGACTTAATTTTAACAAATTTTGGATTAAAAGAAAGTTTAGTAAAAGACCTAATTATGATTAGACTCAAAATTGAATGGAATTAGATAAAATGTGAATTAGAAAACTTACAAAATGTGTTGCTAATCAAGATACAAGTGTTTGCCCCTTGCGAAATTACTCGATGATGGTGACTTGGAGAATGGTTTTTGAGTTGAGGTTCGTTCACAGCAGCAGCAAGAGTGGGTGTGTTTGAAAAGTGGGGTGTTTGGTAAAGATTTTTGGAAGAAAAACGTTTTTGGGAGCTACAGTAGGCCGGTCCCCTTAATTATTAAGGGGACCGCCCCCGTTTACTAGCCGGTCCCCTTAAACATTAAGGGGGCCGCCTACCAAACTTGGAAATAGTTCGGGTTTAGTTTCTGATAGCAAAATAATTTTATGTATATACATATATAGATTTATTATATATCAAAAATAAGTTGGGTTTTAATGGCACGAGGAAGGAATACTTGACATTTTATTAACATTTCGTTAAGAAAACATTTCTTGAGAATTTTGGATAAAATAATCAAGATGTCAAGTTGACAAATGTGTTAGGGGGTGAGAGTAAAAGTGCATTATATAAAATATTATATATATATATATATATAATATATATATATATTATATATATATATATATATATATTATATATATATATATATATATATATATATATATATATATATATATATATATATATATATATATATATATATATATTGTGTGAAAACGTGGGATGTTGAATGGAGTTAGGAGATGATGAGGTAATGACGGAGATAGGTGCTGACGGTGACGGGAGTTTGTTTCATCCATAGTTTTCTTGACTCGAGGGTCAAAGTGCTACTTCTACGTTAATCCACTTAACTCACTTCTCTTCATCACCATGAGTTATGTGATAGTGGACACGGAAGATTTTCGTGTTGAACGTTTAAAGTTCAAAAGAGGCAAAGTGGGAAGAAAAGGTTCGAGGACGAACAATTTCTTTTAGTTCTAGATAGTCAACAAATGACGTATCTAGGTTATGTGCGGATATATTTATATATGTATATAGTATAATAATATGGATATATATTATATATATATATATATATATATTATATATATGTAGATATTTATGTTATGTATATATATAAGGGATTATCTACTAACTACCATACAAGTACTAACGAAACTAGGCATTAAAAACTTATGGGGTCATGCAATATGCTAGTTCATAAATCTACACACATAATGATGAGCATGAAATAGGGGCGTACCTTTTAGTCTTCAACGTGTGGTCTTCAAGCGCTTCAAAGCGTTAATGTTTGACTTGTAGAAGTCAATCAAGGACGAGATACCAATAATCCAATGAAATAGCAATTTAGCCACTTGGTCCCCATTGTCTCATTGATCCAAAGTTGTTTGAACCAAAAATGGGTTGTAGTTGACTAGGATGCATGTATGGTGGAAGTATTCCCCAAGGATTGAAGCTTGGTGGATTCGGGTAATTCCACATTGGGTAACTATTATTATGACGGTTTGGTCTATTTTGGTTTCTTTTAGGTTGAGGTGTTCTAGGCCGAGGGTGAGGACTAGGTGGTCTTCTAGGAGGAGGTGTTTTTTACCTAAGCTTTGGTTTAGAGTTTTCTACTTCGGTTTTTAAAGATGGTTTGTAGAAATATTTTATTTCCTCATTATTGGCTATGGGTATTTTTCTATCTTTTATAAGTATATATTTAGGCTTTGACTCCAATATTTTTTGATTACTAGTTTCACTTTCAAACTTTACATTTTTAGTTTCACTAGTTGTAGCCTTAGTTGAGTTAAATCCTAATCCGGTTTTATCTCCTGTCATTCTTTGAATGCTTATTATATCCCTAAGAGAATTACTACTATTTTCAAATTTGTTAAGTCTACAAATTTCTTCCTTAAGTATTTCGTTTTCATTTTTAGTTTCTTGACAAGTTCTACATTCAAAGATTTCTTTGCCTTTTTCTAAGTTATGTAGTTTAATTTTTAATTCTAGTATTTCTTTTTCTAATTGGTTATTTATGTGTTTTAGTGATTTATTTTTAGTCATTACTTTTTGACCTATCATACATAACCTATTATATTCGTTATCTAGTTCTTTTTCATCTAATGATAAATTTTCATCACTAAAGTGTTCGGCTTCGGAACGTACCTCACTTGATGTCTTAGCCATAAGACATTTCTCCTCTTTTGTGGTTTCTTTCTCGTCTTCTTCACTGTCACTCCATGCTCCTCCAATGAACGCCTTTTGGTTTTGCTCCTTTGACATCATAGGACATCTTCCAATGAGATGATTTGGATCACCGCATTTGAAGCACTTCCTCTCGCTCTTGCTACCTTTGTCGTCTTTGTTTCTTTGGAGTGTTTTCCTTTCGTCATGTGGTTGTCTAACGAATCTTCCTCATCTTTTGAAAAACTTCTTGAAGTCTCTTACGGCCATGGCATATTCTTCATCATCACTTTCGGAGGTTGAGCTATCCTCGTTACTTGATGCTTTCCTAGCTTTCAACGCGATTGACTTGCTTTGCTCTTTCTTTCCTTTGACCATCTCGAAGTCTTTCTGGATTATTACTTCGTAGACTTTCAAGTTGCCAATCAACTCGTCAAGTTGAAGAGTTGACAAGTTCTTTGATTCTTCAATCGCCGTAACTTTAGCTCGCCATTTTGGATGAAGAGCCCTAAGAAATTTCCTGACAAAATTCTTACTAGAAAAACTCTCATCAAGTGCCTTTAAACTTGTGATGATTGTGTTAAACCTAGCAAATGCATTATCGATTGATTCCTCTTCCGGAATCGTGAATTGTTCATATTGTTGAACAAGAAGATCTATTTTATTATCTTTGACTTGACTATTACCTTGGTGAGTTATTAGTAAAGAGTTCCAAATTTCTTTTGCGGTTTCGCACATAAAGATTCTTTCGTATTCTTTACGTGGTAGCGCATTATAAATAACCATTTTAGCCTCATTATTTTTAGAAAGTTTTCTTTTTAAATCATCACTTTGTTTTTCAAAAGGTACAATTTCATCCTTTTTAGTTTCAAGATTATGTTGAATAGGTAAAAAATCACCATTAGTAATAACATGCCAAAGATCTAGATCTTTTGACTTCACATAAATTTCGAATCGATTTTTCCAATATAAAAATCCATCACTTTCAAATAGTGGTGGTCTTTGCATAGATTGCCCTTCTAAATATTTTTCAGATTCCATAGATCGTTTCAAGTTTTAAAATACAGTTTATTTTAAAAATCTTGTTTGACGTGGCTCTTGATACCAATTGTGGAAAACTAGAAGGGGAGTTGAATAGCTTTACGTCTTTTTAATTTATGAAAACTTTTGTTTACTTTTTAAAAACTTCGATTCTATCTTAGGTGAATTCAACTCTTGATCAATATGAACATATATAAACAAATATAGATAAGTAATGCAAGTAAGGTAAATATAATGAAATAAGAGAGAGAGATGGAAAGATCAAACCACAACACGGAGATTTATAGTGGTTCGGCTACAAGGACACCTTCCTTGCCCTACTCCACTCCTCGAGTCACCTACTCGAGAGTTTTCTTCACTATGTCAACAAACTCCCTTATGGCGGAGAAACCTTACACAACTTTAGCTTACACCGGCTTAACGACACAAAGCTAGATGTCGAGTCCTAATCGTAGCTAGAACCAATCTCACAACTAATACACAACTTCTACACGACTTAAACACGACTTCTTCACGACAGCTTCACAACGGCTTCACGACTTCTTCACTACTTCTTCACGACTTCTTCTTCACGACTACTTCTTCACAACTACTTCACGACTACTTCTTTACAACTACTTCACAACTACTTATTCACAACTACTTCACAACTAATTTACAACACCACTACGTAATTACACTTAGATCTACTTATCACAACTACACATTACTTTACACAACAACACAATTGAATGAGGTAAGTAATAACACTTCTTCACTAGTTGAAGTAGAGTTCTTCTTTTGCACTTTTGGTGGTGGAAGCTTGGATCACTTAGAAACCAATGCTTAAGAAAATATGATCAAAGAATTTACAATGTTTAGAAAGGATTTAGAACAGAAAGTTTTAGTGTGCAAAAGGTGAGTAAAAATCCAGGAGAAGGCTGGTATTTATAGGAGAAAAACTGGACAGCTGGAGGCCTACTGGAGCGGGGGCGGTCCCCTTAATTATTAAGGGGGCCGCCTAGCAAAATTAAGGGGGCCGCCCCTACTGAACGTTGGCCAATTTTGTCCTTTTGTGGGGAAGATTTTTCTGGAACATTTTAACTGATTTTGGTTAAAAATTTGAATTCATATTTTTATAAAAGATTAAACATTTTTATTTAATACCAAAAATGTTTTTCAAAAATATATAAAATGTTTTTGATGTTTTATAAAAAATCTAGTTATTAAGAAAATGTTCCTTTGATCATATAATGCATTAAGCATTAGTTTATTCATACCTTAAGTGATTTGAGTTGTAGAAATAGATATTTACAACTAAATCCTTGTTTACGTCATAATTTTCCGATTAATGATTTTACATTTTGTGATTATCAAAACGTAGAGATATCGAAAAATATTAATAACGTGTTTTGGCATTATTTATATCAACAAAGCACACAAACTTGTCAAACTAAAAAAAAAAAAAAAAAAAACAGTGTTCTTTGCAAACACATTTGCAAAATTAAAAATCAAAATGATAAACCAAGTAGTTGTTGGAAGTGATCTAATCTATTGGTTCAATCTTGACTTGGACCAGATCTTGCTGAGTGCCGTTGACTATTTCATCCTCAGGTTCGCTCTCAACCTGATCAAGATCAACAACAACACGTTGCTTCTTTCCTGCACTTCCAGATGCTTCACCTGCTGCAAGAGGTGGCGACAAACAACGGCTCTTCTTTGAACCGGAACTTGAGGAACTTCCAGGAGCTTCACATGATGCAGGAGGTGACTACAAATCCAACACACTGCTCAAACTGGGATCAGAGATGCTTACTTGTTTGATCAAAGTAGCAGGTGTGCTGAACTCCTGAGTAGAAGGTGTGCTGAACTCCTCATTTGGAACCTGAAACTCAAAAAAATTACTCAACTAAACGATACTATAAACTTTTAATATTTGTACTATCTTCAAATGTTATATGATAGTTTACCTCATCAGGAACATCGTCTACTACGTCATCTTCTAAAAAGTCTTTCTTAAAATGGTTGATGAAATCAACGTTTTCAGAAAAACCATCACACCGATACGTATGGTTGTTCCTGTTGACATTGTACTCCGAGTAGTAGATCTTAAAGAGACATTTCTTCCCGATTATGTTGTCCACCTCCTGTGGCCAGTATTCATCTGGGTCCATACCATGGGTTTCCATCAATTCCCAGGCAGTATGCCCGAAAAGCTTGGAAAACTGGGTGTTAAAAAATACCACAGGGGCGGAACCCGACTCATCAATCAGCCTTAAAATGACCTTAAACCTGTAACAACAAAATAAAAATGCACTTAAAAACTTGCAAATCTAAAAATTGCTAATAAAATAAAACAAATAAAGATTGTGGACTCTAATGTTTGTTACCTGGATACAGGCTGTACAGAACCATGATCCTCACAAACACAAACGGATTTGCGATTCCTTCCCTCAACAACATCCACTCTTTTGTTACACTCTTTACATGCTGTGTACGCCCAGCCGCTCTCTTTGTGGATCCTGTGTATTGTTGCTAAAACAATACAATGTGAATCCTGCATTTTATAATTGAAAATGTTTGAATTCAATGAATGAAAACAGATTAAAGATAATTCGTTTAAAATTTAGAATCGGAAAGACTAACACACCGGTTCACAGTCACGGATTCCACCAACCATCCTTTTCACACAGCCACGAAAAAACTAAGTCATCGTCTGAACCTTGACTTCCAGTGAGAAAACCTCAATCTTGAGCTGATCACGCTGAAACCCTTCATGCTGTTGAACCCTAAAATAAAATTACAAAACAATATAAATTAATAATATTAATAACAATGAAATATTAAATTGTTGCATTAATTTATACAGAAAAAAAGATAACAACCTTGTTTTGAAATCAGTTATCTCTGGTATGTCATAGTCTATAAATATCTTAGAACCGAAGAGGGCATTGTGAACCACGGCTATTCCTGATTAGTGAAACATTGAAAAAACAAAGTTAATAAAGAAAAAAATAAGTGAATGTATTAGAAATAAGATAAGAAAACAATGCACGTACCGTCCCAGTACTTGACTTTTCCCAGTTAAAGTATAACCACCAGATGATCAATGGCGTCACGCTTGTTAGCATACTGATCCCACATGGTCGCCCATTTGTACCAGAAAGTGAGATTCAAACGGTTAGCCCTGTATAACATACAAACAATAAGTTATAAATAAATATTAAAATCATTAGCATGACTTGGGTAAAAATGTATATTATATATAATTCGTTTATTTATACTTACTCCGCGTCCTCAACGACCACTGTCCTATGAACCTTTTTCCCACCTGCAGAAGAAACGGGAATAATTTCCTCGATACCAACCACTGAGCCAATGAAATCTGTGTACAAAAACATTCGTTGCATATAAGCGACATAACATAATAATGTTATTGAAATGTTATTCATCAAATTGGATCGAGTATGTACCAACTGAGTCGTTATCATAGTATTCGTAATGTTCAGGATCACCCAAATGACTAAATGGTTCTAAAATGAAACCATGTGTGTTGTTGTCAAAAGGTGGAATACGGGTCACAATGGTTGTCTTGTAAAAACTTATTTTGAACCTATGCGGCAACAAAGGAAGCTTTCCCCCATTCTCAGCAATACCAAAGTTCGATATTAGGTAACATTGGCCCTCCTCAAACAATGGCTCGAACCGAAACATGAATTCTTTCTTTATGTACACCTGGATCCTAGTGTTCTGCATTGGACATATTATGGGTTCCATAAAACTGTATTAATAAGGTATTGTATACATAGAAAAAAGGTTAGTGAAGATACCTCCACATCTTGCAGCACAATATCAAGGCTGTATGGATCATTTTCAGCATTCAATTTATGCGAATGCCAAATTGATATACATCTTGCTCGAACTGCTATGTCATCCAACATAGGATTGACTTCTTTAAGAGGAGTGATTTTTTTATCCTGGCCATTACCTGATATATAAAAATTAATCTACAATTATAATCGCATAATAATGAACACAACACAGCATGTAAAGATAAGGATTTGCAAGCAAAGAACATTCATAAATACAACACTTATTAAACCATATATAACCATTTACAAAAAAACATTCCTAAATACAGTGTTTATTTTGATCCATTGTGCCACAGAAACATATGTAAAGATGCTTGATGAGATTCAGTTACAAAAATCACACTTCTAATACTCTAATGTCCAAACAATCACACATGTGCATAATTGCAGCCGTACAAAAAACATATTTAAAGATCATTGATTCTTTACTATATTCAGAATGGAACTTAAATAATACAACACACCATATAAGGATCTGAAAGTATTTGTATAAGGATTTAGAAACAAATAAAGAACATTCATAAATAGATTGTATTATCATCAAGTGCAACCAACACAAAACATCAATCAACAAATAAGATTGCTAAGAACAAATAGCTATCATACGAATTTGCAACCAAAAAAGCAAAATAGGAGTTGCAAGCAAATAGCTTTGGTAAAAACAAAACATAAATCAGCCTAAAAAGAAGTATTAAAAAAAACAAATGCATATAGAAACATCATATTAGTATAACAACATTATTAACAATGTATCAACGAAATGATTTACCTCCTGATCCACCGTAACCACCAGCACCACCAAAAGCCTTTGAACCTCCAAAACCTCCACCCTTTCTGAAACTACTACCTGATGCTGATGGTGATTTCTGGTATCCCATGTTACCAATTTTTTTGCCTGGAAACCTATTCATGACTGATTGTGTGATATGAATGATATATGTCGATTGATAAATGTGATGCTAACAAATCGTGCACCTACTGGATTTATAGATAAACATTAGGGTTTTGGAAAAAAATTTGAGTATAAAATAATCTGCGATTTTTGTGATATGCATTTGAAATTCAAAATGAATCATAATGAATAATTTAAAATCAGTAGTTTAATTTTGGAAGGCAATATTCAGTTTCAGAGATTTTAGGGAGATAATTAAGGGGTGAGTTATGATTTGTGTATTGATAAGAGTTTGAATTTCGGATTGGAAGTGAAATGGAATTGAAGCATGACATATTTGTTTTCCAAAATCTATCACAAAAACACACTTGCTCCAGTGGTTGGAGTGTTAGCTGTGTGTATGAAGTCCAGGGTTCGAACCCAGCCATGGACAAATTTTTTTAAATAAGTTCGGCCAATGTAGGAAATGCCAAGTGGCATTGAGGTGGCATTGAGGTGGCATTTATGTGGCATTGAGGTGGCATTTCCATGCAGCATGCTTAGTCCCATATATAATGTGTAGATTGAATATCTCTAGTAGCCATTGGGCTAGTGTGTTGATCAAGTTGATCAAAGGTAAATAGGGTAGATTGAGTCAAGTGAGGGTTGATCATTGTGATCTTGGAGATCTCTTGAAGCTTGTGGGCTTGTGTGATTGATCAAGAAGATCAAGGGTAGATTGGGTAGATTGAGTCAAGTGGGAGTAGATCATTGTGATCTTGTTGAGATCTTGGAGATCTCTTGAAGCTATTGGGCTTGTGTATTGATCAAGTGGATCAAGGGTAGATCGTGGTAGATTGGTGCTAGCTAAGATTAGCACTCGACATTTAGCTTAGTGTCAGAAATTGGATAAGCGACGTGTACGGGGAGTGGAGTAGGGCGAAGAGGAGCTTCGAGTTGGGTAGTGAAGTAACTCTCGAGTTGGGTACTCAGGGAGTGGAGTAGGGCGAAGAGGAGCTTCGTGACCGAACCACTATAAATCACCGTGTCTGGTTTGCGCCTTCTTACTTATCTCTTTACTTTCATTTCATTCTTTATCGCTTTATATTTATATTTGCATTGCGTTTATGTTTGTGTGGCTAGTTGCTTATGTTATGTTGATTAAGTATGTGTCATGGTTTGATTGTGCTTGTGTTGTAGTATACTATATTCATCTCTAGATGTTATATGATAATTGTTGACACTTTTCATATTATATCATACTTGATCGGGTGTTTGATACAAAAAGATTTTAAGTTTTTTTTTAAATGAAAACGTATTCACCCCCCCCCCCCCCCTACGGTTTCCACATATGGTTCGCAAACAGATTTTTTGTTTTTAGTTTTTGTTTCATGACAAGATTTGGACCTTTTACATTATTTATTTTGCTGATTGTTAATATGGAGTTAAGTTATCTTGCAACACTTTAGTAAGAAAAAATAATTTACAACTTTTAGTAATTGTATTATATTGAAATAATTTATTATGGTTGAAAAGTAAATGTCACATATTTTAGTTGTATTACTTAAATTTCAATTAATGTTCATTTTTTAAAGCTTATAATAAAAATCACACAGCTTAAAACTAACAATCAAACTGAAATATAACAAAAACTACAAAAAGATTAAAACAATAAATAGAACAGAAACATGTGGCAATGAAAGATTAATATATTTTTTTCAATAGATTTTTAAAGCTTAAATTCAATATCTCTTTGTCAAATAGAACAGTAGAACAAGAATGCCAAACTTCACAATTAAGGCGAATCCATGGTCAGGTCTATTAATAGAATATTTTCTTTTTTGACATGGCTGCAAACACTTTGGGTTGAAGATCTGTCAGTCAACCATTCTATGATTTCGCCGTCAAACCATAAATAAGCACAAACTCTAGCAATATCCGTACGTTTGAATAATATATTATACCATCGTTGCCTCTTAATGTGTTTTCCAAAATAGCATACACGATAATGACGTTCTTGTATTCGAACTAAGATAACTCGAAAAATCTAAAACCATAAGACATAAAGCACACAAAAAAATGCCTCAAAATTTATGGCCTTTTGCGTTCAAACTTTCAAAATAAAACAAACATTCAAAGTGGCCTAAAAACACTATAGTCCGTTAAAACTCACCTATAATAAACATGGAAACATAACAACAACAAAAAGTAAACCAAACCAAAACGACATAAACAAGATCCGGCTAGATCAAACCGATTTCGAAAGATCGGAAAACAAAAAGCTCAAAACATACAACTAATAAATAGCTAAAAATTACACGAATAATTAAAGGCCGCAAAGGACACCGAAATAAAAGTCGAAATGGGTTTACGGTTTGTTAATGATTGAGACTGTTTTAGCGATAGGCTAACATTATCACACTTTTTTTTATCTACTTTTACAATTTTACAATTAGTACATAAACATTAAACCACACCGACAAATGAGTTAGATTGGTCTTAAACGTATTACCTTTTTTCCCTTTTCTCTAAGACTAGTCGTAATGAGACCAAACCATTTGGTCGGTCTTGTCATTTCAAACGCGTCTTCCCACTACGGAGACTAAACCTGACGCGTCCCCTCTCCCTAAAAATGAAAGTTTTGGTCTGCCAGGCGACCGAAAGAATTGAAAGGGTTTGTGTGTGGGCTTTTTTTTTAAAAAATTTATTTTTGTGGGTTGTTTTTTGTTGTGAATGTGGTCTTGTTGAAATATAATCTTAGTCTAGAATTACTACAAGGACTGATTGTGTCAAGTTTGTATTCTCAGGCTTAGCTGTTTGATACTTTGGGAGCTAAAGGACTAGAGCTCTGAAGATGAAAGACTAGTTTTGACTAAGCTGGAACTAAGTCGGCTCATGGACTATATAAAGAAACAAGACAAAGAAGAGCCATATAACTCTTAACCTGTTTTCTCTCTTTGTTCTCATATATTTACACACAATTGTAAACCCTAGTTTTGATTCTATTGTATCTGATCATTGATTTAGGTCAATTATAGTCCAAGGAATTGCAAAGGAAATATGCAAAACCCGAGTCGATTGTCCCGACGAAGATTGAATGGAAAATGTGATTCGGGATCGTGATTCGTGAAGTGAATGTGAAAGAGTGATTGATTTTGGATTTCACTACTAATTTTAAAATAACAATCAAGATTAACAATTAAACTACGCTATTAGAACAATTAAACTAAACATTTAAACGACAATTGAATTTAAAAAAACAAACGCGACGTAATTTTAAAAACGCGAATAAAAGTGAAATTTTAAAATTTAAGCCCTAAATTAATTTTTTCTATATTAAAAATGATAAAAGAAAAATAGTGGAAATGAGGACTAAAAATGCAAAGATGCAAGCTAAAAGGACTAACGATGCAAAATATTTAACTAAATGCAAAGTTATCTATGGACTAATTATGCAAACAAAAGACAAGGACTTAAAGTGACAATATTCAAACTACTAAACAACTAAAAACAAACAGGCACGAAATTAACTCAAGCAGAAAGTTTAAGGGGTGAAAGTGACAAAACAGAAACTATTTCTAATTTTTTTATTTTCTTTTCTTTTTTAATTACTTAAAAACTAATTAAATGCAAATTAAATAGCAAACAAAGACAAATAAATCTGAGAATTTTTTGTAAATTCTAAAAACTAATTTGCTTTTTAAGAAAAATAACAGCTAGTACCAGATAAGCAGAGATAAGCAGATTGGGCTTATTTGAGAATAAGCCAAAAAGCAAATTATAAGCAAATAAGCAAATCTCAGCACCAAAAGCTCAGGAATCATAAAGAAGCAACAAATAAGCAAAATGACACTTAGATAAGCAGTTATAGAAGAGCCAATAAGCAGAAAAGCACAAGAATTAGCACACAGCTATGGCAGAAAGCTATCTCATATAGCACTTTTCAACAGCTTATAAAAAACTCAATTCTTAACCAATTTTGAAAACAAAAACTGTTTTGGAAAGCTAACCAAGCAGAGATTACTAGTTTCTAAAAAGCCCTATCACAAACTTTCAATTGCTAATCCAATTTGAAGCAAATACAGATGACCAAATCATGAACATGCAGCAACATTTAATACAGCAGACTTGTGACAAACTTTGGTGACAAATTAAGATGACCAGATTTTATTGTTACCACTTGATACTAATAACACAAAAACTAAGCTAGGTTAACTAATCAGAAACACAATATCAAGCAAAATCAAACACTGATGATCATTCAAAGGGACCCATGAACACAGCAGCAAAATTCAATAAGCAACAGATGCACAGGACATGTTTGACCAATTAAATGCTATTTATAGTTGACTAAAGTGAGATTCAGCTACCTTAATCTATCAATCTACTTATGTTTAAGCTATATAAGCACTTAACTAACAAACTTTAACTGATTATCTAACTAATTAATGCAACTCAGTTTCACAAATTCAGCAGACCACAGCAGGTTATGAGATTTCAAGCAAACTTGACTTTTACCAATTAAACCACCAAGGAAATGCTTATTCTAAGCTATAAATGAGTACTGCAAGCAACTGAGATCAAGTTTAACACATACTAACTACCACAACTCTCAGCAATCCACAGATCCAAACACACCCTTATCTTACCTTAACACAAGCAAACTTAAATTGAGGATTAACCACTCATCAACAATCATCAAACTTTACTTACTAATATCAAAAGATCTCAGAAAAGCATCAAACAACAACAACACTCTTCAAATTCTCAGATCCACATATTTGATCAAAACAGAAGCTAAAATGAGACAGATGCAAGCTAAATCAAACTCTAATGATTAAACAAACTTAACTAATATTAGATCTAACAATATAACATCAATTAACTATTAATCAACAGAAATTAAACTAATAATAGCAGAACTACACTATAAAAATTGAGTGAAACAAAAATGAGAAAGAACTCACAAGGTGCTTCTCCCTCAGCAAGAACAGAGGGAGTTCACTAAGCTAGCCTATCTTTGGATAGGCCAAAAGCTTCCAGGACTCCTTTGGACTATCAATCAAACCCCATATTCATCATCATCACCATGGCAGTTGACTTTCATTGACTTTGTTGTGATTTTTGAATTTTGAAACAGAAGTGATACAAATTATTACTTACAGTAAGCTATGAAGCTTATATAAGCTGATGCTAATTGAAAAACAGCTTAATGAAGCTGTGGGTAAACTATTCTATTTTTTTTTATTTTTTTTTTTTGAAGGAATTTTCAATGTTTTTGGATTTTTAAAGTTGAAATGAACAAAGTAAAGTTAAACAGAAACTAATAAGCTAAAAATGCTTTGAATAAGCTACTGACAAATTTTAAAAACTAAACTTAGATTGATAATGGAAATGAAACAGGATCAAAATGGAACATCAAAATAAATTTTCATTAATTAGAAACTTCAAAGTTACAAATGGAAACTTGAAAATTACAATTCATAAACTAAATTGACAGCATAACTTTAACTAAAAATTACATGAGAAATGAGGAGAAATCCTCTCCTATTTATAGAGCTCGAATGAACCTTCCAGGCCTGCCACCTTGGCAATCCGTGTGCCTTTAGAGCCAATCTTCACCCTTAGATCCTCCCTTGTTCTCCAAGCTTCAATCTCGACTGTAGGATTAAAATAGATGAGGTGGCTCCTCCAATAAGCATCCCCCACGTGTCCATTCGTGCGTGTTCTGACACCTGACATCCTTTGATTAGACACTTATACCCTTAATTGGGTAAAATTGTACGGGTAAAAGAATTAGGGTTCATGATGGAATAGTAAAAATCTGGGTTTAGGGTGAATTGGGGAGCGGGGTGTTTTTTTTATTTTTTTGTTTGACCATAAGTTATAAAAAAGGTTTGACCGGTTTTGATATTGGATTCGGGTTGTGGGTTAGGTAGTGGGCTGGGCTGGGTAAGTGTAAAGGGTGAGTTGGGTTATCTAAGATAGGTGTGGGTTGGATATTGGGTTTATTTATTAGGGGTTGGGTGAGTTTGTTTATTTAAAATCCGGTTAGGGTAGGTTTTAGGGATTTAAGGGATTTAAGTTTAGGGACCATAATTGTAAATTCTGAATTCTCAAGGGACTGATCTTGCTAACTTTCCAAAGGGATGATCTAAGGGTGATTTTTAACTTTTGGCCAAACATGTCTTGCCCGGCATCGGCTTTGAGTCCATTCCATATCTCGTGCTCGTTTTCCTGGATTTTCCGTGTCTTTTGTCCAAATTTGCAATATCCATCCCCGCATAATCAAAAACACAAAAACACAATATCTTTTGGCAATTTGGTTAGTTTTTGGTCTTTTTAGGTACGGTTTTGGTCAAGAAAAGGTATGTGTTTAAGCACATACCAATCATCTTGGTCAGTTAAGGTTGTGATAAGTTGTTCTTTGGTGCCTGATTGAGATCAGGTTGTTATTGTATTTGGTATAAACTGATTGAGATAAGTTTTTGTTATAAGTTTTGTTTCTGAGAATAATAAGAAGATTGTCTTAAGTGTTTAATTGAGTTTTCTTACAGGTCTCCTTACAACGAGTGTTTGGTTTAGAAGAGAGACATCTGAAGTTGACACTGATGTGGCAGTGATATTTGATCTTTTTTTATGGTCTCATTACTACTAGTCTAATGACAACGTTTGATCTCACATGTCCTAAAGAAGTTTTGAACCTGCAACTGTTTTGTTGGGGAGCTCTCCACACAACATAAGTTTGTTAGAGTTTGTGTATAAATATTAATATTAGTATGTCCGGTTTCGAACCCGAGACTCGGGATTGCACACAATACGTAAGAGTTTCAATGGTTTGAATAAATTAAATATATTTTATATTTTAATTATTCATTTCACAAACAATACTTAACGACAGTTAGTATTTAACGGAGTTAGAGATAACGGTCGTTAAATGACTAATAATGAAAAAGGAGGTTAGAAGGATCTAGAACCCATTGCATGGGCTTAGATCGGCCGAACAACCCAAGGGCTTAGGGTTGTCGGTTTTGGTTGCTTGAAAGAGAAGTTGGGATAGCCTATAAATACAATCCCATTGTATTGGTTATTCTCTAATCCCTAATTCTCAAGCAAACCAACTTCTTCTTCTTCTTCCTCTTTGTTGGCCGATCGAATACACCCTATCACCTAGGGTTTTCGGTTCTTGCTTATACAATAAGTGTTGGTTTTGTTTGTGATTAGAACCTAGCTTTTCCCATTGGATCGCTAGTATTACGTGTGTACAAGAACGAGTAACAAGCTTCCTTTAGCTTGTGTGATTTCCCTTGTTGATCCTTGTGGTGTTCGATCCATATAAACCATATTTAGGGTTTATATTTTTGTTCTTGGTGATCACGTAAAAGGTACGCATCTATTTAATTTTTTAGTTAATTAATTTACATGTTATTGTAGATCTATTCCGCTGCGTGTGCTTTGATGTTTATGTGTTTATAGTTTTTTATGATTCACATATTCCAACAGTGGCATCATGAGCCCGTTTTTAACATGTAATTAATTACTAAAAACCTTAAAAATTGAATCTTGTTGTATAGATACATGCAATTTTTTAGCTAGGGTTTTATTTTTTTGCTAACCCTAATTTTTTTAGATGGGTCGACACCCATTATATAATTTTTAGGGTTTTAGCTTTGTAAAATTTAGTAGAAACCCTAGGATTACATGCAATTTTTAGGGCTTAATTAATGAGTACCTATGTGATGTCATTAATTAGATTGCGTACAATATATATTGACATGATAATATGTGATTACATGATTATATGTGCAATATGTGATCCATGACAAAATCTTGCATGTTTTGTCATGGAATGTTTTGTGTTTAATTGCTACATGATTTTTTAAGATAAATCTAAAATTAGGGTAGACCCTAATATATATTAATTAATTGGTTATGTGCAATGTGGTATCTAATTAATCAAAACTTACGCGGCCAAGTTATTTGGCGTCTGTGGTCCATTGGGCACAATGAGCTCGAAAACCAATGGGAGTTTTATTAATTACATACATTATAAATTCATATAGAAAATTAATATGATTTATCAAAAAGTTTGCATGTGGCTATATGATATTGTTAATGATCATATATGTGTTATTGAGTGTTTATTTATTTTTTCAATTACTTGTTCTTTGTGTTTAATTATGATGGATTGTAACATCAAAGAGGGTAATTTTTTGAATAAAAAATAAATGAACCTAATAACTATGAAACCTTTGTAGTAAACTATTTAATTGCCAAGTCTTATGTGCCGACAGTGGTTCGCTTCGCACGGTAATTTGCTCCCAGGCGAGACTAGCAATTAATAATTTACTACATAAATGTTTTAAGCTTTAAATCTTAAAGTTTTAATTGATTGATGCGACTGTACAAAAGTGGTCGAAGCGGCGGACCTATTATTGACAAACTATAAAGTGGGTATAAGGAGGCTTGACATTAAATTGTCATCCGAAAGGGGCGCATTTTTAATTAGCTTCGGCGGACGTTTGCCCCTCCGCTCGCCTGTGCGTCAATAATAGACTTACCAAGTACACCATGAAAAAGTACGAAGCATCTTAAGGCAATGTTGTAAGTTTCTCAACGCCATCAATTAAATTTTGTTGATTTAAGCTGCGAATGAGTAAACAGTTTTTGTAGAAAACATATGATACAAAGATGAATGCATGACATCTTTGTACATATTTTTTGATTACATACATCAAAATTGAATACCCTTAAAATTTAAGTAATATGCCATCCAACTACAAAAAGGAACACCTAAGGTTTCATCCTACATCACTAGCAGTCAAAGCTGAATGTGATGTTCAAAGGGTGGTTGTCTAAGGGTAAATTGAGTACTTTCATTGCTAGCAGCCAAAGCTGATGTGATGAAACGATGTCAATTTACATGTTTCTTAAGTTGGTTAACTTAATTGGGCACTTTCATTACTAGCAGCCAAAGCTGATGTAATGGAACGGCGCCAAGGCATAAAGATTTGGGGATGAAACATGCTTACATTTTGCAACTTACGTTGGCAATATAATGTAAGTCCCAAGATTTCAAGGAATTGCAATTGGATATTGGCAATTGGGTGATCCCGTACCTTATTGAGCACTTTCATTGCTAGCAGCCAAAGCTGATGTAATGAAACGGCGTCAATTAGGATCCTAGTTTTCAGTGAAAATTAAATGGTTATTTACCATGGGTGTTTAATTTTCTTGAAAAGTTTTATTATCAAAAGTACTAACTTTTGAACTTTTTCTGTAGAAATGGCCCAACCCGAAAACATGTCAAACATAACCTCTGCTTTCAAAATGATGATTGAAAAAGAGAAATTGACTAGGATTAAAAATTTCAACGATTGGTACCATAATCTAAGGATTGTTCTTAGAATAGCCAAACGTTTTGAATATCTTAGTGAGCCTCTTCCCGTTACTCCTCCTGCTAACTCTCCTAATGAATTACTTAGAGAGTATAACGAAGCTTATGACAAGTACAATGATGTGGCTTGTCTTATGCTATCGGGGATGGATCCTCAGCTGGTAAAACAGTTTGAGAATTATGGTCCGATGGCTATGATTGAGGAACTCAGACGCATGTTTGAGAAACCTCCAATGGCTGAGTTATATGATGTGCTAGATTCTATAGCCAAGTGCAAGCAAGAAGCAACCAAACCCGTGAGTGCGCATGTATTGGAGATGAAAGGATATCTTGACCAATTGGATGCACTCGGATGCGGGTATGTGGAAGATGTTAAAGTTGGCCTCATCAATAGATCCCTCAATGAGGAATTGTATGGTGAGTTTGTGCGCAATTTTAACATGCATTGCAAGGGGAAGACATTTACTGACTTGCATGCAATGCTCATTGATTATGAGAAAGGACTCGCTAAGAAAGCTCCTACACCTGCTGTGATGGCAATTAGAGGTGGTAGGGTTGCTAAGCCCGGTAAACCGCACAATGTGAACAAGAAGGGCAAAGGGAAAGCTGACAAAGGAAAACAGGTCGTGATCCATCAGCAGAAGCCCAAGAAGCAGAATCCTCCTCCTAAAAAGGATACGGCTGCTTGTCACCACTGTAACACTCCTGGACATTGGAAGAGGGACTGTCCATTGCTGCTTGAGGAGTGTCGCAAGAATAAAAATGCCAAGGCTGGGCATGGCGCCAGCACATCAGGTATTTTTATGGTTGAATTATTTTCTTTTCCTCGTAAGCAAAATGCCTGGATATATGATACAGGATGTGGTACTCACATTTGTAATACATCGCAGGGGCTTAGAGGAGTGAAGAAGCTGAACTATGGGGAATGCTACTTGTATGTCGGCAACGGTATACGTGCAGCAGTGGAAGCCATAGGGACTTTTGACTTAATTTTACCTTCGGGGTTAATTTTAGTATTGAACAATTGTCATTACGCACCATCTATTGTTAGAGGTGTTGTTTCAGTTTCTTTATTGTTGGATATTGGTTTTGAGCATACTTTTATTAATAATGGAATTTTGGTTTCTCTTAATTCTGTTTTTTACTTTAAAGCAATTCCATTAAATGGTGTGTTTGAAATTGATATGGAAAATCATGAATCCAACGGAAATAATTCTGTGTATAGCATCAGAAATAAGAGAATCAAGTCTAACTTGGATTCGTCTTATCTATGGCACTGTCGTCTTGCTCATATAGGCAAGAAACGCATGGAAAAGCTGCAACACGATGGGCTTTTAAAAAATATCAATGATGATTCAGTTGATAAATGCGAATCTTGCATATCTGGTAAGATGACGAAGAAACCTTTCCATAGCAATATGGAAAAGGCTTCAGATCTACTTGGATTAATACACACGGATGTGTGTGGTCCACTTAGACATGTGTCTAAGCGCGGTGCTAGCTACTTCTTGACCTTCACGGATGACTATAGTCGTTATGGTTATGTTTATTTACTTAAACATAAACATGAAGTCTTTGAGACATTCAAGGTCTTTAAAAATGAAGTAGAACTGCAACTCGGAAAGAAGATTAAGGCCCTTCG
This sequence comes from Artemisia tridentata subsp. tridentata, assembly GCA_021014915.2. NCBI lineage: Eukaryota > Viridiplantae > Streptophyta > Magnoliopsida > Asterales > Asteraceae > Artemisia > Artemisia tridentata. Next base: position 362,824,009 of record CP139506.1, read on the forward strand.
ATCCGATCGTGGTGATGAGTATTTAAGCCAAGAGTTTAAAGATTATCTAGCTGAGTGTGGCATTGTCCAACAACTCACTTCTCCTTATACTCCACAGCAAAATGGTGTATCTGAAAGGAGAAATCGTACATTGTTAGATATGGTATGATCTATGTTTAATCTTACAACTCTTCCCTTATCCTTTTGGGACTATGCTCTTGAAACAGCTGTTCACGTGTTGAATATGATTCCAACTAAGAAGGTTGATAAGACTCCATATGAAGTATGGACTGGAAAAGCTCACAACTTTTCTTACTTAAAGGTCTGGGTTTGTGAGGCGTTTGTTAAACGTGACTCACCTGATAAACTCCAACAAAGATCTGTTAAGTGTATCTTCGTAGGATACCCTAAAGAAACAAAGGGTTACTACTTTTACTTCTCACCAGAAAATAAGGTCATCGTGGCTAGGTATGGCAAATTTCTTGAGGATAATCTAATATCTCAAGAATTCAGTGGGAGAGTATATGATCTTGAAAGTGATCATGAAGATACGTCACCTTCTGAAGGCACTAACACACTTCCTGTGGAACCTGAAAGTTTAGGTCCTCCACCAGAAGTTGAAGTGGTACCCATCCATAGATTTACAAGATCTACAAAAGCTCCTGATCGTCTATGTTTAAACGTAGAGTGTGAGGAAACTATACTAGGGGATCTTGATGAGCCAACTAGTTATAGTGCTGCCATTAATAGTCCTAAAAAGGATAAATGGCAGGTAGCCATGGATGGGGAAATGCAATCCATGAAAGACAACAAAGTCTGGATTGAAGTAGACCTTCCTCCCAATGCTAAGGTAGTTGGGTGTAAGTGGCTTTTCAAAAAGAAAACGGACATGGATGGCAATGTACACACCTACAAAGCTCGTTTGGTGGCTAAAGGCTTTACCCAAACATACGGTGTTGACTATGAGGAGACATTTTCTCCTGTAGCCGACATTAGAGCTATTAGGATTCTTATAGCCATAGCTGCCTACTATGACTATGAGATTTGGCAGATGGATGTCAAAACCGCCTTTCTGAATGGTCGCCTAGATGAAGACATCTATATGGCGCAACCTGAGGGGTTTGTGAATCCGCAATTTCCTGAGCGTGTATGCAAGCTTCAAAGATCCATTTATGGATTGAAGCAAGCATCCAGGCAATGGAATAAAAAATTTGATGAGGAAATCAAGAAGTTTGGATTTACTCAAAATTTCGATGAGCCATGTGTATACCACAAAGTTAGTGGGAGTAACACTACTTTTCTTATCCTATATGTCGATGACATATTAATCATGGGAAATCATATACCTAGTCTTGATGAAGTTAAGGCTTATCTGAGTAAATGTTTTTCCATGAAGGATTTAGGAGAAGCAGCTTATATCCTTGGAATCAAGATCTATAGAGACAGATCTAAGCGGTTGATCGGTTTAAGCCAAAGTGCTTACATGGATAAAATATTGAAGAGATTCAATATGCAAAATTCCAAGAAGGGATATTTGCCCATGCAAGTAGAACATGGCTTAAGTAGCGAAATGTGTGCTTCTACACCTGAAGAGGTGGCATACATAAAGAAAGTTCCATATGCTTTGGCAGTAGGATCTATCATGTATGCAGTTAGATGTACAAGGCCAGATGTGGCATTCGCACAAAATTTAACCAGTCGTTATCAGCAAAACCCAGGGAAAGATCACTGGCATGTTGTTAAGAACATTCTTAAGTATTTAAGGAATACTAAAGATATGTTTCTTGTATTCAGGGGAAATCCAGACGCAGAACTGAATGTTACAAGTTTCTGCGATGCGTCCTATCAAATTGATAAAGATGATACGAAGTCTCAGACGGGTTACGTTTTTGTCATCAATGGAGGAGCTGTAGACTGGAAGAGCAAAAAGCAGAGTACAACGGCCATGTATGCTACAGAAGCTGAGTATATTGCTGCATCGGAAGCTGCACAAGAAGCTGTTTAGAAAAGGAAATTCATATCGGATCTTGGAGTGATGCCGTCAAATGAATTACCTATAAATGTGTATTGCGACAACTCTGCTGCAATCACATTCGCCAATGAACCTGGAGTTATGAAGGGCGCCAGACACTTTCGTAGAAAGTACCACTATGTTCGAGAACAAGTCAAACTGGGTGAGATCAATGTACTCAAAGTTCACACAGATGAAAATCTGGCTGATCCTTTCACGAAGGCATTACCTAAGGAACCGTTTACTCGACATGCTGAGGGTATTGGTCTTCGTTTAGCCGATAGTTTCATGTAAATCTGTGATTAGTATTTTGGATAAGGGACATGTAAACAATTATTATTTTAATAAAATAAAGTGCGGATAACGTTTATTCTCATTTATAATATTTGTGTCCTATATTTGCATGTTTAAATCCGTGAATAATTAATTAATTCTAAATAGTCCATTGTCAATTAATAATATGGGAATATTATTGAACTAAGACAAATGTGAGGATTGGTATAATGTACTGTAAGGTTGAGATACCAATATCACATGATATTCAATATTGGATAAATTGAATATAGGACTTATCCCAACCACATGATTATACTTTATGGATCGTTGTCATTAAGTAAATCATGAATATTTATCCTCAGACTTGAGATACCAGATAATTGCCGAGGATGTAGCTCATTTTCTGTAAGGTAGTCTAACGCTATCCGTAAAAGGTGGTTATAAGGGCTATTTTCGAAAGTGATGCGAAGTTCGAGGGTTATGCTCGTAGTCAATAAAGGATTTGTTCCTTCAACTTTGTGTTGAAGTTTAATACTGCTTGGCCACTCGTAGGATTGACAAGATGTTTGCGTGCGCACGCCCAAAGTCTATCTGGAAGACGTTCAGATGATTTGGTAATCTTGATCAATTATGTATAAACGAGAAACTAATTGTTAATTATGGAATGACCTAGATCCATATTCATATTAACGCGGTATTAGAAACAAAATGATAAGTATGATGATTAAATTCATCACGTGGTTTTTCAAGGAAAACCATACTCGGATCGAACTGGGGGCATTGGGAAGGTTAAGCTAGACTGACCCATGTCATTACTATATTAATAGTTATCCAAGTGGGAGATGTTAGAGTTTGTGTATAAATATTAATATTAGTATGTCCGGTTTCGAACCCGAGACTCGGGATTGCACACAATACGTAAGAGTTTCAATGGTTTGAATAAATTAAATATATTTTATATTTTAATTATTCATTTCACAAACAATACTTAACGACAGTTAGTATTTAACGGAGTTAGAGATAACGGTCATTAAAGGACTAATAATGAAAAAGGAGTTTAGAAGGATCTAGAACCCATTGCATGGGCTTAGATCGGCCGAACAACCCAAGGGCTTAGGGTTGTCGGTTTTGGTTTCTTGAAAGAGAAGTTGGGATAGCCTATAAATACAATCTCATTGTATTGGTTATTCTCTAATCCCTAATTCTCAAGCAAACCAACTTCTTCTTCTTCTTCTTCCTCTTTGTTGGCCAATCGAATACACCCTATCACCTAGGGTTTTCGGTTCTTGCTTATACAATAAGTGTTGGTTTTGTTTGTGATTAGAACCTAGCTTTTCCCATTGGATCGCTAATATTACGTGTGTACAAGAACGAGTAACAAGCTTCCTTTAGCTTGTGTGATTTCCCTTGTTGATCCTTGAGGTGTTCGATCCATATAAACCATATTTAGGGTTTATATTTTTGTTCTTGGTGATCACGTAAAAGGTACGCATCTATTTAATTTTTTAGTTAATTAATTTATATGTTATTGTAGATCTATTCCGCTGCGTGTGCTTTGATGTTTATGTGTTTATAGTTTTTTTTTTATGATTCACATATTCCAACATGAGCTAAAGAAGTTTTGAACCTGCAACTGTTTTGTTGGAGAGCTCTCCACACAACATGAGCTATCATTAGAAGACAAGCTATATGGTAAACATATTAGTATGTTTTAAAAGACATTACCCTATATAATATTTCCCCTGTGCAAACTTTGAATCTAGAATTTGATGGTAGTTTAAAAACGACACAGTTGATGAGCAGGTAAGAGTAGATATAACAAGTGCACCTTTAGATTTCATAGTGTTTGAAAAGGACAAAGGGGTAGGTTACTCTGATTTTGCTTGTCCTCCTCAACAAATTAAAATCTTTGGTCACTTTCAAACAAACATTATCCAACAATTTATCGCCACGGGACAAGTTATACAAGCCCCCTCTTTTTTTGTTATCCAAGTCCCCCCTTTTTTTTTTCTTTTTTTTTTTTTTTTTTTTTTATTTTTATTTTTATAATTTTATTTATATCAAAAAACTATAAACCTGAAAGTACGGAACAGAAAATATAAAGTTTAATATGTCAAACGCCAAAAACTATCAGAAATACGGAACAGAAACTGACAGAAAACTGTGTAATACTGCAAAATAAAAGAAAGATGCCCTTTGTCCCCTATGATTTGACATCATAGGGGGGGCTTGTATAGTATAACCCATGGCCACACACTAAAGTATCTTTTGATTGATTGACATATTACTCCGTATTATTTTGGGATATCTCAAAATAGAAACAAGGAAAATAATTTTGGGACGAAAGATGTATTATTTTACGAATTTTCAGTTTAGAAGATATGATCTTAGATTTTAATTAATATAATTGTATTCTTTGTTAGTCCATACTAAGCGTTCAAAGTTGGAATATATAATGGAAATGCAGACAAATATATGTTTGTGTTAGTGTAGTGAATTATTATTCATTAGTTTTTGCTCTTGCATTAAAATATATATTATTAAAGGAAGCTAGACAAATACTTATAGACCAATAATGAGTGTGTGTTGTAGCTAGACAAATAAATATTATTAAAGGAAAATGTTAAATCTATCATGTTTTTACTTTTTAGCACAAATAGTGATAGCATTCATGATTCATGAAGCAATGGAAATGGGCTAAAGTATGGTAAATTGTCAAGTATTCATTGTTTCATATATAGTACTATACTACTATATATAGAAAGTGTGATGTAGAAGTGAGAGCTACGAGTGTTGTGCTGCCATCAATTTTATTTTGCAAAAGGTTAATTAGCCCTCGATAAGTCCTGTGTCAAACTATCAAATGTAGCACCTAAGTATTAATATATGTGATGCTAATACATTGAAACATAGACATGAGAGCAAAAATGTTTACATTTTAACAAACAGTATAAGGATCAAGTTAATAAACTTTTTCCACAACTTGATAAAATTTAGTTTATAAACTCCTTAAGTTATCTCTGATTTGAACTCATTTGACAATAAAACAAACATTGTGGTGTATGGGACGTATGCCTGCAACAAGGAAAATGGATTCCCAATTGTGTTTCGGGAAGAAAGTAGATAGGGGTGTATGTGTACAGTAAAATGGTGATGAAATGTCTAAAAGGTTGTAATGTTAAGTTAGTACCTATCCAAAATTTGTAGCAACTACAATTTGTAGCACATTCAAAAAAAAAAAAAAAAAAAAGCAAAAATCAAAAAACACAAATCAAAAACTTCAAATGAATCGTACTTACAATTAAACTTACCACTTGTGATTTTTCAAATTTAATTCTATCTTTAACTTATCATCTATCCTTAAACTCTAAAAGACCAATGTACATGCTCCACACAATTTTGTTAAGTACTCTTGAAATTAGTATCATCTTAGAGCGTAAGGAGCCCTAACATGTTAACACCGGGTTTTTTGTGACACGTCAGCGCCACATCATTTCAACACCAAATAACATAACACCAAAAAACACCCCGTAATCATAACACCAAATAACACCACCTTTTTGGACCCACTTTAAAAATAAAAAACAAACAAATGGAAACGGCGTTGCTATAACTTGGAAACAAACAAATGGGGGTATCATAACTTGAAGCCAAGTTATGTTATAACTTGCGTTGCTATATCAACGTAAATGGAAGCGGCGTTGGAATTTTTGTGTACCCGATATCATAACTTGGAGCCAACTTGAGTTATAACTTGCCACATAGACCATAACGCCAGTTTTGCGTTATGGTTCCTTACGCTCTAAGATTTTCGAGCAAACATGTAAAGAATATGATGCATAAATATTACTTTGATATATCAATTGTGGTTTAACACACAACGGTATAAATGTGTACATCAATGCAAACATGTGATACGTCACATGTGGTTTAGCATATAACAACATAAATATATCACTATTTGAGATATTACATGTATTACTGAACAACAAAAATACATCACTTTGTGATATATCACATGTGATGTAAGAATTAATGATGTTAGTTACTGTCACAGCTTAATGAAATTGATATATCAAGGGGGTGTTTGGTAAAAGTAGCAGTGAGCAGTAGCAGTGAGCTGTGAGTTGTAGCTGTGAGCAGTAGTCATAGCTCACAGCTCACCGCTCACAGCTTTTTAAAGAAGCATTGTAAAAATGAGCATTCATAAAAAATAGCAAAGCTCACCGCTCCTTTGCCAAACGAACAATAAAAATCAAAAAGTTCATTGCTCACCGCTCATTGCCCCAAAAAACTTCGCGTCAAACATAGCCCAAATGTGATTTATGACGACATAATTAAGTAGCAGTTTACACCATGAGAATGTTAAGAGAAAATGTAAGTTGACCCTTTAAAATAAACACATTACATTTTAGCTCCTGCAATAAAACTTGTTAAATTTAGTCCATAAATTGGTCCTAATATCCTCATCTTGTAATTCTGTTTAGTTAATCTTTTTATTTATGTTTCTTCACTGTTATTTTTTCTTCTTCTTCTTCTTCTATTTTTCTTTATGTTTGTTCATTGTATTGTATCGGTTCTGATTAGGTGGTAATTTGTACCTTTCAATTATAATGATTTCCCTATGGAAATTATCCCCTCAAAATTACAGGATAATTACACGTGACATTAATTTACATCCAACGGACCATATGCATTCCAGCCTTTAAGCATTTAATGTGAACAAAAACACTACCTATGTCATACGAACGGTAGATCAAACACACAAATTTACCCATGAACTAGAAAACCCCCAATCTTCATCCCCAAACGGAAAACCTAAATCCCAAAAACATACATCCATAAAATATTCATCATGATGTAAATTAATCAAGGCATCACCCAATTTTAGTTCTACCAAAATTATACCAACCTTAAACGGTTTTTGGGATCAAAGAAGAATCACCCAGTTTGCTCTTTGAAACATGATATAAATCATGAACGGACGAATTCAATCATGGGTCTAAAAACCGGATCAATAATCAAAATAAATTTATTTCTTTGATTGGGAATTAACCCTAAGTTTTGGGGCAACATGAATTTAGTCAAAATCGTACATCGACAATTCAAGATTAATCGTTGTTCAATAACAATGATCAAATATCAAACAGGTTATTCAGTTTTTATTTTTAATATATTAATTTGTCTAGAATCTATGATTAAGGTAGCCATTTTTGTTTGTTATAGCCATTTGTATTGTTTCTATCATTAATTTTGATTGTTTAGTTTACTCAATATGTGTTGTAATATAAATATTGGGATCAATATTTCAAAGAACAATGTATGTTAGTTTGCATAGTACAATGCTGTGACATAAGACGGGGGGTTTTCAATTAGAAATAATTTGTGTGTAGATATTGTGATAATGTTGTAATTTTGGATAGTTTGAATTTTGAAGTTAATATAAGAAATAATTTAAAACGATTAAGATTAATACCGTAATACCCTAAATCATTTTTCCCGAAATCAGTTTCCCCCAAATCAATTAATATCCGATACCAGTTTTTACCCAAATCAATTAACCCCCAAAAAATAAAACCCCCAAACTGATTTTGCTAAAAATAAAACCCCCAAATCAGTAAACTGTAATCATTTTTTTTTTTTTTTGGGTGACTGTAATTTGTGGATGTTGAATTTGATTGGTTATGGTCATAATTATTTGATGTAGGTGTTAACAAAATTAAGTTGTTTGGTGGTGGGTTGAATGAAGCTCACAATGTGTTTGACGAAATGTTATGGGCCTAGAAACAAGAAACATGCAAGTCAAAAGATATATGTTTGGCTGAAAGGTAATAAATTGCTTAAAAAGCATTTGTTTTTGTTTGTTTTTTCATAAATTATCAATTATATTTTTGGGTTTGCTTATTTGAAAGGGCTTCTGCCTATCAGTGTATCAGGTATCTCTTCTTGAAAAAGATTCACTTTAATAAGCTATTAAACATAATCTATTTGGGTACTCAAAACAGCTTATTGTGTTCAGATAATACAATAAGCTAATAAGCTGCTTTAATCTGGATACTTGAAACAGCTTATTGTGTTCAGCTTATCGTGATCATATACTATGGAATTAGTTTTGAAATTTGAGTACAGATTGCAAAGTTCACTTTAATCTATAAAGGTTTAGTTTTGATTTTCTTTGAAATGTTAAGTGATGTATGAATTTGATAATAATTAAGAGGGTGTTTGGTATAGCTTATTTGAATTGCTTCTACACATAGGTTTATTAGTTGATGAGTTAAATAAGCTCTTTTAGATAACCTCATCCATCATGGCTTCTATAAAAAGATTTTTAACCATACACTATTTGGATACTTAAAACATCTTATTCGTCACAAATAGATAATACAGTAAGGTAACAAGTTCCTACACTAAACTTACCCCCAAAGACCTCCTTAGTTGAATGGATGGGCCAAATTGGAGTGATGTATATGAAGACCCAAACCTCCCTTTAGTGGTGTACATAGGAAGTGTTAATGATCATATCTTACTTTTGTTCCGTAACTTGATCAATCCCATGATTGATATGTCTTGCTTTGCAAAACAAATTTTGTTTTCATGTATGCATTATTGTGTTGTTGTTTTTTTCAATTAATGGATCGAATTTAGAAAGACGTTCGGTGTGTTTATTGTCAAAGTTTTATGTACTCGGAGGCCAATGAATGATAATCTGATAATCTGTTTGCAGGAAACAATGTGTTGAACCAGATAATTTAATTTTGCAATGACTTGAAGCGACTGGCTACAAGAAAAAAGGAGAAGGAACTAGAGGTTTGTAAGATGTAGATGGGAGTTTGACTAACGCAAAGTAACGTGTTTTTTACCAATATTTGCAGCGCATGGCTCATATCACATGTAAAACCATGCACATGGAATATGACTAGAGTGTAACAGCAGCACCTTGATCTAGCTAGTATATCTCAATCTCTTTTATTAACTTCCCGTTTGGATTTAAATGACATGAACTGTTAATATGCTACTTTTAGTTTGTATTGATGTTCCTTATCCTTATATGCCTTTTACCTTATGCTACACATCTGTTATTTATATAATGAAAATATATTATAACATGTAATATAAAAAAAAAGAATATATAAAACTAATCAAACAATGACCACCATGTCTTTTCTTTAGGGATCACCTTTGAAACATATCTTGGTTTTAGACTTTTAGTGGGACTGCTATGTAGATGTATGCACGGGCAGTAATGGCAAAAATACACTATCTATGCCCTATAATGGACTAGGTACGTGATTATCTTACTCTTAGAGATGGCAAGAGGCACACCAGGTACCAGTTTTTCATTCTCACTGCACTGTAAACAATAAATGATTGTAATATAGAAAACGTGTGCTCATTTCTATTTGTTTTCTTACTTCTTGGCAGGAATTTTACTTTGTCGAAAGACAATGCATTGGTAGCAAAAGCTCAAAAAACACCGGTAGACGGATGGAGTATGCAAGATGAAACTCAATGGCCAGGAAATAACCCGCGAGACCATCCTGGCATGATTCAGGTAAATTATCAATTTACCTTTTCCGACGTTATAATTTGTTATTTTAATACACTTTTTGTTTAAAACAGCCGATTTTGTACAAATATTTCAATAAGAAGGTAAGTAAGCGTCTTATATGTTTATGGAAGTCATTTTGCTGAAATATACAATGCATACATGTTAACTTTATAGTTCTGTAGTTTGAAGTTTTTGTTATGCCGTGACAAATTTTGAACGCAAACTTTATAGTTAGCTACCTATCTTATATCGTAATGAAGAAAATGAGAAAAATAGTAATTGTCAACATTGTTTGTGATCCACATATGGATGACAAGAAACACACTATTTATTGTAGTACTCTAAAAAGTTGCTCCAATACACGCAATGACATATTAATGACAGTGCTTTTTGTTTTGCTAACGGTTGCATCGGTTACGGTAATGAGATATTTTTGGTATTAATTGATGCAATGTTAATAAAACTAAAGAAACCAACCACTTACATTAAAATGAAAGTTATGAAAATATGACTGTTATAAATGTTTGCTAATGTATGCATTTTTAAATATCGTTTAATTATAAAACATCAATATACATATTGACGCCATTGGCATATCAATCCAAAAAAAGAAAAGAAACTTTTGGTTTCTCAATATGTCACGCGAGGCAATCTGCTCTATGTTTTACATGATACCACAACATTACTATACAATTCTCATTTCATTTAATTGATCTAAATACATATACACTAAGATGATCATGTGATTTGTATTTACTTATAGGTGATCGTGTGAATTCCTATGCCAAATTAACGTGGCCCAATCGGTTAAAGATAGCTGGTTTCAAACAATTTATATCTCAAAAGGAATTCACAAAAGGGAAATAATGTGAAAACCCGAAGTTCGTTGTCCCGACGAAGATTGAATGGAATTGTGATTCGGGATCGTGAATCGTGTAGTGAATGGTGAATAATATGGGTGATTGGATTTTTAAACTAAAGAAATGAAATATGAACTAAAAACGATTAATAAGGCAAGCTAAATGCTAATCTAAGGCATACGTAAGTGAAAACGCAAGGGAAACCAAGAAATTCGCAAAACCCGGGCTAATCCCGAGCTTTAAAAGGAGAAATGATGAAATAATAATCCTAGAAGTGCCAAATTAATTTTCCTAAGACCTAATTAGCAAAATAAAATTTTAGAAAAAAGAATTATATTTTTTTGATTTTCATTTTAATTATTATGATTTAAAAACCAAATAAAAGAAAATAAATAATTAAAAATAGCAAACGATGTCTAAAAATTATGAAACTTTTCTGAAAATTACTTTAAACTAATCTAGACTTAGGAAAAATAAGGAAACTGAAAAAGCTAATTGGGATAAGCTGCTACAAGCTAATTTTGATAAATAAGCTAAATGTTATAACTAAAGGTTAAAAGGAAAACAATGTAAAGTTATAAATGAGAAAGACCCTAGGGCAGTTGGTGTTTGTGTGTTTGTGTGAGGTGTGGCTAAGGGGAAGGTCACAGGTTCGAACCTTGTGGCCTTCTTTTTTTTGAAAATCATTTTTTTTTTTTTTTTGAAACTTGATGATAAGCTAAAAATAATAAAGTTTTGTGAAAACAAATTTTATGAGAGCCAAAAATAAGCTGAGAAAAAGCTGGATACTATAACAGATTTGAAAATGAGAGAAACAAAAATCAAATTAAAAGCTATAATGGGCACAAGCTTGCATAAGCTTGTGCCAATACTTGCTATAAGCTAATTACTACCTAAACTAACTCTAAAAACAGAATAAGCAGATAGAAAAAGCAGATAAGCAGACTAGAAATCTCAAAAATCAGATGGGGAAAAACTGATGCACAGGGGTGAAAACAGGCTAAAAGGGGCTTTTCAAGCTTAAAAATAAGCTATGAAACAATAAGCAAATGCAATACAACTGAGATTCACTAAAGTCCATATACCTAAGATCTTAAAAACAGAAAAATCAGATCTCAAAGGCTTAAAATGAGCTTATAACTAAGCTTGGAAAAGGGATGATTGAGACTGATGCAAGTTGCAGCCCTAAGTGGCTGCTGAGGCTTATTGCAGAGCTAAAATAAGCTCTTAAATGAGCTCTAAATTCCACAACAAGCTAAAACAGATGAAATTCATACTTAAGGCTATCTAAATACCAAAATTCAGACAATATCATGAACTACTAAGCACTTAAAAATAACCTAGAAAACTGTGACAGAACATGTTGCAAATTAGAAATCTGATGCAGGCTAACTACTGAACTTAACACAACTTTGCCAATTCCTAATGAAAACAATCTAAACCTTGAAGATAAACTTGAATGACTATAAGGAACTCAGAAATTCTAAAAACTAGTACCAAAACTACTTAATCCAACAATAAGCAAGTATGAGCAGGCTAGAATCTAGAACTTAAAATATTCAACACAATTCTATAAAATCTACCAATTCAAATTAAAACAATCTGCAAACTACTAATCTAACCTTGCTTGAGCTAGATTGAACTTCTCAAAAGTGCAGATGAACAGTAACGAACCATTTTTACCCATATCTAACCTGTTCCAAACACTCCATTTCATGACTGTTATGAGATAATTTCAAGGAACTGGACTAAACTAAGCTGAGACTAGATAAGACAAAAGTTCAAATGACTAGACTAAGGCTAGAAAAGCTCTTTTTATCAGGACTTAAACACTATAAATAAGCTAAAAAGCAGTTTGACTTTTTTTTGACTTTTTGTGAAAATTGAGATTAAAACTGAATTTACCTACTTAATCTTTTTTAAAAGCTTTAACAAGCTCATATGAGCTTGTGAGAACAGTAATGAAAGATGTAGGATTGCGCGAAAATTCACTATAATAATCCTCATTAATTAATCATAACCTCGAATTACCGTTTAACAAAACCCATTTTTACGGGAAAATTTAAAATTTTCTTGTAATGTTATTTTTACCATATCACAACCATTATCAAATAACAACACTAGTTCCCGATGTACTTTATGGAACATCACTCTTATACAAGAATCAGTAGTTCATAAAATCACTATCTACACAAATTTCAAAATTATAGTTAATACTAATAAAACTATAACATAATTACATTTATCACTAATTCCACAAAATTTACTTTAACCATATTTTCTTCTTTTCACTAATATAAACTAATCGGACCAATTGATAAGTCCAGCCCAGCCCATCATCACATCACACGATCCAAGCCCAATCTCAAAACCAGTTTTTATGTTATGACTTTATACAAGATTCGACCAGCCAACCATTTACAAAACGCACTTCGTACGCTCAATAACTAAACGCGACCTACACATATTTTTGCACCATTTCATTCCCCACCCATTAGACATCATGCGTGACAAATTTCAGATTTAGATAACAAGTATTTCTATGATTTTGAAGGACGATTTGTTTGTCCCATTTTGACCCCATCCGACATACGTAACCTATCAAAACTCCACCAAATCATTCCCCGCTTTTTCTTATGTACTCCTGATGATACTTTCAACAAAATAGGACGACCAGAAGTTGGCTAGGATCACAGAGGATTTGTATAGTTCGATATCTTCATTTTAGAAACTCGTATGAAAGAAAATGTAAATACATATACATTACAAAAGAAAGGGATAAGATTTCCCATGTTACCTCACCTATCAAATATCTTCTTTTGGCAGTGAAACTATCTTAGGTGTCCCATTCCCTACAGTATCACTCAATGATTGAATTGGGAAGTCAAGAGCCAATAAAAACGTGTGTAGTTCTTCTATATAAGTTACCCTTTCAATTGGCCATCTACACTACTTATCTTACCTTCCTTTCACTCTCACAAGACACCCTAATAACCCAGACAACATGTCACTCATATAGAAAATAACGGGTAAGAACTAAACATTGTGAACATGCATCGAGCTCCCTAAAAGCCTACTGCTTCCTTTCCTTTGTGCATCCCTTCGAACTACACAGTTTCATTCACCACCCATTTCACCCCTCCCACTTCATACCACTCACATCTCACTCATTCTCACTCACAAAATACTCTTAGAAAAACAATACGGGTAAGAAAACCCAACACGTATAAACGTGTCCTAGCTCGTCTGAGTGGACTGTCTCATTCTCGCGTTCCAGTCGACCTCCTCAGCTTCCTCACCACCTTTTCAAAGGTGTAGTAAGTAACCATGCTCCCTTTTTACTTTAAAGTCTCACGTACTCACTCACACATGCATATTTCATGCTATATTCGAACGTATCTATTTTTTTTATTTGTACGTACCATACAGTTTACAAACTCACGTTGCATGTCACCACTAAGGAAGGTTTAAGAACAGCATTCACATCTTACTAGTACACGTTTACTATATCAAGTCATGCATTATTTTCCCACTTGAACGTATAGCATTTATTTATTTTGAAAAACACAGCAACCCATTTTGAATCATGTGCATTATCGAACTTACCTTGTAAAGACTTAACAGTCACCTCACAACTCACTTTCACAACTGAGATATCACGCCATGCATTATTCTGTTTCTCACTCGATCGTACATATTAACACTTCATTAATTTACATGCATCATTTTTACTCGAACGTGTATACATTCATTCCATGCAAACCTTATATGTCACGCTATAAATAAAACGGGGAAAAGCTAAAATATGCTAAGTGTTTTATACATATGTAAACAGTCCCAAGTAGCCTTCAAAATGACTTCATATCTCACTATATAATTTAACGACCATGTCCTCTCTTTACACGACCTATTACACCACGTAACTAACTACACTTTTCGTTTAAAAACCTTGTAAAAACAAGCGAGAAACAACCATTTAAAACAGCCGAACCAATCACAGAAACACTAGATCGTTTCTTAGAAAATATAACCCAAAAACTATTTTCGATAATGGGCTAAATTAAAGCCCATTAAGCATCAGTATTAGGACAGCCCACTAGGCCCCTGTGATATATTTTCAGGATCCCAAAAATAGCCCAAATTCAAACCCAAAACTATTTTCACGCCCTCGCCTCTAAATTTCTTAACGGGCCTTAAGTTAAAACGTTAATTGGCCCATTAATACAAAAATAAGCTCTTTTCGGGAATGAGCACTTGAAATAAGCTAAAATGAACTTAATAAAGATATAGAAATTTTCAGAATATTTTTCCCGTTATTTTTATGCAAAAAGGACTAAAAATGTAACGCGATCTAACTGGAAGGACCAAAACTGCCAAACTGTGAAACTTATGGACTGAAGCTGTGAAAACAGTTTGTAGAGGACCTAAATTGACATACCATTGAACTCCAAGCCTTATGTGGACATATGGACAATTATTGGACTATTATTGGACTATGGACTTAACCGAGGACTAACGACGTAACGCCATCGCAGCTAGACTAAAAAGTATAAAATCTGAAAAGGACAAGGACCCATTTAATTTCACTTGACATTCTTATTTATTTTCTATTTTCACCCTTCATTTCATATGCATGTTTCATTTTAAGTTATGCATTATTTAAAGTTTCGTTATTAGAAATATTAGCGACATCACTTTGCATATCATTTCCGCATATTTTGATAAAGTAATATTTTGAGTCGATTGATATAAGAATCAACATAATATTATAGATATATCATATTTTTAACTTGAGGCATTTTAAGCATGTCACACTCACATCACCGATCAAATCGTTATACGATTTCTCATTTCCACATACATTATTAGTAGTAAGTTAGACTCTTAGACTTCGCTTATATTCAGGTCTCGTATTGAAGAAGTTTTCGTGATCGTTTACTTGATCTTATAATTTCATCTTGTCAAATACGCTTCAGGTGAGTCGTGGCCCCTCCTATTTTAATACTTGATTTATACTTTTTGGGGGAGATACATGCTTTAACTGTTTTAAGTTACTTATATACTTTGAAAACTCTCATGATTTACTCAAAATCATCCACTATGCATTACATGTTCAAATCACCCTTGAGAGGAATATATGTTCGTTATATGTGCAAATTGCTTGCTTAGCGTAAACACTGAATTTGAAAGATAACATTTTTAAACTATTTGATGTAACATGATACTGAGACTTATTGTATGCATTCATATAACAAATAAATGTACTGTTACTTTATTATGATATTTCTACATTTCACTAGAAATAATTGCCAAGACTAAAATTACGCATAATTCATGAACCTTGAAACCTATATTGCCTAAGTTTACTTTATTGCCATAAAGTTCCTCGATCATGAGCCATTAATCACTGCGGTGAGCGCAAATATAGTGGACAGCTTTGAAACCTGTTAGAGGCTGACGACCTATCCCACTAAATACTTTGACGGAATTCCTTATGGTTAGTCGTATTTAGTCGTGATACACTATATTTGAGAAAAATAGGAATTGGCAAATCACCTATTACATGAGGGCTTAAACACCCATCAGTAACCCTGGTGGGACACCTCCGTTTTACGGAAATTGTTAACATTTTGCGTGTCATGAGGCTTAGGACAATATAACTTTATGAATATATGAATGTTTCATATATATCCTAGGATACAGCTGTATTTAGTAACCACCACTCCACACTGATAGATTTCAGACACTAGATTAATATTTTTACAATGTGTTATGATTATGAATCATGTACTTGAACCTTAGTTGTTATCATATGTGACTTAATGGTGAATTCTACAAAAGACAACCCAAAATGCGGGGTATATTGTTACTCCTAAAAGTTGACCCAGCACATCATTTCGAGCATATAACAACGTAGCTCATTTTCATTCAAAAACTTGAAACTTATGATTTTGGAGATCATACATAAATTACTTGTGGATTTTATTCAACACAAATGGCTAATTAATGAAGAACTATTATTTACTGCGACAATCACTGTACACCTTTTAAAATCTATTGAAAGAAAGTTCCTTTCTATTAAACTCCACGAACTCACCAACCATTGTGTTGACGTTTTTAAGCATGTTTATCTCAGGTAATTAACGGAGCAGGACAAGACACGGAGCGTGCATCTTTTACTCTGATAACTTAAATGGTGTAAAATCAAATATGTCATTCATTCTAAATTACCACACTTTTGTGGGATTTTCAAATAAGATAATTCCCTTTTATACCAAAACTATTATTTCGAATGACATATAACTATCAAAATGCCTATTCTGGACCGTTTTTCTGAAATTTTAACTCGATCCTCACCGTAACACCCTAATTACTTTTTCGCTGCCACTAAACAAATTAGGGGGTGTTACAAAAGATTTAGACAGACTTGTAACAAAGTAAATGCTTAAAATGTAAGTGAGACAAGGAATTTAAATTGAAAACTTAAATTGCATTAATGAAGGTAAAATTACAATACTGAAATGTAAATACAACTGAAATAGAAAAGTTTACACTACGAAAGCTTTTAAAATGACAAGAACAAAAATGGCAACAATTCTCTAAAAGCATGAAAATTGGACAACCATTAATGAAGGAGGAGGTCTTCTATTTATAGCTGAGCTGAGGAAGCTAGGGTTTCAGAATCGTCTGGAACTTCTAATCATAGCCCTTGGATTAATCATGAACATCCATCTTCCAATAGCAGCCTTTGATCAATTTTGGTGAGGTGTATCCACCAATCACAGGCTTCCCTTTGTCCACGTGTGCATTCCTTGAGGATGTCAGCTTCTAGAAGAGGGTTAATTTTTTTGGGTAGCAGGGTAAGAACGGGGTTGGGGGTGGATGAATAGTAAAAGGCGCGAATTACTGTTGGGGGGATTGACCAGGTTTAATGTTTCTTTGACTTGGGTTATTTTAAAAGGAGATGGGCCGTGGGTTAAAAGTCGGGTTATGGCAAAAAGATGGTGGGCTTGGGTTTATGTTTTTGGATTGGGCTTGTGGGTTTATTAAATGGGAAGTGGGTTTAATGGAAATGGATTTGGGTTGTTTATTTTTTTGGGTTAAAGAGATAATAAATCCGGATAGTATTAATTATAGGATTAGGGTAACTTTTGAAATTTTGTAAACTTGAGGGGCTGAATGTGTAATTCTTCCAAAACTGATCCAAGGGCTTTTCTTTTATTTCTTTGATTCTTCAAGGACTTTGGTGACTTTTGAGCATAAACTTTGACTATTTGCTTTCCGTCATCAGCTTTTGACATTTTCCAAATCTTGTGCTCGTGTTTTCCGGGTTTTTCTTGATTTTTGTCATTTTCTTCGATATCCGTGCCTGCATATGTAAAAACACAAAAACACAATATATTTGGCATAATTGGTTAGTTTTTGGTCTATTTGGGTCCGGTTTTGGTCAAGAAAAGGTATGTGTTTAAGCACATACCAATAGCAAAAGCAATAGCAAGAGGAATAACAAAAGGAATACAAACAGTACATTGTTACTTCAGACGTATCTAAAGAAGTTAGTGAGCAAGTACAATCAGTAGTTGCAACCGATGACAAGTGTCTAGAGCAAAAGAAAAGAACCTATCCGTATGCTTTCTTTTTAATCTTTTTTTAACATTGAAATTAACTAAATCATGAAAAACCATTGTCTAATTGTCGAGTATCCTCGATTTTGCAGAACTCAAAGGCATTATTATCGAGTACAAAAGAAGAGTTTAGACACTTCCAATCGCAGTTTCGAAATCATTCTATACAATGGGTATGTTAAGTTAGTAAATAATAACATTTAAAAACTATCTTTTAACTAATTGTTGTACATTGGTAATGTCTGGTCTTTACTGCTGCTTAGGAAAACCATAAGTTTGTTAAAGACGGATAAGTACGTGTGACCATACATCGATTAGCTTTGATGGAAAGTACACCAAAATTTCTTAAACTAAATGTAGCCAATACATTAGTTTATGTATTTAGATAACTGCAGACTTGGCCAATAACTTTAGATTATAATACTAAAAAAGTTATACAATTGACTAATTCATCATGAATGACACACATCATTTTTAGTCTATTCTTTGCTTCTTCATTGGTTATTAGTGAACACCTTACTATGCTTTGTTTATTAATATTGGAAATGTACCTTATTATGTATTTTTACTGGAAATTTGAGCATTGAATTTAAAAATATTGTAGTTATTAACTGCCTTCCCAGGGAGTTACTTCGTATTAGTTGACTTTCCGATGAATTTTCTTATACTAATGTCAATTGGAAGTTTATTTAGTATATTTCATATTAAGAGTAAAAAGATGTTCTTTATTTTGTCCAACATAGACCCATTTTTTAATAATTTAATCAATTGCATCCTCAACATAACATAGGTGGTAAACACGATGGACACACCCACCCACTAGGGAAAATAGGCGGTAAAAATGATGGTCATGCAGATGTTGAGTTCCCTGAAGAAATGTGTTGAATACTTTAAGTAAATCTTATGAACACCGACTACTTATAAGTTTTCTGATCGTTTTGGGCTCTAAGTTGTTTAGACCTTGATCTAAGGTAAACTATGATAAGCACAATGATAATATTGGCGGAATATTAAAATGAAAGAATACAATACTATCACAAAAAGGTTTTTCCAAACTTTCTCTTTGTTATTAAACTCAGCCCCAGTGCTATGTGATCAAATATAGCACGGTTACTCTGCAACAATAACAGGGATCAAGGAAAACCTTGATTACCTTGAGGCTAATGATGAACTCAAATAAGTACATTTTATTACTATCATTTATCCTATTAATTTGACTTGTTTTACTATATTATGTATGAGGATTGATACTTAATCGTTTACTTTTGTAATTCTCAGGTAAAAACAAGCATTTGGTGAAACTTGGCGATTTTGGACTAATTGTGGAGCAAAACGTGCATAAAGTTGAAGGTCTACTGACATGGACAAGATCAAGTCAATTCTGCTCCAGATGCGCCGCATCTCACTCTCGACATGCGCCGCATCTCTATCAAGATATCACCAGATACGATCCAAGATACAAGAGGACATGCGCCGCATCTAATCATGGAGTTACGCCGCATCTTCTGGCGGTGTACGAATATTCCTGAATATTATAATCTTGGACCCCACGCGAAGTTAAGTAGATGCGCCGCATCTTCCCTCAGACAGAAACTATAAATACCCCGTAGACCAGACGAATTAAAAGTTCCGAAAAACCTAAAACCGAAGTTCAAACAGGAGGAACAAAGGACGAATTCAGTCAAGGAGGCAGCACAAGACACACCCAAATCAAAGATACAAGAGCTGTAAGAAGGTGCTGCATGTGTTTAATTCATTAAGTAGTTTTGTTTTATTGTGTTAGCAAACTTTAATTCATCAGGATTGGTGGCTTGTGTAATGTGACAACGAAAGATTGCACTCCCTTTAATACTTGCTTTCCCATCAATTAAAGTTTATATGTTGATGTCTTTGGTTACTACTTATTAGTGCATTGATAACCTCTGTGTTTATTAGTGGCTTGCGGGCATTTGACTGCGGGACATAATGTGGCTCCCACGGTTATTACTAAATTGATCACTTAGGAATAACTTTTAGACATAAGTAATCATTAAGGGTTTACTCGCCGATAAGATTAGGACCAACGAGAAAGGGTTAACTACATACACTTCATATAAAGCTATCAATAAAACAAGTGACAATCTACTTAATCATAAGGACGGCCCTCTTATTGTCTCAAGTATTTATCTGTGTACGTGTGTGCTACTTGCTGATTCGTGCCTTTTGGTTTATTTTATTATTTAATTGTAAACAAACCGTGCCAGTCTCTCAGGCTGAAACCCCCTTGCGTTAGGATATTAAAATACTGATTAGAATAACGAGATAATACGTTCCACTCTTAGTGATCGACACTCTACTTACCATTATCTTCATACTGACCGGGTACACTGCTCGTTAAGTGTGTGTGTTATTGATAAGTCGGCTAAATATAAATTTAAAACTTGAGTAGGCATTAAAACTGCTAAACCGCAACGACACATCACGCGCATCAAGTTTTTGGCGCCGTTGCCGGGGAGTGAATTGTTATTATCTGTTAATTTGATTAGTATTTTAATTAGGTTTTTCTTTTTATTAGATTAATTGCATCATTGTACTATTTTGCATATTTGTTGTATTGTGTGTTAATTGTTTTCTTTTATTTTTGTGTGTTTATTTTCGTTTGTGTGTTTAATTTTTGTTTTTATTTTTCGTATTTTTCTGTTCTGCTATCATTGTACTGTGCTAAATCAAACGATACGGCGCATCTGATCTCTCAGATACGGCGTATTGCGTTTAATTTTTTTTAATACAACGCGTTTAATTAATTCGATACGACGCATCTTTTCCCCAAGATACGGCGTATCTGTTTTTAATAAGAAAATTTTTCTAAGCGATAAAGTAATACGACGCATCTGCTTTAGCAGATACGGCGTATCTTTTTTCGATAAAAAAAAAAAAAAAAAAAAAAAAAAAAAAAAAAAAAAAAAAAAAAAATCTAAACGTTAACGCCATACGACGCATCTGCTTTCGCAGATACGGCGTATCTATTATTTTAATTAAAAACAGTTTGCGAATTATTAAACAGATACGGCGCATCGATCTCTGTCGATACGGCGCATCTTTCTGAATCAAAAATCGATATTTATTTTTAAACGTAACGAAAATACGGCGCTTTAACTTTCGTTAATACGACGCATTTAATTTTAATTAGATAAACTGATTTTTTGTTAGGAATATAAATATTCAGATGAAGGCTCGGTCACCCCGAGCATCTAATTAGCATTTCTATAGCTCGTAGGCTTATCTATATTAGCTTAGTATTATTAGTATTAGTATTAGTCGTATCTATATTTGTGGAGTGGGTCGGGGCTTTCCCCACTGTCAGCTCACTCCACAGTCCACTAGGGACATAATATGTAGTAGTATATATATCCCTTCCCACACAAGGGAAGGGTTGGACCTTTTCACTTAATCTAATATTACTTGTGTTTCTCTCACTAAAAAGGCTCCCACTTCTCTCTAGAAATCTTCTCTTATTCGATCCATACAACCCTCAAACTAGAGATTCATGTATTGTGAATACCTTACAATTGGTATCAAGAGCCATGGTTAGGTCCATGAGAGTTGGTATTCACGAATTGGTGTAGTTCTTGAGGTTTTTTGTTGGTTCGAATTGTGGTTTTAAGTTTCTCTTGGATTCGGTTTGTTTTGTAGCTTAAACTTCATTTTGTGTTTTTGTTTAGTGATTAGAGGCTGTTTTATATTGAATTTGTGTAGTTCTTTAGGTTTTTCTTGGTTAGATTTAGTTAGATTTGTAGTTTTTTTTAAGTTTTAGTTCGGTTTTATTAAGTAGTATAAATCTCATCTTTGTACTTTGTTTAGTGATTAGAAGTTAGTTTTCTTTGTACTTTCTAGATTAAGGATTAGTATTAGAGTGGTTTTTGGTGTTTGGATTCACAGATCTAAGAAACGTGTGGTGATTTTGGAGCAATTCGTGGGTTTTTTGTGCTAGTGTTCTTGAATGCGGTTTGTGTAAGTTTGGACGTTCTTGTATGCGGTTTGTGTAGTATCGGGTACGCGGTTTGTCTTTATACTAGTTTAGGCAAAAGGACAAACGGCATTGATAGTGACAGGTTTGGAAGTTTGTGCCAACGCGGTTTGTCTCTATGGTGCGTACGCGGTTTGTGTCATACGCGGTTTGTATCTTCGGTGTGAACTCGGTTTGTCTCTTGGCACATACGCGGTTTGTACCTCCATTGTGAACTCGGTTTGTCTATTTGGCGAATACGCGGTTTGTATCTTTGGTGTGAACTCGGTTTGTCTCTTGGCACATACGCGGTTTGTATATCCGGTGTGAACTCGGTTTGTCTATTTGGCGAATACGCGGTTTGTGTCTTTGGTGTGAACTCGGTTTGTCTCTTTGGCGCACACGCGGTTTGTGTCTCCTGTGTGAACTCGGTTTGTCTCTTTGGCGCACACGCGGTTTGTGTCTCCTGTGTGAACTCGGTTTGTCTCTTAGGCATATACGCGGTTTGTGTCTACGCTGTTTGTCTAGGCGGTTTGTGTCTTGGTGATTTTAGAAATTCCCGCGAAAGATTCAATTTCTCGGTTAAATCACAAGATCAGTAAAATCCCGTAGTTACTATGGCTACCACATCAAGTACATCATCAGATGATATTCAGGCAGCAGGATCTGACACTCGTCCACCTATGCTAGATAGGACGGATTATGAGTCTTGGGCACAACGAATTAGACTTTACTGCTTGGGAAAAGATAATGGTGTTAACATTCTTAAGTCAATTGACGAAGGACCTTATCAGATGAGTACCACCAGAGACGTTGTTACAACTGGTGAAGATGGTACTGTAACTTGGGGCATCGACAGACCTAGAAACTACAATGATCTTAATGAAGAAGAAAAGAAGAGGTATGATGCCGATATTAGAGCCTCCAACATAGTTATTCAAGGTCTTCCAAAGGATGTATACAAGCTCATCAATTTTAACACTGAAGCCAAGGCTGTGTGGGACAACGTTAAAATGTTGTTGGCAGGGTCAGAACTCACAAAGGAAGATCGTGAGTCACAGCTGTATGATGAGTTCGAGCATTTCAAAATGAACCCAGGAGAAAATGTCACAGATTACTATGTGAGATTTCATAAGTTGGTGAATGATATGAGGATGATCAGAATGACTATGCCCAACATCCAACTTAACTCAAAGTTTGTGAACAACATGACTCCGGAATGGGACAGATTTGTTACTGCTGTCAAACTCAACAAAGGTTTAAGGGAGACTAACTATGAACAGCTGTATGCTTACCTGCAACAACATGAGAAGCATGCTGCCTATGATCGGGTGCTGAGAGAAAAGTTGAATCCTTCAACTACGAATGACCCACTGGCTTTCATGACAAATGTACAACCAACAATCCAATCATCATCCTATCCAAGCTATCACCAACTTCACTCACAAGTACCTGCTATGAGTTCACAACTTGACTCAGGCTACTCTCAGACCGACAAAATGATTGACAACCTCACCAATCAAGTATCTCTACTGGTTCAACAGTTTCAAGCATCACTCCCTCAGACCAACAATCAGTTAAGGAATTCTTCCAACCCACGCAATCTAGCAATGGTGGAGGACGGGAAAATTGTGGTCCAGAATGTGCAAGGGAGAGCTGGTAGAAACATGGGTCGAGGTTATGTGCAGAACAGAGCAGGGAATGCCAATCAGGGGCAAGGGAAACAGATCAAGTGTTATAATTGTGGGGGGCTTGGACACATTGCTAGAAACTGCAATCAACCTAAACGTCCTCAGAACTCAGATTACTTCAAAGACAAGATGCTGTTAATGCAAGCTCAAGAAAATGGTGCTGTATTGGATGAGGAAGAGTTATTGTTCTTGGCAGGAGATGGAGGAAATACGTTTGATGAAGATGTGGATGAGAAACCTGTTCAGGATCTGGCACTTAATGATCCTAACATCTTCAAGGCAGATGACTGTGATGCATTTGACTCTGATGTGGATGATGAACCTACTGCTCAAACTATCTTCATGGCTAACTTGTCTTCCCTGGCCTCATCTCGTCAAGCTGGTTCTTCTAATGCATCCGTGATTTCTGAGGTACTAAAAATTTATGACACATATAATATTGTCGAGGGACATCAGATTCCCGAAGAAGTACATCAGGCGGTTGTTTCTGACTCAAGTGATGTTGATATGGAAAATAGCAATATTGTCTCATATGAACAGTATTTGAATAGCAACAACTCGCCTGATGTACCAAATGGTGAATCCTTTGTCAATAATGATGTGTGTGCTATGAGTAATGTATGTGCCTTAGATAATGCTAGTAATGTAGATAATGCATGTGAGTACCATGAGAACCAATTGCCTGTCCCTGATAATAACTTGATCACTAGACTTAACATCTATAAAGAACAAGTGGCTATGTATGAACAGCGTGCTAAGTTTGAGCTTAATGATCGTGAGCAGAAATTAGAAGGTCAAATGAGTACACTTATTAAAGAGTCTAGAGTGCGAGAAGAAACATTAAAATTAGAGTTAAGTTCTTTGAAAAGTCAGCTAGAACAGTCTGTCATACAAAAACAGGAAGCACAAAAGTGTGTAACAACACTTAGGCAAGAATTCAAACAAAAAGAAACAACTCTTTTAAATGATTTCTCTAAACTCAAGACGTTAAAAAATAAGCTTGAAGATAAGTTGTACACACAAAATCAAACCATACAAACTGCTCAAATGATTCATAAGCACAGAAAGCTGAGTGATAAGCATAGTAAAATCATGATAGGTGAACCAAAGTCAACCATCCTTAGGGACATGCAAGTACTTCAACCAGCCCTATATGATGGTAATGTAATGATTAAGCCTATTCATGACCAACCTGAGCATATCTACACTGATGAAGAGGATGAGTTAAGTGATAAAACGAAAGAAAAAATGAATGAGAAAATGAGGGATCCCGAGTGCATAGCCAGACGAATAATAATCAAACCCCATGATTATTATGAGGAAAATCGTTTGACTGTGTTTGCTCCTCAAAAGAAGTTAACACCTGAACAGATATTTTGGAAACAAGATAGTGAAAAACTTAAGGAATATAAACTTAAGGCCAACACCCCCCTCATTCGAAAAGTTGCGTCCATAACAGTGTATCCTCCCAATACACCTAGGAATTTGGTGCCTTTGTCTCTTCCCACTGAATGCAAAACCTTTATTAGCTTATATGTGCTTTGGCAACTGTTTGCTGATTTTGATAAAACATGTAAGAAGAGAATCACACCAACCGGCATCACTGAGGGGGAAAGGTGTTTTGAACATGCAAAAAGGTGTTACTTAACGGAGGTCATGCCATTCTTTAAACTACTTAAAGAACACTTTGAAGGGTTGCAAACTGCCCTTAAAGCCGAAATAAATGAAATGAAAGTAGTATTTAAAGATATGGAAAATGAGGTGAATGAACATGCAATAGAACTTAAGAGTCGAGAGATTGAAAGAAAAAACATACTCATTACTAACGACAACTTGATTGCTAAATGTATTGCACAAGATGTATTTTACACTGTCACTGATTCTGCATTGTCTGCTTGTCAATTTAATGAGTATGCTATTGCGTTAAATGTCACCCAGAATCGTGTTGTTGAGCTTGAGGGGGAGAATTTGAAATTGCTTGAAAAAATTCAAAATGACGACCATGATAACATGGTTAAACGTTTTTCTAAACTAGAAGTTGATTATTTGAACTTGCAACTTAAACATCAACACTTAGAAGAAAAATGCAAAATATCAAATGTCAAGACATCCACGGATGTTCCTGAGTTTGATACATATTTTGAATTAAGCAAACGTGATGAAACAATTCAAGCTCACACGAACACGATTCGACTGCTGAGGGCCCAAATTGCCCAATTGAAATCCAACAAGTGTGAAGTATATGGCACCAATAAACCTTCGTCTTCAGATTCTCAGAATTTTCAATATCAAAACACCATAAATAAGCTACATTATGAAAATGAGTGTTATCGAGAAGAAAATTCAAAGGTTAAACAACATTTCAAGGAGTTATATGATTCTATTAAAGTTACAAGAAGCAATCATAATGATCAAATAACCTCTTTGACAAATGAAATTGAGAATCTTAAGGCTCGGGTGAAAGGTAAAATGCCATGCACCACTTGTAATTGTGATGCACCAAAGGGTACTGATAGTAAAAAGTATGATGTTGATGTTGGGCGTATTCCACTTAAGCTTAGAAACAACAGCCTTGCCCATCAAACATATCTCGATCATCTTAGAAAAGGCCTTGACACACTTCGTGAGATAGTTGAAGAGGATAGGAATGATAAGCCACTCGATCAAGCAGTTGTCTATGCATGCAAACTCACGAAAAGGATTCAGGAAAACTTAGAATATGCCATAGGCTCAATTCCTAAGTTTAGAGGCCATAGAGATAGATTTGTTGCATCATCATCTAATGTTGTGAACAAGCATGTAGCCTATGATCTACCACCCAAAACATCAGAACCCAACACATCATTATCAGGAAGGCATGTGACAGAGAAACAAACTAATGTTACCTTCGATACTTCTACAGGAGTAAAAAGTGACACACAAGCTAGCGGGTCAAGGTCTAGAGGAAATGAAAGAAAGGATATGACTGCGCCAGCTAAGAATGTTCACTTGAAGAATGTAGAAGTCCAACCTAGGAACAATAAGTTTACAATGAGTAGAATGAATCGTGTTGATTCTAGTATCAAAAGTACTGTAATTAATTCGAATTCTAATGCTATCTGTAAAACATGCGACAATTGTTTAATTTATGCTAATCATGATGAATGTGTTGTGTCTTTCCTGATGTCTTCTGCATCATCCCACGATAAGAATGGTAGGATAACTGAAGCATGCACAAAGGTTTGGAAAGCAACAGGAAAAACATTTGCTAGCATAGGCTATCAATGGAGACCCACTGGAAGAAAATTCAATTTAGGAAAACAGTGCACGTTACCTAAAATGAATAAGCATAAAATTGTGAAAGTTAAGGAATGGAGACCCACTGGAAGGAAATTCAATTTAGGAAAACAGAGATCATTACCTAAAATGAATATGCATAAAATTGTGAAGAATAAGGAATGGAGACCAACTGGTAGAATCCTGCCTTTAGAATCACAATGCCTTCCATCTAGGTCTTGTCCTACATCTAGTTCCGTCTCCTCAGCTAAGACAGTAGCATCTGTGAAATCTGTGGCTTCTGAATATGTATGTGCTGACCAAATGGACCCCAATTGTACGTGGGGATCCACATTTTTCAGTTATCCATTGTTGTCTGGTTTCAAATGCAGGTCGTACAAATCGTCCTGTGGTATTTGGACTCAGGCTGCTCAAAACATATGACTGGGGATCGCTCACGGCTCAAGAACTTCGTGAAAAAGTTTATCGGGACAGTTAGATTCGGGAACGACCACTTTGGTGCTATTATGGGTTATGGAGATTATGTGTTTGGTAACAGTGTAATCTCAAGGGTATATTATGTGGAAGGACTAGGACACAATCTGTTTTCTGTGGGTCAATTTTGTGATTCAGATCTGGAAGTGGCTTTCAGAAAGCATACATGTTTCGTCAGAGAATTGGATGGTTTAGATCTCCTCAAGGGCAGTCGGGGCACCAATCTATACACCATTTCAATTGAAGAAATGTTGAAGTCCTCTCCCATATGCTTGCTCTCTAAAGCCTCTAAAACAAAATCATGGCTGTGGCATCGTCGTTTGAACCATTTGAACTTCGGTACCATTAATAATCTTTCCCGTAAAGATCTTGTTAGAGGGATGCCCAGACTAAAGTATGAGAAAGATCATCTCTGCTCTGCATGTCAACTGGGCAAAAGCAAGAAACAAACCCACAAACCTAAAACCATCAACACCAACATGGAAGCTCTTCATACCCTCCACATGGACTTGTGCGGTCCAATGAGAATACAAACCATTAATGGAAAGAAGTACGTTCTGGTGATAGTTGATGACTATTCTCGGTTCACATGGGTAAAGTTTTTGAGAACCAAGGACGAAACTCCAGAGGTTATCATTAAACTGATAAAACAGCTGCAAGTAAGGCTCGATAAAACTGTCAGAATCATCCGCACAGATAATGGTACGGAGTTTGTTAACCAACAACTCCGTAATTTCTATGAAAGTATTGGCATCACGCATCAGAAAAGTATCCCTCGCACCCCTCAACAGAATGGGGTGGTTGAACGAAGGAACCGTACTCTGGTGGAGGCTGCAAGAACTATGCTTATATTTTCAAAGACCCCGATTTTTCTCTGGGCAGAGGCTATTGCAACAGCATGTTACACTCAAAACCGATCCCTAATTCATCCGGTTCATGAGAAGACTCCCTTCGAGTTAATTCATAACAAGAAACCAGATCTTTCCTTTCTACGTGTGTTTGGTGCACTCTGCTATCCAACTAACGATAGTCAAGACTTGGGAAAGTTAAGAGCTAAAGCAGATATAGGTATTTTCGTTGGATACGCACCAGACAGTAAAGGGTATCGAATCTACAATAAAAGAACCCGTAAAATCATGGAAACCATTCATGTTACGTTCGATGAGCTAAGTGAGCTACCTGTTTCAGGACAAATCAGTTCTGGACCCGATCTTCACCTTTTGTCTCCTGGACCCATTAGTTCAGGACTTGTACAGAATTCCACGCCTGAAGATTCTTATGTGCCACCTACATGTGAGGAGTTGAAGAAGTTATTCGATCCCATGTTTGATGAATACTTTGAGCCAAAAAATGGAACCATCCCGAGTGAATCAGCTGTAATTCCTATGAATGAGGTTCAAGCCCCACAAGATTCAGAAGGACCTGCAGCTTCAGTATCAGTCAGTCACAATGCTCCTGCTGCCAGTCAATCGCCTTCGTCATCACACACTCAAACTTCTCCGGTAATGCAAGAATCTTCAGATAATAACTCTTTGGAAGTTAATCCTTTTGCTCCTGTTGAAGAGGTTCCTTTTGAAAACATATTTGCTCCTGAACATCCATCAGACACATCCTTACCTGAGGAACACAGCACTGCTACTTCTGTTCATAACCATCAACCTCACGACCATCTCAGGAAATGGACCAGTGATCATCCAATCGACAACATCATAGGCAATCCCTCACGTCCAGTATCCACACGTAATCAACTAGCCACTGATGCACTATGGTGCTTCTTCAATTCCGTACTGTCTAAAGTCGAACCAAAAGATGCCAAAGAAGCAATGACTAAAGATTGCTGGTTCCAGGCTATGCAGGATGAAATCCATGAATTTGATCGACTTGAAGTATGGGAATTAGTGCCTCCTCCGGAGCGTGCAATGATCATTGCTTTAAAGTGGATCTTCAAAGTGAAGCTTGACGAGTATGGTGATGTCTTAAAGAACAAGGCACGGCTAGTTGCTAAAGGGTTTAGACAAGAAGAGGGCATTGATTTTGAAGAATCGTTTGCTCCGGTTGCTAGAATTGAAGCTATAAGAATCTTCCTAGCTAATGCGGCTAGTCGTAATATGATAGTCTACCAGATGGATGTCAAAACGGCATTCTTGAATGGTGACTTAAAGGAAGAAGTTTATGTGAGTCAACCTGAAGGATTCGTGGATGCTGAACACCCTACTCATGTTTACCGCTTGAAGAAGGCTCTTTATGGGCTAAAACAGGCGCCACGGGCATGGTACGATACATTGTCCAAGTTCCTCCTAGCAAACAAATTCTCCAAGGGTGTTGTTGATCCTACACTATTCACCAGGAAATCAAGAAACCATCTACTGCTAGTTCAGATATACGTAGATGATATCATCTTTGCTTCAACAGATCCTGGTGAATGTGATAGTTTTTCAAAGGAGATGAATTCCAAGTTCCAAATGTCCATGATGGGACAAATGTCATTCTTCTTAGGACTACAAGTTTCTCAAAGTCCCGGAGGCATATTCATCAATCAATCCAAATACGCCAACGAGATCCTGAAAAAGTTTGGATTCCATTCAAGTGAACCTGTTGACACTCCCATGGTTGATAGAACGAAGCTGGATGAAGATCCTTCAGGGATTCCAGTTGATATCACACAGTATCGAAGCATGATTGGATCTTTGATGTACATCACGGCTAGCAGACCAGATCTTCTGTTTGCTGTGTGCATGTGTGCTCGGTATCAATCCAGACCAACCAAGAAGCATGTTGAAGCAGTGAAAAGGATCTTCCGATATCTTCAAGGCACGGTTCATATGGGTCTCTGGTATCCTAAGGACACTGCAATGGAGTTAACGGCATACGCAGATGCTGATCATGCGGGATGTCAAGACACTCGTCGAAGTACTTCAGGAGGAGCTCAATTTTTAGGGGAAAAGTTGGTTAGTTGGTCTTCTAAGAAGCAGATGAGTACTTCCATATCATCTACTGAAGCTGAGTACATTGCTATGTCTGCATGTTGTGCACAAATCCTTTGGATGCGATCACAGCTTTCGGACTATGGATTCTCATACAACAAAATTCCCCTATATTGTGACAACAAAAGCGCCAATGCTCTCTGTTGTAACAATGTTCAGCACTCCAGGTCAAAACACATCGACATCAGGCATCACTTCATCAGGGAACAGGTGGAAAAAGGAATTGTGGAACTATACTTCGTGAGGACAGAGTTTCAGTTAGCTGATATATTCACCAAGGCCCTCCCAAGAGAAAGGTTTCAGTTTATTCTCCCACGCCTTGGCATGAAAAGCATGACTCCAGAAACCCTCAAGTGTCTTCAGGAAGAAAAGGAGGAGTAAAGGATTGTCTTCTTATATCCTTGTACATAGTTGTATATATCTTAAATCAAAAAGAAAAATACAAAAATATAAAACCTATAAAAACCATAAAAATCGAAAAATCAGAAAATACAAAAAAAAAAAAAAAAAAAAAAATAGTTCTACCTAGGCATGTCTTCTGTTTATCGATAACATTTACGTATCTAGAAATGTCATTCAACAATGGCACGGATTCTTAAATGAAGCTCGAGCAGAAGTTATACTAATCTGTTAAAACATGTCTTAATGGCTTGCAGTTACTTCATACTGCAACCCGCACTGTCCAATGGGGAAAGCATGTCGCCAAAAAGACAGCTGTTTCTCCAACCGGGTGATGTTCACCTGGGCATGGATTACTTTATATCCATGTTCTCCCGACTTGATGTACGTGTCAGTGCATCACTTCGTATATAAGAAGAGAAGTCTTCTTTTCATCAAGATTCTCTATCTTGTTTGATTCTTCAAGAGAGTCTTGATGTTACACAAGGTGGTAAATTGAACTAAATTTTTACAAATGTCCGTCGCTCAATTGAATGACTACAACTATGTTAATGGGAAACGGATCATCAATTGAGGGGGAGCATATGTGTTCAAATTTCCGACACCTTGCCACATTTGTGCAAACATCAGCAGTGACACTCTCTCGCTGTTTCAAAGGGAGCATAGTATGCTTCAAAATCAGAATACATTTAAACCTGACCACATTTTCTCCCAAATTTTTCTAAATATATTTAAATCAATTGGGATCACAAATCTCAAAAGGTTTGAAATTTATGATCGGGGGAGAGAATGTGATTTAAATATGGAATCTGATAAAATGTGATGATTTGGAAGTTAATGTATGCTCTCCAGTATGTGCCAAACCATTTTGTATATCAAGGCACATATTGAGGGGGAGCAAAATGTTTTGGTAATAAACGCAAGCTCCTCCACATGTGCTAAAATCTTTCTTATATCAATGCACATATTGAGGGGGAGCAAATGGTTTTAACAAAACAAAGGATTTGGCATCTCATGTGGCCGTGACTCAGAATTAACCAATGAATTGACGATAGCTAAAGTCAGTAGTCGAAAGGACATGTCCTGGACGGGTAATAATTTCAAGCCAGTTTATCTGGTGATGTAAGCGTGTCTCGCAAAGGACGTGTCTAAGTAGAATGTACCGATTTCGAGCGACTTTCCTTGAATGTGATCTGGACGGGTAATAATTTCAAGCTAGTTTACTAGTGATGTAAGCGTGTCTCGCGATGATCATGTTCTTGGAAAATCAATCAATTCAAAAAGTGCGAGCTCTGCCTAACATGTGCAAATTTATAAAACAATCAACCGAGCACATGTTGAGGGGGAGCATTTGAAAAATATAAAACTCTCAAGTGTTTGCAAAAATGTGTTTCAGAATCATGAACACTTTGAGAGATTTTTCAAGGATTTGGTTTTATGGCAATCGTGGAAGAATACCAAAGACCGACCATTTTAATTAATGCATGGAGTTATAAGGATGGTTAGGTTAGGCTTAAGTTCCCACGATCCCGCCAGAGCCGGAGGGATCTACCCAGGGACAATCCACTAGTTAGTGTAGAAGTCCTTAGGTATGATTAAAAAAGGAGATAAGTGGATAAGGGAAAAGTGCCGACTGAGATGGAGCTAGTACTGGAACAAACCCAACAAGGTGTTAGTTATGAAGTCTCGGTAAGCACTGAAGGGGTTGAAGAATGAAAAAGAATTGTAAAGAGAAAGGGTGAAAAGAAATAGCCCTCCTTACAACTTAGGCAGAAACCGGGTCAATACATATGCTGTCAGAACCACTTAGTTGGTTGCTGGCATTGAAGACAAAGTATCATGGACCCAGTGATACGCTGCACAACCCTCCCTAGCCACTCAAGGTCCCTCAAAGGACTCTTGTTTCACTTGTCACGGAGATCAATACATTTCTATCATCTCTCTCACTCCGAGTTAGATGATATTGAAAAGGTGGCAGTCCTCTCCAGCCTCCGATCACCAAATCAAAACGCACAATTGAGTCTAGAGCCACGAGATGCATAATAAGATCTCATAGGGACACAAATTATTTCTACACTGGGTGTTCAACATTAAGGACACCAGTTGTAATCTTAAGAGTCCTACGCAGATCTTAGCAATCTGCCAGAACATTTATGAGAGAATTTACTTATGTAATTCTCAATGATTGAATGGAAATTCCTGCCAGGGTCAACATCAAGCAGCCCTGAAAGCAGGTCACTTAGGTAATTCCTCGTGGATTACGCTTTGTGGTCGCGGCGGTTTCAACCGGTCTACAGTCGTGGAGTGATCTCCAGCGACTCACCTAATCGTTGATTTACTACGGTAAAATCTTAAAAAGCCCTCTGTGGGTTTTCGATTAGGAACGGTCTTGGTAAGGATTAGAGAGAGTCTTCACACTATGCTGTTGACGATCTCGAAGTCCAAACTTGTAAGTACCGGTCGAATTATTGCTAACTGTCGTATGCAGGAATTTCTGGCGGATGTTGCTGTGGAATGCTGTAGCTGGTTGCTAGTGGTTGCAGAAAAGATGCCAATCCATCACCACATGTTCACACTACATCATCATTGTTATTCAACAAAGTCATGATCAACCTAAAGACCTTCAACACGGCTTCTGCTAACTCTGATGCTGAAGATCATGACACCAACCAGTGTGAGCATGTCGGCGCGAAGATTATCACATCACAAGGAAACATACTGCTGAAAGATGACTTGAATACAAATGTTGGATGATAAAGTCGAAGAATACACAAAGATCATCCAAGACAATCGATCAGTCATCAAATCATCACTGCTGAATGCACAAAGATACTAGAGTGTGAAGAATCAAAGACTACGAGCTATAAAGACAAGTTCAGAAGAAAGAATGCTAGAATTCGAATTATTATTTCCGGGGTGACCTCCCTTAGGGGGAGATTGTTAGGAATATAAATATTCAGATGAAGGCTCGGTCACCCCGAGCATCTAATTAGCATTTCTATAGCTCGTAGGCTTATCTATATTAGCTTAGTATTATTAGTATTAGTATTAGTCGTATCTATATTTGTGGAGTGGGTCGGGGCTTTCCCCACTGTCAGCTCACTCCACAGTCCACTAGGGACATAATATGTAGTAGTATATATATCCCTTCCCACACAAGGGAAGGGTTGGACCTTTTCACTTAATCTAATATTACTTGTGTTTCTCTCACTAAAAAGGCTCCCACTTCTCTCTAGAAATCTTCTCTTATTCGATCCATACAACCCTCAAACTAGAGATTCATGTATTGTGAATACCTTACATTTTTGATTAATTAATTCGATACGGCGCATTCTTAAATTCTAAAGCGGCGTATCTATTTACTGGATAAAGTCTGATTTAATTTTAACGTATTAAGATACGGCGTATCCTACTTTTGGATACGGCGCATCGTCTGCAGATATCAGTAACTTTAATTTTTCGTATTCCGTTTTCGTTATTAATTATCTTATATATTACTTTCTCGAGCATACCCTACTGATATTTTTGTGTTGATTTCAGGAAGTGCATGACCAGGAGTTCTACGAAGAACTTGATTCAACCTTTCGAAGATCCTGAACGAGCCCTACATTCGCTTAAAAGGCTTTTCAACACAAGAAGCTTTGATCTTTCAAGTTCACTCGAGCTTGATTACTTTTCTGAAGAAAAAGAGGAAGTTGAAACAGAAACAATGGGCGAAAACACTACTATGGAGGAATACATGAACAATACCCGTGCTGATTACACTTCAGGAGTTTCTAGACCTAAGTTTGATGATAATTCAAAATTTGAGTTGAAGGGTCAGTTTCTCAAAGAGCTAAGAGAGAATGCTTTCAGTGGGACGGAACAAGAGGATGCTAATGAGCATGTTGAAAAGGTCCTGGAGATTGCAGATTTGTTTACTTCAGAAGGAGTCAATACCGATCAACTCATGCTAAGAATCTTTCCAATCTCACTAAAAGGAGCTGCTAACAAGTGGCTAAGGAATGAACCTGCTAGTTCAATCACTACATGGGAAGGTTTGAAGAGCAAATTCCTGAAGAGATATTGTCCACCTGCTAAGACTGCTAAAAAGATGGAGGCTATCAATAGTTTCAAGCAAGAGCCTGATGAAACCCTTTATCAGGCTTGGGAACGATTTAAAGATTTATTGATAAAATGTCCTCAACACTATCTAACCCCTATGCAGGAGATAATATTGTTTTATCAGGGACTGGACGTGCCAACTAGACAGATCTTGGATGCTAAGGGAGCTGTACCTCAAATGAGTGCAACCAATGCTAGGAAAGCAATCCAAGATGCTGCTGATCATTCCCAAAAATGGCACGATGGGACCTCTACTAGATCTAAGAGCAGCACTAATTTTGACGGGATTGTTGCTATTCAAGCTCAATTGGATAAAATTAGTAGAGAGACGAAGAAGCGAGATGAAAGAGCATATGCTGCCCAAGTTGGATGTGAAAAGTGCGAAGGACCTCACTACACTAAAGATTGCCCGAACAAGAATGAAAGTGAGACATTTGAAGAAGCATATTACACCCAATTTGGACAACCATTCCGACCTTCAGGAAGATTTAGGGAAGCTAGTTCGGGATTCTATCAAAAGAACAACTTCAATCCCGCTTATCAAGAAAGGAGGCAAACTTTAGACGATACTTTAAAGCAAATTATGGCCGATGCTGCTAAAAGACATGAAGAGA
The DNA here is from genome assembly GCA_021014915.2 of Artemisia tridentata subsp. tridentata. NCBI lineage: Eukaryota > Viridiplantae > Streptophyta > Magnoliopsida > Asterales > Asteraceae > Artemisia > Artemisia tridentata. The sequence goes on from CP139506.1 coordinate 362,859,836, forward strand.
ATACTGCTATGATCAAAGAAATTCGAGCTTCAACGGACACTACTACAAGAAATCAAGGAGCTTCGATCAAAGCATTGGAACAACAAATCGGTCAAATGAGCAAAGTTCTTCAAGAAAGGGGATATGGAAGTTTACCGAGCTCAACTGAAACCAACCCAAGAGATCATGTCAAGGCCATAAGCACCACTGAAGAAGTCACTCCTAATATACCTAGAAGATCGATGAATGGTAATGATGGTGCAAGACTCGAATTTTTCTTTAATTCTTCAATCAGCTTAAGGAGACTACTAAAAGAGAAGACAAAGATTGAAGAGGAGATCAAGGCAACAATGAAAGAAGAGAGCCCTGCAACCGACTCAAATGCCTTGCCTCATAAAGAAAGAGACCCAGGAAGTTTTACTCTACCTTGTTCTATTAATAATATATCTTTCAATAATGTGTTAGCTGACTTAGGAGCTAGTGTTAGTGTTATGCCTCTTAAGACATTCGCTACCCTAGGACTAGGAAAATTAGCACCAACTAAGTTACTTATTGAATTGGCTGATAAAACGGTAAAACAACCTGAAGGGATTGCTAATAATGTGCTAGTTAAGATTGAGCAGTTTATTTTTCCCGTAGACTTTGTTATACTAGACATGCCCGAGGATGTTAAGATTCCTTTAATCCTCGGAAGACCTTTCTTGTCTACTGCCCATGCTAAGATTGATGTGTTTAAAAGAAAATTTTCATTAAGGGTAGGGAATAATAAACTAGTCTATAAATGCCAAGATCCGGTTAAAATCATAATTAGAGGTGTTTATGTGCTAGGATTAAGAGAGCGTATGGACCTCGATCTTGAAGCTAGACTTATGGGAGAAACATTGATTCAAAACAACTCAACTAATCCTAATCATGAGAACTTTGAGGATTTCATTGACCTTAATGTACCCACCGAACTTAGACGCAATGTTGTTAATGATTCTGATGATGAGTGGTATGATTGTGTAGTAATTAATAAACGTAGGAGAGTAGTTGAGAAAACGAATTTGAACAATGATGTGTTTATTGAACTACCACCCCACCTTGCTTATTTGTGCCTATATGATAATAAGAATTTCCCGTCTATCATTTTGTCATCTCTGCCCGAAAGGGACAGGACTTTGTTCATACAGATAATGAAGAAGAACGGCGTGGAAATTAAGGAAGGGCAAGGAGTGTTCAATATTACTGAATTGGCGATGAAGGAGCGCGATGTTTCCGACTCCTTCAATGATCGATATTAAAGAGCTGAACGTGAGTCTAACTTGAAGACTCTGGAATAAAGACAAGTGCTTACCGGGAGACAACCCGGAGATTTATCTATTTATTATTCTGTTTTCTGTGTCGAGTCAGTCCAGGCCGCATGAGGATACGGCGCATCTCAATTCTGAGATGCGACGCATCTCCTGCAATGGTCATATCTTATTTTATTTTTCTGCATTTTTATTTTCAACTTTAAAACTATTTATCAGTTTAATTTTAATGCGGCGCATCCCTGGTTAAGGATGCGGCGCATCTTTATTCTGATCCGTATTTATTCCAGGCTCGATACGGCGTATCTTCTTCCATAAGATACGGTGCATCGACTGACCTGATGATTTTCAGTTTTAATTTTTAAGTTTTATTTATTTTTCCTAACTACTAATGTATTATGCAAGTTTGAACCTTTCTTATCTTAGGTGTGTTTTAAAGTGTTGGTGGTATTATAGTTTCCTGGATTTCCTGTGGATACATCAAGTATGAAGCTTTAACGTTCTAATCCACAAGAAAGATGATTTTTGCTCTTATACTAATGGAGGATCATACCGAGCAAATCTCAGGGGAGTTTTTCTGTTCTAATTCTTTTAATTTCCAGTTTTTAACCTTTTATACAAACAACGAGGACGTTGTTTAACTTAAGTGGGGGGATTGGAGAATTAGAACACTTAACAATTACTTGTCCTAAACTTTTTCAAAAATTATGCTTAAAATGTGCTTAATATATCAAACTTAAAAAAAAATTTAGCATGTTTTTGTTTAAGATCTAAGTTGCATAGCTGCACACATGACGTTATTTTCAAAAATTGTGATTTTTCAAAATTCACAAATCTATGAGTGTGCCGGTGACTTGTAAACTTTAGAACTTGGCTTGTATACTATTCGAGACCACCATAATAAGTATTATTTATATAATTGGAGTGACTTGTCTAACTTGGTAAATTTCTAGGATTACACCCAAATAGCCTTATATGTTATGTGTTATTAACTAACTACACTGGTTAGTTAACCCCCGTATAAACCTTTTGTTACTCTCATTTTTAGAGTAAGATACCCCTAGAAAAACCCTCAGAGCCATTCTTTTCGTTTCTTACACCTATGTTTAAAATGTTTCGTTACACCCTTACACCTTAGCCTACCCTGTAGATTAGAATCTGTGGTTGGTTGATTGCTATAGGCAAAGTGTGTTTCCTTACATTACCTGTGTTCGCGTGCGTAATTCATTATCTATGGTTAGGTCGGGAAATTGCACAATGCAATTGGAGTGAAAGTAAATATTGTATATTTTGGAGTTTATTTTTCGTGTGTTTACTACTTTCACTATTACCATTATTTCTGAAGTATGAAAAGTATGGAAAAATTATCCGGAAAGAAAGTTATAGTGATGTGGTGAAATTTTACACATCTATGTTTATGTTTAAAAAAAAAAAAAAAAAAAAAAAAAAAAAAAAAAAAAAAAATAAAGTTGGAAGTTAGTTTTAACCAACTTATGTAAAGTTATGTAAGTGGTCGATATCACCACTATTTGTTGTACTATATCTATGGATTGAATGGGAATTGGCAGTTATGGGAACGCCAATTAAGGTTTATTCTTTGATTAAGATCTTGTTGAGTATAATTCGTGTCTACCTAAAGCGTGTGTTTCAAGTGTTAAAGCGTGAGTTATTCAATGATATGAGTCTTATTCATGGGATGGTTGGGATAGTGATTAACCACACTTAGGATTTTAATTTATTTGTTTTGTTTATTTTTATTTTTGCACCAATTTATATCCCAAATGTTATCCATACCCTTTATTATTCTTTATCCAACCAAACCTTTGATTTATTGAGATTAGGGATTTGAGCAATCTTAAGTATCGTAGTCGTGGATTCGGCTATGTATTTATGATTTTGTCGCCCTTTTTGATATATTATTATTGGTGAAGTTTGGACCTATCTTTAGCCTATTCGAGTTAAGGATTTGAGCAATTGCAAGTATCGTGTTCGTGGATTCGATCATGTATTTGTGATTTTGTCGCCTTTTCTGGAATTTGAGATCGATAGTGAAAGAGAATAATTAACCCTTAAGCCTAAAAACCCTTTTTACCGCTTTAGACTTGTTACTCCTTAGCTTTAGTGGTGGAGATGTGTATACTTGCCAAGCTTATGATAGAATATTCGTCGCGACTGGACAGTTAAACGATTAGATTTGCTTTTATCGACTTATTTTATTTTACTTCTAATTCGTTAAGTGTTTAGTTGTGTGATTATGAAATAAACGAATACATGCTTAAATATAAAAATAAATCCTAACATCTTTTAGGATACATTTTCATAAAAGAAATTCTAAGGTTTACTTGGGGACAAGTAAAGTTCAAGTGGGGGGATATTTGATGAACTCAAATAAGTACATTTTATTACTATCATTTATCCTATTAATTTGACTTGTTTTACTATATTATGTATGAGGATTGATACTTAATCGTTTACTTTTGTAATTCTCAGGTAAAAACAAGCATTTGGTGAAACTTGGCGATTTTGGACTAATTATGGAGCAAAACGTGCATAAAGTTGAAGGTCTACTGACATGGACAAGATCAAGTCAATTCTGCTCCAGATGCGCCGCATCTCACTCTCGACATGCGCCGCATCTCTATCAAGATATCACCAGATACGATCCAAGATACAAGAGGACATGCGCCGCATCTAATCATGGAGTTACGCCGCATCTTCTGGCGGTGTACGAATATTCCTGAATATTATAATCTTGGACCCCACGCGAAGTTAAGTACATGCGCCGCATCTACTTAGTAGATGCGCCGCATCTTCCCTCAGACAGAAACTATAAATACCCCGTAGACCAGACGAATTAAAAGTTCCGAAAAACCTAAAACCGAAGTTCAAACAGGAGGAACAAAGGACGAATTCAGTCAAGGAGGCAGCACAAGACACACCCAAATCAAAGATACAAGAGCTGTAAGAAGGTGCTGCATGTGTTTAATTCATTAAGTAGTTTTGTTTTATTGTGTTAGCAAACTTTAATTCATCAGGATTGGTGGCTTGTGTAATGTGACAACGAAAGATTGCACTCCCTTTAATACTTGCTTTCCCATCAATTAAAGTTTATATGTTGATGTCTTTGGTTACTACTTATTAGTGCATTGATAACCTCTGTGTTTATTAGTGGCTTGCGGGCATTTGACTGCGGGACATAATGTGGCTCCCACGGTTATTACTAAATTGATCACTTAGGAATAACTTTTAGACATAAGTAATCATTAAGGGTTTACTCGCCGATAAGATTAGGACCAACGAGAAAGGGTTAACTACATACACTTCATATAAAGCTATCAATAAAACAAGTGACAATCTACTTAATCATAAGGACGGCCCTCTTATTGTCTCAAGTATTTATCTGTGTACGTGTGTGCTACTTGCTGATTCGTGCCTTTTGGTTTATTTTATTATTTAATTGTAAACAAACCGTGCCAGTCTCTCAGGCTGAAACCCCCTTGCGTTAGGATATTAAAATACTGATTAGAATAACGAGATAATACGTTCCACTCTTAGTGATCGACACTCTACTTACCATTATCTTCATACTGACCGGGTACACTGCTCGTTAAGTGTGTGTGTTATTGATAAGTCGGCTAAATATAAATTTAAAACTTGAGTAGGCATTAAAACTGCTAAACCGCAACGACACATCACGCGCATCAGCTAAACAAACCTAATCAACATCAGACCCCTCGTCTGATGTTCCCACACACTCACTATTTTTGGTGCTTTACATTTTAACACACTTGGTGTTGTTGTAATTTGTAAATACGAAGCACCTTGGTGATTAACTTCTAACTACCCTTTGATGTTCACATTATTTCACTGTGAAGCATACTTTTTATCTAAGGGTAAGATCTTCCTTTTATAGTCCAAGGAAGATCTTTTACAATATGATAAGCCTTGTCAATCAACACATGTCTTTCTACTTGATTATGTTAAGTCGTGTGTAAGTAACCAAAGATACAACATGTATCTTACACATACAACTTGTATATGTATCTAGTCATGCACTTAAGAGTATACAACTTGTTTACTCAATTACACAACAAAGATATTTATCTAACACATCTTTGACTTTTGTACACTTATCCATCCAGCAAGCAGACTTAACATTCGAAGAGCAGACTTAATTTAGTACTTCACCAGAATTAATCGCTAGACATAACTACCAGACTTAATCTTCAAAGACCAGACTTAACCAGCAGACTTAACCAGCAAACTTAACCAGCAGACTTAACCAGCAGTAGAATGTACTTGGTGTATTTTGCTTATCATTTCAGTATTCTTCATGTTTCATTCTTCTTGTTCTGTGATCATCAAATCTATGAAAATATAAAACCCAACAATCTTCCCCTATTTGATGATTACAGAACAAAAACATTCTTGTACGAATTTCCCTAGACGAAGTAGAGAAATTGAGATAACTAAATCTCACCATGAATGAAACAATACTATCTTCCCCTTAATCTATGCTATCAACCACATCTCTTCCTCTTTTTGTTATCAACAAATAGAGAATATAATTAGTAAAAACTTGGTGTAGCATATAAATGGTTAACCATCTGAACATTTAAGCTTCCCCTGAAACCCATATGTTAACCATTTGAATCTCCAATTCTGTAGGCTTTTATGACTGATGAAGAAAAACCAATCATTATTAACTTGATGCTGAAGTGAAAGAAACCAACCTTGTGTCTTATATCTTGTACTAAATCTGACTTCGAACGTATACCCAACTTTCTTGTATAGGGAGACTGCAATCTCATGACAATAAACTCATCTTCTATGAGACACTGAGCACTACAATGTAACTCCTTTAAGTGTTTGTCATTTCGTAGTCACTTGAACGAACGAACAAGTTATCTTTAAAGTGTAACACCCACCTTAAGATATGATAAGAGCACAACCTTGAAAAATTCCACTTCATCTTCAAATAAGTAACAAGTTACCTTCTTCTCCAATAAGAAATAAAAACAAGCCTTTTATCTTTTAAGAACCAACTCTCTTTTGTGTGTGATTCTTCCCCTTTGTGTGTGAACCTTGAAAGAAAACCAAAAATTCATACCTCAACTGTTTCAGCAACAGTTTTGAAAAATTTAGCAAAAATGAATTTTTCTTCTTTCTTCTATTTACAAAAACCTTGTAACTTCCTAGATCGAGACCCCCCCTCCCGCTCTGATACCACTTGTTGAATACTTTAAGTAAATCTTATGAACACCGACTACTTATAAGTTTTCTGATCGTTTTGGGCTCTAGGTTGTTTAGACCTTGATCTAAGGTAAACTATGATAAGCACAATGATAATATTGGCGGAATATTCAAATGAAAGAATACAATACTATCACAACAAGGTTTTGCCAAACTTTCTCTTTGTTATTAAACTCAGCTCCAATGCTATGTGATCAAATATAGCACGGTTACTCTACAACAATAACAGGGATCAAGGAAAACCTTGATTACCTTGAGGCTAAACAAACCTAATCAACATCAGACCCCTCGTCTGATGTTCCCATACACTCACTGTTTTTGGTGCTTTACATTTTAACACACTTGGTGTTATTGTAATTTGTAAATACGAAGCACCTTGGTGATTAACTTCTAACCACCCTTTGATGTTCACATTATTTCACTGTGAAGCATACTTTTTATCTAAGGGTAAGATCTTCCTTTTATAGTCCAAGGAAGATCTTTTACAATATGATAAGCCTTGTCAATCAACACATGTCTTTCTACTTGATTATGTTAAGTCGTGTGTAAGTAACCAAAGATACAACATGTATCTTACACATACAACTTGTATATGTATCTAGTCATGCACTTAAGAGTATACAACTTGTTTACTCAATGACACAACAAAGATATTTATCTAACACATCTTTGACTTTTGTACACTTATCCATCCAGCAAGCAGACTTAACATTCGAAGAGCAGACTTAATTTGGTACTTCACCAGAATTAATCGCTAGACATAACTACCAGACTTAATCTTCAAAGACCAGACTTAACCAGCAGACTTAACCACCAGACTTAACCAGCAGTAGAATGTACTTGGTGTATTTTGCTTATCATTTCAATATTCTTCATGTTTCATTCTTCTTGTTCTGTGATCATCAAATCTATAAAAATATAAAACCTAACAAAATGTTAATACCTGATTCGAACGATCATGTTGATGCTATTGTCAAAAAAAATTATGATAATTGGGAGCAAAACTTGTGGGATCCGACATGTTACCGGGACAGAGCTATTCTTGCACCCACTCACGAAGAGGTAGACAAAGTTAACGAACGCATGATGTCCAAACTACCTGGTAGGGAGAAGGTTTGAGATAGTTCATATTCTGTGTCGGATATAGAAGTAGATTTTAACTACGATGAGTCGATGTATACCACATAATTTTTAAACACAATAAGAATGGCCGGCATTCCACATTATAAGTTAGTTCTCAAGATCGGTGCTCCGATAATGTGTTTGCGCAACATAGACCAAAGAGGTGGTCTATGTAATGGTACAAGGTTACAAATTGTTAGGATGAGAATCAATAATATTGAGGAAAAGATCATAGCTAGTGGTCAATTAGGGACAGTTGTCGCTATTCCTCGCATGAACATTAGCCCGTCTGATAAGAAGATGCCTTTTCAGCTTAACAGAAGACAATTCCCGATATCTATTTGTTTTGCCATGACAATTAACAAAAGTGAAGGGCAAACATTATCCAAGGTCGGTCTTTACCTGGAACGTCCAGTCTTTTTCCACGGACAACTATATGTAGCTGTATCAAGAGTCAAAACAAGAAAGGTCTAAAAGTGTTATGCTGTGATAAAGACGACAACTATTGCAATGACACAACAAACGTTGTGTATAAAGAAGTACTTCACATGCTTTAATTTTATTTAACTTTCTGACTGTAGATGTTTTACTCTTTATAAATAAGACACTCAATGTTATTTACCTTCACTCAGTTTTTTTTTGGACAAATCTCCATTTGTATGACAAATTTTATGCATGTCAAGATTATGCATTTGCGCATTTTATATATATATATATATATATATATATATATATATATATATATATATATATATATATATATATATATATATATATATATAGTGTAGGGTTATTTTCAGAACCAAATAAAGGTACAGAACTGCGAGAACCGATCTGAGCCATCTATTATTTGATCAATGGCTATAAATGATGATGGCATAAAAGTAATAAATTAAAATTGTAAGATAAATTATGCAATTGAAGAAAGGGTATATACGGAATTTCATATTGACCCTAAAAAGCTGGCAACAATCAATAGCAGTTATATTTTATAACCCATTTAGGGTCCATTTTTTCCTCACTTTCTGCCGCCCTCTACTCTCTCTCTCTCCCTCTCCCCTTTTCCGGCCACTTTCCGGCGACGACCATACGCCCTCACCGCCACTCCTCTCGTTACATCGCCACCACCAAAATGACCCTTGTGATATCCTCTACACCCTACCATACCACACGCGCCCTTAAAAACCCTCACCGCCGCCATCTAATCCACAACGCGCCACCACCATCATTCTTAACCGACGAACGGCCTGAAGAGCAGTTTTGAAGCAGTCACTAGCAGTTATGGTGCAGATCTGGTGAATATTTGAGGTATTCGTATTTATTTTTCTGAAGCAGATCTGGTAATGTGTTTCGAGTTCGGCCGGTGGTGAGGTGTGCCGGTGTTTGGTGGAGTTCGGCCGGTGGTGAAGCAGATCTGGTAAGAGAATTTTTTTAAGTTATTGTTTGCTTGGCTTATGGTTGTTATTGATAGTTGATTATGGTAATACCTTTTTGTTAATCAAAACTTGAAATTAAATGTTGTCACACTATACTATGGCTCACAGTGCACAACTTTGTTCTTGCCGTTTTTGGTTAACTGTAACAGTAAGATGAGTAGACATTGTCTGTATGATCATATAGTACGAGTTTTCCTAAATACAAAATTAAATACAATATCAGAATAAGAAACAAAAACAATGCTATCGCTAAGTGATTCTCGTCAGATCAATGGATGTTTGTAGTCTTTATATTTAGAAAGAATAAATGGTTAACAGACAATTAGAGGAGTAACAATGTAACTGCCATGTTGCCCATGTATTTATTGGAACAACATCAAGCTTGATTTCGATTGTTTTTCTTTTTCCCTATTTGCACATTTTTGCGGATCATATGATTACTCTGGAGTTATTTGCACATTTTTTGCGGATCATATGATTACTGAGAGTGCATATGTGTTTTTACAGTTTCGGGTGAATTTGATGTCTTCTGTGCATATGTGTTTTTACAGTTTCTGGTGAATTTGATGTCTTATGTGCATATGTGTTTTTATAGTTTTGGAGTTAAATATATCGAAAGTGCATATATGTTTTTAGTTATGATATAAAGATTTTTTGTGTTTAGTTCTATTTTAAGTGTGCACTTGTGTTTTGTGGTTACAGGTACGAGTATGATGAGCAATATGAAGAGTGCACATGTGTTTTGTACATACTATCTAGCGATAAGAGAGTTAAGCTAAAGAATTAAAGATTAAAGACACAAGTGCAGCCGCAGATACAAGTGCACATATACATACAAAGAAATACAAAGTGTCCAACGAGGGAAAATACATGTGCATATATGACAACATTTTTGCATTTAGAAATTTGTATTTGAAGTGTATTATCACATGATTTTAAATTTTGTATATAATGTTTTTGTTTTAAATTGTAAACAATACATGTAAAATATTTTTGTTTGTCATTCCATGCACTACAAACACACGTAAATTTAAATTATAAAAAAAAAAAAAAAAAAAAAAAAAAAAAAAAAAAAAAGCACCTTATCAAATACACGTAAATTGAACACTACAAATATACGTAAACATAAATTATATTGAAAAACACATGTGCACCTTACTTTTGAAATCATACAAACTGAAAATAAAAATTATTTCAAAAAAGAAATAATAATAAAAAAAAAAAAATCCTAAAATTTAAGAACTAAAAAACGTTTTTTTATTAAAAAAAAAAAGCAAAAAGAAATTAAAAAATGTAATTTTACTATTATGCCCTTTTGAATTAAATAATAAAAATAAATATTCAAAAAAATCTGATTAGTTGATGCTGGTTCTCGCAGTTCTGTACATTTATTTGGTTCTGAAAAGAACCCTTCCCTATATATATATATATATATATATATATATATATATATATATATATATATATATATATATATATATATATATATATTGTGTTTATAGAATACATGTAACACATTTATATTTTTAATAATAAAACTTAATGCTAGCGCCCCATTAGGGCGGGCCTAAGGCTAGTTATAGTATAAAATAAAGCCCGCGCTTAACATTTGATGAATATAAAAAGAAAAGAAAGACATAAAAATCTTATAAAAACAATAAAGAATCTTTCGAAATGTACACATTTTCTTGGATTCCATTTAAGCATGTTTACTTATAAAATTTAAGCATGTTTACTTATAAAATTCAGTCTCTAACTAGCATTTCACTAACCAACAACAAAAATGTTTGGAACATTATCAGAAGAGACAGAAGTAAAGGTACCAGCGAGCAAAGCATGGGCAGTTTACGGGACCCTTGAGCTCGGAAAGCATATTACTGGAAAAATTGTCGAGGCCATTGACGTTGTCGAAGGTGATGGTGGCACTGGTACCATTCTCAAGCTCAGTTTAAACCCGGGTATGTCTTGTTATTAAAAATACGAATCACCCTTTGATATTGTCGTACTTTTGCTATATAATAAACGGGTTAAAAGTTCAGTTTAAAAAAAAAAAAAAGGTTAAAAGTCGTCCAATAAGTTTTTTTTAACACATAAAACATATCAAATCAATTTATTTAAATTCAAAGTCGATTTGTACAGTATAATCTCGTAATTATCTCTTAGACACTAAGGTTGTGTTTTGCGCGGGTTTACAGAGGCTTGAGTTTTTAAAATAAGTTTTGTTTGTGCTTTTGAATGCTTTTATAAGTTATAAGATTCCATAAGTCCAAGCCAATTGAAACGGGCTTATAGGGCTTATAGTTAGTCAAATTACTTAAATAAATTTCAAAATATAGTGGATTATCACAAAAACTGAAAATATATGTGAATTTAATTTGATTTATTTTTATGCGATCTTAAGTAACAAGTTTCAGCTCCAACTTCAAACAACTTTATAAAAATATAAGCTAAAGCTTAGAGCTTATAATATAAGTTCCAACTCAAGCTTCACCCAACCCAACTCCAACTAGAGCCCATTCCCCGTACATACCCAAGTATCTTTGTTAAACCAACTTTTGCAAAATTACTCTCATTAAGTATCAAAATAATATAATCTCACACACATAGCGTGTCAAATCACTTTATATAACTCGACATCCTCTTTGTCCGATTATTAACCCAACTCACACTAAAACAAAAAAATTATGATTGATTTAAACATGTTACCCAAGTGGTCTAAGAGATTTACCATTAGAAGAAATAATTCATGGTACAATGTTTTACATGTGTAGGGTTAGGCTTCACATATTTTATAGAAAAGTTTACAAAGGTCGATAACGAGAACAAAATCAAAGAAACCGAGGTTGTGGAAGGCGGGTTTCTTGATATCGGGTTTAATTTCTATAGAGTCAAGATGGAGGTCAAGGAGAATCCAAAAGATGACACGGGTTCGTCTTGTATTGTGAAATTCACCATTGAATACGATGTTAAGGAAGAGTTTGCTGCTAATGCTTCTTTTGTCACCACGGAGCCTCTCGTTGGTATAATGAGTGCTGTAAACGAGCATCTTCTGAAATCTACATAAGCCCAAGAAGCATTTATGTTCTTGTGTCATGGTTATTGTAACGGAAAACATAAATAAATTACTTACTTTGTACCATCAGAATTATATTGTATCAAGTGGTATCATCGGATTATTTCTATTAAATATAATTGTGCTATTAGAACTATATTGTCTATGATTCGACTTCGTGTGGTGTTGCTTCAAAATCTGGTGGTTTGTATTTCATATCTTGTGTTTGAACTTCAAATGCGGTATCGAATAGTTGAAGTGCATAGCAACTTATGTAAAAAGGTTTAGTGGTTTTGTTAGATCAAGTTATATCATAACATTGGTATAATTTCAACTTAAAAACGCCTATTGAATTGATCATACTCGTACTTAGTATGTTAGTAGTGTTCATACTTAAAAATAATCACCGAGACCCGTAGCATTTTAATAATTAAACATTACTACTTACTAGTAATCTCCATGGTCGGTTGTATTTTTTTAATATTTTCCCACATACCCCACTAACTAGCCCAGAGAGTGATCCAGTCAAAGCCCATTATGCCGTCTGTTTATTCAACGTACCCACGCCTGACGTTCCAGACGTTCCATAGTCTTCGTTAGTCTCCCCTTTCTTATCCGTGAAGCAACCGACTTATTCTGCTGGATCTGACGCGCTGTGTAGGTGTGATTTTGTCGATCTTTTTGGCTTTTACTGCATGTTTGTTTAGATAAAGATATTAATTGATCAGGATAAACATAAACGTTTCTCAAATCCTACGGATAAACTTCACCGCCTCGCTCGCGGACCTTCAGGTTCTACCGGAATTCTGAAAACGGCTTCTTCCCAATCTTTATTTTTATTCGGGATCTTCTTAGGTTCCGTTCTTTGTTTTATATAAATTTTTTTCTGTTTAATTAACATTATGCTTTGTTTTTGTGTTTCATTAATGTTATGGTTTGTTTTCAGAAGTATGAGGTTATAACAAGAAAGAAACATGTGTGAGGTAAGTAGTATTGATCTTATTTTTCATGTTAGTGTTATGTGTTAGAAGAGTAACAGACCAATTATGGTTGGTTTTTTGATAGAGATGGTGCAATAACCATTATGAAACATAAGATTAATGCACCATCTATATCAGTAACCAAACAAATTCTGCTTCGATTTAGAATTTTGGGAATTAGGGTTTTATTGTAATTTGGAGATTTTGTTGTTTTTTGTGTTAAGGATTGATAAGTTATCTTATGCTGTTTTGTAACAGGAAAGATGAGGACTTTCAGGGACTTCCATTGTGTAGTGATCGGCTCAAAGCTAACTCAAATCGAAAGAGAAAAAAAAAAACACTGATACAATCATCTTGGAAAAAATGATACAGGGTAACCATAAGTATTCTCTCAGTGTTCAGTGTCGATATTTTTAATTGCTAATTTGATGTATTAATGAAATACCTAATTTATATTTCATGAATTTATTTTTTTATTTATTATTATTATTTTTTTTTTGCAGTAATCTGAAAGTTAGTTCTTTGTTGCTCCCCCCTTTGGGAGGATATGGAAATGAATGTTTACACCCGTCGGGAAGTGGTACCCATAGAAGCTTTACCATTTCACATAAAGGAAAAAGGGTGATGGAAGATGATGTACAACACCCACGCTGTCAAAATTGGGCACCCAAAAGGCAATACCGTCAATCTTTTGTACGTATCCAAATAAATATGATCATGTACCAGTAATTGTAATGTACTTAGTGTGGTGCTATAGAAAAAGTAAAATAAGTACCTTAGATTGCTTTATTTTACTATGCATATATATATAATAAGTGAATAAGCCTTTTTATAGGAAATGAAAACACCGTGGGAGATTCAGATATTTGGTTTTTCGTTTTGTAGGTGGTTCACGACATAAGAATGCTGGAATGCAGGATAACAATGACGCTGAAAGTGTGTGTTCATCATCGTCAACGGTTAGGTTTGATTATATTGGAATGATGGGGTCTGCTGCTGAGGATCCCCAACTTAATGAGGAGAGTGTGTTGGATCAGAGTTTGGTTGTTTTGGATGAAAAAAGGTAGTTGTTTGGTTCCTTAAATTCACGTGTGCAGTTGTTTAATTGTCACTTGATTGCTATATTTTATTTTGATTGACAAGTGCTATTTAATAAATTAAGATTTGAAATACGTGCTTATTAAAAAAAAGAAGTGCACAAAGTACTGACATAACCTATTAAAAGACTGATTTCTTTTATCTGTTTTTTAGCGACACTGTGCCACAGGATTGGACTGTACGTATAACATTATTGACATCTTTAATAGATGTAGAGAGGAGACAAGGTATACATTTTTCTCTTTGTTTCTTCGTTTCAATATTAATTTTTGATTTTCTTTCTATGTGAAAAACAAAATACAAGAAGATGAACTTTAACTTTCTGTTACTTTCTTTCCTATTGATGTATTCACGTGACATGCTATGAGCAGGTTTGGCTGGTAAACAGACAAGAACAGACTTCTTCAACCACCTGATCCGCATATTTTACAGCACACGCTGGCCGTGTAAATATTCAGCCGAAGATTTTTCTTCCACTACCCAATCAGTAAGTTTTACGTAGGGAATGCTATATTTTTTATTAGCTAATATGTATGCCAAAGCTCCGTTCGTGGTCGGGCATAATATCAGGTAAACATTTTCTGTAGGCGAAGAATTGGTTATTGTGATGCAAGTCCCACTCGCCTCTTTTCCTTTAGTTGTTTCAGTTTCGCAACCACAATTGATAGGGGCTGTTTGGATGTCAAGCCAAGAAACAAACAACCGATAATGTTTTGTATCGAAGGTTCGTTGTATATTAGTAATTATAGTAATTAATTCGGTCACTAAATTCTATGATAATATTGGTAACACAATTCATTTACGTTCTTTGCAGGAGGAACAGGAATTATATTGTCAAGAGTTTTGTTGAGACATGCACAGGAGGAACAGGAATTATATCAAAACTTTCAATTATACTGATCAGGCTCTTTGTAGGTTTTACACCGGCCTAGCATCGTACCTATCCTACTGCTACCTAATATTTCTCTTTATACACTGTGCAGGCGGGAGCGAGTCTGCTCCGGATTCTGTGTCCTGTGCAGCCGCTAACGATTGTGGCTGTATCCACTGTTGACAACGGGAAGTCTACAGCACGGACACTAAACGTAGATGAGCACACGCTTTATGATCTGTGACCGGTCCGTGCTATGTTATTTTAATTTCCTTTGTTTTCTGAAAGTAAAAAATACTATTAAGTTTTGTACTTCGTGATGTCATCAAAGTTTTATGTTCTTTTTTTGGATATTTGCAGGCTGTTCGTTGCATACAAAGGTGCTGGACTTTACATCAGCTGTTGTTCGAGACGTTCAGGGGCACCATTCTCCTTTGCTTCCGGTCCCTACAAAACGTATGACGGTGAACCTTCGATTATCCATTTATTTTGCAGACAAGCCTGAATATAATAATTTAGCCCAACGCAACAG
Organism: Artemisia tridentata subsp. tridentata; assembly: GCA_021014915.2. Taxonomy (NCBI): domain Eukaryota; kingdom Viridiplantae; phylum Streptophyta; class Magnoliopsida; order Asterales; family Asteraceae; genus Artemisia; species Artemisia tridentata. The sequence continues at coordinate 362,875,451 of CP139506.1, forward strand.
ACGGATTATGGAAGATAATAATCCGCTACTGAATTTAATAAGCAATCCGTTGTGTTTGTTTACTACCTGGATGCTGCTGGGTGTAGCCCGACAGGCCCGTAAAATATTTTCTATGTTACAAAAAATTTCAACAGGTTTGCTCAAAGCTGAAACAGCGGCAGTGTGGACGGGTGTGGTAAAAGGCTCAATACTGTTAAATTTATATGTACGGGTACATTATTATGAAAGTTTTGATATATGCGTCACTTTTGTCACTATGCATATTTGACCTGCAATTACTATACATCTGCAGGGTGTTCCTTCCAATATCGTTGGTAATATACGTGCTATGCAAGAGCAAGAGGGGTGGGGGTATCTTGGATGCAGGACATGGCAGAAAAAGTTGGTGAAGTCAAGTGACATTGTCGATCTTGAAAATGATACGTTTCCAAAACCAACTGGTAGACCTAATGAATGGTGGCGCTCGAAATGAAAAGCTACCGTCACAGGCATCAAAACCCAGTGAGTTTATATATGCATCTGATATAAACTTAATTACAAATGCTTTAGGTCCATTATTAATAATAGGTTTTTGTAAAGCCACTGTGTTTATACGCAGGCCGTTAATGATGAGACGTTAACTCTTCAAAAGGGCAAAGCATTATGCAAGCTGTTTCTCTTAGAGGCAACAATCAAATCGAGGTATATCCACGTTTGTTGACACTTATGATTGGTAAAATGAATGAGTGTTTGATTCTCATTAGCTATCTTTTGTATACAGGTGATTGACGCCAAACGAGAAACAACCTTGGCAATTTTCCCAGCTAAATTTCAAAAAAAACATGTGGATAAAACGAGGTCTGAGTTGTACTTCAGCTGGCGTTACGTGTTTTAAGAATGAAAATTGCAATCATATGCACATTTTTGTTTGTTTTTATTGATATGGTGATAATAATAGGCTATACATTTTGGTATGATTTTGCAGGTAGTTTTGTTGTGGTTGATGATAGTGGGAGAGAGGAGGCTGTTGAGTCCGGTAGTAAAGTGGCTTGTGTTGTTCTTCAAGTTCTTTTCCATGACCAAGTCAGAGTCTTACAAAAGAGTCCACAATGGTTAGATTCTATATTATGCTACGAACTTATGTTTAGTTTTCTTTGTTTGGATTTTCAGTATTTGCAATTGATAATAAGTAAATAACTAGAACCAAAGTGCCCATATACCTAAGGAAGTGATGTATTTGCAAGTTGTCTCATAGCTATGGTTATGCATATTTTGTCATTTTTAGTTACTCTCATTAGTCATTACTAACTGTCAGTAAGGATTCTAAACGGAAACCGGTTACAAAGGACTGCTGACTTATTGAGACATCATACATTCTGTTATAATGTTGAATTTTGGTGGAAATGTTAATGGTCACCTTACATGATATGTAGATTAGAAAGTAGAATCATTCTAATCAAATATTCCTAAAACTATATACTGTAAATCGGCCAGGTACAAACAGAAGTCAACTTGACATGAGATATTTAACTACGCTTATTTGATGACCAAAAAGTACTCTAACTATAAAAATGACAGCTGCTGAAAATCAGCTACTCAAGTTAATGGTCACCTTACATGATATGTAGATTAGAAAGTAGAATCATTCTAATCAAATATTCCTAAAACTATATACTGTAAATCGGCCAGGTACAAACAGAAGTCAACTTGACATGAGATATTTAACTACGCTTATTTGATGACCAAAAAGTACTCTTAACTATAAAAATGACAGCTGCTGAAAATCATCTACTCAACAACATATTTAGGATTTAGAAGGTGACCAACTCAAAAGTTTTGATGAGAATCGAAACCAATATGCTTTACATCCGTAGAGGTCCATGAAACCACCCATGCCAAGCCTAAAAAGTTGTAATTGTTTTTTACTTATCAGCTTGATCTTGCAGGATCTTTTTCTGTAATGTCACACAGATAATATCAAAGGCTTGACCTCTAATTATGCTCATTAATGCAGGCCAGAAATTTGTAAATCTGTTCTCAAGAAAAGAGGAAAGCGGATGCAGCTGAAATGGCTGTAATGACTGTCTTGGAAGAAAGCAGCGCAACCAAAAAGACCAAGTTGGAGATACTCAAAGAGAAAACTTGAGAAGCCGTGACCAGTTTACCCCAGGTTGTTTTTGAGCGTGCGCTTTACCTGTGGATGCATTCAGCAATTGTTTTATTGTAAATGTAAGGAATACGCCCGCCGCAACGCGGCGGGATCGTTTCTTCCTCGTTACAAACAAAACAAGACAACTATATGAATTATTAAAGCTATAGGTTGTAATGAAACCGAGCAAGAAGTTAAAATGTCGTGGTTTGTTGATGATTGAGACTGATTTTGATGATAAGCGGACAGCATTAACATATCAAGCATTTTTTATTTACTTTACAGTTTTACAATTAGGTTTTTTTTTTTATTATTATTATTTTTTTGAACGGCACAGTTCTGCAATTAGTACCTAAACATATTGTGAGATCTAAGACAAATGAGTTGAGATTGGTACTTAAACATATTAACATGCCTTTTCTTATCATTGTTGATATCAAGTGATGGGTATTATTTTTAGAAATTTGTTTTGTTGTGAAAAATTACAACTTTACTAAAGTTCAATGTTTTGGATGACAAATGTGACTTACTAAAGTTCAATGTTTTGGATGACAAATGTGACTTACGTGATTGTTATCTTCCACTGATTGGCTACAAAAGTTGAAAAGAAAAAAATATCTATCTTATTTATTTCAATCATGTTCACTTATGAAAACTCCACCTCTAATGAGCATTTCACTTCATTAACCAACAATAAAAATGTTCGGAACAATATCTGAAGTGACAGAAGTGAAGGTACCCGCGAGCAAAGCTTGGGCGCTCTATGGCACCCTTGAGCTCGGAAAGGTCATTGCTGGGAAAGTCGTCGAGGCGGTTGATGTTGTGGAAGGTAATGGTGGCACTGGTACTATTCTCAAGCTCACTTTAAAGCCTGGTAGGTGTTATTATCTCTATCACATATAAAGCAAAAATATTTTTAATTAAAACTTAAAAAACATAAGATAAGTAATGCTTAATCTCCAAAATACCTTTTTAAAACTTAAATTCTCACATTAAGTCAGATTTACGCTAAAGAGGGTATATAAGTGGTTTCCTCTAAGAAAACATCTTTTGCCATTCAGCAAAGATAAATGAAACAATTCGTTGTATAATGTTATATGAGCAGGGTCAGGGTTCACATACTACAAAGAAAAGTTTACCAAGATCGATGATGAGAATATGGTGAAAGAAGCCGAAATTGTGGAAGGGGGATTTCTTGATATCGGGTTTAACTTTTATAGAATGAAGGCCGAGATCACAGAGAATCCGAAAGATGATACAGGCTCATCATGTATCGTGAAAGCGACACTAGAATATGATGTTAAGGAAGAGTTTGCTGCTAATGCTTCTTTCGCCACCAACGAGCCTCTTGTTGCCATTATGAGTGTTGCAAATGAGCATCTTCTTAAATCTAATTAACACAAGAGGATGCGTTTTTTATCTTGTAATGTGGTTATTGTAATCTATAAACATTAATAAGTTAACCACATTCAATGGTTCTAGTTATGAAAGTGTCCCAAGTTCTACTGAACTTTTATACGCCGAAGAATGACCTATTAGTGTCCTAAGTTGGTGTTCTGGCAACTTAGCAGCGCCATATACGCGACATTTCTATGAGAGAAAAAACCTTGATTAATAATGTTCATAGCACATAGCATAGTTATACAGTTGTTGAGGCTCGAGACTTGGGCATTTCATGCTTCGTGTTAGCAAACTATAAAGAGAATGTAGCAGGTTTTCCTTCGGTTGAGTTAAACCAGTCTTCGAACGTCAAAAATGGGTATACATTTAAGTGATCCCGTTCCAAGTTATTAAAATCAAGTGGATTGGCAGTTACTTGTATTGAGAACACATAAGAAAGCTAAAGAAACCAATTCCTCCAAAATTTACTCGAGTTTCACATAACAAGTAAGAAAGAAATATCTGTTTAAAAGGTCTTAGATTTAAATAAACTCTTGCAGATGCTACAGTTAAACTTCTACACCAGCAAAACAGCATTGATGCACCCATCGTTCTCAGGATTATTGGTCACTTGAGCATATTTCCCTGCATAACAAAGGTCATAAGATATAAGCCTATGCACCACCCCAAACATTGATGGAATCAAATCATTGAATAACACGCTAGTCTTACCCCATACAACTTTCCCAGCAGGTGTTACGAGACCCAGTTCACTCACGTTCACCTAATATTCACATTAGTAAAAAGTTCAGTAATTTGGTCCAAAACAGGACTTATATCTTTATTAAAAAAATGGCAGAATGTACCTCGATGATAGTTCCCTTGGTGATAACACCAAGACCAGTATACATTGAGCCATTAGGATTCTTCTTTACACCAATCAATTCAAGATTGAAGGTGCACTTAAGCTCAGGGTGTGTGACATGGGCTTTGTTGAACCTCAAACCTGTTGGACGAATAAACCGCTCATACTTTGGTGGTTTTCTAGTGAAACCCTGACCAACAAACGTCACTTTCGTGATCATTCTCTTCCACTGCTTGACTGCAAACAAAAAAACAGTCAGGGTCAGTTCTACATTTTCTTTTTGCACAAGTTAATTGATTGCAGAGAACATACTAGGGGAGTGTTTTGGCAGGCATTATCAAAGTAATTAGCTAATTACTACGTTTTGAATTAGCAGATAACAACTTTCTAGTGTTTGGGTATGGTTAAACTGATTCCTAATTATCTGATTTAGGGGTCATTCCATATGTTAACTCTTTAATAACATGAACCTGCCAAACACTGAAACAAATATTTAAGTGATAATCAAAACTTCAATCACAAGCACAGCCAAACACCAACTCCTGTAGCTTGATTTATTATATACATTGATTATCTTATTCTGACTATCACATATCGTGTAAGCTCTTTCAAAACACAATGCCAAACACCCCTTAACAAGGGATCATAAGTTGAAGTCATGTTGGATACTTACTTTTCCTTTTACCAGTTCTGATCACTTTGAACATCTCATCTTCAGCCACTGGTCTCACCTGAACATTAAACAGCCATCAAATATTAACACACATCAAAACTTACACCATGATAGACAATTATGAATCGTCTCGGAAGACATATGCACTAGTTCCCTTACCTTGGGTAGAGGCACATCCCACTTGCCAGCTTTTTCCTTCCTCTTTTGTTTTACTGTGTTGCTAAGAATCTATACAAAATAGAATGTAGGTGTCAAGTATATGCCAACAGCTATTTATGTAGCATATCGACAAAAACCAATTAAAGCAACAAACCTTGGCCCGTGTTGTCGCGTCACGATCAAGAAGATAGGCAGGGACAGCACCGTCTTGAACATCATCATCAACCTTACGTCTGCTTGATGATTCTTCATGCATAGCCAGCCTATTAACACACATCACAAAGCCTTATTAGCCGTGTTATCTTATTATTTCATGGAAAGTAAAAACAGCGAAAAACTAAAAAAGGTTTAAGTTGAACGACAGATACTAACGTTTTCTTCATTTGAGCCTTTTCTGCATATCGTTTCTTAGCAAACATCTTACCCTTGATACCTAAGGACTGTAACAACAACAAATAAATACAAATCTTTAGTATTGTGTGCCTTAAAACTGAAATGTGTGCAAATACGATTGAGAAAATATTACATTCTGGGCAACTTTGGAGCGCTTGTGAACTTCACGAGCGTCCTTCTTACGCTTCCTTTCAAAATGATCAAGACGATACCCATTTCGCTTCCTATGAAGATCAATGTAATCTCCTTGAGGCTGTTAAAAACAAAGAAAACGAAGTAATGAGCACCTATAGGAATCATATGTATTATATTACTATTCAAATGCCATAAACCAATGCAACTAACCATGGTTAATGTCGATGAAGAGGATTTAAAGAGCTGTTTTTATGTGATTAACGTCTGCAAAACGAAACCACTTCTAAATGTTAGAGATGGCGCCTGAATTCTAAAAGCATAATCATTAACCTGTTAGTTTTATGAACTGATATAAATGTATAAATGTGAGTAACTGTAGATTGTGTATCCTAACACCATTTGCAACACAAAATTAACCAACAAATAACAAACGGAATGAAAACAATTTCGATACGTAATTCAAGAAACGGTTTATTTGTGCAACAAGCAGTGTCGTAAAAAGCGGACTAGGCACTCACTGCTGCGATTTGATGCAAATCAGTCAAATCAAAAGGCAGCAAACTTTCCGATTATGCAGGGCAAATCGGTCAAATCGGCCCACTAGGTCAACGATTCAACCGGACAGTGAAGTGATGAGAGGGGGAAAACTTTGTTGCAGGCGGGAGAGGCGGGAGGGAAAAAGGGGCTAAAGAAGAAGCCTGTATATTAACCCTAGCATATATAATTATCTGGACTTTTTACTCATTTGAGGCCCAAAAAATAAGTTGCAAATCTGGCCCAGTTAAAACCAACTCGGAGTTATTTAATACATCTAACAGTTGTTGGAAACTTACTATTGAGTTTTACTATAAGCTTAACAAAACTTAATCAAACTTACAAATAATGCAAATTATGCAATATCTATTTATATATTTAATAACAATATTCAAAACTAAATAAAAAATAAAATAAAATTAATTAATTAAAATATGTAGAAATTTGCAGAATTTATAATAAAAATAATAAAGAAAAAGTCCAATCCGCCTAGGCCCCGACTAGCACCTAGCGCTTTTTGTAACATTGGCAACAAGTAGTCATTCAACAAGATAGATGCTAACATAGAATGATTCAAAGAAATAAAGGGTTTACAAATCTTAAATCCTAAACTCAAATTCCAATGTTTTTAGTCTAACTATTTGAACGAAAACTAGAAAGCCGCGTGTACAGCTATAACGTGAATTCGTATATCAAACCAATATAACCAGCCAAGACCACATGAAACCAGTACACAGAAAGACAAAATTCTTATAAATACTATATAGCAAGTACAAAGAAGCATTACTTTATGGGCTTATCGGCTAATTAGAATTTGAAAAAACCGATAAGCTCACTTTTTTAGCTTACAAGTCTAAAGGGGGGGTGTTTGTTTAAGCTTATTTTTTTTTGTCTGCGCTTATGTAAATTTGGCTTACATTTCATCCAGTTTTTTCAGCTCACTTTGACCTTATGGACATATATAAGCTTATATGTCATAATAAGCGTAGATAAAACCATAGGTTTCAAGATAAGCCAAAAAAGACTACACTTATGACACATAAGCCGAAATCAAATAAGCTCATAAGCCATAAAATAAGCTTAAACAAACACCCCATAGGACCCTAAAAGCTCACAATCTGAAGCTGATAAAGTCAAAACCAAAAAATCTGAAGCGTAGATAAAACCATAGGTTTCTAAATCTCAATAGACCAATAAGCTCTTAAAAAGCTAATTTAAACACCCTTTTATGAATCAAAACCAAAAAAATCATTACTTAATGATATTCACACATACAGAAAAAAAAAAACAAACAGGAACAAGATATAAAATACTACAGTAATTAACAATAGCCGCATAATTACATAAAAAGAAACATGGGATTAGTAAAGGGAAGATTGTTGAGAATAAGGAATTAACCTGAAAAGAAGAAGATGATGATGAAAGTGAAACCACTATGAGGAAGAAAGGCCGTGTGGTAGCGGCGCTGTTTTGTTATCAAACAAAAATAGGTTACTTATAAAATCCGTGGCGGTGCTGAGGGTATTTTTGTAAATATATATATATATATATATATATATATATATATATATATATATATATAAATATATATATATATATATATATATATATATATATATATACTACTTATAATGCACAAATGAATCTCTCTCCTATGTGGTCTTAAAATTCAGACTTACAATAAATAAAGCATGATTTACAACACTTTAATGCACACATTTTTCAGACTTACAACAAAATAAACACAGTGTACAACAAAATAAGCATAGTGTAATTTTCAGACTTACAGCATTAATGTTATCAATTAATACACCCCATCACTAATTAATACAAAATGTAAAGCACAATGTACAAATAATTCACTCAAAAGAACAATAAACTAAAATTCAGCAATTACAACCAACTACAAGACTATCCTATTCTCATCGACCGTTAATAAACTACAACCGTCTCAACTGTCAATCCCATCTCCAAACATACAACTCGACTCGAAACTGAAAATAATACAAAGATGTCAGGTTTAATATTAAAATGATATTAACAGATCTTTAAAGACATACACTAATAAGCCCATCATAGATCTTGACCAAAAACAACAAAAAAGAAACCTACCCGAGACCTCTTATGAGATCCTCAAATATGAGCTCAGTTTTCTCCTTGCGTGTTAAAAGATTTGTTTGTATAAATGCACATCACTGATATTTAACGGGAAAAAAAACACAAATACACCTACCTGAGACCTTCTATCAATATCTTGAAACAAGTGTCATCAGTTCTTCGTAGATTATAGATTCGTGCTTAAAAAGAAAGAACAACAGAAGAAAGGTATTGGTTGTTCGTGTATGATTCGTTGGAGTAACTTTTTTGGAGAGACAAGGTGGAATGGATATGTGACTGCGGATGTTTTGTTGGAGTAGATTTTAGGGTTATTGACATGGGATGTTAAACAGGCCTTAATATCTGAATAACATCTGTATAACTATTGTTAATGGGCTGCGAAAATGGGCCAATGTTATCCGAAATATTGGGCTGTTATGGCACCTAAAACATGTTATGTTCATACATGAAAGAAGCATACCTAATGTTCTACAAAACCAAATGAAATGGCCACATATACTACGAAAGCACTCAAAGTCTAAAAGTAGTGCTCTGCTATGATAATAGTATAATTAAACAAACTTGCAAGTCTACGAAATGGCCGGAGATGACGGTGGTTGGCGGAGGTAGAGGGGTCGCCGGCATATTTTGTACGAAAACGCAAAACCTCCCGCAGCAACGCGCGGGTTAAAACATTTTGCATGATATATTTCGGCCCTTGCTTACTTTTTCAGCTTAATAACACCAACAAAATTTAAAACGCCTTAGCAACAACAAACGATAAACACAAAAAAAAAAAAAAAAAACAAAACAAAAAAAAAACAAAAAACTATTGACACTGTGCGCACATTAGCATATGTCACACAATTTTGATTTTTTACTAAAAAAAAGTGGGTACATTCATAAATTTACAAAAACAATTTTCAAAACACACATTACTACTAATATACAAAACCCGTGGTGTGATGAACAGTGCTTGGCAGTTGGCAGGCCATTTTTTTTAACAGTCCTCAGCAGCCCATTCTTGGCAGCCTACTTTCTTAGGCTGCCATTTGATTTGTAATATTTGCTTCAAGAATGTATACATTGCCGAACACACAGCTCAATAACTTTATATTCAAACATCCCGCAGCATCGCGCAGGTTTAAGACCTCGTTAGGGAACCATATAGCGTTTATTTAGGTTGTGGTGTTGGGCTAGGATTTGCTATTGGGTCAAGGCATATAGATTTCAAATTTCACGTAATTTTGTTTGGGCTTTTTATTGTCTATCCGAAAATTTATTAAGCTGAAATGTATTGATCCGAAAATTTGTGAATAGATGTTTACGTTCTATATTTTGTACGTTTACGTTTTTAATTATGTATGTAATGTTTTTATTAATTTAATGAATAAAAGTTTTACTTATATTTTTTTCTTTCGGTTGGACCTTATGTTTATTTGGATATGGAATATTTTACATTGTTATTTGTTAAACTTATTTTAATTTAAATTATCATTCATTTGTACAATTTTTGTTAGAAAAACGTGTAATCGAATAACATTTGTTTGCCGCAAAATATAGTCACAGGGTATTCGCCGCCGCATTGCGCGGGTACCCTGCTAGTATATATATAACCGTTAGATAAAACTTGATCCATCAAGATCAAAATAAGTTCCAAAAATTAATTAGGTAGTGTCTTTAAAGGTATTCTTTCAAAATAAAAGGACATTTTAGTCATTTGTCACAACATATATATCTCATAAAACCTACAAGTATTAAATACACATTCCGTCACTTTCATCTTTCTCTCAAAAGACCACTCAAAACAAGATCTTAACTTATCTTCACCTCTCTCCGAAAATACCATTTTTGTGAATCAGATCCGATGGTTTTCTATTTTGTGAATCAGATCCGATGGTTAAACAAGAACAATCCGCAACCCATCGACATGGATCTCGATTTCCTATAATTTTTGTGATGTTTCTTTGCTGATCGAGACCCACAACACGAGGTTACACAAGATTTTATTAATGGAACCCATCTACTAACATTTACATCTACAAGCATCGAACCACCCACTCTTCCCTTGAATCGATCCATCCAAATAACTGATGGCGCCGTCGTGTGCCTCAACAGCAACCACCGTCGCCATGGGTATGTTATGCTCGAGTACATATGAGGTTAATACTCCATAGTTGAAATGGACATACTGGACATAACTTGGGCTTTGAAACTTCAAATGGTGCATAGGTATTACAAAATATATTATGTCAAAAAGCTAATGTTGGCAAGTTAATAGATATTATAAAGGGTAAACGCCATAAAATAACAACCTACTTTCTCCAATTTACCGAGTTGAAACACTTACTTTTTTATCAACATTTAAACCATCAAAACTTATTTTCTTTGTCCTAATATCAACAATTTTACCTTTTTGCTTTTCCACGTAATATTTTTATTTTTTTTAATTGTTGATAATTTCCACCTATCTTAACCCGTCTGCTTACATGGCTGTTAATATACCCGAAATACTAACCCGTTTCAAACCCGACTAATTTACCCTATTATAACCCGTTTTTAACCAAAAGCCCCAAATCAAAAACGCAAATCCCCAATTCATAAACCCTAATTTCTAATCCAATTGCAAGATGTCATCAAATGAGTGCAAATGCAAGCTTCCTCTCATGTCTCTCACATCTTGGACCCCTTCAAACCCTGCAAGACGTTTCGTTTGTTGCCCTAACAGATATGTAAGTTGCTCGAATCTTCATTATTTAACTCTTTTATGCTAACCTTATATATTGTTATTTGCAGAAAACAGGGGTAAAGAATTGTACAAAATGGGATTGGTGTGATCCTGAGTTAGACAATGAATGGTACAAAGGTCACTTGTATGAGATGTACAGGGCTTTGACTCCATACCAAAGGGTACACGTACAAAATGAAGTAACAAGCCAAGAGAAACTTGCTGTCCTTGCTATTGAAATGGAGCAACTTAAGGTTCAAATGAAGAAAAGTAAAAAAAGTTGTTTAATTTGGAAGTCAATTGTTATCATCTTTGTATTGGCTTGGTTTGTGTTTTAATGTAATAGGCTAAGGTTGGTTGACAGTTGGTGTATTTTGGCCAATAAATCTTATGTTTTGGTTGTAGCAGATTAGCTGTAGTAGATCAGTTGGTGTAGATCAGTTGGTGTAGTAGAACAAGTTGGGGCAGTTTGTAATGAAATCTTATGTTTTGTCAATGACAAATGGTATCATGGCATTTTGGTTGTTCTACACATTTGGTATATTTTGGCATATGGCTAAAAACAGCACAATAACAGGATAAGTGTAATTGCTTTTTGGTTCATTCTAGATGGTAAAGGTATTAAAATAAAGCATTTAAAAAAGATCATAACATAAAAGATAGAATAAGGGACTAAAATACTGCATAATTTGGTTCATTCAAGATGGTCAAAAAGCCACTTAAAGGTTCTTTACAAAAGACACCACAAAGCATGTGCCCACATGCTTTTGTCTACACCATAAGTGTCATTGTTTTTTGGTCCACCATTACTGTCCAAAATCAAACCAAACATACATGCAGTTTAAGTTCCTAAATATTCATTACAGACCATTAACACATAGTGATAATCCTAAGCAATAAGCTATTCAGAATCAGATACTCCAAATGCTTGATCAGGAGTAGAACCAGTTCCCACTTGGTCAAACTGAAATGCTTTGCTCATCTGCAGGTTTTTTATTCTTTCAGATCTGCCACGGTTCTTGTGATAAATCCTTTCACCTTTCACATATGCTTTCTGGAGCCACTTGTTCATGTTCCTTTTCTTTTTTGGTGTTTCATTTGGTGATGATGTGGTTGTAACAACTGCTGATGTTGCTTGTGTAACATGTATGACAGACTCTTGGGTTGGATGAGAAGGGTTGTTTGGAAGAAGTTGTTGCTGTGGAATGACTCTGTTATAAGGTTCTTCTTCATCTATCTCTTGCTTCTTCCTTGCCTCTTCTTCCATAAATTCTCTAAATATTTCCTCATCCAATGCCATTTGGTTTCTCTGTTATACAAGTGCATAATTAGTTATACAGCTATTAAACATGACCATATTAATTACTAAATTTGATGTTAAATTACTTGTTCTTGTGTTAAATGATCATCTGAAGTGACATCCCACATGCTAATAACACTACCAACCCCACTGGTACCAACACCACTATCATTCCCACTTGCAGCTTCACCCCTACCACTCCCACTTGTACCAACTCCCCTACCAACCCCACTGGTACCAACACCACTGTCATTCTCATAACCAGCTTCACCCCTACCACTCCCACTTGTACCAACTCCCCTACCATCCCTACCACCTCTGCTACCTATACCACCCCTACCAGCTCTAGATGCACATTGACCATGTCCAGTTTCTCTTTTTCTTCCTGGTTGTCTTTTCACAGATTGAGGTTTAGGTTGTGGGGCATTTTTACAACCTGCCTTGTTATGGCCCTTTTGCCAACAGTTAGAACATGTCATAGTTCTACCCACCCTACTAACTTGAATACCATTATTTTCATTTGGTGATTTTATTCTTGCCTTTTGAGGTCTACCAGGCATCTTTCTAACTAGTGGGGGTAATGGTGGTGTATCATTGGTCCTTTTCCATGTTTTTGAACCACAAACTGGGTTAATTGAAAACTGGTATGCACTAAACCATTTATCTTGACTATACCAATGACTAACACCTTCATCAGGTTCTTTGCTCAAATGCATGTAGCCTGCTACAGCATGAACACAGGGGACACCACATAATTCCCAATGCTTACAAGAACATACCTTTTGTACTAGATTGACAGCATAACTCTCATCTCCTTTCCTGACTTCAAGCACTTGGAAACCACTAGGATATACATGCCAATGCCTGAGATAAAAATCAATAATTAAAACAGATTATTCTTAAAAGTGCTAAGTATATAAATATGTTGTTATATACCTTTGTTGATCTTGCAGGATGTTTAGCCTTTTCCTTATACTTGGTGTGATGGTGTCTTCCAATGAGAATGCTTTCTTATTCATGGCCACCAACCTTTGCATTATGTAGAGCCTAATGTCTTCCAGCATAGTAATTATAGGTTTTGACCTTGGCCCCAAAATTGCTCTGTTAAAACTCTCTGATATTCCATTCTCAAATGCTGCACATTTTCTATCCAATTCAAAAAATGCTCTACTCCATGAGTTAGGGTTTCTTTGAATAAGATAATCATAAGCTCTTTGATCAATCTGTTTTATTTGCTCCATGTAGAACTCATATTGTTGTTCTAATGTACTTGATGCAGCATTCCAGAACAGCCTTTGATATTGAACACCAGTAAACTTCTTCTTGAAATTAGCATATAAATGCCTAGTGCACTTTCTATGCTCTGCATGTGGCAACCAATCACTCACAGCATCAAGCAAACCCTGATTCATATGAAACATACTGTTATGAGAATGTAGTTAACAATTATTGTAATTGTAATAAAACTGTTATGCAAATTAACATTACCTTGTGAGAATCTGATATGATTGTAATGCCATGACCATCATTCAATGCAAGATCATCATGTAGTAGAGAAATAAACCAACCCCAGTTCACTGCATTTTCTACCCTTACAACAGCCCATGCAATGGGATACATTTGATTGTTTGCATCCCTTCCCCTGGCTGTGAGTAATTCACCCCTACATGTATGTTTCAAGAAACAGCCATCAAGCCCAATTACCTTTCTACAACCTGCAAGCCATCCATCTTTTACCCCTTTGAAACAAATATACATCCTTTTGAACAACACATTGCCATTAGAAGATTGATCCACATCCAACCTACATGTAGACCCAGGGTTGGTTTCTAAAACAGCATTTCTATACTCATATAGTTTACTGTAATGGTCTATTAGACCACCTTCATGATCATATAATGCCCTCTGCTTTGCCCTTTTACACTGACCTAAACTTACATCTATCTTAAACTTCACTCTAATGTCATCTTTCATTTTTCTGTATGTTATATTAGGATCAGCTATGATTTCTTTTGCACCCTTTTCTCTAATGTAATCTTCTTGTTCCCTCCTTTACTTGCACCCTCTCCACAATCATTCTTAACACAGACCTTCTTCTTCACTGGTTTCTTTTTTAACTTTTTCTTCCTTCCTTTACTTGTACCCTCTCCACAATCATTCTTAAGAGCTTTTTTCTCATTTGGCATCAACCTATCTTTGTCACCTTTTTTTCCTGCACATCTGCCCTCATCAACATTCCTACCACAGTATACCAAAACAGACCTCCAATCATTCTTCATATACCATAATTGAAAGCCATTTGCTACACCATAGTTGGCCAAAGCAAATTTTAGTTGTTGAGAGTCCTCATACCTCATACCTAAGATGGGTTCCATATTATTCCAAGGTATATCAGGGTTAAAAGTAGGATAAACTACACCTTTTTTAACCTTATAAATAGGATCTATTGTGTTCTGCTCAAGATCTTCTTCTGGTTCTTGTTGACTTACAGGGACTTTTCTATGAACATAAGTCCTAAATAAACCCTTATCACTAAAAAGATTATTTAAAAAAGGATCTTTTGTACTAAAATCCTTAATTACTACATCATCATCCTCATTCTGAAAGTCCACGTAATCTACTTCCTCACAGTAATCACTAGAATAGCTATCATCACTATCCTCTACATTTTGTTCCTTATCTTCAATCTCAAGTAAGTCTAAAACATCATAATCAACGTGTTCAAGATAAATATCCATCTTATTCCCATTCTCATAACCAGCTTTCAACATTTCAGAAACATCATTATCATTCTTAAGTTCTTTTATACCAAACTTCAATGGGGTATTCGTCTTACAATAATACAACCTATAAAAATAAGTCCTTGGAAATAACCTCTTCAGTATTTCCACAAGGTTTTCATAGGACATACCTTCGAAAGAAATATCTGTCATTTCTTTCATATCACCTTGTGAGTATCTCAAAGGTCCACCAGTAAACAGACCATCGTATCTAACATAAATGGTGAAAACCCCCTTCTTTGATTTCTTCTTCTTTGGTTCACCTGAAAATTAGGGTTTCAAAATAAATTAGTGTTTTACATAATTAATGTTAACAATACAAATCGATCCTTGTATAATGCATACCTTTAGTCATCTCGCTAGTTGTTCAAAACAATTTCATGTAATTGAGATTGTATCGTTGTGAGTAAGAAATTAGGGTTTAGTGAAGAAAATGAGTAAAGTGGGAAATGACGGGGGTAAGTATATTTTGGGGGTAAATAGGGTTGACTATTTAAGCGGGAAACATACGTGGATTTTTTATTTAATGACTAGGATAATAAGACATTTAAATAATACAGGTGTAAAATAAATTAGCTACACGTGGAAAATAATACATCTTTTTGTTGAACTCAGAACAAAATTTGAAAGTTTGATAGGAATCTTCGTTAATAAAAAAGTAAGTGTTTCAACTCGGTAAATTGGAGAAAGTAGGTTGTTATTCTATGGCGTTTACCCTATTATAAATAATGTGCTACTTGAAATGTATTATGAAAATAAGTGTGTCAAAAAAATTTAGAATGTGTCTGAAATGTATCAATAAATTAAATGTGTCATTTAAAATGTATCATGAAACTAAGTTTGTCAGAAAACTTAGAGTGCTAATCAAATATATTAATAAACTAAGGGTCTGTTTGATAAAACAGAATAATTTAGTACTGAATAGCTCAAAAGCTGAATGATTCAACGACTCTGAGTGAGTTTGTTTCTGAGTGTTTGATAATTGCACTGAATGATCAATATAAATTATATAAATTACTATTTTAACATCTACTGCTTTATATGTTTTTATTGACTGTTTTAATAGTTATTGAAGGAGTATAATACATTGTTTTGCAAATTATTTGCTAACAAAATTCAATGATCAAAATATTTAATTTGACCACATCAAATATACGAATAGAACTTCTAACGTGGTTTTGGTGATTATAAGTTCAAGCTTCTCTTCAAATTATTATGGTGGCAATTGCATTAGTACCAAATAAATTGCATTTCAATTTAAAAAGTAGAAGTTTTATATAAAGGTGTGAAAGTACTTGACGCAATACCTAAAAGATAAATATTATAAAAACCAAAACACAACATTTAGATATTAAAAAATAGAAAAGAGATATGTGAGATAGAATAAAATAATGAGTTTAATATTTGCCTAGAGATTTGATAGTACTAGAAAGATTGGGTGAATAGTATAAGGTACACACGTGGTGTCAGGGTCAAATTGCAAAGCTGAATGATTTTGCATGCATTATGTCATGAATCGGTCAGTGTGTATTTTATCATTAAGTGATGTTATAAATTTCTATCAAACACACCTAGTGCTGACCAAATTAGCACTCAGCACTTAATCATGCCATACAGTGCCAATCAAACACACCCTAAATGTGTTACTTGAAATGTATCAAGAAATTAATTTTGTCAAAAAACCTAGTTTGTCACTTGAAATGTATCAAAAAACTATTTGTGTCAAAAATTATAGTATGTCAATAAAAATGTGTAAAAAAAAATTATTATATCACTACTAATGTATCAAACGATTAAGTATAAAAAAAACTTAACATGTCACTATAAATGCAACACAAAATAAAGTGTGTCTAAAAACATAGTTGGTCATTAAAAATATATCATAAAACTATGTGTCACTAAAAATGTGTAAAAAATATTAGTGTGTCAACGCAATTGTAATAAAAATTTTGTTGTGTTTCACTAAAAATTTATTGTCTCACCAAAAAATATATAAGTGTGTAATCGCAAATGAAACCAAAAAAGTGTGTCACGAAACTTATTGTGGACCATAAATTTTAAATTGGAAAAATGGGTGTAGAAGAAAAAATAACAAGAAAATGGTGCTGAGTAAATGTAGCTTAAATTAGATTACCTTTTTTACCCTTCCTTTTTAGATAATTAATTAAACTATCATTAATGCACTTTTTTCTCTAGTTTAAATGGTTTAGGACATGTGTCACATTATTATTGGTGTCTATTGTATTCTACTTTAAGGGTATATACCACAATAACGCCACCCTATATATATATATATATATATATATATATATATATATATATATATATATATATATATATATATATATATATAATAGGGATATTTTGAGAAGAGTCCTTATAATGAGAAGGCTAGGAAGGAGCCACATGCTTCCACGTGTCCCCTCCCCACCAGTTTTTTAATTATAACCACCGTAGAACCAACATTATTCATCGTTTCACCATCATTCTCCATCGTTTCGTCATCATTCTCAACCTTATAAACTGATTAAAGAGATTTTGAGATGTCGATTGAGTTTTCATCATCAATTAATAACGAGTGTTCATCATCAATTAATAACGAGTGTTCATCATCAGCAGTTAACTCATTATCTACTAATAATGATGGTAAGATCTTGTTATCTTATTTTTTTCAATTTTTTTGTATTAATGTTTGCCTTTTTTGTTGACCTAATTTGATGTTACAACTGTTGTTTTGAATTTTTTGTTTTTATCATTGATGCAGTAGATTTAAAACATTGATGCAGTATGTATATAAGGTTCCGTTTAGGTTATGTATAGTGTGTTAGGTTAAGAATAGTGTTTCTTTAAGATTTTGTTCTGATGCAGTAGATTTAAAATGTTGATGCAATATGTATACAAGGTTCTATTAGGTTATGTATAGTGTTTAGGTTAAGACTAGTGTTTCTTTTAGATTTTTTTTCTCGATGTGGTTTTGATATTATATACTGATGCAGTATATTTGAAACGTTGATGCTGTAGGTATACAAGGTTCCATTATGTTACGCATATTGTTTAGGTTAAGATTAGTATTTCTGTAAGTTTGTGTGAATGATTGTTTGTATAACGTAGTAGCAGTTGAAAACTAACTGTTGAGCTAACAATTTGTAGTTAATAAATTTTTGACTAGGAAAGTTTTTGAGAAAAAAGACACCAATTAAGTTTTCAAAATGTATGCCAAATTGTAAAACTGCTAGTGCGTTATACACCAAGTTGTGTTTGTCTGATGCACTAACAGTTGAGCTTATCTGTCTATGTAGTTAACATATTGTTTGTCTGATGCAGCTATTTTAGTTTTTATCATGCAGTTGATTTAATAAAAATGATGCAGTAGGTGTAAAACAATGATTTTTTTTATTTATTCATTTTCTATATTTCAATTCTTATTAAAAGTTATTAAATTTATATGCGTTAAACATACAGATGTTCAAGTTGTTCGGGTGAAGGATCATGTTGGTTTTTATACTTGTGATGATAAAGGAAATAGGACTTGGTATCCTGATATTGATATTGGTGACAAACCTTTGGAATGTTGTAAGTTTGTTTCTATAGAACAAACATATAATTTCTATAAGGATTATGGTAAAAGGGCATGTTTTGATGTTAGAAAGGGTGGACACTATAAACCTAAACGTGGCGAAGACCCAAACTTGAAGTGGTTTTTATGCTCGAGAGAAGGTACAAATGAACCCGTTGAAAAGGATGTTATGTCTTAAAATAGTGAGGTTACTATTGAAAATAGTGAGGTTGCTGTTGAAAATGTGAATGAAAAGAAGAAAAGGAATCGAGGTTCTTTTAGATGCGGTTGTTTAGCTAAAATTCGCATTAAGAAGATTGAAGGAAATTTATACGAAGTATATACTTTTGTAGAAGGGCATAACTATCCTCTTGTTGCTGAAAAGGATATGATATTTATGAAGAGCTCACGGGATTTGGGATACACGAAACAACATTTTTTGTTTCAAGCATCAAATGCTAATTTTGGTCCTTCTACGGGTTTTAAGTTGTTGAAACAGATGTGTGGTGGTTTTGATAGAGTTGGTGCTACTGTAGATGATTGTAAGAATCAAAAGAAGAAAATAAACTTGTTTATTGGCGATAGAGATGCACAGATGGCTGTTGAAAAACTGTTAAGCAGAAAGATGCATTCACCAGGCTTTTATGTGAGTTATAAAACAGGTGATGCAGCTAATTTTTGTGGTTTGATGCACTTGAATTTCACGATAATTATTATCAGTTTCTTAACATTTTTTTTATTTGTAGGCAATGATGATAAGTTGGTTGGGCTTTTTTGGCTGATGAACAAGCTATAAAGGACTATGCCACTTTTGGTGATATTATCTCATTTGATGCTACTTTTCGATTAAATAAGTATGTTATCTTACTTTTATCAAAAAAAATTAATAGATTCAGTTGTTTGTGTATAAAATGATACAGTAGTTTTTGGCAAATGTATAAAATGCAGTAGATTTCATAAATTTATTTCTTATACATTTATTTCTTATAATAGTATGATTCACTGTTGCATAGTTTTTTTAATTTTTGAGCTTTTTGAATAACAGAACATCATGTTGTGTTGGTGACGTTTGTGTTTGAGAATGATGCAATAGATATAATAGTTGATTAAACTCATTAATCAGCTAAAACACACACATGTCTCCAGAACATCATGTTGTGTTGGTGACGTTTGTGTTTGAGCTGATCGATGAGTTCAATCAACTGCATCAGCTTTAATAATCATTAATTGAAATGTTTCTAGCTTGAAATGTTTCCCACTGAATGGAAAATGTGGTGAATGTGAGTAGATGAATGAATTTAAGTATTTGATAATTTTATTTGAAGATAAGAAAGAGATAAGAATGTGTGTTGTAGATGAAAGACTGGAATGACTTTTCTTATATAGAGATAAGATAGGTTCATGTATTTGAAGATAAGAAAGGTGCAGTTATTTGAAGATATGTTAGAGATTAGAATGTGTGGTGTAGATGAAAAATTGGTATGGATTTTGTGATAAAGATAAGATACTTTATAGTATTTGAAGATAAGAAAACAATAAATATTTTTATATTATAAAGTGAAATGTGTGAAAGTATTTGAAGATAAGAAATATAAAATTATGTGCAAGTTGCTTCTCTAGTAGATTTTACATTTAGATTGAGATGCAGTAGATTTTACATTGAGATGCAGTAGGTTTTACATTGAGATGCAATAGATTTTACATTGAGATGCAGAAGATTTTACATTGATATACAAAAGCACCAGTTTGTATTTTTAGTATTGCATAAATTTATATGATTTAGTATTGCATTCGATTTAGTATTGCACCAGTTCATCACAATTTATATGATTTAGTATTGCATTCGATTTGTATTAACATTATTAAAATCTAGGTACAAGATGGTATTTGTTCCTTTTACCGGTATTAATCACCACAACCGTTGTATTACTTTTGCCTCGGGTTTACTCTCTGATGAGACTGTTGGTGCTTATAAGTGGTTGCTTGATGAATTCAAAAACGCTTTTGGTAAAGATCCAAATGTCGTTATTACCGATCAAGATCCGTCTATGAAAATTGCTATTCCAGAATGCTTTCCTAATACAACACACCGTTTGTGCATGTGGCATATCATGCAAAAATTGATGAAAAATGTATTTCTATTCTTCAAACAATTTTATAAATAATGATGCAGTAGATCATAAAATTTTGATGCAGTAGATTATATTAATTAATGAGCTATGATCACATTCTTATCTCTTTATCATAAATGCTCTGTTTTGGCAGGTAGGGACTGCAATCTGTAGTAATAAGACAGATTTCAAAAGAAGAATATGTGATATTGTTTGGACTGATCAGATTTTACCCGTAGAATTTGAAAGAGAGTGGCAATGTATGATCAACGACTTTAAACTTGATGATAATAAGTGGTTATCAGACATGTTTGAAATGAGGGAAAGATGGATACCTGCATACCTACGTGATGAGCCTATGGCAGGCCTCATGCGTACTACTTCTAGGTCAGAAAGTGAAAACCACTTTTTTGGTAAATGGACAAGTCCTCATCTGACTCTAGTTGAATTTTTAAGTCATTATGATACGGCTATCGAGTATCAAAGGTATATTGAGCGTAAAAATGATCATGACTCAAGATATAGGAAACCAGTACTCAAAACGGATCTTCAGTTGGAGAAAGAAGCAAATGTATTTTATACTCAAACTGTATTCTACGATGTTCAAGATGAGATTTATTCTTTATATTCTCATTGTATGTCGGTAAATATTTTGCAAATTGATGACGTTGAGAAATATTCTATTCGTGATATGCAAGTTGATAACCGAATCAGGGGTGAAAACAACTTTGTTGTTTATCAGGTATGTCTTGAAACCATAATTTTTTATTTAGTTTATTTATATGATTCAGTGCATCATGGTGTTAATTGTGTTAG
The DNA here is from genome assembly GCA_021014915.2 of Artemisia tridentata subsp. tridentata. Taxonomy (NCBI): domain Eukaryota; kingdom Viridiplantae; phylum Streptophyta; class Magnoliopsida; order Asterales; family Asteraceae; genus Artemisia; species Artemisia tridentata. Next base: position 362,897,106 of record CP139506.1, read on the forward strand.
ATTTAGTACATCATAGTAAAAACACGCAATGTATAGTCATTTTCTAGTGCAGCACAGTAGTGAATTGTACTGCATCATTGAATGTTTTTTAAGTATGTTGAATGTTTTTCTTTTAAATGTTTTTCAGGTTGATTTTTGTAAATCTAAAATGGAAGTTAAATGTAGCTATAAGCACTACGAGGCATATGGTCTTCTTTGTCGGCACATCTTTTATGTGTTAAGAATGAACAATATTAAAGAATTCCCTCGGAAATACTTGAACAAACGGTGGTTAAAGAATGCTAAGTCTTTCAATTCTGTAGTTACTAGAGTTAATGTTGAATCAGGTTCAAGCTTGCAGAGTGAAGTTTTTGATTTATATGAGATCTTTGAATCAACAGTTGATCGTTTGGTTCACAACATGGACAAGTTAAAGATATACAAAGAGCAAATGAATGAGTTGTTGGCTAAATCTAAAATTGATGTTCCAGTAATACCAAAGATCAATTCGAAAGATGTTATGAGTTCAATTCTCGGTGTCAAGGAGCCGACAAAGAAATTGTATATAAATAATCCAGATCAGAGTGCAAATAAAGGGACTGGTGTTCATTCAAGGTGGAAGTCATCATATGAAAAAGAAAAAGAAGAAAGTGATTAGAGGAGGACATGTGGTATATGTGGAAGAAAGGATGGACATAATTCGAGAACATGTACAAGAGAACCGCTGCAACCATCCAAGAAAATTAAGAAAACAGTGCAGCCGACAAGGACTGGTCTGAGAAAATCCAAGAAAAATTCATCATCATTTCAGTAATTTTTTAAAGAGAAAATTCCCAAAATAGGCCAAAACTTTTGGCCTATTTCAAGAGGAAGCCACAAACCTCATCTATTTCCCATTTTGTCCACGCTCGACCGCTTGACTGCTCGACCCCATAAAACTAGCGACACGTGTCATTCCTTTTTTATTTTATTAATATATTTCAGGCCCACGGTAGTACATATAAAGATATTGTCAGAATCTTAGTTATTGTACACCTTTTGTACTTTATTAAAAGTCAATGCTCGACTGACGGCGCTCGACCGGGTGATGCTCGACCGGGTGATGCTCGACCGGCTGCGTACTTTTTGTCCTTGAAAAAGTAAAAAGGTGTCAGAAAATCTTGTACTTTAGATTCATTTTGTACTCTCCAAATCTTTTGGATAGATTTGGTTTGTACCTATTTTATTATTTTTTTTTTATTATTTTTTTTTTCATTCGACTAATCTCATAATTTTTTTCAAAAAACACACACATAATTTACTCACTTCACACCGTGACAAATAATTTACTAACACTATCAGGCAACCTAACTTCCTTTTCGTTGGGATACGTGCAACCGATCCATCAAGCAAATCTATCAACAACCGATCTAACAACCGATCGCCAGAAAACTATCAAGCAACCATTCCTCATGGATGATATACAAGTAAGTAAATCGATCTAATTACTATTTAGGATTATGATGAAGCGAAAAGTGTACCTGATGCGTGGTTTTGCGACCTTACAACAGGTTTTACCTCTCGAGGGATCTCAAGAGGCTTGCAATCCCCACCAGGCAGTGTACCTGACCGATGTAGTATAGTGTAGTGGCAAGTACCGGGGGATTGATCGTTCTCTAGAGGAATAGTGTCGTTAGGATTGAAAAACTACTCTAATAGGTCTAAGGGTGAGGGAAGATTCTTTTTGTATTTTTATATTTTTATGAAAGCAAGTAAAATCTCGGGTTTGAAGGAGTGGGCGGAATTAGTTGCTAGTCAACTAACCCAAATAACTACAATTGCAAATAAAATAAAATAACTGAAAATAAAAAGGTTGTGGAACTTATATGGAGAGAAATGTGTTTACTTAGATTTCCTTACTCCCTAACTATTTTTTACCTGTTGATTAGTGTGTATTAATTGCGTGGATGACGGGTGTATTCCTTAATACCAATCGTGGGGTGGCGTACGTACTTCCCCAACTCTATAAGCTCCTACTTCACTCCTATGTCGAGCCGGCTAAGAAGCTCCTAACATGGGATCACTAGAATTCGCTCATGCATTAAATACAACCATAATAACCTTAGTACGCATTGGTTCATGTTTCTTAAGACGTTCAAGCAAGTTACCGTATAGGAGGTTAGCCAGTTTTCTTAAGCCTAACATCGATAAACAATCATCCAATACAATTAATAACACACCAACAACCAATAATCAATAGTTAGGTTTCATTAGATCTAAGCAAAGACAAGATAAATCTAGCCTAGCATGTTAAATAAAAGACAAGAACAAGATATAATCAAACAACACATAGACATATTGAATGATTAATTGATTACTAATATTCAATTGAACATGGGAGATCCAAGGGTATGAAACCCTTAAAAATGGCAGAAAAATCGTCTTAGTGTTTCTCCTCACAAAGTTGCACACTAATGACTAAAAATTATGAAAATATATATAGGAAAACAGATCTGACGGCATCACGTTATAGAGCGTGACGCCATCACCTCGCCGCGGTTAGGGTTTCTTGATGGCCTTCTTGACGCCGTCCCCTTTTAATCCTCCAAAATCCTCTCTGGCGCGTCAAGGGTTGACGGCGTCACACTGGGGCTTGACGCCGTCACAGGTACTATTCCAGCAAATTTAGAGACTTTGTCGTTTTCTTCACTTTTATGCTCCAAAAACGTCCAAAATGCTTCCTTTTCCAAATTTCTTCTCCAAAGTACCTAAAATGACAAAAGGAACGATTTAGGGCAATATTTGATCAAATAAATACGATTTAGGGCTTAAATGACCCCCTAAAAGCGGTACACTTTTCGCTTCATCAAATACCCTTACACTTGAGATTTGCTTGTCCTCAAGCAAATGCGCTTTTATTCTAATCAAAATACAAGTTAGGGGTCATTTAACGCTAATATAAAAGTAATTACAACAAATAGTCGTTCCACTTTAATCATAATAAGCACGGAGATTACAGACTAGCACCTCACAAGTAGTGTTTAGATACTCACATCTCTCAGGTGTCATAAAAGTATATCTCATAAATGAAAATGGATAATATCTCTCACTACCTGTCATAGCAAATAGATTACCATAGGCTTGGGAAAGGATCAAAAACCTCCTCCACTAGGCGTAAGCACCTAAGATAAACTATCAAAGAGGGCTTTTAAACGGGTTATAACGTTAGGTGTAGGGATATGATAAACACGGTTTTGTTGGATAAAGGATATTTTACTGGTGGCGAGTTAAAGATCTTGATTAATTACATGTACAATATGGCGTTGCTAAGCCAAGACTAGACTCGACTTAAGCTAATGAAAGAAAATAACAAAAAGATAAAATAAACATAAAATGAAACGGGATGGTAGTCTGTATTTTTTATTTATTTATTTATTTATTTTTTTTTAATACATCGTAGGGGGGTTGTATCCCCCTTACACTTGAACTTTTACATAACTTTACAATTAACTATTCTAATGACTCGAATTAAGATAATCGAAACACTTGGAGTACTTTTTAAAATATTTAGCACATATGGGGGTAATAATGTTGTTCTTCCCCATTACTCCATTACACTAGTACTTTACCCATGAGTCCCAATCGTCCCAAAACAATATGTACAAGGATATGACTCGACTTAGCAACCATGTAATCAATTAGATAATTAACTTGGGGTTTAAACAAATGTTGTCACAATAATGCACTAAAAATGAGTGCATACAAGGTAGGCTAAGGCGATTTGGGTGTACATTTAAGTGGGGTGTAAACAAATTCTTACTTTAAGTAAAATGCTTAAAGTTAGAAACGAAAAGATAGGCTCTGAGGGGTGTACTAGGGGTATCGTGTACTAAAAATGAGTACAACGCAAAGGGTGTGGGAGAATTACTTGACCAATGTAGCCAATGTAATTATAACAAAAACACAGGTGTAAAACAATGGGTTAATCCTAATGCCTCTTATCATGTAGTAAATCTAACTACACGAATGTAGTCTCACTTGTGGCCTCGGAATGGTCCTAACGCAAGTTCTAGAATCTAAGTGCTACCGGTACACACATCATAGCATAAATGCTTTTCCTACCAATTCTAGGGGCGAACCTCACATATTTGGGGGTGGAAAATTTTTAGTGGTACGGTTTTGTGCTAGTCATATAACTCCTATCCGTGAGACGCTCATTAAGACCAAAGTTTCACTCCTATATGTTGTAAAAAAATTTAAATTTGGCACTAAAATTGCCCTAACGAGTATTTATCTTAGTTTTATTACACATCTACCATCAAACAAACAAAAATCAAGTGCAATTGTATTCTCTAAGGTATCATCATTTACCCTCCCCTTACACTTAAGCTGAACATTGTCCCCAATGTTCATTCAAAGGATGTAAAAGTAAATAAGGTAAAAGAATGAAAACAAATACTCCCCTGATTCGTTCGATGTGGATAATCCGGTAACATGGTTAAATCCTCCTCCAAGAAAATGAACGTTGAAAGCTTCCCTTCCGAAATATAAATCATCTTCTTGTCCAATATAACTTGTTAAACCTGAGAAAACAAACACAAAAAACCCAAAGCATCAACCTGAACAAAGAAAACTCACAACTAGATGTAATTCCAGACTTAGAAATAAAAACAAAACGATTAAAGATATAATGCTTGTAGAATGAATATTTGCAGATTTCCTGGAGTTTATAAAACTAAAGATTTAACAAAAACTTTATGACTCCGGTAGAAAAACAAAACTTGCAAAATTTCCAGAATTTTACACTTGACGCCGTCAGGTGTTAACCTTGACGCCGTCAGTAGTGACCTGCAGAAATTTTATGGTTAGTTTCCGGAAAATTTCTAGAAAAACTTATGCCTCACTTCCTGGAAATCCTGCAAAATATTCATTATGACTCGATACAAGCATTTGACTCTAACAATTACTAGTATGCATGCTCATTTAATATTGTTGTGATTCATGTTCAATCTTGTTCTTGTAAACAAATTTGGATTCCCTTACACTTATCTTTTGCAAAATACCTTTATATGTAGTTAAGACGAAGTTAAAAACAAAATAAAGCATTTTCACAATTTACTTTGAAACATGAGCACAAACAATAACAATTAAACTTGCATACGGAAACAAATAAAATCAAACAAACAAACAAATAAAGCTTGGGTTGCCTCCCAAGAAGTGCTTATTTTTGTTCGAGTCACGAGCCTGACTCTACCCTTATTTAACGGAAATAGGGGAGGTTTTCCCTACACTTAGGATTAAGTGCGGGTGGAAGTAGTGATACACACCCTTAGGGTGGAAATATGCCACGTGAGGTGAAGGGGGTGAGTGAATGGCTTCCTTCATCCTAAAACTACCCGGATAATATTGGTTTATGGGTGGGTCGGTTCCTCTTTTGTCTCCTAGATGTAAATCTAAGGATGAAAAGTTGTGTAAAGGTTGAGGTTCCGGCTCATCAACACTAGGAAATTACCTAGAACTAAGAGTAAGGTCATCACTAAAAGTGTTCAAACCTATATCCTCTAGTTGTGCTTGGTCCAAGGGTTCTACCTCCATCGGGATTCCTAAAGTCTCTTCTACTTCTTCTGGGTAAGTCACGGGCGGTGTGGGTGCCTCAAATGATGGTTGAGTATTTTGTGGGCTTATGGTGTTTACCTCATCATTCCACGTGTCAAGATCACCTATATCCTCATCAATTGTTTTCTTAGGTAGTGATGATAACAAAGCTAGCGCTTCATCCAACTTATGGTTTATTGCTTCGGCTCTATCCACAATTCCTTGGAAAACTAGGTCGCTTTTCCTATTGGCCTCACTAAGATGAGATCCTAAACATGGAGGTTGTTCATAAGAATCTATCCTAGGTGAAGGCTTATATGATTCATAGGTGTCTCTAAATGAGGTATTTTGAACTCCTTGGTGTTCTAGCCACTCAACCATATCTTGCAATCTTAGAAGTCTAAGTGAAAAGTCCATTTGAAGCAAATTACAAACAAAATCACAAAGAAAAGATAGACTACGAGAAAGCTACAAAATAAAAAGAAAAAAATCTCACTTGATAGGAATCTTGTGAGTAGACCTAATAAAAATAAAATTTCAACCTAAGCAATAACTACTCCCCGGCAACGGCGCCAAAAACTTGATGCGTGGTTTTGCGACCTTACAACAGGTTTTACCTCTCGAGGGATCTCAAGAGGCTTGCAATCCCCACCAGGCAGTGTACCTAACCGATGTAGTATAGTGTAGTGGCAAGTACCGGGGGATTGATCGTTCTCTAGGTGAATAGTGTCGTTAGGATTGAAAAACTACTCTAATAGGTCTAAGGGTGAGGGAAGATTCTTTTTGTATTTTTATATTTTTATGAAAGCAAGTAAAATCTCGGGTTTGAAGGAGTGGGCGGAATTAGTTGCTAGTCAACTAACCCAAATAACTACAATTGCAAATAAAATAAAATAACTGAAAATAAAAAGGTAGTGGAACTTATATGGAGAGAAATGTGTTTACTTAGATTTCCTTACTCCCTAACTATTTTTTACCGGTTGATTAGTGTGTATTAATTGCGTGGATGACGGGTGTATTCCTTAATACCAATCGTGGGGTGGCGTACTGATATGTGTCTAAATACACATATATTTAGTATTAATTAAACCCACAAAACGACCAAAAACACACAAATGACTCACAAAATGGTACAAATATCATGAAAATGTGTTTTTATGTGATTCAGGTACAAAAGATTGAAAAACAAGTGAAAAATACACAAAGTTTACACAATTGTCATTTTCAGTCCCTGAAGTCTCATAATTTTACAAAACTAGTCCCTGAAGGTTTAAAATGATGAAAAATCAACTTTAGTCCTTGGATAATCAAACATGTTCACAAACAATCCTTGGATGAAAGTTTTCTACAAATGGCAACTTTTACCCCTCAAAATCCAAAATTAACACAAATGGTCCTTAAAGTTTTAAAATGTTAAAATTATCAAATTTGGTCCTTGTGTTATTGTTTATTGGCAGGTTTAATCCCTTGAAGGAAGTTTGGAAAGTGACAACTCACACCCTTCAACAATTCAGAAATTACAAAAAGGGTCCTTGTACAATAAAAAACCAAACCATACCCTTTTTATTAATAAATCCATAAACTAAACCCATCCAAACCTTATGAACCCCCTGAAACCAAAATGAACCCCCTGATACCCCATTTGAACCCCCTGACCAAAACCAACCCTTATAATAAAATACCAGGTTTGACCCGGTCAAACCCACCCTCTTTCTTCTCCTTCCTCACACAGCCCGCCAAAACCATACCACCCTCCACCTTGCCTGTTTCACCACCACACCTTTCCACCTCAACCCCCCAGCTGTATACCTACTCCACCACCTCATCCCTACCACCTACACCAGTAATAAATGCATTTCCCACCCAATTTCACCCAAAACCACCACTGCTACTATACCAGTCCCCTGTTTTGCATAAAACCTCTCCAACTTGGCTCTAAATATCTCAAATGTCCCCCACAACTCTCCACAAGACTCCACAATTCTTTAATTGCAATAAAAACTGCCCCAGCCACTTGTTCTACTTTTGGCGCCAAAAGTGAGTTTGACGGCTAGGATGAATTACAGACAATTAAAGGTCAAGATGAAGTGGGATTCACTCAGAGGTCGACAAGGAGTCCAAATGACTATAAATATCAAAAAAGAGGCAAAGAGAAGAGGTTACTTTTGGGTTAGCCAAAGTCAAGTAGTTTAGGACCAAATTAGTGTAGAAAAGTAGTGTAATGTTATTTCAGTTTAATTTAGTGTTTTCAGTTGTAATTTAGGGTTATTTTAAGTAATATTTTACTTCTGTATTGTAATAATATTAAGTAGTAATAAAATTTCAAGTTTTCATTTATCTTGTTGATTCGTATTAAATACCACAGTAGTTAGAATCAAGCAAAAACACCACACACCCTTTATATGAGCTTATTCAAGCTTAACATAGCTTGTTGTAAGCTTGTATTAGTGTTTATCTGTTCTATTCCAAGAAAACAAGAAAAGTAAAAAAAAAGTCAAACTGTGGTTCAATAAGCAGTTCTGAGGGGTAGAAGCTAATCTGGATGGCTTTTCTGGTTTCTAGCTTGTTGACAACAAGTTAGGAGTGGTTTTTGTTCCTTGGTCCTATGGTTCTCAGTCTTGATCACTTGTAAGCCTTTTATCCATATTTTTGCATTTCATAGCCTAGTCTTTAATATGCTTTAATTTTCATGTTTATATGTTTATTTGCTGTTTGTTAATGTTATTATAGCTTAATATTAGGTTCTTATGTTTTGGATTTGAATTATGCTTTGAATTCCAAATTGACTGTCCATAAGCTTATTTTTGATAATCATAGGTCTAAAACATTTGTGACTACTTGTTTATGCTTAAAAGGGTCTGATTTGACACATTTTGATCCCTGGATTTGATGAAATTGGTTTACACAGGCTTTTGTTATGAAGATCTAAATTTAAGTTCATTAAAGGGTTGTTTGGATTAGATTGTTAATCTGTGTTATGGGCTTTATTAATGGTTGTTCTTGTTTGATGTATCATTTATAAGTCATAAGTAACTCATTTGAGCTTTGATAAAACAGTAAAACATGGTAGATAGTCAAAATGACATTTGATTTTATATTACCTGTTAACTGTGAAGTCATTTGATCCCACAATCTTGCATATGTGTATAAATCTTGTTAATCTTTGTTTATTTCATGTTATTGTTGCATAATATTACGTATTGAGTCAGTAGTATAGGATCTAAATTCACCTTAGTCAACTTATTAGTGTTTTTGTAAAAAGTCAAATTCCTTTTTCTGCAAATATGCCCTGTGCAGGCAGTAGGCCTGCACATTTTTGATTTGTTAAGATTTAGCTTATGTAAATTCTTGTTTTGTGTTGCTCTTGTGGCTTGTCTGTTATGTTTATACTTGTTTTTCAGTTAGTAGCTTGTAGGATAGCTTAATTCACCTCTCCTTTTTGTTACAAAATAACTCACTTCACTGAAGCAAACAGGGAAGTGAGTGATTTTTCCTAAGTTCATTTAAGCCCTTATTGGAACCTGAGCTTGTGAATAATTGGCTTTTCAAAAGGCTAACCAGTCATACTCAGTGTCTCAATACTTGTGTAGCTTGTGTGAGCTTATTTGGTAAGTTAAATAAGAGCTTGTTGTTTGCCCATTCACAACAATTCACTGAGAATTCAGTGAATTTACACCATTTCCCTCAGCTCCTAAAAGCTCATTAGTGATCATGAGATTGTGTAATTTAGTTTTTTGTTAAGCTAATCTACCCATCTTTATGATTCAGCACTTTAATTCCATGCCCTAGCTTATTTGCTAGGGCTGCTACAAGCTTTTAACTTGTCCCACTTTCTCAGTATATACTGAGAATGAACTAGCAGTACCTTTGTACTACTAGCAGTACCTTGGATTTGCTTATTAGCTTAATTGAGCTTATTGGTTAATTCCAGTACACTATCTTGTTAATATTTGTTCATAATACTTGTACAAATCATATTTTATCTTTCTCTTTCAATGTGGAGCTTATTACAGGCTCTTTGAAGCCTCAATTCCATCCAAGTCAAGCTTATGCTTGACTGTCTAAACCATAAGCTTACATTTTATGCACTATCACTGTACAATTACCAAAAGCTTAACTTTGTTTCAGTCTATACAAGCCATAATAAGCTTAATTTAAGTTCTAATTAGTAATTTAGATCAAAAATCTAGTTTTCTATAGCTTTAGTCATTTTCAGCCCATAAACTGCCCATATAAGCTATAAATAAGCTCAGGCTTATTTAGACCTTCCCCTTGGTACTTTTGAACTCCACTTAGACCATATAGTGAGTTCCCAAAAGACTAGAACAACTGCACAAGAATTGCATACTAAAACAGTTAAGAAAACTCCACACTGAGCAGTTTTGCGTGTTTTTTAGAAACTTTGATGAATTTTCATTCACTGATCATAAGCTCTTATTAGCTAATTCTTTTTGATTATTAATCTCCACCAGCTCAGGTACATAGGGTATTTTTTGTTCGAATTTTGGAACTCTCTTAGACCTCGAAAATGGCCCTCGAATAGGGCCATTTTTGCCCTTTGCCTGCGATACAACAGCAGACCTCAACAAGCTCTAGCTTGTTGAGGGCTTTTAAGCTTAAAGCCTGAGCTTTTCCTAGTCCCTATAAGTAAATTAAGTATGCCTCAGTCCACTTTAGTTTTTCCCTTTAGCTTATAACTCATTTTAAAGCCTTTAGCTTAATTAGAAATTTTCTACGTTTTTTTTTAAAACCTTAAAACCACCCACTGTTGTGAAATAGCATTTTGAACTAGCCTATTTAGCTTATTTTAAAAATAGTTTCTTTTTAAAAGTTGTTTATATTTAGTTAAAAAGTTAATTTGTAAAAGAAAAATAAAAAAATAAAATAATCGCAAAAAAGTGTGGGGTGTGGGATTCGAACTCGCGACCTATCGGATAGTATAACATGCACACAACCACACCCCCTTCCCATCTGCTCTGGAGCACCAGTTCTGATATGGGAAGGGGATTAATTCCTTTTAACCTTGTTCTTTTTCGTATAGCTTATTTTCTTTTTCAGCTTATATTAGCTTATCCGCATAAGCTGTTTTGTCATTTTTATTTTTAATAAATCTGTAATCATGTAAAGTATTTACATAAAAAATTTCAGATTTTTTTGATCAGTTTTAGTATTTATTTCGTATTTTTATTTGTATAATAGTAATTAAATCATAATAAAAAATATAAAAGTCAAAAAAATATAATTCTTTTTTCTAAAATTTTCTTTTATCATATAGAACCTATAAAAAATAGATTTATACCCGTAGTGTTTATATTTCACAAATTTTACGTTTTTACTCGCGCACGTACATAGTTTTTAATAAAAACGCGCGTTTTTAGTTTTCTTTGTAGTTTTTGTATACGTAAGTCTTAGATAATCATTTTTATTACGTTTTTAGTCGTTTTTAATTATCTTTCACATTTTTTAGATAAAACTTACGTTTTAGGTTTTTAGATTTTCTTATTATTATAATAATAGCTTTGTAAATATAGTTTTTTATTTTATTTTCTTTTAATTTGCATTTAAGCCGTCAAGGCATGCAAATTCCCTCTTTGGGAATGTTTGTTTTTATTCGTTTTGTACGTTTACGTTTAAATTAAATTTAAACATACGTTTGTAAATCTTTCGCGTTTTTAGGTTTCTGATTGCACGTTTTTAACGATACAGCTGTGACAGAGCTATGACTATTCACATTCCAGTGTTAGTCAATCAGATTCCCGTTTTTGTATATTCCATATCATTTCAACACGCACATTCGTTATATTACACTTTACACACCTCGTTGGGACATAACGACCCGGGGATGCACTTTTCTGTACTCATGTACTTAACTCCCACGGATTTAAATTGCATTTTTCTCCCTTACGGTTCGACTTATATGGTTGACCATTCACAAGTGGTTGACTGATATAAAGATTACTGTTCGGGAGGAATCAAATTTTGGCGCCGCTGCCGGGGTGGTGTGGTGCGTATAATGAATTTGTGTTTTCTATCCCTTGTATATATTATAATATCATATTTCACTTCCAAAAACAATATAAAACACAAAAATATTTTCTTTTCTTTTGTATATATATATAAAAGATAAAAAACCAAAAATATTCCCCTTCCCTTATTATTCATAATTCTGTGAGTGGACCCCACTCCAATTTCTCACCCAATCTTTTCCCCATGAACCAATTAATTCGGGGTCGAGTCAAGCTAGCGACTCGGTTATCAAAAATAGTAGCTTCCTCATGAACCATTTAATTCGGGGCCGAGTCAAGCTAGCGACTCAGTTATCAAAAACAGTAGCACCATATGGGTTTTCACCCATGTTCCACCCAAGTGTGGGGGTGTGCCCCACATTTTGTATATAGATCTAAAAATATTTGAGAAAATTGTGTATATTAAAAAACAGAATAACTGTTGTGTTTACCCCACTTGGCTTAGAAATATTATCTTTTTACGTTCAAGGATTCGGCATAATAGCCGGGACTTTGAATATTGAGGACAATATTCAGTTCAAGTGTGGGGGGGGGGAAATTCTGGCGAATTTCATCAAAAATGTTCCATTTTAGTCCCTTTTTCCCCCAAAATGGCCAAATTAAAAATTTTTTTTTAGTGGAAGTACTATGTACTAAACACAACAAATGGTAATCAGTCCACCATGTCTAACCCACATAAGGATTGGCTAATCCAGGAGCAAACGACTCTTGGTAAAGATATCTCAAATCCATTTATGGCTTGCAATTTGCCCAAAATTGTATGGTATTCGACTCACCATATCCTAAAAAGTGAAGAGTTGACTAGCCCGCAAGGTTATGGCTTGTGGTAAAGGCAGTGGAAAAACCATGATTGGTAATCAGCTCACCAAAGATAATATTAATAATTTATCTAAGAGTTGGCTAGTCCAGAAGCAAACGGCTTTTGGTAAAGACGAATCAAATCCGTTTACAGCTTATGATTTGCTCAAAATCATTTGGTTATCAGTGTACCAAAGTTCTTACTTGAACTGAAACATTTGGCTACTCCAGAAGTAATGGCTTTAGGTAAAGAGATGAAATCCATTAATTTTTCATAAAAGATTGCTAGGGACTAGCAATAGTTTAGTGTGGGGGATTTGATATGTGTCTAAATACACATATATTTAGTATTAATTAAACCCACAAAACGACCAAAAACACACAAATGACTCACAAAATGGTACAAATATCATGAAAATGTGTTTTTATGTGATTCAGGTACAAAAGATTGAAAAACAAGTGAAAAATACACAAAGTTTACACAATTGTCATTTTCAGTCCCTGAAGTTTCATAATTTTACAAAACTAGTCCCTGAAGGTTTAAAATGATGAAAAGTCAACTTTAGTCCTTGGATAATCAAACATGTTCACAAACAATCCTTGGATGAAAGTTTTCTACAAATGGCAACTTTTACCCCTCAAAATCCAAAATTAACACAAATGGTCCTTAAAGTTTTAAAATGTTAAAATTATCAAATTTGGTCCTTGTGTTATTGTTTATTGGCAGGTTTAATCACTTGAAGGAAGTTTGGAAAGTGACAACTCACACCCTTCAACAATTCAGAAATTACAAAAAGGGTCCTTGTACAATAAAAAACCAAACCATACCCTTTTTATTAATAAATCCATAAACTAAACCCATCCAAACCTTATGAACCCCCTGAAACCAAAATGAACCCCCTGATACCCCATTTGAACCCCCTGACCAAAACCAACCCTTATAATAAAATACCAGGTTTGACCCGGTCAAACCCACCCTCTTTCTTCTCCTTCCTCACACAGCCCGCCAAAACCATACCACCCTCCACCTTGCCTGTTTCACCACCACACCTTTCTACCTCAACCCCCCAGCTGTATACCTACTCCACCACCTCATCCCTACCACCTACACCAGTAATAAATGCATTTCCCACCCAATTTCACCCAAAACCACCACTGCTACTATACCAGTCCCCTGTTTTGCATAAAACCTCTCCAACTTGGCTCTAAATATCTCAAATGTCCCCCACAACTCTCCACAAGACTCCACAATTCTTTAATTGCAATAAAAACTGCCCCAGCCACTTGTTCTACTTTTGGCGCCAAAAGTGAGTTTGACGGCTAGGATGAATTACAGACAATTAAAGGTCAAGATGAAGTGGGATTCACTCAGAGGTCGACAAGGAGTCCAAATGACTATAAATATCAAAAAAGAGGCAAAGAGAAGAGGTTACTTTTGGGTTAGCCAAAGTCAAGTAGTTTAGGACCAAATTAGTGTAGAAAAGTAGTGTAATGTTATTTCAGTTTAATTTAGTGTTTTCAGTTGTAATTTAGGGTTATTTTAAGTAATATTTTACTTCTGTATTGTAATAATATTAAGTAGTAATAAAATTTCAAGTTTTCATTTATCTTGTTGATTCGTATTAAATACCACAGTAGTTAGAATCAAGCAAAAACACCACACACCCTTTATATGAGCTTATTCAAGCTTAACATAGCTTGTTGTAAGCTTGTATTAGTGTTTATCTGTTCTATTCCAAGAAAACAAGAAAAGTAAAAAAAAAGTCAAACTGTGGTTCAATAAGCAGTTCTGAGGGGTAGAAGCTAATCTGGATGGCTTTTCTGGTTTCTAGCTTGTTGACAACAAGTTAGGAGTGGTTTTTGTTCCTTGGTCCTATGGTTCTCAGTCTTGATCACTTGTAAGCCTTTTATCCATATTTTTGCATTTCATAGCCTAGTCTTTAATATGCTTTAATTTTCATGTTTATATGTTTATTTGCTGTTTGTTAATGTTATTATAGCTTAATATTAGGTTCTTATGTTTTGGATTTGAATTATGCTTTGAATTCCAAATTGACTGTCCATAAGCTTGTTTTTGATAATCATAGGTCTAAAACATTTGTGACTACTTGTTTATGCTTAAAAGGGTCTGATTTGACACATTTTGATCCCTGGATTTGATGAAATTGGTTTACACAGGCTTTTGTTATGAAGATCTAAATTTAAGTTCATTAAAGGGTTGTTTGGATTAGATTGTTAATCTGTGTTATGGGCTTTATTAATGGTTGTTCTTGTTTGATGTATCATTTATAAGTCATAAGTAACTCATTTGAGCTTTGATAAAACAATAAAACATGGTAGATAGTCAAAATGACATTTGATTTTATATTACCTGTTAACTGTGAAGTCATTTGATCCCACAATCTTGCATATGTGTATAAATCTTGTTAATCTTTGTTTATTTCATGTTATTGTTGCATAATATTACGTATTGAGTCAGTAGTATAGGATCTAAATTCACCTTAGTCAACTTATTAGTGTTTTTGTAAAAAGTCAAATTCCTTTTTCTGCAAATATGCCCTGTGCAGGCAGTAGGCCTGCACATTTTTGATTTGTTAAGATTTAGCTTATGTAAATTCTTGTTTTGTGTTGCTCTTGTGGCTTGTCTGTTATGTTTATACTTGTTTTTCAGTTAGTAGCTTGTAGGATAGCTTAATTCACCTCTCCTTTTTGTTACAAAATAACTCACTTCACTGAAGCAAACAGGGAAGTGAGTGATTTTTCCTAAGTTCATTTAAGCCCTTATTGGAACCTGAGCTTGTGAATAATTGGCTTTTCAAAAGGCTAACCAGTCATACTCAGTGTCTCAATACTTGTGTAGCTTGTGTGAGCTTATTTGGTAAGTTAAATAGGAGCTTGTTGTTTGCCCATTCACAACAATTCACTGAGAATTCAGTGAATTTACACCATTTCCCTCAGCTCCTAAAAGCTCATTAGTGATCATGAGATTGTGTAATTTAGTTTTTTGTTAAGCTAATCTACCCATCTTTATGATTCAGCACTTTAATTCCATGCCCTAGCTTATTTGCTAGGGCTGCTACAAGCTTTTAACTTGTCCCACTTTCTCAGTATATACTGAGAATGAACTAGCAGTACCTTTGTACTACTAGCAGTACCTTGGATTTGCTTATTAGCTTAATTGAGCTTATTGGTTAATTCCAGTACACTATCTTGTTAATATTTGTTCATAATACTTGTACAAATCATATTTTATCTTTCTCTTTCAATGTGGAGCTTATTACAGGCTCTTTGAAGCCTCAATTCCATCCAAGTCAAGCTTATGCTTGACTGTCTAAACCATAAGCTCACATTTTATGCACTATCACTGTACAATTACCAAAAGCTTAACTTTGTTTCAGTCTATACAAGCCATAATAAGCTTAATTTAAGTTCTAATTAGTAATTTAGATCAAAAATCTAGTTTTCTATAGCTTTAGTCATTTTCAGCCCATAAACTGCCCATATAAGCTATAAATAAGCTCAGGCTTATTTAGACCTTCCCTTGGTACTTTTGAACTCCACTTAGACCATATAGTGAGTTCCCAAAAGACTAGAACAACTGCACAAGAATTGCATACTAAAACAGTTAAGAAAACTCCACACTGAGCAGTTTTGCGTGTTTTTTAGAAACTTTGATGAATTTTCATTCACTGATCATAAGCTCTTATTAGCTAATTCTTTTTGATTATTAATCTCCACCAGCTCAGGTACATAGGGTATTTTTTGTTCGAATTTTGGAACTCTCTTAGACCTCGAAAATGGCCCTCGAATAGGGCCATTTTTGCCCTTTGCCTGCGATACAACAGCAGACCTCAACAAGCTCTAGCTTGTTGAGGGCTTTTAAGCTTAAAGCCTGAGCTTTTCCTAGTCCCTATAAGTAAATTAAGTATGCCTCAGTCTACTTTAGTTTTTCCCTTTAGCTTATTTTAAAGCCTTTAGCTTAATTAGAAATTTTCTAAGTTTTTTTTTTTAAAAACCTTAAAACCACCCACTGTTGTGAAATAACATTTTGAACTAGCCTATTTAGCTTATTTTAAAAATAGTTTCTTTTTAAAAGTTGTTTATATTTAGTTAAAAAGTTAATTTGTAAAAGAAAAATAAAAAAATAAAATAATCGCAAAAAAGTGTGGGGTGTGGGATTCGAACTCGCGACCTATCGGATAGTATAACATGCACACAACCACACCCCCTTCCCATCTGCTCTGGAGCACCAGTTCTGATATGGGAAGGGGATTAATTCCTTTTAACCTTGTTCTTTTTCGTATAGCTTATTTTCTTTTTCAGCTTATATTAGCTTATCCGCATAAGCTGTTTTGTCATTTTTATTTTTAATAAATCTGTAATCATGTAAAGTATTTACATAAAAAATTTCAGATTTTTTTGATCAGTTTTAGTATTTATTTCGTATTTTTATTTGTATAATAGTAATTAAATCATAATAAAAAATATAAAAGTCAAAAAAATATAATTCTTTTTTCTAAAATTTTCTTTTATCATATAGAACCTATAAAAAATAGATTTATACCCGTAGTGTTTATATTTCACAAATTTTACGTTTTTACTCGCGCACGTACATAGTTTTTAATAAAAACGCGCGTTTTTAGTTTTCTTTGTAGTTTTTGTATACGTAAGTCTTAGATAATCATTTTTATTACGTTTTTAGTCGTTTTTAATTATCTTTCACATTTTTTAGATAAAACTTACGTTTTAGGTTTTTAGATTTTCTTATTATTATAATAATAGCTTTGTAAATATAGTTTTTTATTTTATTTTCTTTTAATTTGCATTTAAGCCGTCAAGGCATGCAAATTCCCTCTTTGGGAATGTTTGTTTTTATTCGTTTTGTATGTTTACGTTTAAATTAAATTTAAACATACGTTTGTAAATCTTTCGCGTTTTTAGGTTTCTGATTGCACGTTTTTAACGATACAGCTGTGACAGAGCTATGACTATTCACATTCCAGTGTTAGTCAATCAGATTCCCGTTTTTGTATATTCCATATCATTTCAGCACGCACATTCGTTATATTACACTTTACACACCTCGTTGGGACATAACGACCCGGGGATGCCCTTTTCTGTACTCATGTACTTAACTCCCACGGATTTAAATTGCATTTTTCTCCCTTACGGTTCGACTTGTATGGTTGACCATTCACAAGTGGTTGACTGATATAAAGATGACTGTTCGGGAGGAATCACGTACGTACTTCCCCAACTCTATAATCTCTTACTTCACTCCTATGTCGAGCCGGCTAAGAAGCTCCTAACACGGGATCACTAGAATTCGCTCATGCATTAAATACAACCATAATAACCTTAGTACGCATTGGTTCATGTTTCTTAAGACGTTCAAGCAAGTTACCGCATAGGAGGTTAGCCAGTTTTCTTAAGCCTAACATCGATAAACAATCATCCAATACAATTAATAACACACCAACAACCAATAATCAATAGTTAGGTTTCATTAGATCTAAGCAAACACAAGATAAATCTAGCCTAGCATGTTAAATAAAAGACAAGAACAAGATATAATCAAACAACACATAGACATATTGAATGATTAATTGATTACTTATCTTCAATTGAACATGGGAGATCCAAGGGTATGAAACCCTTAAAAATGGCAGAAAAATCATCTTAGTGTTTCTCCTCACAAAGTTGCACACTAATAACTAAAAATTATGAAAATATATATAGGAAAACAGATCTGACGGCGTCACGTTATAGAGCGTGACGCCGTCACCTCGCCGCGGTTAGGGTTTCTTGATAGCCTTCTTGACGCCGTCCCCTTTTAATCCTCCAAAATCCTCTCTAGCGCGTCAAGGGTTGACGGCGTCACACTGGGGCTTGACGCCGTCACAGGTACTATTCCAGCAGATTTAGAGACTTTTTCGTTTTCTTCACTTTTATGCTCCAAAAACGTCCAAAATGCTTCCTTTTCCAAATTTCATCTCCAAAGTACCTAAAATGACAAAAGGAACGATTTAGGGCAATATTTGATCAAATAAATACGATTTAGGGCTTAAATGACCCCCAAATTGTAAAACTGCTAGTGCGTTATACACCAAGTTGTGTTTGTCTGATGCACTAACAGTTGAGCTTATCTGTCTATGTAGTTAACATATTGTTTGTCTGATGCAGCTATTTTAGTTTTTATCATGCAGTTGATTTAATAAAAATGATGCAGTAGGTGTAAAACAATGATTTTTTTTATTTATTCATTTTCTATATTTCAATTCTTATTAAAAGTTATTAAAGTTATATGCGTTAAACATACAGATGTTCAAGTTGTTCGGGTGAAGGATCATGTTGGTTTTTATACTTGTGATGATAAAGGAAATAGGACTTGGTATCCTGATATTGATATTGGTGACAAACCTTTGGAATGTTGTAAGTTTGTTTCTATAGAACAAACATATAATTTCTATAAGGATTATGGTAAAAGGGCATGTTTTGATGTTAGAAAGGGTGGACACTATAAACCTAAACGTGGCGAAGACCCAAACTTGAAGTGGTTTTTATGCTCGAGAGAAGGTACAAATGAACCCGTTGAAAAGGATGTTATGTCTTAAAATAGTGAGGTTACTATTGAAAATAGTGAGGTTGCTGTTGAAAATGTGAATGAAAAGAAGAAAAGGAATCGAGGTTCTTTTAGATGCGGTTGTTTAGCTAAAATTCGCATTAAGAAGATTGAAGGAAATTTATACGAAGTATATACTTTTGTAGAAGGGCATAACTATCCTCTTGTTGCTGAAAAGGATATGATATTTATGAAGAGCTCACGGGATTTGGGATACACGAAACAACATTTTTTGTTTCAAGCATCAAATGCTAATTTTGGTCCTTCTACGGGTTTTAAGTTGTTGAAACAGATGTGTGGTGGTTTTGATAGAGTTGGTGCTACTGTAGATGATTGTAAGAATCAAAAGAAGAAAATAAACTTGTTTATTGGCGATAGAGATGCACAGATGGCTGTTGAAAAACTGTTAAGCAGAAAGATGCATTCACCAGGCTTTTATGTGAGTTATAAAACAGGTGATGCAGCTAATTTTTGTGGTTTGATGCACTTGAATTTCACGATAATTATTATCAGTTTCTTAACATTTTTTTTATTTGTAGGCAATGATGATAAGTTGGTTGGGCTTTTTTGGGCTGATGAACAAGCTATAAAAGACTATGCCACTTTTGGTGATATTATCTCATTTGATGCTACTTTTCGATTAAATAAGTATGTTATCTTACTTTTATCAAAAAAAATTAATAGATTCAGTTGTTTGTGTATAAAATGATACAGTAGTTTTTGGCAAATGTATAAAATGCAGTAGATTTCATAAATTTATTTCTTATACATTTATTTCTTATAATAGTATGATTCACTGTTGCATAGTTTTTTTTAATTTTTGAGCTTTTTGAATAACAGAACATCATGTTGTGTTGGTGACGTTTGTGTTTGAGAATGATGCAATAGATATAATAGTTGATTAAACTCATTAATCAGCTAAAACACACACATGTCTCCAGAACATCATGTTGTGTTGGTGACGTTTGTGTTTGAGCTGATCGATGAGTTCAATCAACTGCATCAGCTTTAATAATCATTAATTGAAATGTTTCTAGCTTGAAATGTTTCCCACTGAATGGAAAATGTGGTGAATGTGAGTAGATGAATGAATTTAAGTATTTGATAATTTTATTTGAAGATAAGAAAGAGATAAGAATGTGTGTTGTAGATGAAAGACTGGAATGACTTTTCTTATATAGAGATAAGATAGGTTCATGTATTTGAAGATAAGAAAGGTGCAGTTATTTGAAGATATGTTAGAGATTAGAATGTGTGGTGTAGATGAAAAATTGGTATGGATTTTGTGATAAAGATAAGATACTTTATAGTATTTGAAGATAAGAAAACAATAAATATTTTTATATTATAAAGTGAAATGTGTGAAAGTATTTGAAGATAAGAAATATAAAATTATGTGCAAGTTGCTTCTCTAGTAGATTTTACATTTAGATTGAGATGCAGTAGATTTTACATTGAGATGCAGTAGGTTTTACATTGAGATGCAATAGATTTTACATTGAGATGCAGAAGATTTTACATTGATATACAAAAGCACCAGTTTGTATTTTTAGTATTGCATAAATTTATATGATTTAGTATTGCATTCGATTTAGTATTGCACCAGTTCATCACAATTTATATGATTTAGTATTGCATTCGATTTGTATTAACATTATTAAAATCTAGGTACAAGATGGTATTTGTTCCTTTTACCGGTATTAATCACCACAACCGTTGTATTACTTTTGCCTCGGGTTTACTCTCTGATGAGACTGTTGGTGCTTATAAGTGGTTGCTTGATGAATTCAAAAACGCTTTTGGTAAAGATCCAAATGTCGTTATTACCGATCAAGATCCGTCTATGAAAATTGCTATTCCAGAATGCTTTCCTAATACAACACACCGTTTGTGCATGTGGCATATCATGCAAAAATTGATGAAAAATGTATTTCTATTCTTCAAACAATTTTATAAATAATGATGCAGTAGATCATAAAATTTTGATGCAGTAGATTATATTAATTAATGAGCTATGATCACATTCTTATCTCTTTATCATAAATGCTCTGTTTTGGCAGGTAGGGACTGCAATCTGTAGTAATAAGACAGATTTCAAAAGAAGAATATGTGATATTGTTTGGACTGATCAGATTTTACCCGTAGAATTTGAAAGAGAGTGGCAATGTATGATCAACGACTTTAAACTTGATGATAATAAGTGGTTATCAGACATGTTTGAAATGAGGGAAAGATGGATACCTGCATACCTACGTGATGAGCCTATGGCAGGCCTCATGCGTACTACTTCTAGGTCAGAAAGTGAAAACCACTTTTTTGGTAAATGGACAAGTCCTCATCTGACTCTAGTTGAATTTTTAAGTCATTATGATACGGCTATCGAGTATCAAAGGTATATTGAGCGTAAAAATGATCATGACTCAAGATATAGGAAACCAGTACTCAAAACGGATCTTCAGTTGGAGAAAGAAGCAAATGTATTTTATACTCAAACTGTATTCTACGATGTTCAAGATGAGATTTATTCTTTATATTCTCATTGTATGTCGGTAAATATTTTGCAAATTGATGACGTTGAGAAATATTCTATTCGTGATATGCAAGTTGATAACCGAATCAGGGGTGAAAACAACTTTGTTGTTTATCAGGTATGTCTTGAAACCATAATTTTTTATTTAGTTTATTTATATGATTCAGTGCATCATGGTGTTAATTGTGTTAGATTTAGTACATCATAGTAAAAACACGCAATGTATAGTCATTTCTAGTGCAGCACAGTAGTGAATTGTACTGCATCATTGAATGTTTTTTAAGTATGTTGAATGTTTTTCTTTTAAATGTTTTTCAGGTTGATTTTTGTAAATCTAAAATGGAAGTTAAATGTAGCTATAAGCACTACGAGGCATATGGTCTTCTTTGTCGGCACATCTTTTATGTGTTAAGAATGAACAATATTAAAGAATTCCCTCGGAAATACTTGAACAAACGGTGGTTAAAGAATGCTAAGTCTTTCAATTCTGTAGTTACTAGAGTTAATGTTGAATCAGGTTCAAGCTTGCAGAGTGAAGTTTTTGATTTATATGAGATCTTTGAATCAACAGTTGATCGTTTGGTTCACAACATGGACAAGTTAAAGATATACAAAGAGCAAATGAATGAGTTGTTGGCTAAATCTAAAATTGATGTTCCAGTAATACCAAAGATCAATTCGAAAGATGTTATGAGTTCAATTCTCGGTGTCAAGGAGCCGACAAAGAAATTGTATATAAATAATCCAGATCAGAGTGCAAATAAAGGGACTGGTGTTCATTCAAGGTGGAAGTCATCATATGAAAAAGAAAAAGAAGAAAGTGATTAGAGGAGGACATGTGGTATATGTGGAAGAAAGGATGGACATAATTCGAGAACATGTACAAGAGAACCGCTGCAACCATCCAAGAAAATTAAGAAAACAGTGCAGCCGACAAGGACTGGTCTGAGAAAATCCAAGAAAAATTCATCATCATTTCAGTAATTTTTTAAAGAGAAAATTCCCAAAATAGGCCAAAACTTTTGGCCTATTTCAAGAGGAAGCCACAAACCTCATCTATTTCCCATTTTGTCCACGCTCGACCGCTTGACTGCTCGACCCCATAAAACTAGCGACACGTGTCATTCCTTTTTTATTTTATTAATATATTTCAGGCCCACGGTAGTACATATAAAGATATTGTCAGAATCTTAGTTATTGTACACCTTTTGTACTTTATTAAAAGTCAATGCTCGACTGACGGCGCTCGACCGGGTGATGCTCGACCGGGTGATGCTCGACCGGCTGCGTACTTTTTGTCCTTGAAAAAGTAAAAAGGTGTCAGAAAATCTTGTACTTTAGATTCATTTTGTACTCTCCAAATCTTTTGGATAGATTTGGTTTGTACCTATTTTATTATTTTTTTTTTATTATTTTTTTTTTCATTCGACTAATCTCATAATTTTTTTCAAAAAACACACACATACATTTACTCACTTCACACCGTGACAAATAATTTACTAACACTATCAGGCAACCTAACTTCCTTTTCGTTGGGATACGTGCAACCGATCCATCAAGCAAATCTATCAACAACCGATCTAACAACCGATCGCCAGAAAACTATCAAGCAACCATTCCTCATGGATGATATACAAGTAAGTAAATCGATCTAATTACTATTTAGGATTATGATGAAGCGAAAAGTGTACCTGATGCGTGGTTTTGCGACCTTACAACAGGTTTTACCTCTCGAGGGATCTCAAGAGGCTTGCAATCCCCACCAGGCAGTGTACCTGACCGATGTAGTATAGTGTAGTGGCAAGTACCGGGGGATTGATCGTTCTCTAGAGGAATAGTGTCGTTAGGATTGAAAAACTACTCTAATAGGTCTAAGGGTGAGGGAAGATTCTTTTTGTAT
The DNA here is from genome assembly GCA_021014915.2 of Artemisia tridentata subsp. tridentata. Taxonomy (NCBI): domain Eukaryota; kingdom Viridiplantae; phylum Streptophyta; class Magnoliopsida; order Asterales; family Asteraceae; genus Artemisia; species Artemisia tridentata. The sequence goes on from CP139506.1 coordinate 362,920,535, forward strand.
TTTTATATTTTTATGAAAGCAAGTAAAATCTCGGGTTTGAAGGAGTGGGCGGAATTAGTTGCTAGTCAACTAACCCAAATAACTACAATTGCAAATAAAATAAAATAACTGAAAATAAAAAGGTTGTGGAACTTATATGGAGAGAAATGTGTTTACTTAGATTTCCTTACTCCCTAACTATTTTTTACCTGTTGATTAGTGTGTATTAATTGCGTGGATGACGGGTGTATTCCTTAATACCAATCGTGGGGTGGCGTACGTACTTCCCCAACTCTATAAGCTCCTACTTCACTCCTATGTCGAGCCGGCTAAGAAGCTCCTAACATGGGATCACTAGAATTCGCTCATGCATTAAATACAACCATAATAACCTTAGTACGCATTGGTTCATGTTTCTTAAGACGTTCAAGCAAGTTACCGTATAGGAGGTTAGCCAGTTTTCTTAAGCCTAACATCGATAAACAATCATCCAATACAATTAATAACACACCAACAACCAATAATCAATAGTTAGGTTTCATTAGATCTAAGCAAAGACAAGATAAATCTAGCCTAGCATGTTAAATAAAAGACAAGAACAAGATATAATCAAACAACACATAGACATATTGAATGATTAATTGATTACTAATATTCAATTGAACATGGGAGATCCAAGGGTATGAAACCCTTAAAAATGGCAGAAAAATCGTCTTAGTGTTTCTCCTCACAAAGTTGCACACTAATGACTAAAAATTATGAAAATATATATAGGAAAACAGATCTGACGGCATCACGTTATAGAGCGTGACGCCATCACCTCGCCGCGGTTAGGGTTTCTTGATGGCCTTCTTGACGCCGTCCCCTTTTAATCCTCCAAAATCCTCTCTGGCGCGTCAAGGGTTGACGGCGTCACACTGGGGCTTGACGCCGTCACAGGTACTATTCCAGCAAATTTAGAGACTTTGTCGTTTTCTTCACTTTTATGCTCCAAAAACGTCCAAAATGCTTCCTTTTCCAAATTTCTTCTCCAAAGTACCTAAAATGACAAAAGGAACGATTTAGGGCAATATTTGATCAAATAAATACGATTTAGGGCTTAAATGACCCCCTAAAAGCGGTACACTTTTCGCTTCATCAAATACCCTTACACTTGAGATTTGCTTGTCCTCAAGCAAATGCGCTTTTATTCTAATCAAAATACAAGTTAGGGGTCATTTAACGCTAATATAAAAGTAATTACAACAAATAGTCGTTCCACTTTAATCATAATAAGCACGGAGATTACAGACTAGCACCTCACAAGTAGTGTTTAGATACTCACATCTCTCAGGTGTCATAAAAGTATATCTCATAAATGAAAATGGATAATATCTCTCACTACCTGTCATAGCAAATAGATTACCATAGGCTTGGGAAAGGATCAAAAACCTCCTCCACTAGGCGTAAGCACCTAAGATAAACTATCAAAGAGGGCTTTTAAACGGGTTATAACGTTAGGTGTAGGGATATGATAAACACGGTTTTGTTGGATAAAGGATATTTTACTGGTGGCGAGTTAAAGATCTTGATTAATTACATGTACAATATGGCGTTGCTAAGCCAAGACTAGACTCGACTTAAGCTAATGAAAGAAAATAACAAAAAGATAAAATAAACATAAAATGAAACGGGATGGTAGTCCGTATTTTTTATTTATTTATTTATTTTTAATACATCGTAGGGGGGTTGTATCCCCCTTACACTTGAACTTTTACATAACTTTACAATTAACTATTCTAATGACTCGAATTAAGATAATCGAAACACTTGGAGTACTTTTTAAAATATTTAGCACATATGGGGGTAATAATGTTGTTCTTCCCCATTACTCCATTACACTAGTACTTTACCCATGAGTCCCAATCGTCCCAAAACAATATGTACAAGGATATGACTCGACTTAGCAACCATGTAATCAATTAGATAATTAACTTGGGGTTTAAACAAATGTTGTCACAATAATGCACTAAAAATGAGTGCATACAAGGTAGGCTAAGGCGATTTGGGTGTACATTTAAGTGGGGTGTAAACAAATTCTTACTTTAAGTAAAATGCTTAAAGTTAGAAACGAAAAGATAGGCTCTGAGGGGTGTACTAGGGGTATCGTGTACTAAAAATGAGTACAACGCAAAGGGTGTGGGAGAATTACTTGACCAATGTAGCCAATGTAATTATAACAAAAACACAGGTGTAAAACAATGGGTTAATCCTAATACCTCTTATCATGTAGTAAATCTAACTACACGAATGTAGTCTCACTTGTGGCCTCAAAATGGTCCTAACGCAAGTTCTAGAATCTAAGTGCTACCGGTACACACATCATAGCATAAATGATTTTCCTACCAATTCTAGGGGCGAACCTCACATATTTGGGGGTGGAAAATTTTTAGTGGTACGGTTTTGTGCTAGTCATATAACTCCTATCCGTGAGACGCTCATTAAGACCAAAGTTTCACTCCTATATGTTGTAAAAAAATTTAAATTTGGCACTAAAATTGCCCTAACGAGTATTTATCTTAGTTTTATTACACATCTACCATCAAACAAACAAAAATCAAGTGCAATTGTATTCTCTAAGGTATCATCATTTACCCTCCCCTTACACTTAAGCTGAACATTGTCCCCAATGTTCATTCAAAGGATGTAAAAGTAAATAAGGTAAAAGAATGAAAACAAATACTCCCCTGATTCGTTCGATGTGGATAATCCGGTAACATGGTTAAATCCTCCTCCAAGAAAATGAACGTTGAAAGCTTCCCTTCCGAAATATAAATCATCTTCTTGTCCAATATAACTTGTTAAACCTGAGAAAACAAACACAAAAAACCCAAAGCATCAACCTGAACAAAGAAAACTCACAACTAGATGTAATTCCAGACTTAGAAATAAAAACAAAACGATTAAAGATATAATGCTTGTAGAATGAATATTTGCAGATTTCCTGGAGTTTATAAAACTAAAGATTTAACAAAAACTTTATGACTCCGGTAGAAAAACAAAACTTGCAAAATTTCCAGAATTTTACACTTGACGCCGTCAGGTGTTAACCTTGACGCCGTCAGTAGTGACCTGCAGAAATTTTATGGTTAGTTTCCGGAAAATTTCTAGAAAAACTTATGCCTCACTTCCTGGAAATCCTGCAAAATATTCATTATGACTCGATACAAGCATTTGACTCTAACAATTACTAGTATGCATGCTCATTTAATATTGTTGTGATTCATGTTCAATCTTGTTCTTGTAAACAAATTTGGATTCCCTTACACTTATCTTTTGCAAAATACCTTTATATGTAGTTAAGACGAAGTTAAAAACAAAATAAAGCATTTTCACAATTTACTTTGAAACATGAGCACAAACAATAACAATTAAACTTGCATACGGAAACAAATAAAATCAAACAAACAAACAAATAAAGCTTGGGTTGCCTCCCAAGAAGTGCTTATTTTTGTTCGAGTCACGAGCCTGACTCTACCCTTATTTAACGGAAATAGGGGAGGTTTTCCCTACACTTAGGATTAAGTGCGGGTGGAAGTAGTGATACACACCCTTAGGGTGGAAATATGCCACGTGAGGTGAAGGGGGTGAGTGAATGGCTTCCTTCATCCTAAAACTACCCGGATAATATTGGTTTATGGGTGGGTCGGTTCCTCTTTTGTCTCCTAGATGTAAATCTAAGGATGAAAAGTTGTGTAAAGGTTGAGGTTCCGGCTCATCAACACTAGGAAATTACCTAGAACTAAGAGTAAGGTCATCACTAAAAGTGTTCAAACCTATATCCTCTAGTTGTGCTTGGTCCAAGGGTTCTACCTCCATCGGGATTCCTAAAGTCTCTTCTACTTCTTCTGGGTAAGTCACGGGCGGTGTGGGTGCCTCAAATGATGGTTGAGTATTTTGTGGGCTTATGGTGTTTACCTCATCATTCCACGTGTCAAGATCACCTATATCCTCATCAATTGTTTTCTTAGGTAGTGATGATAACAAAGCTAGCGCTTCATCCAACTTATGGTTTATTGCTTCGGCTCTATCCACAATTCCTTGGAAAACTAGGTCGCTTTTCCTATTGGCCTCACTAAGATGAGATCCTAAACATGGAGGTTGTTCATAAGAATCTATCCTAGGTGAAGGCTTATATGATTCATAGGTGTCTCTAAATGAGGTATTTTGAACTCCTTGGTGTTCTAGCCACTCAACCATATCTTGCAATCTTAGAAGTCTAAGTGAAAAGTCCATTTGAAGCAAATTACAAACAAAATCACAAAGAAAAGATAGACTACGAGAAAGCTACAAAATAAAAAGAAAAAAATCTCACTTGATAGGAATCTTGTGAGTAGACCTAATAAAAATAAAATTTCAACCTAAGCAATAACTACTCCCCGGCAACGGCGCCAAAAACTTGATGCGTGGTTTTGCGACCTTACAACAGGTTTTACCTCTCGAGGGATCTCAAGAGGCTTGCAATCCCCACCAGGCAGTGTACCTAACCGATGTAGTATAGTGTAGTGGCAAGTACCGGGGGATTGATCGTTCTCTAGGTGAATAGTGTCGTTAGGATTGAAAAACTACTCTAATAGGTCTAAGGGTGAGGGAAGATTCTTTTTGTATTTTTATATTTTTATGAAAGCAAGTAAAATCTCGGGTTTGAAGGAGTGGGCGGAATTAGTTGCTAGTCAACTAACCCAAATAACTACAATTGCAAATAAAATAAAATAACTGAAAATAAAAAGGTAGTGGAACTTATATGGAGAGAAATGTGTTTACTTAGATTTCCTTACTCCCTAACTATTTTTTACCGGTTGATTAGTGTGTATTAATTGCGTGGATGACGGGTGTATTCCTTAATACCAATCGTGGGGTGGCGTACTGATATGTGTCTAAATACACATATATTTAGTATTAATTAAACCCACAAAACGACCAAAAACACACAAATGACTCACAAAATGGTACAAATATCATGAAAATGTGTTTTTATGTGATTCAGGTACAAAAGATTGAAAAACAAGTGAAAAATACACAAAGTTTACACAATTGTCATTTTCAGTCCCTGAAGTCTCACAATTTTACAAAACTAGTCCCTGAAGGTTTAAAATGATGAAAAATCAACTTTAGTCCTTGGATAATCAAACATGTTCACAAACAATCCTTGGATGAAAGTTTTCTACAAATGGCAACTTTTACCCCTCAAAATCCAAAATTAACACAAATGGTCCTTAAAGTTTTAAAATGTTAAAATTATCAAATTTGGTCCTTGTGTTATTGTTTATTGGCAGGTTTAATCCCTTGAAGGAAGTTTGGAAAGTGACAACTCACACCCTTCAACAATTCAGAAATTACAAAAAGGGTCCTTGTACAATAAAAAACCAAACCATACCCTTTTTATTAATAAATCCATAAACTAAACCCATCCAAACCTTATGAACCCCCTGAAACCAAAATGAACCCCCTGATACCCCATTTGAACCCCCTGACCAAAACCAACCCTTATAATAAAATACCAGGTTTGACCCGGTCAAACCCACCCTCTTTCTTCTCCTTCCTCACACAGCCCGCCAAAACCATACCACCCTCCACCTTGCCTGTTTCACCACCACACCTTTCCACCTCAACCCCCCAGCTGTATACCTACTCCACCACCTCATCCCTACCACCTACACCAGTAATAAATGCATTTCCCACCCAATTTCACCCAAAACCACCACTGCTACTATACCAGTCCCCTGTTTTGCATAAAACCTCTCCAACTTGGCTCTAAATATCTCAAATGTCCCCCACAACTCTCCACAAGACTCCACAATTCTTTAATTGCAATAAAAACTGCCCCAGCCACTTGTTCTACTTTTGGCGCCAAAAGTGAGTTTGACGGCTAGGATGAATTACAGACAATTAAAGGTCAAGATGAAGTGGGATTCACTCAGAGGTCGACAAGGAGTCCAAATGACTATAAATATCAAAGAAGAGGCAAAGAGAAGAGGTTACTTTTGGGTTAGCCAAAGTCAAGTAGTTTAGGACCAAATTAGTGTAGAAAAGTAGTGTAATGTTATTTCAGTTTAATTTAGTGTTTTCAGTTGTAATTTAGGGTTATTTTAAGTAATATTTTACTTCTGTATTGTAATAATATTAAGTAGTAATAAAATTTCAAGTTTTCATTTATCTTGTTGATTCGTATTAAATACCACAGTAGTTAGAATCAAGCAAAAACACCACACACCCTTTATATGAGCTTATTCAAGCTTAACATAGCTTGTTGTAAGCTTGTATTAGTGTTTATCTGTTCTATTCCAAGAAAACAAGAAAAGTAAAAAAAAAGTCAAACTGTGGTTCAATAAGCAGTTCTGAGGGGTAGAAGCTAATCTGGATGGCTTTTCTGGTTTCTAGCTTGTTGACAACAAGTTAGGAGTGGTTTTTGTTCCTTGGTCCTATGGTTCTCAGTCTTGATCACTTGTAAGCCTTTTATCCATATTTTTGCATTTCATAGCCTAGTCTTTAATATGCTTTAATTTTCATGTTTATATGTTTATTTGCTGTTTGTTAATGTTATTATAGCTTAATATTAGGTTCTTATGTTTTGGATTTGAATTATGCTTTGAATTCCAAATTGACTGTCCATAAGCTTATTTTTGATAATCATAGGTCTAAAACATTTGTGACTACTTGTTTATGCTTAAAAGGGTCTGATTTGACACATTTTGATCCCTGGATTTGATGAAATTGGTTTACACAGGCTTTTGTTATGAAGATCTAAATTTAAGTTCATTAAAGGGTTGTTTGGATTAGATTGTTAATCTGTGTTATGGGCTTTATTAATGGTTGTTCTTGTTTGATGTATCATTTATAAGTCATAAGTAACTCATTTGAGCTTTGATAAAACAGTAAAACATGGTAGATAGTCAAAATGACATTTGATTTTATATTACCTGTTAACTGTGAAGTCATTTGATCCCACAATCTTGCATATGTGTATAAATCTTGTTAATCTTTGTTTATTTCATGTTATTGTTGCATAATATTACGTATTGAGTCAGTAGTATAGGATCTAAATTCACCTTAGTCAACTTATTAGTGTTTTTGTAAAAAGTCAAATTCCTTTTTCTGCAAATATGCCCTGTGCAGGCAGTAGGCCTGCACATTTTTGATTTGTTAAGATTTAGCTTATGTAAATTCTTGTTTTGTGTTGCTCTTGTGGCTTGTCTGTTATGTTTATACTTGTTTTTCAGTTAGTAGCTTGTAGGATAGCTTAATTCACCTCTCCTTTTTGTTACAAAATAACTCACTTCACTGAAGCAAACAGGGAAGTGAGTGATTTTTCCTAAGTTCATTTAAGCCCTTATTGGAACCTGAGCTTGTGAATAATTGGCTTTTCAAAAGGCTAACCAGTCATACTCAGTGTCTCAATACTTGTGTAGCTTGTGTGAGCTTATTTGGTAAGTTAAATAAGAGCTTGTTGTTTGCCCATTCACAACAATTCACTGAGAATTCAGTGAATTTACACCATTTCCCTCAGCTCCTAAAAGCTCATTAGTGATCATGAGATTGTGTAATTTAGTTTTTTGTTAAGCTAATCTACCCATCTTTATGATTCAGCACTTTAATTCCATGCCCTAGCTTATTTGCTAGGGCTGCTACAAGCTTTTAACTTGTCCCACTTTCTCAGTATATACTGAGAATGAACTAGCAGTACCTTTGTACTACTAGCAGTACCTTGGATTTGCTTATTAGCTTAATTGAGCTTATTGGTTAATTCTAGTACACTATCTTGTTAATATTTGTTCATAATACTTGTACAAATCATATTTTATCTTTCTCTTTCAATGTGGAGCTTATTACAGGCTCTTTGAAGCCTCAATTCCATCCAAGTCAAGCTTATGCTTGACTGTCTAAACCATAAGCTTACATTTTATGCACTATCACTGTACAATTACCAAAAGCTTAACTTTGTTTCAGTCTATACAAGCCATAATAAGCTTAATTTAAGTTCTAATTAGTAATTTAGATCAAAAATCTAGTTTTCTATAGCTTTAGTCATTTTCAGCCCATAAACTGCCCATATAAGCTATAAATAAGCTCAGGCTTATTTAGACCTTCCCCTTGGTACTTTTGAACTCCACTTAGACCATATAGTGAGTTCCCAAAAGACTAGAACAACTGCACAAGAATTGCATACTAAAACAGTTAAGAAAACTCCACACTGAGCAGTTTTGCGTGTTTTTTAGAAACTTTGATGAATTTTCATTCACTGATCATAAGCTCTTATTAGCTAATTCTTTTTGATTATTAATCTCCACCAGCTCAGGTACATAGGGTATTTTTTGTTCGAATTTTGGAACTCTCTTAGACCTCGAAAATGGCCCTCGAATAGGGCCATTTTTGCCCTTTGCCTGCGATACAACAGCAGACCTCAACAAGCTCTAGCTTGTTGAGGGCTTTTAAGCTTAAAGCCTGAGCTTTTCCTAGTCCCTATAAGTAAATTAAGTATGCCTCAGTCCACTTTAGTTTTTCCCTTTAGCTTATAACTCATTTTAAAGCCTTTAGCTTAATTAGAAATTTTCTACGTTTTTTTTTTTAAAACCTTAAAACCACCCACTGTTGTGAAATAGCATTTTGAACTAGCCTATTTAGCTTATTTTAAAAATAGTTTCTTTTTAAAAGTTGTTTATATTTAGTTAAAAAGTTAATTTGTAAAAGAAAAATAAAAAAATAAAATAATCGCAAAAAAGTGTGGGGTGTGGGATTCGAACTCGCGACCTATCGGATAGTATAACATGCACACAACCACACCCCCTTCCCATCTGCTCTGGAGCACCAGTTCTGATATGGGAAGGGGATTAATTCCTTTTAACCTTGTTCTTTTTCGTATAGCTTATTTTCTTTTTCAGCTTATATTAGCTTATCCGCATAAGCTGTTTTGTCATTTTTATTTTTAATAAATCTGTAATCATGTAAAGTATTTACATAAAAAATTTCAGATTTTTTTGATCAGTTTTAGTATTTATTTCGTATTTTTATTTGTATAATAGTAATTAAATCATAATAAAAAATATAAAAGTCAAAAAAATATAATTCTTTTTTCTAAAATTTTCTTTTATCATATAGAACCTATAAAAAATAGATTTATACCCGTAGTGTTTATATTTCACAAATTTTACGTTTTTACTCGCGCACGTACATAGTTTTTAATAAAAACGCGCGGTTTTTAGTTTTCTTTGTAGTTTTTGTATACGTAAGTCTTAGATAATCATTTTTATTACGTTTTTAGTCGTTTTTAATTATCTTTCACATTTTTTAGATAAAACTTACGTTTTAGGTTTTTAGATTTTCTTATTATTATAATAATAGCTTTGTAAATATAGTTTTTTATTTTATTTTCTTTTAATTTGCATTTAAGCCGTCAAGGCATGCAAATTCCCTCTTTGGGAATGTTTGTTTTTATTCGTTTTGTACGTTTACGTTTAAATTAAATTTAAACATACGTTTGTAAATCTTTCGCGTTTTTAGGTTTCTGATTGCACGTTTTTAACGATACAGCTGTGACAGAGCTATGACTATTCACATTCCAGTGTTAGTCAATCAGATTCCTGTTTTTGTATATTCCATATCATTTCAACACGCACATTCGTTATATTACACTTTACACACCTCGTTGGGACATAACGACCCGGGGATGCACTTTTCTGTACTCATGTACTTAACGTCCCAGGATTTAAATTGCATTTTTCTCCCTTACGGTTCGACTTATAGTTGACCATATCCTTGGTTGACTAATAAAGTTGACTGTTTGGGAGAATCAAATTTTGGCGCCGTTTGCCGGGGGTGTGGTGCGTATAATGATATTATTGTATTTTTTCTATACCTCCTTGTTAAAATAGTTTATAATATTTCATATTTTCACCGTTCCAAAAACATATATAAAACACAAAACAATAGTTTTACTTTTCATTTCTTGTATATATATATAAAAATAAAAAAAACAAAAAATATATCCCCTTTCCCCCTTATTATTCATAATTCTGTGAGTGGTCCCCACTCCATTTCTCACCCAATCTTTTCCCCATGAACCAATTAATTCGGGGCGAGTCAAGCTAGCGACTCGGGTATCAAAAAAGTAGCTTCCTCATGAACCAATTTAATTCGGGGCGAGTCAAGCTAGCGACTCAGTAATCAAAAACAGTAGCACCATATGGGTTTTCACCCATGTTCCACCCTAAGTGTGGGGGTTGCCCCACATTTTGTATATAGATCTAAAAATATTTGAGAAAATTGTGTATACTAAAAAACAGAATAACTGTTGTGTTTACCCCACTTGGCTTAGAAATATTATCTTTTTACGTTCAAGGATTCGGCATAATAGCCGGGACTTTGAATATTGAGGACAATATTCAGTTCAAGTGTGGGGGGGGGGGGGGAAATTCTGGCGAATTTCATCAAAAATGTTCCATTTTAGTCCCTTTTTCCCCCAAAATGGCCAAATTTAAATTTTTTTTTTAGTGGAAGTACTATGTACTAAACACAACAAATGGTAATCAGTCCACCATGTCTAACCCACATAAGGATTGGCTAATCCAGGAGCAAACGGCTCTTGGTAAAGATATCTCAAATCCATTTATGGCTTGCAATTTGCCCAAAATTGTATGGTATTCGACTCACCATATCCTAAAAAGTGAAGAGTTGACTAGCCCGCAAGGTTATGGCTTGTGGTAAAGGCAGTGAAAAACCATGATTGGTAATCAGCTCACCAAAGATAATATTAATAATTTATCTAAGAGTTGGCTAGTCCAGAAGCAAACGGCTTTTGGTAAAGACAATCAAATCCGTTTACAGCTTATGGTTTGCTCAAAATCATTTGGTTATCATTGTACCAAAGTTCTTACTTGAACTGAAACATTTGGCTACTCCAGAAGTAATGGCTTTGGTAAAGAGTGAAATCCATTAATTTTTCATAAAAGATTGCTAGGGACTAGCAATAGTTTAGTGTGGGGGATTTGATATGTGTCTAAATACACATATATTTAGTATTAATTAAACCCACAAAACGACCAAAAACACACAAATGACTCACAAAATGGTACAAATATCATGAAAATGTGTTTTTATGTGATTCAGGTACAAAAGATTGAAAAACAAGTGAAAAATACACAAAGTTTACACAATTGTCATTTTCAGTCCCTGAAGTTTCATAATTTTACAAAACTAGTCCCTGAAGGTTTAAAATGATGAAAAGTCAACTTTAGTCCTTGGATAATCAAACATGTTCACAAACAATCCTTGGATGAAAGTTTTCTACAAATGGCAACTTTTACCCCTCAAAATCCAAAATTAACACAAATGGTCCTTAAAGTTTTAAAATGTTAAAATTATCAAATTTGGTCCTTGTGTTATTGTTTATTGGCAGGTTTAATCCTTGAAGGAAGTTTGGAAAGTGACAACTCACACCCTTCAACAATTCAGAAATTACAAAAAGGGTCCTTGTACAATAAAAAACCAAACCATACCCTTTTTATTAATAAATCCATAAACTAAACCCATCCAAACCTTATGAACCCCCTGAAACCAAAATGAACCCCCTGATACCCCATTTGAACCCCCTGACCAAAACCAACCCTTATAATAAAATACCAGGTTTGACCCGGTCAAACCCACCCTCTTTCTTCTCCTTCCTCACACAGCCCGCCAAAACCATACCACCCTCCACCTTGCCTGTTTCACCACACACCTTTCCACCTCAACCCCCCAGCTGTATACCTACTCCACCACCTCATCCCTACCACCTACACCAGTAATAAATGCATTTCCCACCCAATTTCACCCAAAACCACCACTGCTACTATACCAGTCCCCTGTTTTGCATAAAACCTCTCCAACTTGGCTCTAAATATCTCAAATGTCCCCCACAACTCTCCACAAGACTCCACAATTCTTTAATTGCAATAAAAACTGCCCCAGCCACTTGTTCTACTTTTGGCGCCAAAAGTGAGTTTGACGGCTAGGATGAATTACAGACAATTAAAGGTCAAGATGAAGTGGGATTCACTCAGAGGTCGACAAGGAGTCCAAATGACTATAAATATCAAAAAAGAGGCAAAGAGAAGGGGTTACTTTTGGGTTAGCCAAAGTCAAGTAGTTTAGGACCAAATTAGTGTAGAAAAGTAGTGTAATGTTATTTCAGTTTAATTTAGTGTTTTCAGTTGTAATTTAGGGTTATTTTAAGTAATATTTTACTTCTGTATTGTAATAATATTAAGTAGTAATAAAATTTCAAGTTTTCATTTATCTTGTTGATTCGTATTAAATACCACAGTAGTTAGAATCAAGCAAAAACACCACACACCCTTTATATGAGCTTATTCAAGCTTAACATAGCTTGTTGTAAGCTTGTATTAGTGTTTATCTGTTCTATTCCAAGAAAACAAGAAAAGTAAAAAAAAAGTCAAACTGTGGTTCAATAAGCAGTTCTGAGGGGTAGAAGCTAATCTGGATGGCTTTTCTGGTTTCTAGCTTGTTGACAACAAGTTAGGAGTGGTTTTTGTTCCTTGGTCCTATGGTTCTCAGTCTTGATCACTTGTAAGCCTTTTATCCATATTTTTGCATTTCATAGCCTAGTCTTTAATATGCTTTAATTTTCATGTTTATATGTTTATTTGCTGTTTGTTAATGTTATTATAGCTTAATATTAGGTTCTTATGTTTTGGATTTGAATTATGCTTTGAATTCCAAATTGACTGTCCATAAGCTTGTTTTTGATAATCATAGGTCTAAAACATTTGTGACTACTTGTTTATGCTTAAAAGGGTCTGATTTGACACATTTTGATCCCTGGATTTGATGAAATTGGTTTACACAGGCTTTTGTTATGAAGATCTAAATTTAAGTTCATTAAAGGGTTGTTTGGATTAGATTGTTAATCTGTGTTATGGGCTTTATTAATGGTTGTTCTTGTTTGATGTATCATTTATAAGTCATAAGTAACTCATTTGAGCTTTGATAAAACAATAAAACATGGTAGATAGTCAAAATGACATTTGATTTTATATTACCTGTTAACTGTGAAGTCATTTGATCCCACAATCTTGCATATGTGTATAAATCTTGTTAATCTTTGTTTATTTCATGTTATTGTTGCATAATATTACGTATTGAGTCAGTAGTATAGGATCTAAATTCACCTTAGTCAACTTATTAGTGTTTTTGTAAAAAGTCAAATTCCTTTTTCTGCAAATATGCCCTGTGCAGGCAGTAGGCCTGCACATTTTTGATTTGTTAAGATTTAGCTTATGTAAATTCTTGTTTTGTGTTGCTCTTGTGGCTTGTCTGTTATGTTTATACTTGTTTTTCAGTTAGTAGCTTGTAGGATAGCTTAATTCACCTCTCCTTTTTGTTACAAAATAACTCACTTCACTGAAGCAAACAGGGAAGTGAGTGATTTTTCCTAAGTTCATTTAAGCCCTTATTGGAACCTGAGCTTGTGAATAATTGGCTTTTCAAAAGGCTAACCAGTCATACTCAGTGTCTCAATACTTGTGTAGCTTGTGTGAGCTTATTTGGTAAGTTAAATAGGAGCTTGTTGTTTGCCCATTCACAACAATTCACTGAGAATTCAGTGAATTTACACCATTTCCCTCAGCTCCTAAAAGCTCATTAGTGATCATGAGATTGTGTAATTTAGTTTTTTGTTAAGCTAATCTACCCATCTTTATGATTCAGCACTTTAATTCCATGCCCTAGCTTATTTGCTAGGGCTGCTACAAGCTTTTAACTTGTCCCACTTTCTCAGTATATACTGAGAATGAATTAGCAGTACCTTTGTACTACTAGCAGTACCTTGGATTTGCTTATTAGCTTAATTGAGCTTATTGGTTAATTCCAGTACACTATCTTGTTAATATTTGTTCATAATACTTGTACAAATCATATTTTATCTTTCTCTTTCAATTTTGGAGCTTATTACAGGCTCTTTGAAGCCTCAATTCCATCCAAGTCAAGCTTATGCTTGACTGTCTAAACCATAAGCTCACATTTTATGCACTATCACTGTACAATTACCAAAAGCTTAACTTTGTTTCAGTCTATACAAGCATAATAAGCTTAATTTAAGTTCTAATTAGTAATTTAGATCAAAATCTAGTTTTCTATAGCTTTAGTCATTTTCAGCCCATAAACTGCCCATATAAGCTATAAATAAGCTCAGGCTTATTTAGACCTTCCCCTTGGTACTTTTGAACTCCACTTAGACCATATAGTGAGTTCCCAAAAGACTAGAACAACTGCACAAGAATTGCATACTAAAACAGTTAAGAAAACTCCACACTGAGCAGTTTTGCGTGTTTTTTAGAAACTTTGATGAATTTTCATTCACTGATCATAAGCTCTTATTAGCTAATTCTTTTTGATTATTAATCTCCACCAGCTCAGGTACATAGGGTATTTTTTGTTCGAATTTTGGAACTCTCTTAGACCTCGAAAATGGCCCTCGAATAGGGCCATTTTTGCCCTTTGCCTGCGATACAACAGCAGACCTCAACAAGCTCTAGCTTGTTGAGGGCTTTTAAGCTTAAAGCCTGAGCTTTTTCCTAGTCCCTATAAGTAAATTAAGTATGCCTCAGTCTACTTTAGTTTTTCCCTTTAGCTTATAACTCATTTTAAAGCCTTTAGCTTAATTAGAAATTTTCTAAGTTTTTTTTTTAAAAACCTTAAAACCACCCACTGTTGTGAAATAACATTTTGAACTAGCCTATTTAGCTTATTTTAAAAATAGTTTCTTTTTAAAAGTTGTTTATATTTAGTTAAAAAGTTAATTTGTAAAAGAAAAATAAAAAAATAAAATAATCGCAAAAAAGTGTGGGGTGTGGGATTCGAACTCGCGACCTATCGGATAGTATAACATGCACACAACCACACCCCCTTCCCATCTGCTCTGGAGCACCAGTTCTGATATGGGAAGGGGATTAATTCCTTTTAACCTTGTTCTTTTTCGTATAGCTTATTTTCTTTTTCAGCTTATATTAGCTTATCCGCATAAGCTGTTTTGTCATTTTTATTTTTAATAAATCTGTAATCATGTAAAGTATTTACATAAAAAATTTCAGATTTTTTTGATCAGTTTTAGTATTTATTTCGTATTTTTATTTGTATAATAGTAATTAAATCATAATAAAAAATATAAAAGTCAAAAAAATATAATTCTTTTTTCTAAAATTTTCTTTTATCATATAGAACCTATAAAAAATAGATTTATACCCGTAGTGTTTATATTTCACAAATTTTACGTTTTTACTCGCGCACGTACATAGTTTTTAATAAAAACGCGCGTTTTTAGTTTTCTTTGTAGTTTTTGTATACGTAAGTCTTAGATAATCATTTTTATTACGTTTTTAGTCGTTTTTAATTATCTTTCACATTTTTTAGATAAAACTTACGTTTTAGGTTTTTAGATTTTCTTATTATTATAATAATAGCTTTGTAAATATAGTTTTTTATTTTATTTTCTTTTAATTTGCATTTAAGCCGTCAAGGCATGCAAATTCCCTCTTTGGGAATGTTTGTTTTTATTCGTTTTGTATGTTTACGTTTAAATTAAATTTAAACATACGTTTGTAAATCTTTCGCGTTTTTAGGTTTCTGATTGCACGTTTTTAACGATACAGCTGTGACAGAGCTATGACTATTCACATTCCAGTGTTAGTCAATCAGATTCCCGTTTTTGTATATTCCATATCATTTCAGCACGCACATTCGTTATATTACACTTTACACACCTCGTTGGGACATAACGACCCGGGGATGCACTTTTCTGTACTCATGTACTTAACTCCCACGGATTTAAATTGCATTTTTCTCCCTTACGGTTCGACTTGTATGGTTGACCATTCACAAGTGGTTGACTGATATAAAGATGACTGTTCGGGAGGAATCACGTACGTACTTCCCCAACTCTATAATCTCTTACTTCACTCCTATGTCGAGCCGGCTAAGAAGCTCCTAACACGGGATCACTAGAATTCGCTCATGCATTAAATACAACCATAATAACCTTAGTACGCATTGGTTCATGTTTCTTAAGACGTTCAAGCAAGTTACCGCATAGGAGGTTAGCCAGTTTTCTTAAGCCTAACATCGATAAACAATCATCCAATACAATTAATAACACACCAACAACCAATAATCAATAGTTAGGTTTCATTAGATCTAAGCAAACACAAGATAAATCTAGCCTAGCATGTTAAATAAAAGACAAGAACAAGATATAATCAAACAACACATAGACATATTGAATGATTAATTGATTACTTATCTTCAATTGAACATGGGAGATCCAAGGGTATGAAACCCTTAAAAATGGCAGAAAAATCATCTTAGTGTTTCTCCTCACAAAGTTGCACACTAATAACTAAAAATTATGAAAATATATATAGGAAAACAGATCTGACGGCGTCACGTTATAGAGCGTGACGCCGTCACCTCGCCGCGGTTAGGGTTTCTTGATAGCCTTCTTGACGCCGTCCCCTTTTAATCCTCCAAAATCCTCTCTAGCGCGTCAAGGGTTGACGGCGTCACACTGGGGCTTGACGCCGTCACAGGTACTATTCCAGCAGATTTAGAGACTTTTTCGTTTTCTTCACTTTTATGCTCCAAAAACGTCCAAAATGCTTCCTTTTCCAAATTTCATCTCCAAAGTACCTAAAATGACAAAAGGAACGATTTAGGGCAATATTTGATCAAATAAATACGATTTAGGGCTTAAATGACCCCCTAAAAGCGGTACTGATGAAGCGAAAAGTGTACCGCTTTTAGGGGGTCATTTAAGCCCTAAATCGTATTTATTTGATCAAATATCGCCCTAAATCGTTCCTTTTGTCATTTTAGGTACTTTGGAGAAGAAATTTGGAAAAGGAAGCATTTTGGACGTTTTTGGAGCATAAAAGTGAAGAAAATGACAAAGTCTCTAAATTTGCTGGAATAGTACCTGTGACGGCGTCAAGCCCCAGTGTGACGCCGTCAACCCTTGACGCGCCAGAGAGGATTTTGGAGGATTAAAAGGGGACGGCGTCAAGAAGGCCATCAAGAAACCCTAACCGCGGCGAGGTGACGGCGTCACGCTCCATAACGTGACGCCGTCAGATATGTTTTCCTATATATATTTTCATAATTTTTAGTCATTAGTGTGCAACTTTGTGAGGAAAAACCCTAAGACGATTTTTCTGCCATTTTTAAGGGTTTTATACCCTTGGATCTCCCATGTTCAATTGAAGATAAGTAATCAATTAATCATTCAATATGTCTATGTGTTGTTTGATTATATCTTGTTCTTGTCTTTTATTTAACATGCTAGGCTAGATTTATCTTGTGTTTGCTTAGATCTAATGAAACCTAACTATTGATTATTGGTTGTTGGTGTGTTATTAATTGTATTGGATAATTGTTTATCGATGTTAGGCTTAAGAAAACTGGCTAACCTCCTATACGGTAACTTGCTTGAACGTCTTAAGAAACATGAACCAATGCGTACTAAGGTTTTTATGGTTGTATTTAATGCATGAGCGAATTCTAGTGATCCCATGTTAGGAGCTTCTTAGCCGGCTCGACATAGGAGTGAAGTAGGAGCTTGTAGAGTTGGGGAAGTACGTACGCCACCCCACGATTGGTATTAAGGAATACACCCGTCATCCACGCAATTAATACACACTAATCAACCGATAAAAGATAGTTAGGGAGTAAGGAAATCTAAGTAAACACATTTCTCTCCATATAAGTTCCACAACCTTTTTATTTTCAGTTATTTTATTTTATTTGCAATTGTAGTTATTTGGGTTAGTTGACTAGCAACTAATTCCGCCCACTCCTTCAAACCCGAGATTTTACTTGCTTTTATAAAAATATAAAAAATACAAAAAGAATCTTCCCTCACCCTTAGACCTATTAGAGTAGTTTTTCAATCCTAACGACACTATTCTCCTAGAGAACGATCAATCCCCCGGTACTTGCCACTACACTATACTACATCGGTCAGGTACACTGCCTGGTGGGGATTGCAAGCCTCTTGAGATCCCTCGAGAGGTAAAACCTATTGTAAGGTCGCAAAACCACGCATCAAGTTTTTGGCGCCGCTGCCGGGGAATAGTTATTGTTTAGGTTGAATTTTTATTTTATTAGGTCTACTCACTAGATTCCTTTCTAGTGAGATTTTTATTTTATTTTTCTAGGTTTTCTTTAGTCTATTATTTTTTCTTCGTTTCTTTGTTCGTAACCATTACCATCCGACATCATGGAAGGTGGTAATATCCTTGATCCCAACAACCCACCACCACGACAAAACCAAACTCGTAGAGCACACACTTTAGGAGGATATTCCCTAATTTTGGATGATAACCCCCCTAATCCTAGAATTACTAGGAGCCGTAGCTCGATCAAAACTCTTGCCACACCCTATGCTGAACCCGAAAGGGAAATGCGTAAATTAAGGCAACACCACCAAGCGGCCGAACCATCCACGATCAATTTTGATGATGCCCTCTCCGAGGAAGAATCCAATCCTCACTCTACACCTCCTAGCCCTCAAACCAATCACGATATGGAGGTTCCCGAAAACCCAGTCCCTAAATCCCTCAAGGACTACTCTTCTCCCACCCCTCGCGGTTTTTCCAATGCTATTGTTTTTCCTAATGAACACACGAATGGGGTCTTGCGTGCAACCGACATTTGGCTTGCCCAAAGTGTATGCAAGTTTCACGGATTGAAAAGTGATGATCCAATCCAACACATCAAAGACTTCCTGAAAATAGTGGATACCCTCTATACGGACGGAGCCACTAGAGATACCTCCCGGCTACGATTCTTTCCCTTCACCCTTTATGAGAAAGCCAAAGATTGGTATAACAAACTCCCCTCCGAGTCCATCTTCACATGGGAACAGCTTATCTCAAAATTTTATGAGAAATTCTTTCCCATAGGAAGAACTTCAATGTTAAGAGACAAAATCTTCCGCTTCCATGTTGGACCAGCTGAACTCATTCACGAATCCTGGATCAGATTCAAAGATCTAATTAGACAAGTCCCTCATCATGGCATTGAACTCTGGCTTCTTGTCCAGATCTTTTATGACAGTGTCCCTAAAAGCGACCAATTTGGCATTAATAATTCAGCGAAAGGAAAAATAGTCAAACTAAGCGCTGAGGAAGGATGGGATAGAATTGAGGAATACGCAAATGATCAAGACGATACCTGGGATGAACCCAATTCGAACATGAGTGTT
Organism: Artemisia tridentata subsp. tridentata; assembly: GCA_021014915.2. Classification (NCBI taxonomy): domain Eukaryota; kingdom Viridiplantae; phylum Streptophyta; class Magnoliopsida; order Asterales; family Asteraceae; genus Artemisia; species Artemisia tridentata. Next base: position 362,939,799 of record CP139506.1, read on the forward strand.
TCCAAGATCATGAAAGAGCCTCCTTTTGCTAGCCGGTTGAGTAGATTGAATGATCAAGTATCTTATCTAGACAAGTCACAACCAACTAAACGGTTATCAAACCCATACTTGATCTGTGACCAATGTGGTGGCCCGCATGAAGTGGAGGAATGCGGGGATGATACCACCACCGAACAAGTATGCTTGTCAAGCCATGACATCTTCGATGATCCTTCGCTCTTAACTTTCTACCAAAACAATGATTTTACCCCTTGGGGAAATCTTGTGAGAGAAGAGGGAGGAGGAGAATATCCTGACTACAAGGTTAGGAGCACTTTTGAGGATGATCTTGGGCATTTCACGCTTGAAAAGAATCTGCAACTAAAAGGTCTTGACAACCTCATCAATAGTCAACAAAACGACCTGAGGGCCAAATTCGCAGAACTCAACGCCACTCTCGACGGCCTTGGCAAACCTCAAACAAATCAAAGAGATCCCTTACTCGCCATCACCACTCGTGCTGGAACAACTACTAAGGATCCACCTTACCCAGCTCAACAATCTAACGTCATGGAACCCGACACCCCTCATGAGGAGGAAGGTAATGTGAACGATGGAAATACCGAGCAAACCCCTCCGGTAAATCCCTCTCCACCTACTCCAACCAAACAGCCCATTAAAGTCCCATACCCGTCCCGCCTCAAGAATCAAAAGGTCGAAAATGATAATAAAAGATTCTTGTCATATTTGAAGGATTCGGTCGTCACCATACCCCTTCTTGATGCATGTTACCATATGCCCAAATATAGTACATACTTCAAGAAGTTGCTAACCAACAGAAAAAGGCTCGAGGGTCTTGTAACCTTCGGAGAAGAATGTTCTGTGGTGACTCAACGAGGGCTGCCAAAGAAGGTGGACGATCTAGGTAGTTTCACCTTGCCCTGTTCAATAGGATCTCTTTCAGTCAAGAATGCTTTAGCCGACTTAGGAGCAAGTATCAATCTTATGCCGCATTCCATGTTCCTCAAATTAGGGTATTCTGGATTGAAACCAACCCGTATGAACATCCAACTAGCCGATAGATCAGTCAAATACCCCTTTGGAATATGTGAGAATGTGCTGGTTAAGGTAGGGAAGTTCAAATTTCCAGTTGACTTCGTCATCTTAGAGATGGAAGAAGATGACCTAGTGCCCATCATTCTGGGGAGGCCATTCCTTGCAACTGCTCGCGCTGTTATTGATGTTCATGACGGCAAACTAACCTTACGAGTGGGGACCGATAGCTTAACCTTCGACATCAAGGACACAATGAATCTTTCTCTCGAAGCAGCTAATCGGCTGTATTTCATCGGAGAAATCAATGAACTATCCGACGAGATTGACAATTGTATAGATGAACAGGTGGAAGCTGGTTGGTTGCGAGATGAAGCTTTCTTACCCATCTTAGAGGAGGAGAAGACTATAGATGTGAACGCAGTCTCCTTCTATCCCAGACAAGAAATCGAACAGCTTGAGCTTCGTAAACCCGAGAACAAACTTAAACCTTCCATCATCGAGCCACCCACGTTAGAACTCAAGGAACTCCCAAACAACTTGGAATATGCTTTCCTCCAAGGAAAAGATCAACTTCCGGTAATCATAAACTCTTCTTTGAAAAGTGAACAAAAGGATAAACTCTTAGGAGTTTTAAAAAATTATAAAGGAGTTATAGCATGGAGTGTAGCCGACATCAAGGGGATTGACTCAACCTTTTGTACGCATAAAATCCTCATGGAGGAGGATTATAAACCTACCGTGCAACCTCAAAGGCGAGTAAACCCCAACATAAAGGAAGTCGTTAAGCTCCTAGATGCGGGGCTAATTTACCCAATCTCAGACAGTCCATGGGTAAGTCCTGTACAGGTTGTACCAAAAAAAGGAGGAATGACGGTGGTTAAGAACGATAAGGATGAGTTAGTGCCTCAACGAACAGTAACTGGATGGCGTGTGTGCATCGATTATAGGAAGTTGAATGATGCAACCCGAAAGGATCATTTCCCTCTCCCATTTATCGACCAAATGTTGGAAAGGTTAGCGGGGCATGAGTACTACTGCTTCCTAGATGGGTTCTCAGGGTATTTCCAAATCCCTATCGCTCCTGAGGACCAAGAAAAGACTACGTTTACATGCCCTTATGGCACCTTCGCCTACAAGCGAATGCCCTTTGGACTATGTAACGCCCCCGCCACTTTCCAGCGCTGCATGATAGCAATCTTCCATGAGTTAATGGAAGACAGCATGGAGGTCTTCATGGATGATTTTTCGGTCTTTGGAAACTCTTTTGATCGCTGTCTTGCTAACCTTGAGAAAATGCTCAAACGTTGTGAGGAGACTAACTTGGTACTAAACTGGGAAAAGTGCCACTTTATGGTAAAAGAAGGGATTGTGCTAGGACACAAAATTTCAGGAAGTGGAATTGAAGTAGACCGGGCAAAAATTGAAGCTATATCCAAACTTCCCTATCCAACAACTGTCAAGGCAATCCGTAGCTTCTTGGGTCATGCTGGCTTCTATAGGAGATTCATTAAAGATTTCTCAAAGATAGCTAGACCAATGACTCAGTTGCTCGTGAAGGATGCCCCGTTCGACTTCTCTCAAGAGTGCAAGGATGCATTCGATCGATTGAAGCAGGAACTTACCCAAGCTCCAATCATGGTCACCCCTAACTGGGAGTTACCCTTTGAAATCATGTGCGATGCTAGCGATTATGCTGTTGGAGCAGTATTAGGCCAAAGGCTTAACAAACACTTTCAGCCAATATACTACGCTAGCAAAACCATGAATCCTGCTCAAGAAAACTACACTACCACTGAAAAGGAATTACTAGCCGTGGTATTTGCTTTTGATAAGTTTCGCCAGTATCTTGTCCTTTCTAAAACGGTTGTTTTTACGGACCATTCAGCTATTCGATATCTTTTCACTAAACAGGATGCTAAACCGCGGTTACTTCGTTGGATCTTACTATTGCAAGAGTTCGATGTAGAGATTCGTGATAAGAAAGGAGCAGAGAATCTTGCGGCTGATCATCTCTCTCGTCTCGAAAACCCCAGCCTCGCTGAATCTGACAAGAGTGAGAATCGGGAGTCATTTCCTGAAGAGCAGCTCATGTCAATAAATGATTCTGAACCATGGTATGCGGATTATGCTAACTACCTGGCAAGTAGAGTCATTCCTGAGCATATGAGCTGGAATGAAAAAAAGAGGTTCTTCAATCAATTAAAGTACTACTTTTGGGATGAACCTTTCTTATTCCGAAGATGTCCGGATCATGTAATCAGGCGTTGTGTTTCGAAAAAGGAGGCTATCAGAATTATGAAAGAGTGTCATGCAGGTCCATCTGGAGGGCATCACGGAATGAACACTACTGCACGAAAGGTCTTCGACGCGGGATTCTATTGGCCTACAATATTTCGTGATGTGAAGGGAATGATACAGACTTGTGACGCGTGTCAAAGAGCTGGGAATATCTCTAGGAGGGATGAAGCCCCGCAAAACTATATACAAGTTTGCGAGGTTTTCGATGTTTGGGGAATTGATTTCATGGGACCCTTCCCATCTTCAGGAGGGAATGAATACATCTTAGTGGCCATTGATTATGTTTCGAAATGGGTGAAAGCACAAGCCCTTAGGACTAACGACGCTAGGGTAGTAATTCATTTCTTAAAAAAATTGTTCGCTAGGTTCGGAATTCCGAAAGCTCTTATTAGTGACAGGGGAACCCACTTTTGCAATTCGCAAATGGAGAAAGTTATGAAAAGATATGGAGTCTCTCACCGATTCTCCACCGCTTACCATCCTCAAACCAACGGTCAAGTCAAAAACACTAATAGAGCCATAAAGAGAATATTAGAGAAAACGGTCAACCAAAACAGAAAAGATTGGTCTTTTAAGCTCGATGAAGCTTTGTGGGCATTTCGAACCGCTTATAAGACACCAATCGGGACAACCCCGTTCCGTATGGTATATGGCAAGGCATGCCACCTTCCAGTAGAACTGGAACACAAGGCATATTGGACACTTAAGGCTTGTAATTTGGATTATACGGTTGCGGGAACAAATAGATTCTTACAGCTCCAAGAGCTCGATGAATTGAGATTAGAGGCTTATGAATCTTCCATTACATACAAAGAAAGGGCAAAAAGATGGCATGACCAACGGATTAAGAGACCCAAGGAGTTTTCAGAAGGAGACAAGGTCTTATTATATAATTCTCGCTTAAGGCTATTTCCTGAAAACTTAAATCTAGATGGTATGGACCTTTTACCGTAAGGAGCTCCTCTAAAACCGGAGCCGTTGTGTTGATTGACGACGAGGATAGAGAATTCACTGTGAATATACAACGAGTCAAGCATTATCAAGAGAATGGTAATGAAATGATCAATGAGGAAGACATAACTTTTGATGAAGAAGTCACGTAATGTACGGTGACTTTGAGTCTAGCTACAAGACTCGTTAATAAAGAAAAGCGCTTCTTGGGAGGCAACCCAAGCTTTATTTGCTTTGTGTGTTTATTTATTTGTTTGTTTGATTTTATTTGCTTCCGTATGTATGTTTAATTTTTATTATTATTGATTCATGTTCGAAACTAAATTGTGAAAATGCTTTATCTTGTTTTTAACTTCGTCTTAACTACATATAAAGGTATTTTGCAAAAGATAAGTGTAAGGGAAATCCAAATCGGTTTATTAGAACAAATGAACATGAATCGTAACAATAATAAATTAACATACATATTAGTAATTGTTTGAGTCAAATGCTTGTATCGAGTCATAATGATATTTTGCAGGATTTCCAGGAAGTAAGGTATAGGTTTTTCCAGAAATTTTCCGGAAACTTAACATGAGAATTCTGTCAGATCATTTCTGACGGCGTCAGGCCTTACAACCTGACGGCGTCAGGTTTTAATTTTCTGAAATTTTTGAAAGTTTTGTTTTTCTACCGGAATCATAAAAAGTTTTTATTAAATCTCTAACTAATAAACTCCAGGAATCTGCAAAATAATCATTCCACAAGCATTATATCCTTATACAGATTTATCCCGCCGATGTTATGCAGGTTTTCGTGTTTGTTTTCTTAGGTTTAACAGGTTATTTTGGACAAGGAGATGTATGTGGAATCAAGCTTTTGGCAATGCTTTAATCTTGAAGCTTCAACATTACCTTGGAAGAAGATCTAACCATGTTACCCCTTTATCCACCGAGCGAATCAGGGGAGTATTTGATTTCATTCTTTTACCTTATTTACTTTTACATCTTGTTATTTGAACATTGGGGACAATGTTCATCTTAAGTGTAAGGAGGGGGGGGGGGGTAAAAGTACGATACCTTAGAGAATACAATTGCACTTGATTTTTGTTTGTTTAATGGTAGATGTGTAATAAAACTGAGAGAAATACCTGTTAAGGCAATTTTAGTGCCAAATTTAAAATTTTTTACAACATATAGGAGTGAAACTTTGGTCTTAATGAGCGTCTCATGGATAGGAGTTATATGACTAGCACAAAACCGTACCACTAAAAAATTTTCCACCCCCAAATATGTGAGGTTCGCCCCTAGAATTGGTAGGAAAAGCATTTATGCTATGATGTGTGTACCGGTAGCACTTAGATTCTAGAACTTGCGTTAGGACCATTCCGAGGCCACAAGTGAGACTACATTCGTGTAGTTAGATTTACTACATGATAAGAGGCATTAGGATTAACCCATTGTTTTACACCTGTGTTTTTGTTATAGTTATATTGGCTACATTGGTCAAGTAATTCTCCCACACCCTTTGCGTTGTACTCATTTTTAGTACACGATACCCCTAGTACACCCCTCAGAGCCTATCTTTTCATTTCTAACTTTAAGCATTTTACTTAAAGTAAGAATTTGATTACACCCCACTTAAATGTACACCCAAATCGCCTTAGCCTACCTTGTATGCACTCATTTTTAGTGCATTATTGTGACAACATTTGTTTAAACCCCAAGTTAATTATCTAATTGATTACATGGTTGCTAAGTCGAGTCATATCCTTGTACATATTGTTTTGGGACGATTGGGACTCATGGGTAAAGTACTAGTGTAATGGAGTAATGGGGAAGAACAACATTATTACCCCCATATGTGCTAAATATTTTAAAAAGTACTCCAAGTGTTTCGATTATCTTAATTCGAGTCGTTAGAATAGTTAATTGTAAAGTTATGTAAAAGTTCAAGTGTAAGGGGGATACAACCCCCCTACGATGTATTATTTTGGATGGTAGGGCAAGAGTGTATGTAAAAAAAAAAAAAAAAAAAAAAAAAAAAAAAAAAAAAAAAAAAAAAAAGTAGAAAACACATACGGACTACCATCCCGTTTCATTTTATGTTTATTTTATCTTTTTGTTATTTTTTTTCATTAGCTTAAGTCGAGTCTAGTCTTGGCTTAGCAACGCCATATTGTACATGTAATTAATCAAGATCTTTAACTCGCCACCAGTAAAATATCCTTTATCCAACAAAACCGTGTTTATCATATCCCTACACCTAACGTTATAACCCGTTTAAAAGCCCTCTTTGACAGTTTATCTTAGGTGCTTACGCCTAGTGGAGGAGGTTTTTGATCCTTTCCTAAGCCTATGGTAATCTAATTGCTATGACAGGTAGTGAGAGATATTATTCATTTTCATTTATGAGATATACTTTTATGACACCTGAGAGATGTGAGTATCTAAACACTACTTGTGAGGTGCTAGTCTGTAATCTCCGTGCTTATTATGATTAAAGTGGAACGACTATTTGTTGTAATTACTTTTATATTAGCGTTAAATGACCCCTAACTTGTATTTTGATTAGAATAAAAGCGCATTTGCTTGAGGACAAGCAAATCTCAAGTGTAAGGGTATTTGATGAAGCGAAAAGTGTAACGCTTTTAGGGGGTCATTTAGGCCCTAAATCGTATTTATTTGATCAAATATTGCCCTAAATCGTTCCTTTTGTCATTTTAGGTACTTTGGAGATGAAATTTGGAAAAGGAAGCATTTTGGACGTTTTTGGAGCATAAAAGTGAAGAAAATGACAAAGTCTCTAAATTTGCTGGAATAGTACCTGTGACGGCGTCAAGCCCCAGTGTGACGCCGTCAACCCTTGACGCGCCAGAGAGGATTTTGGAGGATTAAAAGGGGACGGCGTCAAGAAGGCCATCAAGAAACCCTAACCGCGGCGAGGTGACGGCGTCACGCTCCATAACGTGACGCCGTCAGATCTGTTTTCCTATATATATCTTCATAATTTTTAGTCATTAGTGTGCAACTTTGTGAGGAGAAACCCTAAGACGATTTTTCTGCCATTTTTAAGGGTTTTATACCCTTGGATCTCCCATGTTCAATTGAAGATAAGTAATCAATTAATCATTCAATATGTCTATGTGTTGTTTGATTATATCTTGTTCTTGTCTTTTATTTAACATGCTAGGCTAGATTTATCTTGTGTTTGCTTAGATCTAATGAAACCTAACTATTGATTATTGGTTGTTGGTGTGTTATTAATTGTATTAGATGATTGTTTATCGATGTTAGGCTTAAGAAAACTGGCTAACCTCCTATACGGTAACTTGCTTGAACGTCTTAAGAAACATGAACCAATGCGTACTAAGGTTTTTATGGTTGTATTTAATGCATGAGCGAATTCTAGTGATCCCATGTTAGGAGCTTCTTAGCCGGCTCGACATAGGAGTGAAGTAGGAGCTTGTAGAGTTGGGGAAGTACGTACGCCACCCCACGATTGGTATTAAGGAATACACCCGTCATCCACGCAATTAATACACACTAATCAACCGGTAAAAGATAGTTAGGGAGTAAGGAAATCTAAGTAAACACATTTCTCTCCATATAAGTTCCACAACCTTTTTATTTTCAGTTATTTTATTTTATTTGCAATTGTAGTTATTTGGGTTAGTTGACTAGCAACTAATTCCGCCCACTCCTTCAAACCCGAGATTTTACTTGCTTTTATAAAAATATAAAAAATACAAAAAGAATCTTCCTTCACCCTTAGACCTATTAGAGTAGTTTTTCAATCCTAACGACACTATTCCCCTAGAGAACGATCAATCCCCCGGTACTTGCCACTACACTATACTACATCGGTCAGGTACACTGCCTGGTGGGGATTGCAAGCCTCTTGAGATCCCTCGAGAGGTAAAACCTGTTGTAAGGTCGCAAAACCACGCATCAGATTACGGATTTAGTGGTTGCTTAATAGTCAAAATGTTGTTGTTGTCGTTGTGGTTTATGGGGTTTTAATTATTTTGGGTGTTTTTGGTAATGCCGACCCATTTAAACTTTTGATTTATGGGATTGCTTATTACTGTTTTGGGATTGCTTATTACTGTTTAGGGTTTGGTTTATTTTATGTTTGGATTCTTGATGTTTTTGGATTCTTGGTGTTGTGTACATTCTTGGTGTTGTGGATTCTTGGTGTGGTGTTGGGTAGATAAAATTTTAACAAACTTAAGATTAGAAACTAGAATATGAATATATATATATAATATATATATATATATATATATATATATATATATATATATATATATATATATATATATATATATATATATTATATATATAGTGTGACTTTCAAACGAGAACCATTTTATCCGCAAGAACTGAGAGAACCACCAAAAACATACATGCACGCCTTCAATAATTGTATTTTTGCACATATGTTTTCAAAACAACACATATGTTTTAAAAAAACCATAGTTGTTCTAAAGAATTTGATAAGAAATTCGAAATACAAAAATTTTCTTTGAAGGTGTGCATGTATGTTCTTATAAGACGTGCAACGACAATATTGCGGCCGTGTGTAAGGTTTTTGTGAAAAAAGAGGATGAGTTCATAATGATATTGAAGAACATATGTGGATGTTTACGATTATTGATGATTTGCATGTATTTTTATTTTATTTTAAAAGGCGTGCATGTATGTTTTTGGTGGTTCTCTCAGTTCTTGCGGATAAAATGGTTCTCGTTTGAAAGTCCCCCTATATATATATATATATATATATATATATATATATATATATATATATAGTTTATGTTGTTGTTGTTGCCGTAGATCTTATTTTAGAAGTGCAATTGAAAAAATATCCAAACATGCAAAGATCGATGAGGCTGAAAATCATTTCTATCGTTTTAATTTGAACCTTATAAAAATACATAATTGTTAAGTTATATAATAAAGTTTGATTTATAATCATATTTTGTTTGTTTGTTTTTTGTGTTTATAGTTGTATCATGCGAAGGTCAATGTGAGAACAAAGCTGCACTTGCTGAAAAACATAAAGCAAAAGTTGAGTGCAAAGCCGGAACGTCTTGCATTGTTTAAAAGCACGGTTTTTGGCAATTGGTTAAACATAAAAACACAAGAGCATGACAATCAGTTGCTGCATTATTTACTTCAACATCAACGTGAAGTTAAGGACCATGATATAAATACTCCGTTTTATTTTGATATTGGGCAACATAGTTTAGAATTTGGTAGGCAGGATATGTGCTTGATTTTAGGGTTTAGATTTGGTGATGTTTCGTTGTCTCGTTGTCACAAGGGAGTCTCTGGATTCGGTAAGCGTATTATGGCGTTACTTACAGAAAATCAAGGTTGGAAAGCAAAGATTATAAAGGCCGAGAATCTTGTAAAGATTCTTAATGATCCATTTGATTTTGCTGAGCTAACGACTGATGATGTTGTACGCCTTTGCTTGTTGATAATTTTAGAGACTATTTTCATGGGCAAACAGGAAAGAAACATGATCTCCAATGATATCCTGGTTCTTGTAGACGACTTTTATGCATGGAATGCGTTTCCATGGGGGGAGTATATTTGGGTGGAGTTTCACAACAAGATTTACGATGCTGTTTCAAAGGTTAGGGAACGACATTTGACAGAAATTGCTAGCCGGGGTCCTGGTTACACAGCCACATATACTTTGTGTGGATTTGTGTTTGCTTTGAAGGTTAGTGTAATTTATTAATCATACTTTTTCTGAATTGTATCTTATACTTTTTAGACTAACAGTAATAAATAATTTTAACGCTAACAGATTTGGCTTTTGGAAACCTTCCCTAATGCTACAAATTGGTGGGTGAAAGATGACAATGTGATCCCTAGAGCACTTGCATGGGATGATGTACCACCCAGTCCCGCCATCCATACACCAACAGCCAATACATCAGGTGCACGTGCCAAGTTGACAGCACGTAAAAGTTCTTCTGTTTTTCATACAGATGTTCATCGGTCAGCACAAATCCGTACACGAGTGCGGCAAGTGTCTGAGATGCCATCCAGCGCAACAATTGTAGCTCAAATGGCTGGTATGCAACAACAGATTAATCAACTTCGTCAACTTGTGGCACATTTGAAGCCTGATGGGGTTGCTGACATGCCGGGTATGGGTGAAGACATGCCACCTAATGCATCACTTGTATCTCAGATGGTAGAAATGCAAAAACAGATTGATGGACTTCAAAAATTTCTCCAACGTTTCAAGACTGATGGTGTTATTGAGGAGAATGCTGGTTCATCCGACACTGCAAGAGTGTTTGTTGAGAAGGTAATATAACTTTATTATCCTTTTAATTTTTTTTTTAAGATGTACTAGCATCTGCTATTAGGTCCTATATGAATTTCCTTATTTATTTCTTTACCAAACTCCATCTTATGTATTTATGAAGCTAGTCACATCAACCTAAAGCAAAAGCCTTTAGTACTTTCCTATGTTCTAACTTCCTACTATTATTTATACCAAGTAGAAGCCTTTAGTACTCACCTCATTTCCAACTTCCCATTATTTACACATGGTAAAAGTCTTTAGTACTCACCTCGTTAAAAAAATGTCGGACAACATACCTTTTGAAATTCAAACCGAAATCATTAATAAACTTCCTGTCCAGGCTTTACTTCAGTTTAGAACTGTTTCGAAGACATGGAAGTCTTACATTGACAGCTCTAATTTCCATGTCAGTTTCGGTGTTCGCCCAACTCAGCCTTGTTGTTTCCTTATAATCTACAAGCAAGGTTTCGTTGAGTCAAGATTTATATGTTTTGAAGATGATGCTATAAATTTGTCCCCAGAACGTACCTTTCTTCCAACTCTTCCTCAAATAATTCGTAATACAAATGTCAGTTCTTTTAATCTTATTCCAATTGGCACCTCTCACGGGTTGATATGTTTTTTTTGATTCTTTTAAGATGGCTGTTCTTTGGAACCCATCAATAAGAAAATCAGTTGCTATAGTACTCCCTGATTGGTTAAGTCAGTATGAATCAGATAAAGTTGCTGTGGGTTTTGGTGTTAATCCCGTCACTTTTGACCCTACCATTCTACGGATTTCCTATCCGGTCCATGGACATGGAGCGTGGAATGTTTTGTTATTTACATTGAACTCCCAGCGCTGGAAGAATTTAGAAAATGAATATCTGCCTCGTCAAACAATCCGACTTAAACGTTCAAGTCAAGCAGTTATAGGTAGTTATATTTACTGGGCGGCTTATGAAAGGATTGTTGGTGCTGCTGGTGTTTCTTCTCAAAAACGTTATATGATTGTGTCATTTGATTTGGTTAACCACAAATTTTCTGTCATAGATATGCCTGACAGCTTACTAAGTCGGCTTCCTGTACCTTTCTATATTTCAAAGATAAGAGGCTCTCTTGTTATTTTTGGAAACACGATAGGCGATCAGTACCATACGTTATATATATGGGAGCTAAAGTTGAATCGTGTTAACAAAATAAAGTCCTTTAAAACACTATTCAACATTTTCACTCCTCATTTATTAAAGTTACTTGGATTTACGAATAACGGAGATCCAGTTTTTGAATCTGATAAGCCCTATCAAATGGATCACACACTTGAAGTCTTCCAAGTTTCGTCACAAGAACTTAATAATCTACGTGTTGAAGCAGATGCGGGGTCGTTCTTCATGAGCTCCTTAAATGATTCACTACTACTGCTTACTCATCCAAATTGTTTTGTATATTAATTTGCACCAATGTAGGGTTGTTAGATAGTTGTTTGTATGTTTTCGAACATGTATGTTTTTCTAGCTATTATGTATAATAGAACCAATTATGCAACATTTATGTTATTTTATTTTATTTTAAATCTTTTTAAAATAATTTAGTTTACTTGTTTCTGTAGTCAGTCACCGAAATTAATTGAACAAATTCCTGATTAACTAATTTAATTGAGTTTTTTTTTTTCAGAAATCAACTCAAAATGATGATAATATGGATTTAGATCACGATTCAAAGGTGCGTTCTTTACAATGGTATTTGTATCATATACTATATGGTTTACGAAACGGCTTACTTTCATGTACTTGTATTTTTTTAATTTTGTAGACAACTGGCATTGATGTGCAAGAGGATATTTTCTCTTCCGGTAATGATCTATCTGCACAAGAGGTGCAAGAAGTAGTGGATAACCTTGTTGGCTCACCTTGTGAGGTAATATATACAAGTTTTTTTGTTTATTTTTTTACTTACATTTCTCATCCAGAAAACACTCTTGTTTACACGTCCATTTTATCAGGATGAGAGACATTTTGAAGTTGAGGAAGATGTGCATGTGAAGGAAGATGTGCCTGTGAAGGATGTGCCTTTGATGAACGATGAGCAACATGTGTCTGTGAATGAAGTTATGAATGATGACCAACATGTGGCAGAAGATGAAAAAATTAATGATCCACGTTATTCAGATTCCCCTTTTAACATGGTAAATATACGTTTTATGTGGGTAATCTAATCAAACTATAACCAATACGCACATTCACACCAATTTAACTGTTGTTCAGGATTTGCTTTCATTTGAGGATGTGCCGGTGAATGACCGGATTACTAAGCCACAAAATTTAGATCCTGCCTCCAGTCCGGTAAATACCCGTTGAACATGTTAATATCTAAGCACAAATAATAGGCACATTCCCGCAATGTAAAACTTCCTTTTTAATTTTATTTATTTATTTTTTCAGGTAGTTAGCAGTCCCGTTCATATGGTGGATGTTAACATGTTTGAATCTGAGACAAATAATGTTAATACTGTAAGGGTGCCTTTTCAATTTGAAAGGAAGGCGAGCAAGGTCTACCAAGACCCATATATGCAGCAACAGTCTACTACTCCAAGAGTTTTAAGAAGGCGTCTAAAGAGACATGTTCCGAACGTTACTCCTAAGATCGTTGGACCCGATGGTAAAGAAATCTCTCTTAGACCCTGGAAAGAGGTACATGTGAAACATCCTTGCTCCTTCTTAATGTACAATCGCCACCATTTAGCTTGTTATGTGTTTTTAACCCATCTTCTTTTGAATGCAACAATTCAGAATCTGAAACGTAATCCTAACGCTACAATGTTTAAAGCGTTTGTCCACCCGGAAATAATGTGTTGGATTGAAGCTCAGAAGAAGATTACGCAACAAGAGGACCGTCAGTTATTTCGTTTCCTTTGGGGCAGCGGAGGTACGACTGCTAATCTCGATTTCTGGCTGGGATTATTGGGCAGGGATGCCAAGTATAGAGGTTGGCTGTCTGATGTGGTATGTAATTCTTGCAAGACTTACAATTTATGTGTTAACTGTGGCGAATCATATCTAATTTAAATTTTGTTTGTATTCTTAAATGACAGCATCTTGAAGTATGTGTTGATTTTATGATGCATTTTAGACCTGCCAATGCTGATTGGGTCATGGTTGGCCCATTTTTCTGCTCCCAGATCCTTAAGTATGATGTACCGACATACTATGCTGACGGAATAACGAATGGTATCCCGTGGTTTAGTGAAGGGGTCAAGAAGGTGTGTATTTTAAAACTTCAAGTAATATATCTTATCATATATTAACAGTTTACACATGCAACTCTTACAATTGCCATAATGCAAATATTGTAGGTCTTCTTTCCGATTAATGAACCTGACGTACACTGGAGCTTGGGGGAATTATCAATTTCAACTGGTGTTATTACATTGTATGATAGCCTTGGGAGCCGGACAGATGCTTATCTCTCAGAATGGAGTCGACAATTCAGGCAAAATTTTCAAACTCAACTGCCCAAATTACTTACCGAGAGTGAGGTGATGGAGAGGAAGAACTTGGATCCCAATTCATATTCTGTATCCTTTCAGTATGCACCTAACATCCCTAAACAAGGTGGCAAGTATGGGGATTGTGGTGTTTGGGTCATTATATTTTTACACAGGTTGTCACATAACCTACCATTGAAGATAAAGCATCCAGTTCAAGCCACTCTAGCATATCGTGAGCATTTGTCCGAGTATTTGTGGAAATACAAGATTCCAGATACTCCAGTGCTTACCCAATAAACAGTTGTATTTGTGTGGATGTCTAACGGCTGGGTGTTGGTGAAAACTCAAAACATTTGCATTCTATTGTCTAATGTGTAATGGTGAAACACATATCATGACCAGATTTGTACACTAGGCCTATCTTGTTTATATTTTGAACATATGTATTATGCATGTGTTATATGGCCGTAAACTTTTGTATATCTCATGTGTAATAGCTTCCTGTTTTAATGCATGTGTTATATTCAGCACCAAATGATGAACTCACCACCAAATGATGAATGGGAACAATTATATGGCCATAAACTTTTGTATATCTTATGTGCAAACTTGTGACTTTAAACACTCTCATTACAAGTGAAAGTGTTCCAGGATCATACGTAGGACAATTAAAATATAAATATGACACCATAATATAAATATGACCGCTCGACTGGTGGTTGGGGAGATGGTGGATTTAATGTGATGAGATGGATGATAAATATAAATATGACACCACACCATAACACTTGGAATTCACACCAAAACCATTTAAGTATATTTTGTCTTGAAACTTGCCACCACCTAAAATGAATTCACCACCAAATGATGAATGGGAACAATTACTTGATATAGACGACTCAGATTTGCGACTATCCGGCACCACACAGAAGAAAATGAATTCACCACCAAATGATGAATGGGAAAAATTACATGATGTAGACGACGCCGATCTTAGATTATCCGCCACCACCCATAACATAGTCCCTAAAGTTGATAATTATGATGAAAAGCTTGTTAGGAAAATACCTGGTCCTGCAGGTATTGTTCAAGCTGCGAAGATCCGCAAAACTGCGGATATTCAAGAAGGTGTGGGGGGTGCTGTAATGATGACACAAGAATACATTAAGAAAGTTTGTGATGAGGTCGAGGATTCCGATTTTCAGAGTGCGCCATGGGTTAGAGCAGTCGAGTCATTTCATGTTGATGGCGGGGTCATTGTTGGTGTTTTTGCCGATATCCAAAAATTTATCAAAAATGGGAAAGTTGAGAAAGTTGTTGGGATAATCAAGTCTTGTACCAAGAATGTTTTGGGTGATCTCACAGTAACACTAAAAGATGTTTCAGGTTTAATCTCAGGCACAATTCATCACAAAGTCCTTAAGGATGAGAATCTTGCAAAAGCGCTTACCGTCGGAACTGTTTTGATACTTAAAAATGTTTCTGTGTTTTCACCGAAACAATCTGGCCGCCATTACCTTAACATTACAATAAGAAATGTGTTGAAAGTTTTCTCCAATGATGCAGTGTTGACGGTGACATTTTAAATAGGTTTAACTAATTTGTGTTTGGTTGCTTGTATTCCTTCCTTTATTTTCAATCGCTAAGTTTAACTAATGTAATGTCTTTTTTGGATATATTGTTTTAATGAACTTTTATTTATGCACTTTTTTTACTTACATTATCTCGTAATAGAAACCGGTCGAGCAGTACCGGTCGAGCAGTTTTTTTACTTACATTATCTCATAATAGTTAAAATAAACAACTTTTAAACATTCAACATTAAAGAAGTAAAATAACATTCAACATTACAACATAATAACCGGTCGAGCAGTACCGGTCGAGCAGTGCCGGTCGAGCAATTTTTTTACTTACATTGTCTCATAATAGTTAAAATAAACAACTTTTAAACATTCAACATTAAAGAAGTAAAATAACATTCAACATTACAGCATAATAATTTAAAAACATTCAACATTACAGCATAATAATTAAAATTTTAAACATTAAAGCATACTAATTAATCTACCCTTAATTTTCCCAAGTTCTCATAAAGATTGTGAAGTAATGCAGCTGAAGCATCCGTGTGGTTTTCTGGATTCTTGTACATCTGGAGTGTTGCCTTTAGTACCATTATCTCATTAGCCAACAACTTGCAGTTTGAGCACTCCCCATTTCCAGAACTTGATGTTGATGATATTGCAGGACAGCATGGAGGTGTTGACGGTCCTGCAGAGCTTGGTGTTGACGGTCCTCTCGAACCGGTCATTAGACGGATTCGTTCCTCCTTCCACATGAAAAATTGACATCCATATTCCTCTGTCCAAGGCTGTTAACGCGTAAAAAAATAAATATATCTTTAACAAATAAAAAAAATTATTTGTATATTACACAAATAACAAACCTTTGATACTGGACACGCGTAGTACAATTGACCACGTGTACGCGGTTTATGTGATTCTCGTAGAACCACATTTCCTTGTCCACAAGGGCATGGAAAAGCTTCATGTTCTGCCATCCTCATGAAAGTCACTAGTTGTGTGTGTGCCTCATCATCTTATTTAAAGTCTCTAACCGCTAACTCATTGAAAAAGTAAACGCTCGACCGACGGCGCTCGACTAGCAATGCTCGACCGACGGTGTACCTTATAATAGACTTAATAAATGTGATTGGTTAGTTTAGTAGACAGAAAAATTAATGTGAGTTAATGCATGGTAGGTAATTTATAGGTGTTATATTTAATGTGATGGGTAGATAGAAAAATTGATGTGGATTTAATTCCACATTAATTTTTCCATCTACCCATCACATTAAATATTACACCTATAAATTACATACCCTTAGTCACATCACATTTATTAAGTCGAGCGCCGTCGGTCGAGCGTTTTTATATTAAAAAAATATTATTTTTATTTTGAATTTTATGCGGGAAAATCTGGCGCCATTTTTACCTACCAACTAATTGAAAATTGGCCCACATTTATTAACTCTTTATTATAAAGTACACCGTCGGTCGAGCATTTCTAGTCGAGCGCCGTCGGTCGAGCGTTTAATGCGAATTACTGACAAAAAATGCTCAACTGATCGACTAGGTGTATATATATATATATATATATATATATATATATATATATATATATATCTCCAGTTATGGTGTTTCACTAATGAGAGATATTACATACAATGGGCTAGTTTCCTTTGTTAATAAAAAGTTCAAACTTAACAACGGTTACGTTTTAAGTTTTTCTTACAAAATGGCACACGGACCGGTCCACATAGTTGATGACGACGATGTTCAATTTTTCGCTAATGAAGTTTGTAGGCCGAAAGCTGCATTGCCTAAACTTTTAGTTAAAATGGTTGTCAAAAACGTAAAGGTAAAACCATCTTCTTCCAAGTCATTAGATATTGACCTTAATGAATCTTTATTTCCTAATGATTTTGAACCACAAGCTTTTTACAATGATTTTCAAATGCCAAAAAATGAATAATTTGAAAGCTACAACGAATTTAATCATGAATTTGTAAATAATTCTAACCAACCAACATCCCTTTTGGAAAATAATTTGGCGCCATTACATTTAAATGAACAAGTTGTGCATAAATGGGAAACAAATACTTTTGAAAATATGCCTCTTATTCCCGATGAACCAATGCCCAACATTAAGGTCCCGAATAACATAAAATACATCAACAGTAGCTCTCGTGTCTTTTTAAAGGGTGACATATTTGATGATAAAGAGAGCTGCATGTATGAAATTGGTAAGAAAGCTCTAATAGATGGATATCAATTTAAGCAAAAAAAATCAAATAAGTCTAGGTACGATGTAATTTGTTATCATCCGGGTTGCGATTGGAAAATAGTGACGGCAAAGATAAAAAAATAGTGTTAAATGGAAGGTAGGAACAGTCTACGATGTTCACACTTGTCCCAAAACACAAGTTCTTCCTAATCACCGTAATGCTACTGTGAAACTTTTGGGACGTTTACTCGCACCAAAACTGAAAGACAGCAGTCGAATCTACACGCCAAGGGACATAAAAGAAGATCTTGTTGAAGAATTCAATATCGACGTTTCTTATAAAAAAGCATGGGGTGGAAAAAACCGAGCATTGGAGTATCTCTCTGGTTGTCCTACGGAATCTTTTTCGCAGTTACCGTATTATTTTCATAATTTAAAGAAGGCAAATGACGGTACGGTAACTCATATTGAAACGAATGATGAAGGACACTTTAAGATGTGTTTTGTCGGATTTGGTGTTGCGGTAAGCATGTATACACTATATATCAATTGCACATAAAGTTGTTATTTGATACTATTATTTTATCATTCGTTTAACTAATGTTTTGTACATCAAACAGATTCAGGGTTTCTTACAGTATTTGCGACCACTGATAATAATTGATGGAGCGCATCTTAAAGGGAAGTATCTTGGAACAAATTTGCTTGTCATTGGAATGGACGGTAACAACCAGATTGTACCAATTGCTACCGGTGTTTCTCAAGGTGAGACTCGGGAGTTGTGGACATGGTTTTTGTCCAAGTTGAAAGAATGCATCGAGGAAGTTCCAAATTTGGCTATCATTTCTGATAGACATTATGCAATTGGACTAGCGTGTAAATCAATCTTCCCAAATGCATTTCATGGATATTGTTGTAGACATCTAATGATGAATTGTGCTTTGGGAGGTAGTAGGAAGATTAGGGCTTTGTATTGGAAGACATGCAAAACTTACACTAAGGAGGATTTTTGGGTCGCAATTTCTGCTATCCAAGGATATAAACCAGAAGCTTACGAAAAACTTCTTGAAGCCGGCATTGAAAGATGGTCTAGGGCATACTGCCCGGCTAATCGATAAAACTATATGACATCCAACAGCGCAGAGTCGGTAAATGCATTAACAAGGCATGTCAGAAAAGAACCAATATCAAGGCTAATGGAGTGGTATAGAGGGCTTGTACAAGAGTGGTTTTGTAATCGTCGAGACAAATATGAAGGTAAACTTAATTTTTTATTTATTTATTTATTTTTATTTATTTATATGGGTTTATTTATTTTATACAAGTTGATAATTATTTTATACTATGAAAATAACTTTAGATGCGGTAGAGGGGGAAATTAGTGATTGGGCTGCTGAAAAATTAAAGGGCAGGATGTTAAAAAGCGCCAATTGGATTGTCAAAGGCATTGAAGCTAACGTACTTTATGAGGTTGTTGATGGTCGAAAACTGCATATTGTGGATTATAGTGAAAAGACATGTACTTGTTGTCAATGGCAATTTTCCGGTATACCATGCGGTCATGCGATAGCGGTTAGTAGATTTCTTAAACAGACTGAATGTAATCATTTGGTTTTGTTTTGGTTTAAAAAAACAACGCTGAAAGGGACATACCAAGGATTGGTTTACCCTGTAGGAGAAGTCTCCAATTGGGAAAAACCTGATGGCTTGCAAAATGTGAAGCCACCAAGTGTGGTTAAGCCCCAATCAGGAAGACCGAAAAGCAAAAATCGTATTAAATCTCAAGGAGAGGTACCAAGTCCTCTAACATGTACAAGGTGCTGGAAGGTTGGACACAAACGTGGAACATGTAAGGAACCATTGCCAAAGAAAAAGGTAATTGAATTGTATTTTTATTCAACAAATATTTTTGGACATTATAGTAACAAAGAATAATGTTAAATGTATAAGCTTGTTAAATTGCTTTAAATTCCCAGAAAAACATGGGAACCTCATGTTGGCGACAACCATCAATGGCGGGAACTTCAAGTTGGGAACAACCATCAATGGCGGGAACTTCAAGTTGGGAACAACCATCAATGGCGGGAACTTCAAGTTTGGAACAAGCATCAATGGCGGGAGCCTCAACCCCCACACAAGACAATGAAATGGATTGGAGCTACGAACATTTCAACTTAGATGACCCGTAATTGGTACAAAAGGTACCAAAGAGATGGGAGTGTTTTTATTGTAATTTGTAGTACGGAATAATTACATTAAAATTTATGCTTGTAAGCGGTGGGACTGCAAAATGTTTTGTGGAACATGCCAGGCAACCTTCAAGGAAATTCTTGTCTTCTTGATAACACAATTAAACAACTAACATAGAGTTAAACACACGCACAAACATAATAATATTACAACGTTATTCTACTAGCTATTTTCCTAACAAGCTTTTTTCTTGATAACACAATTAAACAACTAACATAGAAGGCAACACACTAGAATAAAACCAAACCCTTTCCCCTTCATTCAGTCATTTGGTTATAGACCTTCGCCATATAGCGACGCCTCTGACGAGCAGCACGCTGCGCAGTTAACAACATTGTCTTCAAAAGATTCTCCTGTTCCTCTTCAACCCCCACCATTTCCTTCAAATAAGTAACAGCGTTCGCAGCTGCAATGCCACTTACAGCCTCAAATTCTGTAATATAAGCTTTCTTTTTACGGATTTTCTCTGCCGCATGCGCACAACGCATCTCTAGATCAACTACAGCCTGTTCCGCCTCCAAAGTCTCCCTATGAAATAACACATACAGTTGTTTGCTAATCAAATGAGAATCTGCAGCATTTGCAAGTTCTTCCAGTAACATTGAAGGGCCATCCATTTGTATACTATCCTTTTTAATTGAATTCACATATATGGAGCAAACTAAGGAGAACCAACTCTTAAATAGGAAATAGAGAAGCCTACATTTACAATAATAAAGTGTGTAATAAATGTCAATCTACTTTCATCACATTAATTATCCATCTCCCTAACCACCAGTCGAGCAGTCGACCATGTTCCAAAAGTTAAGATTCAGTCAACATGTCATAAAAGTGGGGATAAATACAAAATGTTGGGTATGCATAAACCCAAAGTTATCCCGGAGGAATAACTAACCCGCAACTACATGCTACTTCCCATGTGATTCCATTACTAACATGGTTTGCAAAAGGACCATACAAATGTTTACAAAATAAGATTGACGCTAAAGACAAATTCAAGCGGTTGGACTGCTAAATGTTTTGTGGAACATGCCAGGCAACCTTCAAGGAACATGTAATTTATGCTTGTAATAAAACTTTATCAACCTCTCTCGATATGCCAGCGCTGTTTGAATAGGGTCTTCAACCTCCAAAAGCCTACCGTTTCCCAACCTGTAACATTGATAACAAGTTGTTTGAATAGGTAGGCAGATAAATTTTCTTAGCATGATTAACAAAATTCCCAGATCCTTAGCAATTGTAACATTCTGTTTTATAAATTAAAAAATATGACCTAATGTGTTTGTTATTCTATTTTGCAGGCTATGAGGCATTATACGGGCTTAGATACTAACAAGTCTTGGAGCTATTGGGAAGATAGGAAGAGCTAATAGGGTGGAGATATTCAGATAAAATTAGAGTTTAAGATGAGACTAATTACTGAGAAAACTATAAATAAATGCAGGATATATTGAGTATTTAGCAATTATATATGAATGTGACTACTGAGAATGGCATATAATAGGGGTTTATAATATAGCCTTGTATTACATGAACTTTATAAAATTATATTAGTTTGTTTTCTTGACAATATCTTATGGTTATTGATGACTTCATTTCATGTTTAGACAATTTTTATGCTTTAAAAGACTAAAGGAATTGGTAATTCCGTTACAAATTTTGGCTGAAAGTAGTATGGACAAATTGTTTTAAGTCATTTGGGATGAGGATCATAACTTCTTTTGATGTATTACGGAAGCTTAAATCAAGACAAGAAGAACTAAACAACCCATACTAAATGACATACCTGTATAAGAAGATGCAGAGCCACACCCCACAGTCGTCAAACAATCCACCCTGCTTGGGAACATTTTCAGCATTCATAAACGTAATCCTATAGGACAGAGGATCGATTCCCTTCTGCTCAAACACACATGCTTCTTTCAACACTTCCGGAAGCCTTGTCTCTAGACAATTCCTCATTCTCAGATAAAAATCACGTGTTTCAATCTCAGGATAGCCTTGGGTATCATAGAATGTAACGTTACCAGTCCGGATGTGAAACACCACAAGAGACCAATGTATTTCAGGTTCATTTATGGGGATAAAAACCCGTTCAACATCAGCCCATCCAAGAGGGTATTTTTCTTTGTTTGCATAAAACAAAGGCATCGATCCATTCATCAGTAGTGGTAGAAAAAAGCAGCTAAACATCGACCATTCCATATCGTCTGGTCTAGTATGCCACATGTAAGCAATCCATAGATCAATGTGCTGTAAAAAGAAAAAAGCAAAAAGGAGAAACAAAAATATTCAGTAAGTTATATAAAACAACGCGCTTTTGATTTTCTCTCCCTCCCGACGGATTTCAAAGAAAATGTTTTTATTTAACATCAGCATACTTACGGATCAAGAAAGGTAAAAAATTAAAGGTGTGGCCTTATCATAGAAAAACATACTTCAAGTTTATCGCAGTCAACACGGTTTGTACCACGACACACTTTGGTACTTTGAGCCTCCACTCGAATTCCCATTACCATGTAGACGAAATATGTGCAAAGGTTTACGCCAAACCCATTGCTATGACAATGACAGAGGAATGGGTTTTCGAGGGGAAGCTCAAAGTACCAAGGAGTGCCGAACAAAAAATTGTCGATTCTAGAAAAGCTCAAAGGACTCGTGTTTAAAGTGTACACCGAAAGTGATTAAAGTGTACACCGAAAAATATGTATTCTTCTAACAAATATGCACTTTGTCTCATATAAAAGTCACTTGAAATCAGTTGGCAAGTACAGACAACCAAAAACACATTTTATATAAAACTGAGTAAAGTAAATAAAATATATTTTTACTTTACCTCGTCACGCAGCCATCCTTTGCGTTTATCGTCAAGGCCGATTAGAGAATCCCAGAAATAACGATCCACAGTTATTTCACCGCACCAAGGAAACTTACAATTACGCCACCCATCCCTAGTGAGAAAATGATCAATTTCGTAGCCAACATAAACTCTGTCGAGGTTTTGATATGGTCGATGAAGAATCTGTAATCATAAATGACCATTACCAAAAAGATTACAAAATAATAAAAACAATAACAATCTAACGTGCTTATATTAATATAGTGGAAAATTAAAGTTCACAAAATTTTTCAAAAGATTTTACAAGTTTGTGTGTACCGCCGATGCACTAAGTCTTCGCGAGATCACAAGCTGTCAAAACAGTTGCCCGTGTAGTTTGAACCTGATCGGGAGTACAGACTACCTCCGCCGTGTCTTAATCACAAGCAGGATGAATAATCTGAGGCCCGATATCTGAGCCCAACTTTACAGGGTTAAGTAAACCGACTATCTATGGTTCAAGGTCGCCCGGAATCACCCCTTGATCCGTTTACCCTAGTTGTTTCCAATAGAATAGCCGATTACCACCGTGATGATACAACACTTAGATCCATCGCAAAGACAAAAGCAAAGGTTTCCAACACTCGCACTTGAAAATTGTTTGGTAAAATTGTGTGAACTTTGTTTTTCCAAAAACACATTGGTCACCCTAAATTAAACATTGTACCACCAAAACTGAAACAATAACCTAAACGACACCTATTAAACTCCAAACCCTAAGCGCTTTAATAATCCATCATACCTATTAAAATAATCAAACACCGTAAACGCTACAAGTAACCTTTCTAATACACTATCCATATCAACATAGATAACTAAACACTCTACGGCTATATATAAACTGTTTGACAGATTATAAGAATCATGCAACCCCTACATCATTTTAACATACGCTGTGGCCTGTGAGTGAGGCATAATGTTTACAGTCTAAACTAAATAATTAAGCTTATATTAATAACAATCTAACGTGCTTACATTTGCACCATAGTCAGGTTCAAGGTAACAATCTAACGTGCTTATATTAATATAGTGGAAAATTAAAGTTCACAAAATTTTTCAATAGATTTTACAAGATTGTGTGTACCGCCGATGCACTAAGTCTTCGCGAGATCACAAGCTGTCAAAACAGTTGCCCGTGTAGTTTGAACCTGATCGAGAGTACAGACTACCTCCGCCGTGTCTTAATCACAAGCAGGATGAATAATCTGAGGCCCGATATCTGAGCCCAACTCTACAGGGTTAAGTAAACCGACTATCTATGGTTCAAGGTCGCCCGGAATCACCCCTTGATCCGTTTACCCTAGTTGTTTCCCATAGAATAGTCGATTACCACCGTGATGATACAACACTTAGATCCATCGCAAAGACAAAAGCAAAGGTTTCCAACACTCGCACTTGAAAATTGTTTGGTAAAATTGTGTGAACTTTGATATTCCATAAACACATTGGTCACCCTAAACAATAACCTAAACGACACCTATTAAACTCCAACCCCTAAGCGCTTTTATAATACCTATTAAAATAATCAAACACTCTAAACGCTAACAAGTAACCTTTCTAATACACTATCTATATCAACATAGATAAAACTATTAAACTCGAGGCCATAAATGCTTTATAATACAATATAAATAGCTAAACATAGTTAAAACAATTGGCCTAGATTAAAACTATTTTATAATACAGCATAGCTAAGTAGCTAACTATTAAAATGAAATGTGCAGATAGATAGTCGTAAACCTTAGAAATATGCTTTCAACTAGATTACCAACCCAAAAATTAAACATCGTACCTCTACCCAAGGTCTGACTTGCCGTAACATTTCAACCATAATTAGATCAAGAATGTTCTTTCGATTTCTCAATTCATCTACGCTAGGAACTTTTGAAGGTTTTACTTCAATAAACGGCGGCCTAATAACTTCTTCGTACCTCCTCTTCTGTATCCCGTAACGCTCATGAGGAAGTTTCTTGTGAGTTGAAATTTTCAAGTTTGCTTCCTTAGGTTGACACAAATCCTCTTGCTTTTCAGCTTTTACAACATTTTCCTGTGGCAGTCCATCTTCCGGGGATGATTCAAGATAAACAAATTGCGACTGAAACATATTAATAAATTCATTGGGTTCACTGCAATACTCATCACCAACATCAAGGTCCTGCGAATGATATCAAAAAAGTTAGCCCAAAAAAATAAGAATCACAAAGAATTTACCTTTAATCCCACACGATATTCAAATAATTACCTTTTCACCATCAGGTGTGGTAAGTTTGGCTTGCTGTTCTGGGTTATAACTATAAAACTGCATACACAAAGAATTTACCACATACTATTAGACACTTATATTTACAAGTATAAAACTTTTCAAAGGTAAATAAATAACCTTTTCATAAGTCTCCATGTTCCTCTTGTCTTCCTGTTCTCTTTTACAAGTATAAACCTGCATATGTAGCAATTGTTTACCACATATTAGTATAACATTTTAATTAAATCACAAATACATGAGTAAAATGAATGAATTACCTTTTCATAACAATCTTTCTCCACTTTCTGTCTTTTACTGGTAAGTACCTGCAAATGAAAGTATTGTGGAACAAAACTAGCCTATTAGTGTATACCATGATAAGTTTCTCAAAAGAAAATATCTTGGAAAAAAATTGGAAAAGGTAAAACATTAACCTGAATTATAGTCTCGAGTTTGAATGTTCGGGCTTCCAAAGCATTGACAACTGCCTCAAGAGCAACCATATCCACATCTTTACATCTCTCCACTGAAGAATCATCTTGACTGATGTGTACTTCCTGACTCATTTTCTGCTTACATCTCGCCACTTTCTTCCAGTATTCATCATAAGGTCCACCTTTTACAACTGGCCGCACTCTCGGGGTATACCACCTAAAAAACTCTAATGATTCTGTATACCATTGAGATTGACCCTCAGCAATGGTTGGGTAGAGAGCGAATTTTGGTGTCGATTCCTAGCAAAAATATAGAAATTAGTTTTGTATCCACCAATCAATTACAAAAAAATTATATTTACCTTAGCAAAAAGTTGGTGGAAATCATCAGATTTCCCAAATGATTTGTGTTTCGACCATGAAACTGCTCTTGGGATCACCCCTTCATCCTTGGTCCACCAGCGATGACTTCTATCGGAAGTCTCAATAATCCATATCTACAAAAAAGTAAACAAAACCATTATGAGTTACAAGGACTATAAAGATAATAAATAAGCGTTCTTCTAAAAAGTAGGAAAATAGTTGCAAGTAATAACCTTGAATGTACAAACAAATCCAGACAAGCAATAGGTCGGAACATCCTTGGATTTTGTGTTGCCCAATGTTCCACTGTCAACAGGTCGATGCTTTGAAGTAACATTTCTGATTGAATCATACAGCTGCCTCCAAACGTGCTCTCCCCATGGGAATGCATTCTATTCATCAAGATCTTCGACCATCCTCAGTAACATATCATCAATGACAGACCCCAATTCCTTACCCATGAATATAACCTCTAGGGTTAGCAACAGACACACCCTTACGGCATCTTCATCCGACATATTTAAAAAAATAGCTTCATCTTCAATAACAGATAGAAGATCGATGTTTTTCACATACTGGCCAACCTTATCCGGAAAAACACGATCACGAAAAGGGATATCACCACTTCTCCATTTACGAAAGCTGAGAAGACCAAATCTAAATCCAGTTATCAAGCAGAATTCGCGTCGACCAAAGCACTTGTTATGTCCATTCACACAATATACAATTGGAAGATCATAGCTATCATCATATTGGTGGACCTGTTTCTGAAGCATATACTGCACTAGAGATTCTTCATTATCAAGATAGGTAAGATCCAACCACGGTCCAAAACATGTGGCCTTAAACATTGTCTGTCGCGGCTGATCTAAACTATTTTTCATGAGTAAGAAGTAACGCATTTTACTTCTCACGATAAGTGTTGAATCATAGTCCTATAAAAAAGAAATATTGTACACCATGTTAGCTTAAGACTTACAGTTAAGAAAAGCTTGAAAACATTATCAACAATAAGAAACATAAGCACTATAATAATAACTGAAAAATGAGCTGTAAAGTAAGGAAAACCCTTAAGTAAGCTAGTTAGCAATCCCATAAGCACTTCCAAATAAGCATTAAGCTTAAGTATACTAAGAAAAGAGATAATAACAACCACTATAAGCACTAGTTAACTTGAAAGCTTATAAGTACAAGGTGGATGTTTGATACATTTCAAAAGTACTAATTAAGCACTAAAATGATACTTAGATAATGAAAACCCTGATTACAACCTAATGAACCTGAAAACCCTCACAAACTTGTGAATAAGCAGTAGCACTTAATGGATCATTGATGCAAATAGTTTCTAACCTTGTCAAATAGTTTTGGCGTGCCCACTACGCCTTTTTAGAAAGCGACCACACCCATTTGTCTAATGAGGATTACAAATATGCACTTTGTCTCACGAGGATGGCGGAACAACAACCCATTTTTATTTGTACATATCCTTGGACCATGGTATGAAACATTTTCAGCCTTACAAGTTCCTACGGTGCGATGAAACTTTACTACCCACATGTCATAACCAAACTTCAATCATATTTTGACTAGTAGTGTGTGTTAGGGGGTGTCTGGATAGTTAATATTGAGGGCGTAAGGGCTTATTTGAAATTTGAAATCTCATAATCCCACTGTTTTTGGTTACGAGCTTATCATGTTGAGCTTATGGACTCAAAATAAGCCATAAGCTCAACTTGATAACCACATAAACAAGATCCTCGAGTGAGCTTAGGGTGCATTTCCAATTTCAAATAAACTCATAATCCCTCGAAATAAGCTAATCAAAACACCTAGTTAAAACATAATCTTCATATACTAATCAAACTTTGAGAGTATTGATTCCCCTAAGTAATGACAGAAACCCCTTTGGCTAATAGGCATTTCCACAAGGAACTGATAGCACCAACTCAAATTTGAACCAAATTATATCAATAAGAAGTTTGAATAAGCACTTTTCTGACCTAAATACTAAAAAAAGCTAATAATAACTTAACAATAACTAATGAAATAATCAAAAAACTCACCATTTTGGATTTCGATCAATGACCTAATGATGTATACCAGATCCAAAGTATTTACGTCTCAGCTTCTTGAGTAACCATTTTTATCATTCTTAAATGCTTTGTAGTAGCTCACCCTTGATGAGGAATGGTTGCTTGATAGTTTTCGGCGACTGGTTTGTTGATAGATTTGCTTGATCGATCGGTTGCATGTATCCCAAAGAAAGGAAGTTAGGTTGCCGGAGTATTATTTGTTGATAGTGTTAGTGATGTGTGTGTTTTTTTGAAAAAAAATGAAATTAGACAAAGGAAAAAAAAATTAAAAAAAAAGGTACAAACCAAATCTATCCAAAAGATTTGGAAAGTGCAAATGAATCTAAAGTACAAGATTTTCTGACAACTTTTTACTTTTCCAAGGACAAAAAGTACGCAGCCGGTCGAGCATCCCCCGGTCGAGCGCCGTCAGTCGAGCATTGACTTTCAATAAAGTACAAAAGGTGTACAGTAACTAAGATTCTGACAATATCTTTATATGTACTACCGTGGGCCTGAAATATATTAATAAAATAAAAAAGGAATGACACGTGTCGCTAGTTTTATGGGGTCGAGCAGTCGAGCGGTCGAGCGTGGACAAAATGGGAAATAGATGAGGTTTGTGGCTTCCTCTTGAAATAGGCCAAAAGTTTTGGCCTACTTTGGGAATTTTCTCTTTTTTAAATAAATTCTCTATAATAACAGTATAGATATTCAAAGATTGCTTACAATACATTTTATCTCTATAGAATTTTTTTATGAACTACAATACAATAATATCTTGGTGTTTCTTCTGGTAGCATTATAATAATATTTGTGATGAAGTTAACTTTGATGCAGTAGAATAGTATTTGTTATGCAGTTAATTATGATGCAGTAGAATAATATGAGTATTTAAAGTTAAGAATGTATGTGTTGAATAAGAACTGGAATAACATAATAATGTGATGTAGTAGAATAACATAGATATTAAACACAATAAAAATAGATTGCAATCAATACCTACAAAATCAGAACATTATCTACTTGAAATTTTTACCTAGGAATAGAAGATGCATACTCTGAGATGCTTTTTTGAAACTCATGAATAAGATCAAACGATTTAACTTATATATGTTCAGAATATCATCTAGTTGTTGGTGACGTTTGTACGTTTCTGGTGAAGCATTTCAATAATAAAAAAGCCATAGATATATTTTTTTACATTGTGATGCAGTAGGTTTTACATTGTGATGCACTAAATGTTTTAATTGTGATGCAGTAGGTGTATTTCGTTATAAGTTGATTGCTTGGAATACAACATAACAACAATTCAATAAAATGTTTCAGTATTCGTCTTATTTCGAGTTATACCCTAACCGTAACAACAATTCAATACCTAACAGATCAAATTCAAAATCATCAGTTAAGAAACATGAACACTACCTATATCCGCTAAACCTTCAATAAAATGTTAGATTATTTGCATTATATACCAAAACCGCCATCAAATACTCGCAATCAACTTTCAATAACTAACACACACTAAAATACGCCTAAAATTAGAACTACCTATATCTACTAGACCTTCTGTAAAATGCATTGATATTCGACTTATATCCAGTCATATCCTACCAAACAAACACCAAACAGTAACAATAATTCAATAACTAACACACCTTCAAGAACACACACACAGAGAGTAATAACAGTCTACCTGTATTGAATGTATACTAAGCAATCAACTTCTAATGAAATACGCCTAAAATTAAAACTAACTATATCCAATAGAATAAATGTGATGCGGTAGAATAAAAACGGTAATGCACTACACGCCTAACCTAATCTACACTTAAATGACACATACAAGAACCTACTACATCACAACTTTTCAAATATTGGATCAACCAATCAAACACATAGACAAACACTTTTCGACACTTAAAACACTACTAGACTTTTATGCCACATACAAGAACTTACTGCATCACTGCATCATACCAACTGCATCAATCATTCATACACACCAAACACATTTCGACACTTTAAATACTACGCGTCTAACCTAATCTAGACTTATATGCCACATACAAGAACTTACTGCATCACTGCATTATACCAACTGCATCAATCCCATACACACCAAACACATTTCGACACTTTAAACACTACGCGTCTAACCTAATTTAGACTTATATGCCATATACAAGAACCTACTGCATCACTGCATTACACCAACTGCATCAATAAATGTGATGGAGTATTTTTATCCCTTCAAAGAACACCAAAATTCTGAATTAACACCACCACTCAACACTTAATAAAACAATTAGATAATAACTACGATTTTCATTAACATCATTCTGAAGATAAAGAGTACACATTACATAAACTTCCCCAACACAAGTTTGTTCAACAAACAGCAAGACTAGCAAACCTACTCCATCTCGCTTAGCTTTTTCATCATCCTAGTATTCTCCAATGAATGACGCCCACTTGCCTGACGCCTTTCAGTCAGAAAATCTATTTCTTTCAAATCTTCTTTCTCTTCCAACATGAGATGTTCCAATTGTTCTTTAAAAATGCCCCTAGTGCTCCCAAACTGCTCCAACTCCATTATGATATCGTGTCTTTTCTTAACACGATTTTTTAGTTCTTCAATCTTATTCGAGTAATCTTTTTCATCAGATCTGTTGCCCATTCTTTCCTTATAAAAAATAACATGCAACACCTTATTCATTTTAGGTGAACGAGCCTCTACTGCAATTTGATCAATTATAGAAAACTTAGACTCCATTCTTTGAGAGAGAGAAGATCTTTTTCTAGTTGTGGGTGATGTTTTGTGATTATGTGATGCTATGAATGAAAAAACGTGTTTGTTTCTACCTATATATAGAACTAAGAATGACGTTTAGTTTCTAAGAACCGTTTGGTTTCTAACGGGTATTTTGTACTATCATTAAAGATAAGAAAAATGAAATTTTTTTCTTATCTCAACATTATTTTTCTTATCTCAACATTATCTTTTAGTCCCAACAAATGGGCTGGACTATAGAAACATTTAAATTATCCATGACATTTTCTTATTCTTTTCTTATATTTAAATCCATGAACTTCTCTCATTCTTAATGGGCTCGACTATAGAAATAACAAATGGTCCAATGTTAAAACCTATTGCATCATAATGTAAAAACTTTTGGTTTTGATTTCTAAATTCTAATTAAGGCACGGGAAAGTAAATAAGGCAAGTAATAAAGGCAACTACGAAATTAAGCTAAAAATGATAACGGGGATCTAAAACGCGACTAAATAACCAACTATGACAAATTTTAACCTTAAGAATGCAATTTTAATTTCTAAACCTCCTAAATGATAAAAGAAAATTTTAGAAAAAAAAGAATTATATTTTTCTGATTTTTATTTGATTTATTATGAATTAAAAACATTTTTAATCTAAAAATATTATAAAAAATACTAAACTAAATGAAAAAAATCTGAAAATTTACCAAAATGTAATTTAAGTAATGAGGAATCTAGAAAAAATAAAACTAGAAATCCAGCTTATCTAAATAAGCTGGAAATAAGCAAAAAAAGTAAATAAGCTAAAAAGGGAAAAACTTGTTAAATAAATAACCTATGCAAACTAAAACAGAAAAGACCCAAGGGCGCATATGGTTTGAAGTGTGTGTGGTAAGGTTGAGGTTGGGGGTTCGAACCTTGACTTCCACAGCTTCCATTTTTTTTTTATTGCATTGTGATGCATTAGATTTTACATTGTGATGCAGTATATTTTCATCATTATGTTATAAAAAAGCACCAGATATAAATATCTATGTTCATTTAGATATAAGCAAAAATTAATGTATTACAAATAAGGATTTGAAACATTCAATAGTATTTAAACTAAATTTATTCAAAGATTGCTTAAGTATAGATATTCAAAGATCACTTAAAGTTTAGATAATAATGTGTAGGGGTGTTCGCGGGGCAGTTCGGTTCGGTTAATTGAAAGATTTAAATTATCCATCGCGGGGCGGGTAATTAATTTTACTATCCGAAACCGAACCGTACTAGGCGGGTAACCGAACAAGCGGGTACCCGAAATGAGCGGTTACCCGCGGTTCGGGTCACGGTTAACTATTTTAGACATTTAATCGAGTTTAACCTTTTAAACAATAACATGTTCTAAAACGTAAAATGTCATTTTAGTAAAATTAAATGACATTTAATAGATAATAGTCACATAAAAGTTATCCCGTTAGAATAATTGCATTCAAATATCCATACATAATCAATTAACAAAATAATAGTTATTCGACGTTTATAGATTACAATCACATTTATCAACTTTTACACATAAATGTTTAGAAATGTTCACATTATGAGCGAAAAAGGCGTTATACAATAAAATTAGTGCAATAATATAATTAATACTTGTACAATTATTTGAATATTTAGTTAAAAAAACCTTCATGTATTAATCACGGTTCGGTTCGGTTAACCGCGGATATCAAAAAATAAAAACCGAAACCGAACCGCGATAAGCGGTTTTTTTCGTTTTCGGTATCTTCGGTTTCGGGTTTTTTCGGTTTCGGATTGAGCGGTTCGGCTCGGTTCTTCGGTTTCTCGGATTTTTTAAACACCCCTAATAATGTGATGCAGTAAAATATTATTTTTTAACAAACTACAATGCAACAAATATTTTTTAACAAACTACATCTCTAACACAATTAAAACTATGATGCACTAAATCTAACACAATTGTTCTAGCTCTGAACCGGTATTTTTCCAGCGACAATACTCGATGACTATAAGGTTACTCTGACCCGTCTGCTTAAAAAAAGGCATATATGCAACAGTTATTAGGCTCAGATTTTAAAACCAAAAGAAGCGCAAACAGTGGTATAATCCGTTAGAGTTCGGATTTCTAACAGTGGTATGCTCCACCATGGCTGCAAAGAAACACGGTTGCATAATATTGCCATCCGGTCCTTGCCCTGCCAAGTTATGGAGACAATATTTGAGAACTCACTTCATTCGTATCAGAAATTAAATGGTAATCATCATAGCCTTGCTAGATGTGAAACAATCAAAAGTGTTTTAAGATACCCACTGCCAACAACAGGAGATCGGTTGTAAAAAAACACGGTCGCATAATGATATCAGCTGGTCCTTACCCAGCCAACATACATGGCCGGGTAAAAAGAGATTATGCCCACCATAGTTGCAAATGTACTGACTTGGCCCGCGAAAATATGAGCCAATTTACAATTAACAACTTTTACAACGTTAGTGGAAAGAGTGGTAGGCTCCACCATGGCTGCAAAAAAACACGGTTGCATAATATTGCCGTCCGGTCTTTGCCCCGCCAAGTTATGGACACAATATTTGACAAACCACTTCATTCGTATGGGAAATTAGATACTAATTATCATAGCCTTGGTAGACATCAAGCAACCAAAACTGTTTTAAGATACCCACTGCCAACAACAGGAGTCATATTTTTAGACATACAGATTCAACAGCAAGTGCAAATGGATTAAACAGATTTCAGTAAATGTTAATCATGTAATCAACTATCATCAAAATGTTTCATGCCTGCAAATCTACTGACTTCCCCAGCAAAGATATAGACCAAGTAACAGTCAACAACTTTTACAACATTATATCTATATAACATTGAGCGGGTTACATTTAACCCATTTACAACTTGTACAACATTAGTGATGAATGATAACGTAACCACCATTATGAGGTAAATTTATAAGGAACCAAGAAGAAATAAAATCTGTAACAATGAGAGCACA
Organism: Artemisia tridentata subsp. tridentata; assembly: GCA_021014915.2. Lineage (NCBI taxonomy): Eukaryota > Viridiplantae > Streptophyta > Magnoliopsida > Asterales > Asteraceae > Artemisia > Artemisia tridentata. The sequence continues at coordinate 362,973,666 of CP139506.1, forward strand.
ATGTACCTAAACATTCCAGATCTAAACCATGGATGGTGCAGAGTTTATAAACTCTCCAACAGTGTCAAACAGTAGGATACACTTGCCAAAATCATCCACCGATATATGTTGAACACGTGTACACCAAATACCAGGTTTTAGATATATAATAGATAACAAATGTTGTGTACAACTCGCTACTCACAGTCGCAACCTATATTGCATCATCTTTCCGGCTGCCACCTCAGCTTTCTCTCTCCTCAACCTATATTCATCTCTTTCATCACAGTGGCAACCCATATTGCATCATCCATTTTTTTTTTTTTTTTTTTTTTTTTTTTTTTTTTTTTTTTTTTAACATTATTTAACACAAACACAAATTTTATTAATAAAACGTAAATATTACATAAACGAAACGATACGAAATTACAATTAAATAAAAAACTTAAACAACTAAAAATTAAACACGCAAACACTTATTTAAAAACTAATAATCTAGATTATGGCGTTCCTTGATTTCCGCTTTAATTCGCATAAGTTCCTGTCGTTGTCGTTCGGGCAAATTGGGGTCGATTGCCGAGTTGTAGAAAATCAATTCTTGATCCCGTTTGGTAATTTTCAAGAGTTCCTTTTGTTCCTCCTGGCATTGCAAGAGCTTTCGTTGATATTCCAATTTTTGTTCTTTGAGTGCTAGCTCTCGTTCCTTCATTTGTCTCCACGACTCATCACGCTCTTTACCTTTTTCCTTCTTTGACGGTCTTGATTTCCACAAATCCGCTATTAGGCCACTCACGAATGATTTTGATGTTTCACGAGAGGAGGAGGTGGATGATTTCCTCCTTGCTTGGTCACGACCTTGTGGTCGTGATTCTCTAGTATCATCCTCCGTTTCATCATCGTCATCATCCAAGTCTTGAAAATTCGGGGGGCCTTGTGTTGACCCCGAAGTAGTTGTTGAACCCTTCAGTTTCTTTCGAACGCCCGATTGAAAAAGGGGTACCTCTTGCTTCCAAGCATCGTGCCCCCTCAAAATTTTCCTACACTCCACCATAGTGAAATTTTGACCGTAACGCGCATGATACTCCATATGAGCTTTGGACATATCGTCAAGGTCATTCTCACCACTTCCATGCGTCTTGTTGATATTATCAACAATAGCACCAAAATTCGCAACTTGACAACGAATTCTAGTCTTCCATTTGGAAATGATCGAATTCGATGTCCGGTCTGTTGAACCAGTTTCTTTATAAAAGTAGCCTACCACTTTCTCCCAAAATTTGTGTCTGTTCATAGCGTTTCCTTTTTTTTCATTTTCAGAAACAAAGACGAAAGCTTTACAAAGAATGACCTCTTCTCTGGTAGTCCATGGTTCAATTTTTTTGGCCGGTGCGGGTTCTTTGCCTTTGCCTTTGCCTTTGCCTTTCGCCTTTGTAGCACGCCGCGAAGGCTTCTTTGGCTTGACGGGTGATGTCTCTTCGACTTCGACATCGTCATCGTCATTAACGGGCATAGAACCATGGAAAGAACCGTGGTAAGAACCGTGACCCGAACCTTGCCCCATCGAAGCATCTTGACTCGAGTAGTCTTGGCTCGGATAGGGTTGGGTCGAATACCCATAATTATGATAGTCTGCCCAATCATCCAAATTCATATCAAGATTAGTAGACGGAATCGGAGAATGTTCTTGATACGGTTGGGAAGAATGCAAAAAATCCATGTTAGGCCGATAAGGTGCCTCACTTGGTTCTTGATTGTAATCAACACGTTGCGGTGGGACAAAAGGACGACGAACGGAAAACAAGTTTTCTCTTTGATTGACTTGTGGTAATTGTGTTGGATATTCAAAAGATTGTGGACGAAAGCGAATGTTCACTTGTTGTGGTGGTGTTATGCCGGTTAGTTCAAAGTTGTTTTGCGGAGAGAAATTTATGTCTGGTGCATTTTGAGGTAGTCGGGATCGTCGGTTTTTTGATTGTGGTGTGTTTTTGTTTGACATTGTGTGTTTTTTGATGTGAATTTGGATGAATTGTTTTTGAAATTGTGTGTTTGAAAGTGGGTTTGATGTGGGTATTTATAAGATGAAAAGTGGTAATTTTTTTGGAAAAAAGTTTTTTTTTTTTTTTTTTTTTTTTTTTTTTTTTTTTTTTTTTTTTTTTTTTTTTTATACACAACGGATCATTTTTAAAAATCAAGTGGGAGGTGTTTGTTCGAAATCGATCGTTTATACGAACGATATGGTTTATCCTTCGCCGGCGATCGATGTGGACGATCGATCCACAGTGGTATGCTCGATATGATGGAACGGTCGATCGATATACACGATCGATGAAATACGTTCCACTGCTAGCAGCCTTACCAGCATGTTTACTGTTAAAAGGACTGTTCCGTGCAACATCTTGAAGCGTACCAATTCTTGGTGTTTATAATTTTATATATATATATATAATATATATATAAGATTTTTCTGATGTGCAGGCTTGTATATGTACACAATGGCAACAGTGGAGGAGGATATAAACTTGGCATCCAAGCTTGAACATGTACTGCTACGGTTGCTGCAACAGTGTATTGTATCAATATTAGCCTGACACTTTGCAATTAGTTATCAGACTTTGTAATTTGTAATGAGTTATCGTTAATTAATTGACTAAACCACCAAACAGTAGAGTACAAATGGTAGCAGCATCCTTGTACTGTTATAACAACTGTTAATGAAGCAATACGAAACAGTGAGTTACAAATGTTAGCAGCATCCGTTTACTGTTATAAGGACTGTTGCGCACAACATTATGAAGCAACAAATACCGGGTTTTAGATAGATATATAATGTAGCATGTTTTCCTTCGGTTGAGTTAAACCAGTCTTCGAACGTCGAAAATGGGTATGCATTTAAGTGATCCTGTTCCAAGTTATTAAAATCAAGTGGATTGGCAGTTACTTGTATTGAGAACACATAAGAAAGCTAATTTAAAGAAACCAATTCCTCCAAAATTTACTCGAGTTTCACATAATAAGTAAGAAAGATATATCTGTTTAAAAGGTCTTAGATTTAAATAAACTCTCGCAGATGCTACGGTTAAACTTCTACACCAGCAAAACAGCATTGATGCACCCATCGTTCTCAGGATTATTGGTCACTTGAGCATATTTCCCTGCATAACAAAGGTCATAAGATATAAGCCTATGCACCACCCCAAACATTGATGGAATCAAATCATTGAATAACACGCTATTCTTACCCCATACAACTTTCCCAGCAGGTGTTACGAGACCCAGTTCACTCACGTTCACCTAATATTCACATTAGTAAAAAGTTCAGTAATTTGGTCCAAAACAGGACTTATATCTTTATTAAAAAAATGGCAGAATGTACCTCAATGATAGTTCCCTTGGTGATAACACCAAGACCAGTATACATTGAGCCATTAGGATTCTTCTTTACACCAATCAATTCAAGATTGAAGGTGCACTTAAGCTCAGGGTGTGTGACATGGGCTTTGTTGAACCTCATACCTGTTGGACGAATAAACCGCTCATGCTTTGGTGGTTTTCTAGTGAAACCCTGACCAACAAACGTCACTTTCGTGATCATTCTCTTCCACTGCTTGGCTGCAAACAAAAAAACAGTCAAGGTCAGTTCTACACTTCCTTTTTGCACAAGTTAATTGATTGCAGAGAACATACTAGGAGAGTGTTTTGGCAGGCATTATCAAAGTAAATAGCTAATTACTGCGTTTTGAATTAGCAGATAACAACTTTCAAGTGTTTGGGTATGGTTAAACTGATTCCTAATTATCTGATTTAGGGGTCATTCCATATGTTAACTCTTTAATAACATGAACCTGCCAAACACTGAAACAAATATTTAAGTGATTATCAAAACTTCAATCACAAGCACAGCCAAACACTAACTCCTGTAGCTTGATTTATTATATACATTGATTATCTTATTCTGACTATTACATATCGTGTAAGCACTTTCAAAACACAATACCAAACACCCCTTAACAAGGGATCATAAGTTGAAGTCATGTTGGATACTTACTTTTCCTTTTACATAAAATCACTTTGAACATCTCATCTTCAGCCACTGGCCTCACCTGAACATTAAACAGCCATCAAATATTAACACACATCAAAACTTACACCATGATAGACAATTATGAATCGTCTCGGAAGACATATGCACTAGTTCCCTTACCTTGGGTAGAGGCACATCCCACTTGCCAGCTTTTTCCTTCCTCTTTTGTTTTACTGTGTTGCTAAGAATCTATACAAAATAGAATGTAGGTGTCAAGTAAATGCCAACAGCTATTTATGTAGCATATCGACAAAAACCAATTAAAGCGACAAACCTTGGCCCGTGTTGTCGCGTCACGATCAAGAAGATAGGCAGGGACAGCACCGTCTTGAACATCATCATCAACCTTACGTCTGCTTGATGATTCTTCATGCATAGCCAGCCTATTAACACACATCACAAAGCCTTATTAGCCACGTTATCTTATTATTTCATGGAAAGTAAAAACAGCGAAAAACTAAAAAAGGTTTAAGTTGAACGACAGATACTAACGTTTTCTTCATTTGAGCCTTTTCTGCATATCGTTTCTTAGCAAACATCTTACCCTTGATACCTAAGGACTGTAACAACAACAAATAAATACAAATCTTTAGTATTGTGTGCCTTAAAACTGAAATGTGTGCAAATACGATTGAGAAAATATTACATTCTGGGCAACTTTGGAGCGCTTGTGAACTTCACGAGCGTCCTTCTTACGCTTCCTTTCAAAATGATCAAGACGATACCCATTTCGCTTCCTATGAAGATCAATGTAATCTCCTTGAGGCTGTTAAAAACAAAGAAAACGAAATAATGAGCACCTATAGGAATCATATGTATTATATTACTATTCAAATGCCATAAACCAATGCAAATAACCATGGTTAATGTCGATGAAGAGGATTTAAAGAGCTGTTTTTATGTGATTAACGTCTGCAAAACGAAACCACTTCTAAATGTTAGAGATGGCGCCTGAATTCTAAAAGCATAATCATTAACCTGTTAGTTTTATGAACTGATATAAATGTATAAATGTGAGTAACTGTAGATTGTGTATCCTAACACCATTTGCAACACAAAATTAACCAACAAATAACAAACGGAATGAAAACAATTTGGATACGTAATTCAAGAAACGGTTTATTTAACAAGCAGTGTCGTAAAAAGCGGACTAGGCACTCACTGCTGCGATTTGATACAAATCAGTCAAATCAAAAGGCAGCCAACTTTCCGATTATGCAGGGCAAATCGGTCAAATCGGCCCACTAGGTCAACGATTCAACCGGTCAGTGAAGTGATGAGAGGGGGAAAACTTTGTTGCAGGCGGGAGAGGCGGGAGGGAAAAAGGGGCTAAAGAAAATTACCTGGACTTTTTACTCATTTGAGGCCCAAAAAATAAGTTGCAAATCTGGCCAAGTTAAAACCAACTCGGAGTTATTTAATACATCTAAAAGTTGTTGGAAACTTACTATTGAGTTTTACTATAAGCTTAACAAAACTTAATCAAACTTACAAATAATGCAATCTATTTATATATTTAATAACAATATTCAAAACTAAATAAAAAATAAAATAAAATTAATTAATTAAAATATGTAGAAATTTGCAGAATTTATAATAAAAATAATAAAGAAAAAGTCCAATCCGCCTAGGCCCCGACTAGCGCCTAGCGCTTTTTGTAACATTGGCAACAAGTAGTCATTCAACAAGATGCTAACATAGAATGATTCAAAGAAATAAAGGGTTTACAAACCTTAAATCCTAAACTCAAATTCCAATGCTTTTAGTCAAACTATTTGAACGAAAACTAGAAAGCCGCGTGTACAGCTAGCTATAACGTGAATTTGTATATCAAACCAATATAACCAGCCAAGACCACATGAAACCAGTACACAGAAAGACAAAATTCTTATAAATACAATATAGCAAGTACAAAGAAGCATTACTTTATGGGCTTATCGCCTAATTAGAATTTGAAAAAACCGATAAGCTCACTTTTTTAGCTTACAAGTCTAAAGGGGGGTGTTTGTTTAAGCTTATTTTTTTGTCTGAGCTTATGTAAATTTGGCTTACATTTCATCCAGTTTTTTCAGCTCACTTTGACCTTATGGACATATATAAGCTTATATGTCATAATAAGCGTAGATAAAACCATAGGTTTCAAGATAAGCCAAAAAAGACTACACTTATGACACATAAACCGAAATCAAATAAGCTCATAAGCCATAAAATAAGCTTAAACAAACACCCCATAGGACCCTAAAAGCTCACAATCTGAAGCTGATAAAGTCAAAACCAAAAAATCTGAAGCGTAGATAAAACCATAGGTTTCTAAATCTCAATAGACCAATAAGCTCTTAAAAAGCTAATTTAAACACCCTTTTATGAATCAAAACCAAAAACTCATTACTTAATGATATTCACACATACAGACAAAAAAAAAAAAAAAAAAATACAAACAGGGACAAGATATAAAATACTAATTAACAATAGCCGCATAATTACATACAAAGAAACATGGGATTAGTAAAGGGGAAGATTGTTGAGAATAAGGAATTAACCTGAAAAGAAGAAGATGATGAAAGTGAAACCACTATGAGGAAGAAAGGCCGTGTGGTAGCGGCGCTGTTTTGTTATCAAACAAAAATAGGTTACTTATAAAATCCGTGGCGGTGCTTGATAGGGTTAGAACCGTAAGGAAGAAGAAACACAAGTTTAGAAGGAGAATTTGTTAATTTTGCTGAATGATTTGATCAGCCTTATCATTCCAAATAAATAGCCATGCAATTACAATTTTAGTCCCCATACTCAAACATAATGAAAAACAAACCCAAACAATAGAAAAAGATAAATACGAAACGTATCAATACTCCCCGCTTAACCACTTTTTGTCCTCAAGAAGTGAGCTCAGTAAAATCTGGAAAACGCAGCTTCAAATCATCAAGGAACTCCCATGTCGCGTCTTGAGTCGTCTGACCTCGCCAATGTATCAATACCTTCATAGCTGCCCTACTACCTCTCTTAACCAATTTACGATCCAACACGGCTTGTGGCTGAAGTATGAAACGGGCTTCCATCGGGAGGGGAATCACTTTAGTAGGCGGCCCCACCGCCTCCTTGAGTAATGAAACATGAAACACCGGATGTATGTGTGCTTCTTCCGGCAAGTCTAACTTATACGCAACCACCCCCACCCTTTCCACGATTAAAAATGGCCCGAAATACTTAGGCGTGAGCTTTGAATGTTTGTGAACCCGCAACGAATTTTGCATAAATGGTTGGAGCTTAAGGTAAACTCACGTACCTGGTTCAAAACTCCTTTCCGACCGGTGTTTATCCGCTTGTTGTTTCATACGGTTTTGAGCTTTCAACAGAGATTGCTTCAATACCCTTACCGCTGCCTTACGATCTTGCATCACCTCATCCACGTCTTTATCCACCGCGTCCTTAGGAATATATGGAATGTGTAAGGGAGGACGGTACCCGTAGAGAGCCTCAAATGGAGATCGCCCTAAGGATGAATGGAACATGGTGTTATACCACCACTCTGCCAGCGCAACCCACTTGACCCATGTATGTGGCCTTTTCCATTACCATACACCTCAAGTACCCTTAAAGACACCGATTCACCACCTCGGTTTGGCCATCCGTTTGCGGATGGTAAGCCGTAGACAATTTGGCTTCCACTCCTTGCAAGTGTAAGAACTCGTTCCAAAAGGAGCTCAGGAATACCGGGTCTCGATCTGATATGATAGAGGTGGGACACCCATGTAACTTATACACGTTATCCAGAAAAACTTGGGCCACGTCTTTAGCTGAGAACGGGTGACCCAACACCATAAAGTGTGCATATTTCGTGAGTCGATCCACCACCACAAAGATGGTGTCCTTACCCTTAACCTTCGGTAACCCACCAATAAAATCCATTGAGATGTCCGTAAAAATCGTGTCTGGAATCGGTAACGGTTGTAGTAACCCAGGCGATGCTACGTTCTCGTGTTTGGCTCGCATGCATACGTCACACCCCCTTATTACTCGTCGCACCACCTTTGTGATTCCTTTCCAAAAAAATAACCCTTTGACCCTATGAGCCGTAGCTCGAACCCCAGAATGCCCCCCAATAGGAGACTCATGGCAAAGTTTCACTATCTCATCCCTTAAGGACATGTCATTACCCACCACCATACAATTTTCCTTGGACAACCAACTTCCATTCCAAGTAAACTTAAGTAAACCACCTACTGTTGTAATTTTCTTTATAATTTGTTGCACACCAATATCATTCTTTTGACTATCCATGATTCTTTGTAAGAGTAAAGGTTCAATTTGTGACACCGCCGTTACGAATAAATCGGCCCCTTGTACTCGGGATAGGGCATCCGCTGCTACATTTTCCTGGCCTTTCTTATACTCAATACAGTAATCGTACCCCATCAATTTTTCGAGCCACTTATGTTGCAAGGGAGTGGTCACTTTTTATGTTAGGAGGTGCTTGAGGCTTCTCTGATCGGTGCGAATAATAAAGGGACCTGTGATGAGGTAGTAGTGCCACTGCTTGACCGCCATCATAATCGCCAACAATTCCTTTTCGTAGACGGAGAGGGTATTCTATCTTGGCGATAAAGCTCGGCTCAAGAAGGATAACGGGTGGCGATCTTGCATCAAAACCGCCCCCACTCCCCCTGCCGATGCATCGGTTTCAACTACAAACTGTTTTGTGGGGTCTGGTAGCGCTAAAACCTGGGCTGAAGAAAGCGTTCCCTTGAGTCATTCAAACGCATCTTGGGCCTCAGGATTCCACCTAAATGCGTCCTTCTTTAACTGCTCCGTGAGTGGTTTAGAAATCATTTCAAAGGCCCGAATAAACCGACGGTAATAACCGGCCAACCCCAAGAACCCCCGAAGCTGTTTAATTATTTTTGGGACAGGCCATTGTTGCATAGCTTCGATCTTTGTCTGGTCCTTCTTTACCCCGTCCTTTGATATGACATGACCCAAATATTCCACCGCTCGACCCCCAAACACGCACTTTGACTCCTTGGCGAACAACTTGTTTTCTTGCATTATGGAAAGAACTTGCTCCAAGTGCCTAACATGATCCTCTCGTGTTCGGCTATAAATGAGGATGTCGTCGAAAAACACCAACACCCCTTTTCAAAGCAAGGGCCTAAAAACCTGGTTCATGAGGGCCTGAAATGTTGCCGGTGCGTTAGTGAGTCCAAACGGCATGACGAGGAATTCATAATGACCCTCGTGAGTTCGGAATGCCGTTTTATGAACATCTTCGGGTGCCATTCGGACCTGGTGGTAACCCGATGATGTGCATATGTATTGCTCTAATTTTTATACCCACGGTATGTCGTTGTGGTTTTAGCAGTATTCAAGTTTTAAATTTATATTTAGCCGACTTATCAATAACACACACTTTAACGAGCAGTGTACCCGGTCAGTATGAATATAATGGTAAGTAGAGTGTCGATCACTAAGAGTGGAACGTATTATCTAGTTATCCTAATCAGTATTTTAATATCTTAAGTTAGCTATACAACCTAATCTAACGCAAGGGGGTTCAGCCTGAGAGACTGGCACGGTTTGATTATGATTAAATATAAACTAAACTAATAAGCACGAATCAGCGATTAGCACACACGTACACAGATAAATACTTGAGACAATAAGAAGACCTGTCCTGATAGTTAAGTAGCTTGTCACTTGTTTTATTGCTAGTTTTATATGAAGTGTATAGTTCGATGCAACGCACCGAGATTAATTCCTTTCTCGTTGGCTCTAATCTTATCGGCGAGTAAACCCTTAATGATCACTTATGACTATCCTACTTATCTTTCTTCCTACTTTTCTACAGACGATAGAATGCATAGGCGATAGAATAAATAGGCGAGGAAGGGCATGGCGACCCAAGCAATGCTCAGCTAGACACAGAGGTTATCAATGCACTAATAAAAGTCACCAAAGACATCAACATATAAACTTTAATTAATGGGAAAGCAATTTTAAGGGGAGTTGAAGTGCATGATTAAATCAATGACACAAGCCCATCAATCCTGACCAATTAAAGTGTACTAATACAATAAAACAAAACTACTTAATGAATTGAATACATGCAGGACCTTCTTACAGCTCTTGTATCTTCGTTTAAGGTGTGTCTTGTGCTGCTACTTCGTCTGAATTCGGCTTAGGGTTTCTTCTGTCTCGTACTTAGCTAAATTGTCGAACTCTGAAATTTGTCTGACTTTGGGGTATTTATAGTTTCTGTCTGAGGGCTAGATGCGGCGCATAGGATAAGTAGATGCGGCGCATTGACTTAACTTCGCGTGGGGTCCAAGATTAATATATTTAGAAATATTCGTACACCGCCAGAAGATGCGGCGTAACTCCATTCTTAGATGCGGCGCATGTCCTTGCTGTCTTGGATCGTAGCTTGTGAAATCTTGATAGTGATGCGCCGTATATAATAAGTAGGATGCGGCGTATCTGGAGCAGAATGATCTTGATCTTGTACATTTCAGTAGACTCTTAACTTCTTGCTTGTTTTGCTCCATAATTAGTCCAAAATCGCTAAGTTTCACATAATACTTGTTTTTACCTGAGAATTACAAAAGTAAACATTAACGTATCAATTCTCACAGATAATATAATAAAACAAGTCAAATAAATAGGATAAATGATGGTAATAAAATGTACTTATTTGAGTTCATCAAATATCCCCCCACTTGAACTTTACTTGTCCCCAAGTAAACCTTAGAATTAATCTTATGAAAATGTATCCTAAAAGATATTAGGATTTATTTTTATATTTAAGCATGTATTCATTTTTGTCATAATCACACAACCAAACACTTAACGAATTAGAAGTAAAATAAAATATATTGATAAAAGCAAATCTAATCGTTTAACTGTCCAGTCGTGACGAATATTCTATCATAAGCTTGGCAAGTATACGCATCTCCCCCACTAAAGCCAAGGAATAACAAGTCTAAAGCGGTAAAAAGGGTTTGTTGGTTAAGGGTTAATCATTCTCCTTAATCTCTATCGATCTCAAATTCCAGAAAAGGCGACAAAATCACAAATACATGATCGAATCCACGAACACGATACTTGCAATTGCTCAAATCCTTAACTCGAATAGGCTAAAGATAGGACCAAGTAATCTTTACCAATAATATTATATCAAAAAGGGCGACAAAATCATAAATACATAGCCGAATCCACGACTACGATACTTAAGATTGCTCAAATCCCTAATCTCAATAAATCAAAGGTTTGGATAAAGAATAATATAGGGTATGGATAATATTTGGGATATAAATTGGTGTAAAATGAAAAATAAACAAAACAGATAAATTAAAATCCTAAGTGTGGTAAATTGCTATCCCAACCATCCCATAAATAAGACTCATATCATAGAATAACTCACGCTTTAACACTTGAAACACACGCTTTAGGTAGACACGAATTATACTCAACAAGATCTCAATCAAAGAATAACCTTTAGTCGGCGTTCCCATAACGTCCAACTCCCATTCAATCCATAAATATAATATATAACAACTAGTGGTGATATCGACCACTTAATACAAAACTTTACATAAGTTGGTTAAACAAACTTCCAACTTTTTCTTTTTCTTTTCTTATTTTTTTTCGATTTTTTTTTTTTTTTTTTTTTTTTTTTTTTTTTTTTTTTTTTATAACTTAACTTGAAACATAAACACAGATGTGTAAAATTTCACCACATCACTATAATGATAACTCTGGATAATTTTTCCATACTTTTCATGAAAAACGGTAATAGTGAAAGTAGTAAACACACGAAAAACAAGACTCAAAGATATACAATATTTACTTTCACTCCTATTGCATTGTGCAATTTCCCGACCTAACCAAAGATAATGAATTACGCACGCGAACACAGGTAATGTAAGGAAACACACTTTGCCTAAAGCAATTAACCAACCACGGATTTTAATCTACAGGGTAGGCTAAGGTGTAAAGGTGTAACGAAACATAATAACAAAGGTGTAAGAAACGAAAGGAATGGCTCTGAGTGTTTTTCTAAGGGTATCTTACTCTAAAAATGAGAGTAACAAAAGGGTTTATACGGGGGTTAACTAACCAGTGTAGTTAGTTAATATCACATAACATATAAAGGCTATTTGGGTGTAATCCTAGAAATTTACCAATTTAGACAAGTCATTCCAATTATATAAATAATACTTATTATGGTGGTCTCGAATAGTATACAAGCCAAGTTCTAAAGTTTACAAGTCACCGGCACACTCATAGATTTGTGAATTTTGAAAAGTTCACAATTTTTGAAAATAACGTCATGTGTGCAGCTATGTAATTTAGACTTTAAACAAAAACATGCTAAAAATTTTAAATTTTTATATATTAAGCGCATTTTAAGCATATTTTGAAAAAGTTAAGGACAAGTAAGTGTTCTAATTCTCCAATCCCCCCACTTAAGTTAAACAACGTCCTCGTTGTTTGTATCAAAGATTAAAAACTGGAAAATAAAAGAATTAGAACAGAAAAACTCCCCTGAGATTTGCTCGGTATGATCCTCCATTATTTGTATAAGAGCAAAAATCAACTTCCTTGTGGATGAGAACGTTTAAGCTTCATATTTGATGTATCCACAGGAAATGCAGGAATCTATAATACTATCAAGACTTTAACACACCTGAGTTAAAAAAAGGTTCAAACTTGCATAATACATTAGTAGTTAGTAAAAATAAAACTGAAAAATTAAAATGAAAATCATCAGGTCAGTCGATACGCCGTATCTTATGGAAGAAGATACACCGTATCGAGCCTGGAATAAATACGAATCAGAATAGAAGATACGTCGCATCCTTAACCAGGGATGCGCCGCATTAAAATAAACTGATAAAAAGTTTTAAAGTCAAAAATAAAAATGCAGAAAATAAAGTAAGATATGACCAGTGCAGGAGATGCGTCGCATCTCAGGATTGAGATGCGCCGTATCTTCTGCGGGCCTGACTGACTCGACACAGAACGAAAAATAAAATAAAAGATAAGCATGGGTTGCCTCCCACGAAGCGCTTGTTTTTGTTCGAGTCACGAGCCTGACTCCACCCTTATTTACTGTGTAATAGGGTGTTGTTCCCCCCACTTGGGATCAAGTGCGGGTGATAATAGCAATAAACACGAAAAGAGTGTAAATTTGCTAGTAAAGATGGAAGAAATAAATAAAGATCATACCTTGGCAATATATGTACATCTTTCCTATTTTCACCCGGTTTGGTTGATAAATTGGATGACTTGACCACTTCATCTGAAAGAGTAGTATGTTGAGAAAAAATGAGTCTCCTTTCTTCTTGGTTAGTCTCTTTGGTAGTAAGGCGTCCCTTGACTTCCGCAGAAGATGAGAAAGGGTCTTTGGCAAGTAAAAGTTCGAGTTCCTCTACATACTTCATAGGGTCAAAATCATCATCTTCATCAATCATAGCAATGTTTAAGAGCTCATCACCAAATTCTTCCTCGAGCTCTACCAAAAACGGGTTGATCACAGGTGCATCATGTGCTTCAATAGGTAGTGTAATAAATTTGTCCTCATCATTCTTTTGTTTTGCACCCTGTTTAGGAAAACTAGCAAGATTATTAGTAACGGGATTAATAATATTAAATGAATTTGTACCACATTGCGTTGTAAGTGACTCCAATTCATCGTGTGAATCTCCATCTTCAACTAGTGGTCTTGTAATTTCAGCATCGTCCCGAATTTCATTCTTAAATAAGTAATCCCAGATTTCTTCAAAATCCCTCGTTGGGTCAAAATCTGGTTGAGGTATGTCATCATAAACTATGGCGTCAAATGGTTCGAAATCAAAATTAGAATACTTTTCATCTTCATCCGTTGGATTATCTAATGGTGGTAATACGATTGCAGAATATTCTTCAACGTAGGGTTCCGTATAGACATCATCTTGTGCAATCTCCGGAGAAAAAGTACTATCAAGAACAATTGCCGGAATTGGTTTCACGGTATATGAATCTTCTTCATCATCATTTGACATACACCAAGTGTGTTGAAACGGCAACCTATTTCTTTCTTTCTTTGACTTAACCATTTCCAGTAACAAGTATTCTTCCATTGTAATATCCGGATCGTCCATCTTCCTGAAATAAAACTTACTCGTGCAAAAGAAGAGTGAAACAATCAAAGTAAAATAAAAGTTGCTGATATCAGTAGACGATGCGCCGTATCCAAAAAGTTGGATACGCCGTATCTTATAATCGTTAAAATAAAATCAGACTTTATTTAGAAAATAGATACGCCGCTTAGAAATTAGAATGCGCCGTATCAGTTTTAATTATCAAAAATCTATTATACTTATTAAAATTAAATGCGTCGTATTAACAAAAGTTAATGCGCCGTATTTTCGTTACGTTTCAAAATACAAGATTTTTGATTCAGAAGATGCGCCGTATCGATAAAAATCGATGCGTCGTATCTGTTTAATAATCCAAAAACTGTTTTTAATTAAAATAATAGATACGCCGTATCTTCTAAAGCAGATGCGTCGTATGGCGTTATCGTTTAGAAATTTTTTTTTGTTAAAAACAGATACGCCGTATCTTGGGGAAAGATACGTCGTATCGAATTTATTAAACGCGTTGTATTTTATAAAAAGTAAACGCAATACGCCGTATCTATGAAAATAGATGCGCCGTATCGTTTGAATTAGCTCAGTACAACGATAGCAGTATGCAAGAAAATACGGAAAATAAAAACAAAAATAAAAACAAACGAAAATAATCAAAAATTAAAGAAAAATAAAAACACACAAAAACAGAAAATATGCAAAATAATACAATGAATGCAAATTAACTAATATACAACAGAGTTAGTGGTTAGAATTAAAAAAAAATTAAAACCTAATTAAAATACTAATCAAATTAACAGATAATAACAATTCACTCCCCGGCAACGGCGCCAAAAACTTGGTGCGTGTGTGTATTGCTCTAATTTTTATACCCACGGTATGTCGTTGTGGTTTTAGCAGTATTCCAGTTTTAAATTTATATTTATCCGACTTATCAATAACACACACTTTAACGAGCAGTGTACCCGGTCAGTATGAATATAATGGTAAGTAGAGTGTCGATCACTAAGAGTGGAACGTATTATCTAGTTATCCTAATCAGTATTTTAATATCTTAAGTTAGCTATACAACCTAATCTAACGCAAGGGGGTTCAGCCTGAGAGACTGGCACGGTTTGATTATGATTAAATATAAACTAAACTAATAAGCACGAATCAGCGATTAGCACACACGTACACATATAAATACTTGAGACAATAAGAAGACCTGTCCTGATAGTTAAGTAGATTGTCACTTGTTTTATTGCTAGTTTTATATGAAGTGTATAGTTCGATGCAACGCACCGAGATTAATTCCTTTCTCGTTGGCTCTAATCTTATCGGCGAGTAAACCCTTAATGATCACTTATGACTATCCTACTTATCTTTCTTCCTACTTTTCTACAGACGATAGAATGCATAGGCGATAGAATAAATAGGTGAGGAAGGGGCATGGCGACCCAAGCAATGCTCAGCTAGACACAGAGGTTATCAATGCACTAATAAAAGTCACCAAAGACATCAACATATAAACTTTAATTAATGGGAAAGCAATTTTAAGGGGAGTTGAAGTGCATGATTAAATCAATGACACAAGCCCATCAATCCTGACCAATTAAAGTCTACTAATACAATAAAACAAAACTACTTAATGAATTGAATACATGCAGGACCTTCTTACAGCTCTTGTATCTTCGTTTAAGTTGTGTCTTGTGCTGCTACTTCGTCTGAATTCGGCTTAGGGTTTCTTCTGTCTCGTACTTAGCTAAATTGTCGAACTCCGAAATTCGTCTGACTTTGGGGTATTTATAGTTTCTGTCTGAGGGCTAGATGCGGCGCATAGGATAAGTAGATGCGGCGCATTGACTTAACTTCGCGTGGGGTCCAAGATTAATATATTCAGGAATATTCGTACACCGCCAGAAGATGCGGCGTAACTCCATTCTTAGATGCGGCGCATGTCCTTGCTGTCTTGGATCGTAGCTTGTGAAATCTTGATAGTGATGCGCCGTATATAATAAGTAGGATGCGGTGTATCTGGAGCAGAATGATCTTGATCTTGTACATTTCAGTAGACTCTTAACTTCTTGCTTGTTTTGCTCCATAATTAGTCCAAAATCGCCAAGTTTCACATAATACTTGTTTTTACCTGAGAATTACAAAAGTAAACATTAACGTATCAATTCTCACAGATACTATAATAAAACAAGTCAAATAAATAGGATAAATGATGGTAATAAAATGTACTTATTTGAGTTCATTACCCGACCTTAAATCCAATTTAGAAAAAAAAGATGCACCGCCCAGTTCATCCAACAATTCTTCGATCAATGGAATCGGAAACTTATCTTTTACTGTTGCCTCGTTAAGCCGGCGGTAGTCCATGCACATTCGCCACTGACCATCTTTTTTCTTTACCAACACGACCGGGGCCGCAAACGAACTTTGACTGTTCTGGATGACCCCTGAATCCAATAACTCTCGGGTGGTTTTTTCTATCACATCCTTTTGAATGGCTGGGTACCGATAGGGTCGTTGGCTAATAGGTTCAGTCCCTTCCTTCAGTATAATTTTGTGATCAAAAGCCTGTGCAGGAGGCAGACCGGACGGCACCTGAAAGACACTTGGAAATTGCGAAACTAATGTGTTGGGAACACATTTCATATTATCAAGTATCGGTCATAGTTTATGTAATTGGTTGCTTTATTATTTAGGCCTTTATGTTTGTTATTAAGGTTCGGCCTATGTAGAAGGCCCATGGGCCGTGGCCTTTTATTTATTCTTACAATTAGGGCAACGCCCCTTTCATGTGTAAAAACTATAAATACCCCCTCCCTTGATGGGAGAGGGTGTTGGTTCATGTTATTATCAAAGTTCATTATTCTTATACATGTTCCATCCTCTCTCTCTCTCTAACTTTCTCTCTCTAGATCTATAACTTGTGTGATTAGATTTGTGACCTAACAAGTGGTATCAATCGCCAAGGGGTAGATTAGGTTGTTTTAGATTATATTTGGTAGAAAATTTGAAGATTTTTACCTGCTGTCCTTCGAGTTAGAAGGTTTTTTCTTCGAGTAACAATTGAAGTTCTTCGAGTTAGAAGGCTTTCTTCAACTTAATCCTTCGTGCAAGCTTAAGTTCTTCGAGTAAGTGAGTTGAAGATCTTCGAGTTAGAAGTAATTCTTCAACTTAGTTTTCGTGTAAGATTTAGTTCTTCGAGCAAGAATTCTAGTTAGAAGTTCTTTCTTCGAGCAATTCTTCGAGTTAGAAGATTTCTTCGAGTAAACTTTTTCGAGTAATGATTACTCTTAAGTTCTGTTTATACTTTTTGAGTTAGGAAATCAGAACTTCTTCATTTATAATTCTTCTACTAAGGGATTATATATTTGGTGAAATTTTATTCTTCGAGTAAGATTTCTTCGAGCAAGCAAGTTCTTCAAGTAACAAAGTTCTGTTTATACTTTCCGAGTTAGGAAATCAGAACTTATAAGGATTTAATTTCTTCAAGCAAGGGAACATATACTTTTTCAAACTTTAGTCTTCAAGTAAGGAATTGATTCTTCGAGTAAGCACTCTTCGAGTAAGGAACTTCGAGTAAGGACTTAAATCTTCGAGTAAGGACTTTTCTTCACATCTTCTACTTAGAGATCTAAACTACAACAACAACCTTCTTTATACTAAAAGATCCATCATCCACAAGTTACTTCTACATAATGTCTCAACCACCGAACTACAACTACTTTTACAATCAACAACAGCAGTATCATCAGCAACAATAATATCCTCAACAACAACTCTTAATGCAACAACATCAATTTTTCCCACAACAACAATTCCCTCAACAACAACCGTATCAACAACAACCAATGCAGTCCTACCCACTTCCAGCAAAACAACCACACCGGTTTGATCAGATGTGTGAAGCCATAAGTAGTCAACAATCAAAACATGAGGCTGGATCATTAGACACACCCCCTATGCTCACTCCGGGTAACTATGTTCAATGGGCAAGTCGATTCTTACAGTTCATCGAACTCAAAAAACCGCATGGAAAATACATGAAAAAGGCTATCATTGAAGGACCATTCCAAATACCAACTACAACGGTTCCTGGAGACCCAAATGCTATTCCTCCAAGAGAAGCAACTGTGACCCCTATTCCTGATGCTCAGCTTACAGCAGAACAAATACTTCATCGTGAAGCCAATGAACTTGCAATGTCTTACATTCTTCAGGGAATTCCTAATCCAATCTTCAGAAGTATTAATGCTCAGAAAACTGCCAAGGACATGTGGGAACACGTTCATCTTCTAATGGAATGTGGTATGTGCTTAAACACATACCTTTATTTGACCAAAAACAGACCAAAACGACCAAAAACTAACCAAAATGCCAAAGATATTTGTGTTTTTGTGTTTGTTTATGTGCAGGTACGGATATCGAGAAAAAAAGGACAAAATCAAGTCAAAACCGGCAACACGAGCACGAGAAATGGAAAGAGTTCAAAAGCCGAGGCCGGGGAAGTAATTGAGCTAAAATCTACCCTTGAGTTTCATCAAATGTCACAAATGGTCCTTGGAAGCATTTTACAAAGTTGGCAGAAATAGCCTTTGATGTTTAAATCCAATTCCAAATCAATCCTTAAAACCTAAATCCTAAAAAAACTTATAACTAAAACCATTATACTTAAAAAAAAAAAAACCCCTTTCCAGCCCACAACATAAACCCAGCCCATTTCCATGTTCTTATAACCAATTACCAGTCCGGATCTTAAAACAACAACCCGGATCCAACATATACCCTAATCCCTTACCCACCATTTTAACCCCATGTTACTATTCCCCCTTCTTCTTCATTATTACCCTGCCTCACCCAAAATTTACCCTCATTAAATGATTCTAGAAGGCTGACAAGAGGGAATGAGGACGTGGACAAATCCCATCATCTGATTGGCTGTGCTACATCATCACATGATCCAAGGGCTGCAAACGATTGGATTGGAGCACAAGCTGAGATCAAGGGCTGTGATTGGAGCATCAGAAGCATCTGGAAACCCTAGAGCTCACCCCAGCTGGCTATAAAAAGCCCCTTTCACTCACAGTTTTGTGGTTAGATAGTTGGTTAGGATTTTTAGGAGTAGGTTAATATAGTGTAATCTTTAGTTTTATCTCTTCATTTTAGTGTAATTTCAATTTAAGATTTGTAATCTGATTTTGGTTAATGAAATTTAAGTTTTTTTCTTTTATTTACTTGGTCAACATAAGTCAAACTGCTTATTTCTCTTTTCATTTGTGTAAATGTGTTTGTATGTTTGTATGGTGCACTTGAATTTGAACTGTGATGCATTAGATGTTGAGTTTCCACATATAAGGATGAATTAGGTTAAAGGTAAGTTGTGTTATGTGTGTAAAATGTGTTTGTATGTTTGGTTGTTTATGCGATGCACTTGACTTTAAATTGTGATGCAGTAGATGTTCGGTCGTCGCATATAATGATACATTAGGTTAAGCCTAGGTTGCGTTATGTGCGAAAATGTGTTTGTATGCTTGGTTGTTTTTGCGATGCATTTGATTTTGAACTATGATGTAGTAGGTGTTCAGTTATCGTGTATAAGCTTGAATTATGTTAAGCGTATGTAGCATTATGTATGTAAATGTGTTTGTATATTTTGTTGTTTGTGCGATACACTTGATTTTGAATTGTGATGCAGTAGGTATTCAGAGTATGATTCAAATTGACATCATGTTTTCTTCTAGTTTTGGAACAAAATGTAGAAAAATATAGCTACGTAACGTGTTTAAAAAACTTGCATACAAGGTGTTTGATAAAGTGTCTCAACTAGACTTATAATTGTGATGCACTAAATTTACATCGTTATGCAGTTTTTTTGAATGCCGATGCAGTTGTATTACATATTATGATGTAGCAGGTTTTTATTTTAACTGTGATACAGTAGGTGATTTGTGTTTGCATGTTTGGTTATTTGTGTGATGCCCTTGATTTTTTACTATGATGCAATTGGTGTCCAGTTTCTGTTTATAAGGATGTGTATTAGGTTAAGAATAGGTTGTGTTATGTGCGTAAATGTGTTTGTATGTTTGGTTGTTTGTGTGATGCACTTGAAAATGAACTGTGATACATTAGGGTATGTTTTCCAGTATATGTTGTTTGATTAGGTCACGCGTAGTGAGTTTTAGTTTTCGAAATGTGCTTATATGTGTATTTGAATTCTTGATGCAGCAATTGTAAGAAGTCATCCAATAGGTTATGTTTTGTAGCGTATGATGTTTGATTAGGTCATGCGTGGTATGTTTTAGTTGTTGAAATGTGCTTGTGTGTGTATTTGAATGCATGATGCAGTAGTTGTAAAGAAGTGATGCAGTAGGTTATGTTTTGTGGTGTATGATGTTTCATTAGGTCACGCTAGTATGCTTTAGTTGTCTAAAGGTGCTTTTTTGTGTATTTAAATGCTTGATGACGTAGTTGTAAAGAAGTGATGCAGTAGATTTTCATTTTAAACTGATATGCAGTAGGTTTCAATATATAGCTGATTTAGGTTAATTGTATGTTGAATTATGTGTGTAAATGTGTTTGTATGATTAATTGCATGTCTGATGCACTTGATTTTGTATTGTGATGCAGTAGGAGATGAGTTGTCATGTATAAGGATGAATCAGGTTAAGCATAGGTCGCGTTATGTGCGTAAATGTCTTTTTTAGTTGATTTTATGTCCGATGCATTTGATTTTGAACAGTGACGCAGTAGGGGCTGACTTGTAATGTATAAGGATAAATTAGGTTAAGCGTGGTTTGTGTTATGTGAGTAAATGTGTTTGTATAGTTGATTATATATTTGATGCACTTGATTTTGCACTGTGATGCAACAGGTGCTGAGTTGTCATGTATAAGGATAAATTAGGTGACATTATGTGTCGAAATGTGTTAGTTTGCTTTGTTGTATGAACGATGCAGTTGGTTTTGAACTGTGATGCAGTAGGATTTCAGTTGTCGCGTATATGGCTGCATTAGGGTACCCGTAGGTTTCCTTATTTATCTAAATGTATATTTGTTTCTTGGTTGTATAAACGATGCACTTAGTTTTGCACTGTGATTGAGTAGCTCCTCACTTGTGGTGTATAAAGATGCATTAGGCTTTGTGTAGGTTGTATTATGCGAGTAACTGTGTTTGACCGCTGAAGGAACCTCTTTCCGTTGTTAAAGCAAGTACGCTTTTCAAGCTTTTTCCTTACTCTTACTAAAGCAGGCACACGCAAAACTCTCTTTGGTTTTAGTACATAACAATTTGCATAAGCAAAGTCGAATATTTCTTACAATTCTAGATCCTGCACTCTCATCTCTAGTTATGCTTGGTTGATACAATGATTTTCTATATGAACTAGTAAGTATAACTTGAATTACCGATTTTGTTATGTTTATATTAAGTGCGTCAGTGCGTTTATAAAATTGTGCATCTGTTTAATAATCTATCTTGGTACTCACAGGTTAGCATGTTTGTAACAACTTGCTTAGGAAACGTCACGTAAAGGGCGACGAGATGGGCAAGATTATAAATCCTGAAACCATAGTGAAGATCAACCTAATATGTGAAAGAATTCAAGTATCAATGAGAGAGATTTGAAGTGTTGTCATTCGTAGAGGAATTTTAATTGTTATTTCAAAGCAATGGTGTAAATTCTACTGGATGTTTCAAATTTTTAGTTGTAATAATTTAGATTACAGAATGTTTAATAATAAGTATTGTACCTGAAAATACTAGTGCATCACAATGTATACAACTGGCGCATCATAGTGTATATAACTGGTGCATCATAATGTATATATCAAGTGCATCATAGTGTAAAAATCTGATGCATAACATTGTATATATTCACTTAAGTATAAAATATCTTTTGAATTACAACAACTGAAATAAAAATATTAAGAGTATGATGATTTAAATTTTGATGTACTATCAAATACCTGCGATGCAGTAACACGAACACTGTGATGCACTGAAAATAACATTGTGATGTACTGGAGATTCCAATCCTCTAATTCAAAATGATACACTTAAATTGAAAGACAGAATGGTACAAAGGATTATTGAACGCGTAAAAAGGATTCTCGGATGATACTTGTGGATCATTAAGAAAACAATGCTTAAATTCTATTGGATGTAATACTTTGGATTAATGAATGTTCAATACTAAGTATTGTAAATCTTAATGATGACAGTGTTTGTTTAATATTAATTACTTTTGATTAAAGTTGATATCAGAATGAACATAGATACACTAAATTATAATTTTTATTACACTGAGAATACTAGTGCATCACAGTGTATACAACTGGTGCATCATAGTGTATACAATTAGTGCATCATAATGTGTATATCAAGTGCATCAAAATGATGTAAAATTAATGCATCACAATGTATGAATCTACTGCATCAAAATGTTATAAATATTTTTAAAATTATATTGCATCACAATATTGTTCTACTGCATTAGAATGCTAACATATTACTCCATCACAGTGTTATCATACTGATGAATCACAATATAATTTTACTGCATTACTATGTTAATTTACTGCATCACAATGTTAATTTACTACATCATAATGTTATACATACTGTTGATACTTAATGTTATCATACTGCTAAATAAAAATAAAATTATACTGCACCACAATATTGTTCTACTACATCATCACAATGTTATCATACTGACTTAATCACAATACAATTTTACTGCATCAAAATAACACTTTACTGCATTACTATATAATTTTACTTCATCACAATGAATATTTTACTGCATCACAATGTAAATGTTACTACATCAAAATGTATACTTTACTGCATCATAGTGCACTAAAAAAATAACATAATGCGGTAACTATTATTCATAAAACAGAAAGATACTAAGGCTATGTTTGGCGCTGAGCTTTTTGGAGCTTTTTGGGGCAATGAGCGGTGAGAAATGAGCTTTTTGATTTTTATTGTTCGTTTGGTAAAGGAGCGGTGAGCTTTGCTATTTTTTAGGAAAGCTCATTTTTCCAATGTGAGAAGCTGTGAGCTGTGAGCTGTGAGCTGTGGCTACTGTCCACAGCTCACCGCTACTTTTACCAAACGCACCCTAAGCATATTTCAAAAACACTGAGATAATATTGTATTGATTTTGATAATAAATGCTATACATCTTAGAACCAAAAACATGTCTTGTAAGTAATGCTTTAATATCTAGACAGTACTTACTGCATTTAAAAAAAATAATTGAAATAATGCTTTTAAGCTTTACGAGTACATCCTCTAAACCCAGCTCTTGTCAGCTCTACTGGTTGCTTGCTTTTCTTCGATGGTGGCAATTTCAATGAACATGTCCTGGAATTATGACCTTCTTTTCTCCACATACACTATACGCCATCCACTTATTACTTTAGTGCATCACTGTGTTATTCTATTGCATCACTATGTATATTCTACTGCATCACAATACACTAAACAAAATAACATAAATGCAGTAAATTGTTCAAAATGAACAGAAAGATATTGATTATAATTCAGAAACACTTTATTAAAAAGTAAGTCAATTACTTAAATAAACCATCTATATACCCAATTTTCCAATTTCGACTTTATTTCAATATTTTACCAAAATGGACGAAAGCTGTCACTTCAACCAAATCCTCGCCCTAATTCCTTTTTCTTTTTATCTCTCCCGACTTTTTATGAAACATTAGCCAAACTTTTTATTAGGGCCATTGTAGCCATACTTTTGGCTAGATTGTTCTCAAATGGGAACTGGAAGGTGATGGTTAAACTAATCATGTGCTTGTGCATGTTGCTATATCCGTTGACACATGGTTTGTTGTGGGGCTCACGTCTAGACTAGAAGTTAGGTCTAGTGTTCTATGTGTTGTATCCAACGCATTTTTTCCATCACACTGATTAACATACATTAGTTAGTCAAATGTGTAATATTAATGTATAACATAGAAAATCCTAAATCATATTACTTAAAAGTTGACTGTATAGAAATCTAAGATAAATAACTAACCGATTTGGGATCCAATGGGATTATACAAAATCCCGAGGGTATGAGTGAGCATTATCTGAAAACATCTAATCAATTGGAGCAAAAACAAGTTCAGAACAAGCTCCCACTGCATGCTCATCAATTCTATTGCATATCCTAATGAAACCTTATTCACCTACTGCATCAATGTTTTAAATCAACTACATCAAGGAAAAAAAAACTAGAAAAACATAATAATGAATCTAAAAGGTCTAAGCATCATCTTACAGTCAACTGAATATAATAACAATAAAAAAACACATGGTGCATCAATATTGTAAAACAACTGCATCAAGTAACTAAATACACATAATGAATATCACATGTCTAAAGTCAAATTAGGTCAACTGAATACACTAAATTGAAACAAAGAATGAAGTGTTGATGCAGTAAACACATACTGCATCAGCATTTCAGAACAACTACATCACATATAGAACTACATATACTTGCCTTTTGTGCCAATACAATAACAAAAAACATTAGCCAAACAAAGACCTACTACATCAATAATTCATAACAATTGCATCATACATATAACTACACATATATGAATTTTTTACTAATAAATAACCAAAAATTGAGCTAATATATATGAATTTGCCACACACGTATACCAACTGCATCATTATTTCGTAATTGTTGCATCAAACATATAACTAAATCTAGTTTTTAAACTAGTTTTTTTTCTCAAATTCGTTTCAGATCTAGTGAAAAACTTGATATACTCTAAATCCAACTCCTAAAGTTTTTGAAAGTGATTCAACAAATAACACGTTTTGTATCTATTGTTTTCTAGATAAATAACAACACAAATACTGAATAAGAGTAAAAAAATACAATCAGTGACATCATTACATGGAATTGAAGAACAATATAACCATATCAGTGCATCAAACTTTTAGCAACAAGTTTATCTCAAGGTCTATGAACAACTGGTGCATCACAGTACGAAAATAGTGCATCACAGTTACAAAATATAATGTAGACATTTTATCAAACACCTGTTGTGCAGGTTTCATATACACGTTTTTCATATAGTTTTTTTTTTTCTTTTCTCAAACACATATGGAACGAATGTTTTGAATCAACTAAATACACGAACAATTAACATAAACTTCTTCGACATAAAATAAAGTAAATAAACAAAAAAAAACTATTATGAAACAAAGTATTAAGATCTTACTATCATTATTCATTGATGTTGCACTAGTTGTTGATGTTGAACAATCATTGTTAGTTGATGATGGTGAACACTCGTTATTAGTTGACGATGAACAGTCAATCAACATCTCAAAAATCACGGTGGAGAATGGTGGAGATAACGGTGGGGATTAGGCTGCGGATGACGGTGGGGAACCGGTAGAGAAGAAGATGCGGTGGAGAAGGAGAAGTTAGCTGTTGTTTGTGTGTGTGTTTTTATGTCGTTGTTTGTATGTGTTTTTATGAGAGAAAGGTGGAAGAAAAAAGAGTTTATATAATCAAACGGGTAAAAGACTAAAATAACCCTGACAGTTATTATAAAAGGATGGGTGGAAGAGGATACATGGAACAATTTGGTGGCTTCTGTTACACCCCGTGCCCGCTTTGACCAAAATTTAAAACTTTATACGCGGAAACGCTTGACTTTACGGACATGCTTTCGCTCTTTTGACCATTCTAAAAATCCATACACAATCAGATCTTGAAACTATTTTTAAATGAAATTAGACTCAATTACCTTCAAAACGAAGGGTGGCACGACCCGTAACGACTTACGGTTTAAAAGATATGATTTTTCGAACATTGACAAAAATCTACCAAAATAACCTGTGTACCATACGCCCTTACGCCCAAGGTCCGGAAGGGCGTATGATCTGGTACTCATAATGGGTGAAAAATGTATTTTAGACAGAAGGCCTTATGCTCAGCCCATGAGGGCGTATGATCTGTTACTCAGAAACACATAAAACCACTTTTAATTGAGGAAGGCCTTATTGCCCAGAAGTGGAAGGCCTTATGCTCCATTCTCAGATTTTTACCAAGACCACAACTTTTAGCAACTTACTCTAATTTCCGGAAAGACGACTTCCAAGACTCGAAACTTAATGAAACTTTCCAGATTTCTTTAGTATGGCATTGGGCTCATTTTTATACAAAAACATTTACCATTTGACTTCCCGAAATGGTACTTTACAAATTAGACGGGTTATGCATATAACCCCTTTTGACCCATTTTCACTACTTACAACCCATACGACTTCCGTTTTACATCAAACTTGACCAACATCAATAACTTAACATATCAAACATGGTCCAACGACACTTGACCCGTTTACAACCCAAAGTGGGTACTTTTACACATAATCCAAACGCCCCTTTAACTTTATGCATAAACACATAAACTACACTTTAACACACCAATTGACTACCAAATCGTTTGGACGACCTTAACATACAACTTGCCATACGGCTACACTTTACCAACTCATAAAAGACCAACGGGGTACAAACTTACACATGAGCCCGGTATTCCTTACATCCAAGCCGACCATATAAACATGCCAACCTACAAAACGGTTAGGCAACTAAACCGTAAGCACAAAGGCTTAGTAAGTAAAACGATCATAACATACACTTATACTTCAATCCACATAAGCATCATATACATAAAACACTTACTTCACGGCCTACTACTTAAGTCTCATCTAGCACATAACATCAACTTATTCCATAGCATCAACTCATCACATAAGCCATATTAATGGCATCACATAAGCATAACCAAGTTCATCTTTCTTGGCTTCAAACATACATAATACACATATGTTAGAAATCCATCTAATACATGTTACCATCATTTTACTTACCTTAATCCAAGCTAAATAATATCAAGAACATCATCATCATCACAATCTCCCATCATCATCATCATCCTTTACAATTTATCAAAACCTAATAGCATAATAATCAAATACATAAACAAGGGTTAACATAACCCATGAAATATACTCAACTTCCAAATCATATCATCATATGATCATATCTTGATCATATGATGAAATCCCACTAAACTATAACTTCATTAACATCAAGAACATAGATACTTACTTGGGAATTCATTGCTAGGGCTTATCCCTAGATATGAAATCATTCACTAATCATACTCTTCATCATCAAGCTACTTTCCCTCCATTTTTCTCTCTAAGCCGACAACCCACACACTTCTTGAATAATGTGGAATTATCTAGACTTTCCTGGATAAATAATTGATTAGGCACAAGTTTGGGCTAATGGCAAGAATGGTCCCTCAAGTCCCTTTCCTTCTATTTTGGCCACAACACACTTTATAACCTATTTGACTTATGACAACATAAGTCCCTTAGGTCTATTTCCTTTCTATTCTTACCACATAATACTTTCCCATAACTATTCAATACATTCTTTGACTATCATTTGACTAACGGGTTGACTGGCCAATCACGAAAGGCCTTTGGTCCACTTTCATCTAGGGTGGTGTCCCAAGCACCCGGGAAACGGGTCTAACAATTCTACCCCCTTATTTAGATTTCATCCCCGAAATCTCTCATCTATTTCTATCCAAAACCAAATCACAACATATACATGTTTTCACACTTTCAAGTCTTTAGCCATTTTATTGCAACGATCTAAATGATCTTGCAATTTTAAACTTCTATACCATAGTCTCAACTCATAATCTACTATAATCAACACTTCTCATCGCAACTTTTCTAAGATTTCCCACAATTGACGACTAGTCGAATGGAAATTTTTACTACTTTGACTTTATGTAAGTCAAACTTCATCACTATTCTCACATTATACGCCCATGCACTAACATGACATAACGTCATATACCGGCCAATTTCACATTCCACATAATACCAAAATGTATCTTCATAAAAAACCGGCAACTTATTTCAAAATATACAAAGTACCATACAAACGGCACCTTCCAAAAATCTTTCACACGCATTACTTAAGCAATCTTTCTTATCAATTCTTGGGAAATACTCATCAACTAACTTATCAACTTAATGCACAATTCATCCTAAACGTCTATCTTAAGGTTTCACACATTACCTTAACGCCGCTATAAGTTTTATTCATATCTATCTTTTCTTATTACGTCTAACTTGTTTTAGTTTTCACTTTCTCATACTACTATCCGTACTCATGTCATATCGGCTACACATAAGCCCACTCATTTATAATTCTTTATTTACATAAAAAGGCGTCCCCATCTATGTAAGTAAGGAATTATAAACTTATGGTTCGGTGATTTACGACTTCTTTATTCAAATGAAAAGGCGTCCCAAACCATTTAAATAAAGAAACCATAAACCATCCTACTTACATACTTCCGACATAACACTCGTACTTACTTTACTTTCCATCTTTTCTAGCCTTGGATCCAATATCACTAACTTTCATCTATGCCATAAAGGCAAGCTAATCACCATGCCATAAAGGCAAGCTAAACATCCATGCCATAAATGGCAAGCTATCATCCATGCCATAAAGACAAGCTATCATCCATGTCATAAAGGCAAGCTAGGCCATCTCAAAGGATGCCAAACACATGCCATGAAGGCAAGCTAACAACCATACCCTGAAGGCAAGTTAACAACCATGCCCTGAAGGCAAGCTAGGCTATCCCGGAGGATACCAAAACACATGCCATAAAGGCAAGCTGGGCTATCCCGAAGGATACCATAACTAGAGCATTGGATCCAAGCTATATCTACTTTATCATCTTTACTCATTTTATCTTCTATGTACTTTTATAATTAGGCACACACTATCACTTACTCAATTTTCATTGCATTAAGCAATTTCAACATTCACTATCACGCTTACCATCATCTCAACAAGTTTCTATATAACGCTTGCACATTTATTATATTTTCATTCTCACAATGCCACTTATCATTCATCTGTCAACCCCAAGTTGACTCATACACTCACTATGTGTCATCTTTATTTTAGACAAGTTCTGTATAATGCTTGTCCATTACAATTTACACATTTTCTACGTGTTCTTACAACACACTTTTACTAATACCCGTCAAACCCTTGTTGACCATATTCTCAACTTATACTCTCACTTCATTTAGTCTATTCAACTTTTACGCATATAAACCTTACATAGGTTTATTCTATCACACTCACATAAATACCCATAAATTATTTCATAACATGTTAAAATTCATGTTTTCAATTTTCGCACACTTCAAGACTGTACAATTTAGCCAATCTATATCTCATTACATTTAACCATTATATACAATAATTATTAGTTTGTATATCAAAGACTCATCACGTCTTACTATAATTTAAATTTACATATAATTACTTTATAAAATCTGTTCAAGCCTAATCGTAATTATCTCCTTAAAAATCAAACTATGACATTTTCGCTATGTTCACTTCTACTTTATATTACTTTTTTTTTTTAAAAATTAAACCAAATCTTTTCAATGCAATTTACTCTCACTTTTTTGTGTCTTCAATAAGCAGCATTAGCACACCAATCATACACTATCTTCAATCTGTTCAAGCACTCAATAATATAAACTCCATAGACTTACAATAATAAGCAACTATTCTAAATTAACACTATCGACAATGTTAAAACTTTGAAAACAAATCAAATAATCTCGGTCCCATTCTCCTTTCGGGTTTGTTGTTTTCTACTAGCCGCAGCATAAGTGTACATTGAAACTAGCATATAAAACTTCTCATTATAGCCCGTCCCATCCTTACATTGCTACTCCATGCCATCTTTCTTGATCTTCATACAATACATAATCGCAATACAATAACCAAACCCAAATGCTGGCTATATCATCCAGCATTCAAGTCCCATTTCTTATTCCATTCGTCATTTTACACACAACATCACACACAAACCCACAAAAAAACAAACTTAAATACAAAACCGCGCAACAACACTTACGTCAAATTCTAGGAGTGGTTAGTCTAGAAATCTAAGGTAAACCAATAGCACTGTAATCGAGAGTTGATACCAATTTGACACGGTGGCTTTGGGTAAAATTTAAACTTTATGGGGAACCCTGATTTGGTGTCACCTTTGACCATTTTAAAATCATACACAATCAGTACTTAAACTTTTTTAATGAAATTAGACTCATATTACACTTCAAACGACGCCACCCTAACACTTCGGTTATAAAAATAATGATGTTTCGACATACAAAAATCTAAAAACAACCTGTTGTACCTTCGCCCTTCTGCCAAGTCGAAGGGCGTGGCTTGATCTGGGACTCATAATTAAAATTCATTTAACAGAAGCCTTGATGCTCTACCATGAGGTATGATCTGTTACTCGGAAAAACACATAAAACCATTATAAAATTGAGGAAAGGTTTTGGTCCAGAAACACTTGTTGTATGGCAGTTTGTATGTCGTGGATGTGAGTAACCTATGGGTCTAAAACATGCATGTTAATGTGGTCGTGTTTGAATGATGTTTAGTGTGTTTGCTGCTGCTCATTCGAAAACCCTCGCACCTCTCTTCATTGGCTCGTTAAGTTTTGGTCTAGCCTAGTCGCCTCGTAGTGTTTGTTTGAATTGTGGTGTCTTAAAATCATGATATCGAGAGTGTGTTTGGTTCGTTTTTGGTCTCGCGAGAGTTCGAAGGTTATGTTTTCATATGGGTTTCACATTTCATGTTGCCTGATAAGTTCTTGCTGTTGAGTGTCGTGTTTGTTTGAGGGTGTCGTTGTTGCTTAGTCGCATGTGGATTTCATGCGTGAACAGCATGCATGGGCCACACTTTAATCAAACTAGTTTGAATGTAGTATCAGCATACATACACATATACATTTAGCTATTTGCAAGACGCATTCTAATATACACATATACATGCATGAGCCACATTCTAATATACTAAATACGCATGCATACACATGAGGATTTGCAAGTTCAACACGCATGTGGAATTTCATTAACTATTCAATTGCAAGAATATATTTATTTTAGTGTCATTAACTATTATAAAATTTGTAATTGTTGTCAAGGACATATATTTGCAAGTTTATATTACCTCTATACATAAAATTGGCATGGCTTTTATCTCTTTAAATAATGGTACGATATAAACCCTAATTTGACCAATTAACGGAAAGTTACTAAAAATGGAAAGCCGACTAAAATGAGTAATCTGATTTAAAATGAGTTATTATTAAGACGATCATGTATTCGTGTAGATTCGCTGAAGAAGGAGTTCGATTCCGATCTTTATGTTTCTGTTATGTTTGCACTTGCGATCTAAGGTACAGATATTCTGCCCTTCTCAGTAAGGTGCCTTCGTTCTCTTGACTTCTGATTTTGGTTCGTTTAGGATTTCCCTAAGCCATTGCTATGTTCCCCTACACCTTGGTTCGTTTATTCGATTCATGTTGACTTTGATGTTCGATATGACCATGTTTACTTTGAACCTTTTGATATGAACCCTGTGATTTGGACTTTGATATTTGGACTATGACTACATGGACCCTTGCTTTGATTTGGACTTTGACATTTGACCCCAGTTTGATACCCGAGCCAAGTTCGTTTCCTAGCCATGAAGGTAACATGGCCGTGTCTGTGATGCACCACTGGCATGACTAGCGTGTAGCCCTAGTGATTTGGTTACACCGTCCCCATTTTGATTATGATATGCATGCACACTATATGATTTATTATGGCCAATATGATTTGTTCGGGGGGCGAATGGATGCATCCTAGGTTCGTGTCTGTGTTCTTGGACAGTTCGTTTTGATATGATATGGTGACTGGGGATGGGTGCAATCCACTCCTTTCACAAAGTTCGGGAGCTAGCTACTCCATTTGAAGAATGAGGACACCCCTCATATTATCTGATTATCTGAGAGGTCTCCCCTCTATATGATTATGAAGATATGATATGATATGATATGTGATATGTTATGATATGGGCTCGTGGTGGATTACTGTCCTAAACCTTTACTCTTTAAACCTTTACTTATATCTTATTCATTATGCTACTTCTGTTCATTTCCGTTTACTTTCGTTTCCGTTTATTATATATCTGTTCACTGGGGTTTTTAAGCTCAGCCGCATTTCTTTTCCTGCGGCAGGTTTTAGTTGGAAGATGGGTATGAGTGGAGAGTACCTTGGACTTATAAGACTTGATAGTTATTCTGGATTAGAGTTGATTAGAAGATATTATATTTTTTAGAATTTGTATTCGCATTTGTAACCTTGTAATTTCAGTATTTCATTTGTAACCTTTGAGATTTCTTGTATTACTGTAATGTGTGCTTTGTTCTGATCTGATATGAAACCATTAGTGTGACATCTTTACCCTTGTCGGGTTGGGGTGTTACACACATAAATCTCATCATACACATTTCAATATATATAGACATGGTTATATTCATGTTTTACAATTCTTTCTAGCACACTTCAAGTCACTTATCACTTCTAGCGCAATATATATCTCATTCATCACTTCTACTCATTTATTACTAACACAATTTAATTATTATGTTTTATATGCAACATGATCTCATCACGTCTTAACTATACACTTTAACTTTCTCATTTTAGTTACTCTTACCGGAAATCGTGCCTTCAAGCATCTAATCGTTATTATATCAATCATGCCTCTCAAACATCAAACTATGAACATACTTCGCTATTCACTTCTTACTTTATATTACGCTTCCAAAGCATCTATGCTTTTTCAAACAATTAACACGCTTCTTAACTCTTTTCACATATCAATGTATTCTCTCAACTTTCTTTCGACACTAAGTCTTCACATAACATGCATTTCAATGCATCTACCTCAACTCATACACTTCTATGCAATCGTGCTCTCAAGCACTCCACATAATAATAAACTACCATAGACTTAACATCACATAAGCAATCATATCATAACACTTAACACTTATCCGACAAGTGTTAAAACATTTATAAACATAATCAAAACATGAAGTCTATGGCTCATATATCACATCGCATTTACACGAGCAATCTATGTCTAAGCATCAACTTTCTACTTAGCCGCAAGCATAAGTCTACCTTATAACTAAGGCATCATAAAACTTCAATTCACTTACTAGCCCGTCTCTAATACCACTTAGCATTGCTACTCGCATGCCATCATCATGACTCTATCATACAATCACATAATCGCAATACAATCACCGGCACCAACCGAGGTGCACGGCTAACTAATCATCAAGCATGTCAAGTCCTCCACGTACTTATATCTCATACACATCAATACTATTACACACATACATCACCTATCATCAATAGGCTCAACTAACATAAAACATAATCCGTCTAACACATAACAATTAATTTCCGCGCAACTAACACTTACGTCCAACGCTTCTACGAGTGGTTTAAGTCTAGGAAATCCTAAAGGAAACCTAATTCACTTAAACCGAGGCTCTGATACCAATTTGTTACACCTTGTGCCCGCTTTGACCAAAATTTAAAACTTTATACGCGGAAACGCTTGACTTTACGGACATGCTGTCACTCTTTTGACCATTTCTAAAAATCCATACACAATCAGACCTTGAAACTATTTTTAAATGAAACTAGACTCAATTACCTTTAAAACGACGGGTGGCACGACCCGTAACGACTTACGGTTTAAAAGATATGATTTTTCAAACATTGACAAAAATCTACCAAAACAACCTGTGTACCATACGCCCCTACGCCCAAGGTCCGGAAGGGCGTATGATTTGGTACTCATAATGGGTGAAAAATTCATTTTAGGAAGAAGGCCTTATGCTCAGCCCATGAGGGCGTATGATCTGTTACTCAGAAACACATAAAACCACTTTTAATTGAGGAAGGTCTTATTGCCCAGAAGTGGAAGGCCTTATGCTCCATTCTCATATTTTTACCAAGACCACAACTTTTAGCAACTTACTCTAATTTCCGGAAAGACGACTTCCAAGACTCGATACTTAATGAAACTTTCCAGATTTCTTTAGTATGCCATTGGGCTCATTTTCATACAAAAACATTTACCATTTGACTTCCCAAAATGGTACTTTACAAATTAGACGGGTTATGCATATAACCCCCTTTTGACCCATTTTCACTACTTACAACCCATACGACTTCCGTTTTACATCAAACTTGACCAACATCAATAACTTAACATATCAAACATGGTCCAATGACACTTGACCCGTTTACAACCCAAAGTGGGTACTTTTACACATAATCCAAACGCCCCTTTAACTTTATGCATAAACACATAAACTACACTTTAACACACCAATTGACTACCAAATCGTTTGGACGACCTTAACATACAACTTGCCATACGGCTACACTTTACCAACTCATAAAAGACCAACGGGGTACAAACTTACACATGAGCCCGGTATTCTACCTAAGCTCCTACACATACTACCTTAATTTCGCATATCCAAATCCTTATTCCTTACATCCAATCCGACCATATAAACATGCCAACCTACAAAATGGTTAGACAACTAAACCGTAAGCACAAAGGCTTAGTAAGTAAAATGATCATAACATACACTTATACTTCAATCCACATAAGCATCATATACATAAAACACTTACTTCACGGCCTACTACTTAAGTCTCATCTAGCACATAACATCAACTTATTCCATAGCATCAACTCATCACATAAGCCATATTAATGGCATCACATAAGCATAACCAAGTTCATCTTTCTTGGCATCAAACATATATAATACACATATGTTAGAAATCCATCTAATACATGTTACCATCATTTTACTTACCTTAATCCAAGCTAAATAATATCAAGAACATCATCATCGTCACAATCTTCCATCATCATCATCATCCTTTACAATTTATCAAAACCTAATAGCATAATAATCAAATACATAAACAAGGGTTAACATAGCCCATGAAATATACTCAACTTCCAAATCATATCATCATATGATCATATCTTGATCATATGATGAAATCCCACTAAACTATAACTTCATTAACATCAAGAACATAGATACTTACTTGGGAATTCATTGCTAGGGCTTATCCCATGATATGGAATCATTCACTAATCATACTCTTCATCATCAAGCTACTTTCCCTCCATTTTTTCTCTCTAAGCCGACAACTCACACACCTCTTGAATAATGTGGAATTATCTAGACTTTCCTGGATAAATAATTGACTAGGCACAAGTTTGGGCTAATGGCAAGAATGGTCCCTCAAGTCCCTTTCCTTCTATTTTGGCCACAACACACTTTATAACCTATTTGACTTATGACAACATAAGTCCTTTAGGTCTATTTCCTTTCTATTCTTACCACATAATACTTTCCCATAACTATTCAATACATTCTTTGACTATCATTTGACTAACGGGTTGACTGGCCAATCACGAAAGGCCTTTGGTCCACTTTCATCTAGGGTGGGGTCTCAAGCACCCGGGAAACGGGTCTAACAGCTTCCTAGCCTTCTCATTCTAAGAACACTTCTCAATATATCTCATCTCTCTCTCCTCTCTCTCTCTCTCTCTCTCTCTCTCTATCTATATATATATATATATATATATATATATATATATATATATATATATATATATATATATATATATATATATATATATATATATATATATATATATATATATATACTAGACTTCAAAGCCCGCCCCATGGGCGGGCATGACTTGTAATTATAATTTGGATGATTTTAGCTATTCTAAAATTATTTTTAAAGACGTTTGGTTTATTTTATTTTTTGATATCATTATTATAAGATGTTAGATGGTGTTAGTTAGTTGTAAATTATTTTTAATCTCGTACCGGGAAACTATTTATTGGGCTGTTATAATTTTACTTGTGTTGGATTTACTTAACGGAAATGTGTTTTTTAAGTACGGTGTTTTTTTATCATTGTTTAAAATGTATTAGTTTATGTTTAGTTGTATTTTTTCTTAATAGTTGTCGAAGCCCGCGAAATATGTATTGGCTTTTGTTAATGTTATCTAGGTTGGACTCCATCTGAATGTATTCGATCAATGTGTTGGAAATAACATATACAACTTGGCACACTGATTAAAAAAAAAACGTCTGACCAATGCCTTTTAACTACAGTAACCCATCTTAATGTTACCCGTCTAACCCGTGTTTTTTTAGTAGGATGACCCGTCTGACCCGTGTCTTTAACTTGACCACCAATGTATTGGATTAGCATATACAACTTGGCAGCTGATACAAAAAACTCGAGCCAGAAACGGAGATTCGTGTGAAAAGTGCAGCTCTTATGGAACTTGTGTACCGTACATTATTCACATCATTTTTGATAATGAACCGGGGAAATTCAACAAATCAACTAAAATACTTTATATACTTAATTAAAGATAAAAAAAAACGTTGGAGATAAAGTTTAATCTCTCAACATAGTTAGTAAACAATATAGAACGAATGTTGGTTAAATATAACTATTAAATTGTCATTGCATTAATCTGACCTCAACTCATAGCATCAGGATGCCCAACATATGGATTTAAATCAGAATACTCATAACCTTCCCTTACTATTTCATAACAGTTATATAGGGGTGTTTGGTTGTTAGTGCTATAATGTCGACATAAGTAGTCTTCATTGTTGATTTGATTACAAAAAACTTAGTTTTATGCATATGTAATTTAATCTCTATCGAATACCTTATAGCGTTGAATATGAACCTCAAGTAGACTACCTGTGTTGATAGAAATAGCTCCTGGTATTTTCTTTTTGGTGCGGGTCATGACATATATCTTCATCAATCCCCATGATTTAAGCATAAGTGTGAGTGTGGATGCCTTTTTTGTGTGAAAGTCTGAAAGGATACCACTGTCCTCAAGAACCATTTCGTTGAATATCAGCGCCTGCTGTTCAGGAGGAATACCTTCCGTATCCTGGATCTTGTCTTTCACATGGCTAATGGTGTCTGTAGGTTTGACTTTTAAAAGGATGGACTTTGTTGTGCATGTCTTAATGAATATTGGGATCCCCGTTTATTTAAGCAGAAGTGTGATAGTGGATCCATTGTTGATGTTGAAGTCAGCAATGGTATCACTGTCCTCAAGAACAATTCCATCAAGGATCAACACCTGCTGGTCATGGGGAATACATTCTTTTTTCTGGATCTTAGCTTTCACATTGCCGATGCTCTCCGAGGTTTTCACTTCCAGAGATAACTTCTTTCCAGTGAAGGTCTGAACAAATATTTGCATCAGTCCCTTTGATTTAGGGATAAGTGTGAGTGTGGAGTTGTTCTCGATATGAAAGTCGGCAAGGGTAGCAATGTCCTGGAGAACCATGTTATTGAAGATCATCATTTGCTCGTCTGAAGAAATACCTTCTTTATTTTGGATCATGGTTTTCACATTGCCAATAGTGTCTGAGCATTGGACGTCAAGAGCGATGGTCATTCCAGTGGGGGTCTTGACAAATATAGCTGCAGAAGTAAAAAGAAACATAATTAAACTTTGAACAGATTTAAGTCATTTAACCACTAATAAACATAAAACAACGAACCAAGCACGAATCATGGTTTTCACATTGCCAATAGTGTCTGAGCATTTGCCAATAGTGTCTGAGCATGGTTTTCACATTGCCAATAGTGTCCGAGCATTTGACGCCATTAGTGTCTGAGCATTTGACGCCAATAGTGTCTTTATTTTGGATCATGGTTTTCACATTGCCAATAGTGTCTGAGCATTTGACGTCAAGAGCGATGGTCATTCCAGTGGGGGTCTTGACAAATATAGCTGCAGAAGTAAAAAGAAACATAATTAAACTTTGAACAGATTTAACCACTAATAAATAGAAAACAACGAACCAAGCACGAATCAAATACTCAGAAACTTTTGATCATTCGGAATTTGGATCATTAGCTAAAGAGCTTAGGAGATGTTTGTTAATTAAGAACCTGGTATTTATACATTACAAACTTTCGGTATATGAATAACCCACTTAGTTTGAGATCACACAAATCAAAAGATCCTACTGTTCAGCTATGATAACATTCACATAAGTAACATGTTATGGACTTACTTCTTTGAAAGCATGTTGGGTAAGAAGATGACGTTTTATTGTTGATAAAGCCTCATGCGGCCACACTATAAGATTCCTTAAGCCTCTCAAGAGCAAGAATAAGAAGCTTTGTATCGTGCTTGTAAGACAATGGTGGAAACGGTATAGGTGTGAACTTTCTAGGTTCCAACCAATGCACTGTAGTTGTGTAGATAGTCACAGCTTCTTCTGGGGTGACATACGGACCATCTTTTTAAGTAGTTGTGCTTTATCTCCAAACATGCGCCTAAGTTTCAAATTCTTATATAACATATAAAACTGTGAAATGTCACTCATGTTGAAAAGCTGAAGCATTATACAAAATAGGAGAATAAAAACTAATTATGGGCGACTGGCAATATTGAATTTCAGCTAAGCCGTGTATGGAGTGAAGAGACAGATAAAAGTCAAAACCCACATTTAGAAGGTAAACAAAGAAGCAAACGAATTTAACTAACATTATATATAAGAATCAGATTCGTGAGAAAGTTTAACTTGTTTGAGCCACATACTGTTAAATTTACTTTATTGCAACATCAGAAAATAGAGCTATAAATACAATGTACCTAGCTACTAAAGCATGAGCTTCCATGTGATGCACACCAACAATAGGCAACTGGTAAGTAGCAGCAATGTTTCGAGCTTTCTGCACACCAACTTCAATGATAATTCAAAATGGTATTAAGAGCTTGGCTTCTAACAAAAGTATAGGGAAATGAGACTTGCTTAAGACACAACAATCTTAATACTTGAATCCTACATTTTTACCAATTACTAACTTTAGGCATGCATAATGCACATACTCTGACAGTATACCGTCTGGCACAAGTGTAAATGGTGACAGTATACCGTCTGACAGTATTCAAGTGCTTAGATAACAACAGCAGCTGGAAAAATGAGTGTACCTCGTAGACACAGACTAAGTCAAGGACCGATTGTAACTGCAACTGCAGAAAGATCAGCCTCAGTCAAGTTAGCTTTATCAAGTGTATCCTGTACTACCTAAAGCATACCATAAGAGAACAGAAGTTAATAGCACTCTTTGGACTTGTATGATCTTGTTCTAAAATTAATAAAGCTCTGGTCATTGCTCATCCACTATAAGAAACATAGGAATAATGAATTTATTTACCTTCAATTGTAGACAGTCTTCGGTTACTGGTTGCACGGGTATTGCCAAAATCGTTTTCTCCTTCAACTGAACTGCCGTCAACCCAATGGCCATTATTCTTTTACCTGCATATATATATATCCATATTCTATTGTGTTTATATTTTAGTTGCTTTGATAAGCCAAATATAAAGTTTTATCTGGTTGAAGTATTTTATAATGTATCATAACATATATTTGTAGGAATTGACATAATTATTCGCCCAGTGTAAGCGAGAATGGCGTCGGTTCATACGATACCCATAATTCTGCATCTGCAAACCAACCTCAGGACGGTACTGGTATATATTCTCACTTGTTGATAGCCGCTAAATTTTGCTTTTGTTATGATTATGAGAAAAATGAATATATATTCTAACTGCTCGTTTTCATGGCAGTAGTTGCTGCATTATCTCCTGAGGAAGAGCGGTTATGGAACATAGTAAATGCCAATTCGTTGGATTTTAATGGCTGGATTGCTCTAATTGAAGAGACTGAGAAAATAGCTGAGGTAGGCGAAAGCTTGTTGACATAAGTTTATTGAATGTGAATTACTTGTAGTTGTATCTTTCACTTGTTAGCTCTGGATGTTAGCGTTATATTTTTTTTATCTGGTTAAAGGTTTAAAAGTTTACTTTGGATTCTCTCGACTCTTCCTAAAGTAAGTGCTTGTTCTCACTCAGATACTAAAATCATGAAACAGAACCTCCCTCCTTCACGTACTTAACTTCTGAAGAGATATCAGTGTTAACGATGTCAAGGAATATGTCTAAAAAGCGCTCTAACACCTAATAAGATACCTGTGTATTGCAACAGGGTACACTAAACATACACAATAAGTTCCGACTTCAATTGTTCTGTTTTTCTATTTTAGTGGCCAGCAAACTCAGCATATAAAAAAAGCAAATAAAAACAAATTGATGAACGGAGCACTTTTGAGGGGTATTGCAGGTATATGAAATATAGGCATATAGCTAAGGACTTCTATTATAAAATGGTGTTGAAACAATTGGAGGGAGTAGTATTCGGGGGTGTATTAGGTATTTGTTCCAAACGTGTTAAGGACATATGGAGTACTACTGAGAGGTATTTTATCCTTTTAGTCATTTGATTACTATCAAATAGATATCAATCATCCCAAGCAATTTCTTTTCAAGTATTGTTTTAGCATACCTGTAAACCAAGTTACTTGATCTTCCCATGAATCCAATTTCATGAGTTCACTCAGTTCTATTGTTTTAGCATACCTGTAAACCAAGTTACTTGATCTTCCCAAGCAATTTCTTTTCAAGTATTTCACATGGATTGTGCTACACGTCATCTGCAAATATCATTATATTACAGTCACCAACTGTCATGGATCCCTACAATCTTTAAAAGTATCAGATGAAATTTTTTTGCTACACGTCATCTGCAAATATCATTACATTACAGTCACCAACTTTCATATACATTACACATATACGCTATCCTTGTACACACGACTTTGTAATTATGAAAACCGAAAAATGTCAGCATGTTTAGGACAACATTTACTGATACATTAAAACCGAAATCAAAAAAATAAATAAACAAAAAACTATTACCTTGACTGACACTATCAGCATGCACATAACTGAAGGCTTTACCATTTGAAGACCTTTCGTTGACATTCTCACAATATAGTACGCCCGGTATAAACTATGAACCTTTTACTGCAAGACCTAAAGTGTTACTGAATAACACAACAGGAACGCACCAAAAGTATCGAGGTCATGTATCTATCTTTTACCTTATGCCGGTAAGGCTCTGCCATTTTCTTTGCTTAGAAACTGCAGTAACAATACATAGACAGCGAAAGCGAAGTAAATGCAATGTAAGATATTTATTTGTAACATGTTACAAATCAGTATTTTCCAGTGATCAAGTTGCTGGAATGCAAAGCCAGGGCATTCAACGCACCAGCAGACGCTTTTCGAAAATTTTATTATATATACAGCAATTTTAACACTTGAACATAAATTAGAGAACCACGTTTCAGAAATGGGGTTATTGAATTTATTGATAACATGTTCAGGAAACTGAAGTTCTTTTAATCTCTCGCTCATACCTACAATAACAGTGCATCAACAAATAGCTTAAAATTAAACATTAAAATTCTTAAAAGCATCCATTAATCATGCAAAAAAATTATAAGCTCATCTTTTCAGTTATCAAAGAGCTTATCAGTTTTACCTTACGTACTTAATCAATTATAAAAGCTCGAACCTAATAACCTCATAAACCTAAAAACGTGAGTTCTTGATCTTTTCCACATTAAAATGAACCCGTAATCAATTATAAAACCTCAAACCTAATAACCTCATAAACCAATTGGTTGAAGATGCTGTCCAACTTGCTAAAAAGTAAGCTTGTTGATAATACCTTTTACTTAATTTGCGACTTGCTAAAAAGTAAGCTTGTTGATAATACCTTTTACTCAACTAAGATACATTTAGATAGAACTGACCATTATGCGATTTCTACATCCGAAGAATAAGGTGCATGATCCCAATTCGGTCTCAGATAGCAGCAATTAGATTAAAGTTTGAATATTGAATACTAAGAATGCTCTAATGATAGTTATTTCTAAGTTATGGGTTCTATAACTTACTGAGTATGATTTTTTTTTCCTTATTTGACATATTTTTTTGTTATTAAGGCAAGCTCGAATATACAGTCAAGTCAGTTTGATTGTGTTTTGGGAAAACCTTGTTGCTAAAAGAATGTATAATTGACTAATAGCAGCAATACTTACTGTTCTTCCTAGAAGACAGTTTATCTCATTCAGCTCGTCCATAAGCACACTTATATCAGTATTGAGCTATATTATAGGAAACAAACAACAGCAAAATAGAGAAAATATTAGAACCATGCCAAGGTTAACCGAAATTCTAAGCGGGTTTTTGTGTTTAGCTTTTTTGGAGGGCTTATGAGCTTATTAGGTTATATAACTGAAATAAGCTTCTATTTGGCTTATGAGCTTATATAAAAGGTTTTAAAAGGTGTTTTTTTTAAGGAAATTTGGGCTTATATGAGGGATGTCATGTCAGAATACAGTTTGTAACACTAATCTTTATATTTTAGCTGCTTGTTAAATTCTATCATATCGAGCCATAAAACTGAGTGATACCCCACTGGTTCTTTTCTCTGTTTTCTCACATCTAACTCCCTCTCATCAATTTCAATTAATGTAAAGCCACTTAATAAAGATGTCAAGGTTATCCTTGGTCAATTACTTGATTTGTCATCAAACCTCTAATAACAAAACCGGAAATTAAGAAGCAGAGTAATATCATAATGACATACCTGGACAACATAGCATATGTATCCATCAGTTTTTTAGCAAAACTATTTCCTTCAATTGATGATGAAACAATTATATTTCTGTTTTCGTTTTCCTTTCCATCTCTGGAATGACTCAATTCAGACTCAATCTCCTCCAAACGACGCCTATAAATCGTGTTTTAAAAGATTATAAAAATTTAAAAGAAAAACATACCCCATTACATGTGTGTCATCCGAGATCACAAAGCTGGCAGTACTAACAATATATCCGATAAAGCTAACAGTATTAACTTTCTTGAGCCAGCAGTACTAATGAAACAAATATATAACAATAATCCAAATAAGAAGAGGGGTACCCAAGAACAATGAGTAGTTAAATGATTTAAATACCTTCACAAAATAATCATGATGGATGATTTCTTCATAATGGATACAGATGATGAAGCCCTGGAAAATCAAATGAGAGAAAAAACAAAAATCATGTTTTAAACTATAAAAATTAAAAAAAAAAAAACATACC
The DNA here is from genome assembly GCA_021014915.2 of Artemisia tridentata subsp. tridentata. Taxonomy (NCBI): domain Eukaryota; kingdom Viridiplantae; phylum Streptophyta; class Magnoliopsida; order Asterales; family Asteraceae; genus Artemisia; species Artemisia tridentata. Next base: position 363,016,983 of record CP139506.1, read on the forward strand.
GGTTTAGTAGCTTTGTTTTTGGATCGCCTTTTTTTCTGTGTTTTTTGTGAATGATCTAGAACACCATTTAGGCTTTTTTGAATGATTTAGTGTGATGAAGAAAACACAAAAATAACATTAGAAGAGATTGTGAGGAAAAAGAAAAAAAGATATTAATGTTTTTGAGAGAAAGTATATTATGAATGAAGGGGCAGATTTTTTTTATTTATTTTTTTTCCGTATATGTTTTAGGGTTTGCTAAGTTGTAGGATTCTCCTTACTTATCTCATATAATTATTTGGTTGCTAAGGTTTATAGATTTGGGCTTGCAAGATATAATCAAAAAAATGTGTTGGTCTAGTGGTAATCAACTTTGTTGATGTTACCAACACCTTAAATTCATCCAAGTTCGAATCCTCTAGTGTCATTTTTTAAAATTTCATAATTAAAGGTCAACATCCGAATTAATTTGGTCAAATCTTGCTTAGGTGGACTGCTTAGGTGGAATAAGAGCATGATTACTCATCAATCAAGCGCTTATTCATCAATCATGCATTTGATGACGTCGTACGCATCCTGTTATATATAATATGTAGATATATATATATACTAGATGTCGAAGCTCGCCCGATGGGCGGGCATGACTTATAATTATAATTTTTAAGGTGTCAGTCAACGGAAAATTATTTTTAATGACATCGATTTCATTTAATTTTGATTATAATTTTTATGGTGTCATTTAACGAAAAATTATTTTTAAGGACGTCGATTTTATTTAATTTTGTTTTGGTATTTGTTAATACAAATATCGTCCTAAAAACGTTATTTATATCTTACGATCTTTGTTTTATTTTGTTAATGACAATTATAAAGTTTATATTTAGCAAAACATAAATATAAGTTAAAATCTTTTACATTTAAAGTAACAAGTCTTTTAAAACCCATTTACATATCACATGATCACTAGGAATTATATTGCATACATATATACTTTTACATGTTTATTTTTATCTCTTAAAAATAGAAATATACACATGACGTCATGACATACCTCATTAGGAAATCTTTAGATATCTTGGAAGATTTGAAATATATTTTGGAAAGATCTTGAAGCAAAGGAGTTGACTTTGTTAGATTGTGCAAGATATGGAAAGATTTGGTAAACTCTTAGCTGGCATATCTTGGCGGAACCAAATAGCCATATGGGCGGAACCCATAATTTGGGTCCGCCAAATCTGTGGCCTATCTGGTCAGTTTTGCCTATAAATAGCAAGCTGATCATTCAAGGTCACTCATCACTCATATAGCATAAATTACATATTTATTCATTTGTACATTACTAAGCCATTCATTCATTCATTTCATTCTTAGTGATATTTCTTTTGTAGCAAAGAGATCAAGCATCAAGGATCAACAAATTATTGCAATCCTGTTAGTGTAGTCATTGTGTGATTAGTTAGTAGTTCACACATCATTGTTATACCATTCATTCAGTAGAGTCTGGTTAGTGTTTTAGTCCTCAAAATACATAGAGTGTCGGGAGTGGTTGAACCCTTGTAAAGAACTCGACATCTAGCTTAGTGTCGGAAATTGTATAGGCGGCGTCAGGTTGGTTCTACCTTGAACTAGAACCCGGTATTTAGCTTTGTACCGGAAAAAGGTGTAAGCGACGTGTGTAAAGGTTTTCTCAGCCGAGAAGGGAGCTTGTTTCTTAGTGAAGAAAAACTCTCGAGTTAGAGGCTCGAGGAGTGGAGTAGGGCAAGGAAGAGAGTCCTTGCAGCCGAACCACTATAAATCTCCGTGTTGTGGTTTGATTGTTCTTTTCATTACTTACATTACTTATATTGTTTGTTTGTGTGCATAAACTTGAAATCACGTTAAGTCTCAAAGCAAATTAATTTTAAAATGGTAAAAACTATTCAACCCCCCTTCTAGTTTTCCACAGTATTAGTTTACGTTTAAAAAAATTTAAGAAAAGGGGAGCTTGACATACATTTTAATTTTTTTTTTATTATTTTAAAAAAAGAAGATTTGTTTTGTTATTTTTAAATTTTTAGTAATTTTTATGGTGTTATTTTTAAATTTTTAGTAATTTTTTATTTTGTTATGGTATTAGTTTACACTTAAAAAAATTTAAGAAAAGTAGCTTGACTTACATTTTAATTTAGCTAAATATTTGTGTTAAAAATTGTTTATTATACAAAGATTTTTAAAAGAATAGTGCCCCAACGTTTGTCAAATTGTTTGTATTTGTTACAATATTCTTTGTAACAACATAGTATATGATTTAAACTCAAATGCGAGATAACACTTCTTTATACACAACGTTTGTAGTAGCATAGCCCGTTCGATGGGTGGGCGAGCCTTATGAATATCGTTGAAAAAATTAAGTTAATGAAAATAAGTTATAAACATACCAATTTATTTATTGAATGCATTAAGAACAAAAAGAAATCAACGTTTATCGAATATAATAAAAGAAGTTACAAATTGATACGCAAGAACAAAGTATATTACCAAATAAGCTAAAATGTGAAATAAAGCTTATTTGTATACAATGTATAGTGTTTTTTTATGTTTCATTTTAGCTCATAACTATGATATATATCACTTGTATATACACAATTTTATTTATACATGTAGAAAATGCAGTTGGTTGACTGCTTCACAAGAGATAGTGGGGCAGATATTTGACTTGAGCCGGATGTTTGAGCTGCCTGACTTTGACCCGTTACTGCAACATTTATAACTTCAGTTAGACAACATAATAGAATATATTATAAGTTAGACACCATGGACTCATTAATAACATCAATTAAGACTCTAAATGTAATACAAAAATGTAGATGAAACAATTTCACATATAATTCTCACCGTGTAAGGCCGGTGAGCAGGAGGTGGGGATCTCTCATTGCTCTTCTCAACCTTAAGGGACCATAAAGAATCAATCAAAGACCACTCTCACCCATGAAACTCGCCCAAACCAAATAAGGGGATGTGACGAGAAGAATATGAATTAAATTTATTTTCACTATTTTTACGAAACTAAAATGATTTTTAGAGACAATCAATTTTAGTTTCGTAAGAATGGAGAAGGTTTATGGTATTGGGTGATTGAGTTGTGATACCTTGCAAAGATAACTTATGAGATTGATCTTAATTGTTCCTGTAGCATTTGTTCCTGATACAAAACTAATTATTATAGTTATCCATAAGTCCATAAGCAAAGAGTACAACACACACAACAACAATACTATCAAACAGTTGAAATTATTTTAGTCATAGTATTTATTTGTGCATCTAAAGATATACTTGTTGTCCCATTTGGGTCAATCTGTAAGCAAAGACTCATTGATCTAAGCGAAATTTTCAAGATTTAAGATATAAAAATGTGATCTAAGCGAAATTTTCAAGATTTAAGATATAAAAATGTTATATTTATATGTATTGTAAAAACTAATAAGAAAATACTTTGATAACAGATTACAAAATGACCAAAATGCTACATGAAGCCATCTTTTAATGACTTGGATAAAAAAATAGTTCAATGACAAAGATGGGACAAAGAAAAATGTGTGCATAAAATCTAGACACGTAAAAATTAATTACCTTCAGGGTATTTGTCACCACTTTCAATAACCTCATAACGCGCTTCGCTTTTGAATGGAGCTCTGATGACGATGGTATCAAGGTCTTAGACACGTAAAGCCACAGAATAAGTCACAAATGTTGCTAATAGGTATATGCTAATATCAACTTGTAATAAATATCATATTGCATTTAATAAAAAAAAAGTGTAGCACACCCTGTAATTCTTTAGGCAAGCGAGAAAAAAGCTCGAGTCTGACGGAAGAACCTCATCTAGCTCAAGACTTCGATAAACTTTAATATTGATTTCTTCAATTTATTTTCGGATCTTGTCTGAAAACACCAATATATACATTCATCATTCAAATGTAGCTGACACTACTTAGCATAGTTATACAAAATTATTAGCTCAATATTCAAACCGTACCACAAACTGTTGCTTTCCACCTACTGTATTCAAACAATTGACTGCATACTGCTCTAATTGTGTCGCCATTTTCTCACACTAAAATCTGTCACCAAAAGATAGTTTCATTTAATAACAAAATTTCACAGCAGGGTTGGAACTTGGAAACAAACCAAGTAAAGACCAAGCAAGCCAATAGGGTCGATCTCATCTGGGATTTTCAATGTGCAATCCAAACAACAGCCTTTAAAGAATAGGGCTGTTTGGGATTGCTTATAAGGGTTGTTTGGGATTGGGATTGCTCATAAGGATTTTCGATGTGCAATCCAAACAACCCTTAAAAGTAGTTACTCAGATGAGCAATCCCATACAGCCACTATGAGTGGTTTCAATAAGAAATCTCAGATATAATATAATAAACTCTCCGTGAAAGCAATATCAATAAGCAATCCCAAACAACCCTTAAAAGTGCCCTAAAAATAAGCTTTTTTTTTTTCTTTTTTTTATTTTTTTTTTTTTTTTTACCTTTTGTGTTTTGCAACCGCAATAAGCCATTATGGTACCAAATAAGAACGTATGAGTGTGAGCATACATGTGCTACATACTCTTGTTCCACACCTTTGCCTGCTGCAGCTTCTTGGTGTGTGGCTGCTTTCCATCTTGTGGTCTCCTCTTCGCGGCAGCAATATCCATCATTAGCCCTTCAACCTGCACCACAGGACAGTAATAAAATATTTAAATGAACAATTAGCAAAGGCTAAATGAAAGAGAAACTATAGCCTTATATTATCGACCATAACTTCTTATTTCATGGTTTAAATAGTTTTTCTAGCACATAAAATAAGAGCAATCATAGCTTACATTTTCATTTGCCACTCTCTCCTTTTTCCTGGAGTTCCTCTACTTGTTTTTACTTTCCAGAAGCTCCTTAGATTGAGCTTCAGCATGTTCCTCAAGTGAAACCGACTCTGCCCTTTTATAAGTAGCATCCAAACACATCGCAGTTGGAAAATATCCGAAGCTATTTTGATGGATACACACATATACCTATATGAAGAGTAATACAATATGTAGCAGTTCAATTAACAATGATAATTTACAGTGAGGCAGTCTATTATAAAGGTATATTAAACGTAAAATACCTTAGTTCATCAACAGTATGCTGCAGTTCAATTATCTCAATCTGAGACTGTTTTATAGTTAGAGTTAAATGCTAAATTTTGATCTATTATCACACAACACAATATGAGAATTATAGAAGATTAGAAGATAGAAAGAGATGGTCACTTCTTAGAGATTAGATTAAAAGAGAAAGAATAAGAGATACAAAGATGAATACCCCTTGAAGCAACACCCTCAAATGAGGAGGGTGAAGGGTATTTATAGTTTTGAGAGATGGATGGGCTTGGACTTGGGTGGGCTTTTACATGGGCTCTTTTTAATACAATACATAACAATAAAAGCTTAAGTCCAAGCCCTATTGACTAAATAAACTAATTACACAACGACACGTTTAATACAATAAATAACGACAATGACCATCGCTTTTTATAAATCCTAACAATCTCCCCCTAAGGGATGGTCATTCAAATGTTGCTAGGAGTGAGTTAGTCTTTTGTCTTCATTTCCATGTGCTTCGTGTGTCGTTGTATAATAGTCTTTGTTCTTGTTCCTTCATGCTATGTGATCTTCAAAGAATCGTCTTTGTGGATGTTCTTGCCTTCAATCAGTATCTTCATGTGATTGTGACGTCGTGGCCTTCAACATACTCATACATCTTTGACATTATACTTATGCTAACAGTCTCCCCATAATCTTTCATCATATGAACTTGTTCTTGACATCTTGATTAGCCTTTTGACTTTGTCGTTACACTCTGTCTTTAACTTGATCCTTTTGTCTTGAACTTTTACACTTGAGCTTAGTTGGAGATGTTCATCATAAGTATGAGTATGTTAAGGTGAAGATGATTGATGTAAGTGGTGATGGTTAATGGATGTTTATAGGTAGCTGCATAAAACTGTTAGTAATAATCATCCAGCGCTTACAGGTTGGGACATTGAGATTGTCAACAGCATAGTGTGAAGACTTTCTCTAAATCCTTCCCCAGGCCGTTCTGAACCGGATACCCTCGAGAGGGCTTACACGGACACACCGAAGTGCACCCACGATTCAGTGAGTCGCTGGAGATCACCCCACGACTGTAGACCGTTGGAAGCATGGAAACCATCATGATATAAATGGCAAGATCCTTGGATCTCATTAAGACTCTTACAACTTGTGTCCTTTTTGACGAACACAAGTGTATAAATTTTGGAAGTGTTCCTAACGAGATATTTTGATGAATCTCATGGCTCTAGACTCTATTGTGCGTTTTGGTTTTAGTCGACGGAGGCATGGAACAGAGTGCCACCTTTTCAATATCAACACATCTCGGAGTGAGAGGCCGATAGATTATGTAGTGTTCTCCGTGAGAAATGAAACAAATATCTTTTGAGAGATATCTGAGTGGCTAGGAGGGGTGGTGCAGTGCGTCACTGGGTCCATGACGTCTTTTCTTCAATATCAGTATCACCTTAGTGAATACCGATAGCAGATGTATTGACCCGGTTTCTGACCTAAGTTTTTATGGAGGGCTATTTCCTTTTCACCCTTTCATTAACTTTCTTTTATTCTTCAACCCCTTCTTTCCTTTCTCATTTACTCCTTTTTTTTCAATCTTACCTAAGGACTTCTAATTCGAATCTATTGGAATTGTCCTTGGGTAGATCCCTCCGGCTCTGGCGGATCATAGGACATAACCTAACTATTATCACCTTATTACTCCATGATTTTCCTAGGTTAGTTGATCACTTGCCATAAAACCTTTGAAAATCTCTCAAAGTATTTATGAGTAAAACGCATTTAGTTAACACTTCGAGAGTTTTGCATTTTCTGAAATACTCCCCCTTCACATGTGCATAAGAGATTTAAGAAAGAATTGCACATGTTGGGTAGAGTTCGCACATTTGAAATGATTGATTTTCAGTTAATATGACCATTGCGAGACACGCTTACATCACTAGATAGACTAGCTTGAAATTATTACCCGTCCCGGTCATATCAAAAGATTATCTCTCGAATTGGTACATTCTACTCAGACAAGTCCTTTGCGAGACACGTTTACATCAATGGATAACCATCTTGAAATTATTACCCGTCCCGGACTAGTCTTTTCGATAACTGACATTTAGCTTTCGTCAATTCGAGGGTTAGAACTGAGTCTGTCTGGAGAGCATACTTTGAGATTCCACGAACTTTAAACCTTTTGATCACATTTTAATCACGTTTTCTCCCCCTCAAAAATAGCATGCAGTGATATTTTTGATATCAACTGATTAAAATGAAACTTGTTTGGAGAGAAAGACGGATTTTAGCATGAAATTGGAACATTTTTGTTTTTCATTTTTATACTCCCCCTTAAATAAAGCATGATTTATCTTGTTTTGGAGGGAGTTATCTTGAGCACTTTATGAAAGATTTAGAAAAATCTTTTTGAAAAAATCTTGAGGAAAATGTGCTCAAAATAGAAAAGATTTGGAAAATCTTTGAAGATATGATAGGAGAAATATCTTCATTTGTTTTTAGGATAAGTGTTTGAAAAGAGAAATTGGATTTGCACAACACTTTCCTTTATTTGAAGTTCGGGTTGTAAGCTGAAATACTTACAAGCCATTGATTTTTAGGATAAGTGCTTTGAAAGATTTTGAATAAGCACTTTCCTTTCTTTAAAGCGCGGGTCCTGAACAGATGTGTCCAGAAGCCATTTGAGAAGAAATTTTGAGAAACGACATGTTTTGAAAACATTTAAGTGAACTCTCGCTCAAGCATCTGTACATGCCCGTATCATTGTTAAATGACATTTCTAGGTACGTACAGAATATTGATTATACAAGAGACATGTCGTGAGAAGAATATTTTTGGATATTTGATTTTATATTGTTTTTGTATTTTTTGAAAATTTTCTATTTTTGTATTTTGCTTTTGTTGGATTTTCAAATTTTGTATTTTGTTTTTGTTTTTATAAAAGAAATGGAAAATCAAAAATAGAAGAAAGAGAGAATGATTTTGAAGATTTTACAGAATTAGAACCCTCTGATGAACTGGGTTCTGAGATTGTTGAGTCACCTGCAACCAAAGATGAAGAGTATTCACAAATAACAGTGTTAGAAGAACATGAATCATCACTCTTAGGTTGTTCACTATCAACGGTTGTAGTGGTTTCCTGATGATTTTCACTATTACTTGTGGTGCTACTATCAAGAATCTTTCCTGTGGGAATCCATCTAAGACCAACTGTTTTAAAAACTTTTCCCGTGGGAATCCACCTAAGGTAGGATCTAGGAGTTGTTTTCTTTTCAGATACAGCGGAAGTCTCATTTTGAGAAAAACTACGTCCTGTAGGGATCCACCTAGTAGGTTTCTTAGCATGTTGCTTTCTATCAACGGGTTTGTTTCTGTTTGTTGTCTCAGTGGATTGTATCTTAGCACATGATTTGCCTTTCATGTTCGAAGAGGAATTTGAGTTCTTGGTGTTGGATTCTACGTGCACAGCATTTTCATTTAAGCAACTACTCTTAGATGCAAGCCAATCCCTAGTCTTTAGATGAATGACCCTAGGCAGTGGTTTACTACTACTAGCATTGCTTTGTAATGTTGTAGAATTCATCACCCTAGACGGTGTTCCTAAAATTCCATCTTTTCGAATCTGTGCCTTTTTCCTAGCTTTTTCTAGATAGGAATTGTGGACCATGTTGTTTGAACCAACAGATTCTTTAACAGTATTTGTGGTCACATTTGGTGATCTATTCCTAGGGGTACACACATTAGGATTCAACTTGTTGTCCTTTGAATTTGTAGTAGCATTCCTAGACTCTTTTGGATTATCTTTAGCACTTTTGTCTATCGCCCTATGTGTATGAGATGTAGAGGCAGACGCAGTAGTGAGACTAATCCTATTAAGGCCAGGTGCTATCACATTCGATGTTTCGACAACAGCTTTTCCTTTTCTTTTGTCATTCTCCTTAGGCAAGGGTGTTGGAGTGACTGGTTTTGTCAAATCAATTGTCACATCAGCTTTCGGAAGATTTTGAGAAATTGACATTTTTGGTTTTACAACCGGTTTATCTGAAGTTGATGGTTTTGCAAACTTAGTTTCCTCACCCTTCCCTTTTTGACTTTCAAGCTGAGATTTCAAAAGATTAATTTGATCTTGCATGTTTTTGTAAGAACGCTCATACGACAATTTGTCATACTTGCATTCTTCCGTTTTCTTATCAAGTTGTTTAAAATATGTAACATTCTGTTTTTCAATTTTTGCAAAAGCATTTTCATATTTTTCAACAACTTGAGAAGCCTCAGCTCGAATCCGTTCCACATCCTCATCAGCATATGTTTGGTAAATAATAGACATAATATCAGTTGAAAGAGCTTCTTCAGAGAGAGCGTCATTTTGTTTTTCCAAAACTTTGATTTTTTCAATGTTTTCATTTGCTTCCTCCACCAAGGATTTGTGGTCCTTGACGAATTCGGCTACTTCTTTGATAATTGCGTTCTCAACATGAATTGCTCTTGCATGTATACTAGATACAATGGGAGTAATTTCTGTGTCGAACATCTTTTTCTGTTCAGTTTGAAAACTTGAAAACCAATCGTTGACTTTAGTAACAGTTTTGGTTGCCACAACATCTTGAAGCATTTCAACTCTCCTTTTAAGATCGGCCAAAAGTATTCTAGCTTCACTTGTGGAAGTGTCGTTAGAGTACATTTGTGTGATGTTAGAAAGATGTTTTGAAACAACTTTAAGTTTTGGGACAGCCACTGGTTTTTTGAAAAACAAGGGTGACTCCTTTTTAACAAGATGAACTCCAGAAAGTTTGTTAAGTTCGTTGTAATTAATTGGTTTTATTTCTGGGTTCTTCTGGCTCATTTTGACACGCGTCTCTTTAGATAGCTCAATCGTTTCATAAGTATCCCAAACATCGGGAGGATCATGATTGTCATTAAGCACATTACCATTATACAATACATTCTGAACTTTCTGAGCTTTCTTGAGATAACAAGGGTTTTTACAACCGATAGCCATTTTCTTTCTTGTATGTAAAATCGGGTTTGGATCATTAAGAAGCATGTTTTGAGTTTGAGCAGACTGACCCGTTTTTACAAGCAATTCTTCCAACTTTTTAATTGTTTCCTGTTTGTCAAGAACTTCATCAAGAAGTTCATCTTCTCGTTTTGAAAACTTTGCATGCAACTCTTTCTTTTCTTTTTCAAGATCAGAACAAGTTGCTTTTTGTTTAGAAAGTTGGTTGGTTAGTTCAGAAATTTCTGCTTTTAAGGATTTAATTTGCATGTTCAATTTAACATCAAGGGTGTCGTATTTGATTTGCAAATGTTTCTCCCTTGAAACAGAATCACTGTAACCATTTTCAAGTTCTGACAGTCGTTTGTGGTGAAATTCAAAAGCTTTTTCGTTCACCTTGTATCTCTCAAGCTCAGTGGTCAACTTTTCATTAGCGGCATTAACGTTTCTATTGATCTTTTTGACCTTTTCAATCTCAATACGACAATTATTCAGTAATGATTCAAATAAAGCACGGGTTTCCTCATCATTAGCGTCATTTTGTGCAACTTGAACTTCATTAGGATTCATATCTGGAGATGCCAAATTAATATTGCTACAACTTGGCGAGTCCATATATGTATCATAAGTTGGTTCGAGAGGCACAGAATGTGACTTTTGTTGAGCAAACGGATTAACCTCATTACTTGAAATTGACGTCTCATTGAGTGGTTCTTTGTCATAAGTAGGAGGAATGTCAAACTTGTTGCATGTTGTTTCTTGCTGAATGTCCATAGAGTCAGAGATTCCAGTGACTTCTGTAGAATCATCATTAATTCTTGTTGTAACCATGAAGTTGTATTCCTCATCAGTCAAAGGTATTCCCGAATCTTCCTTTTTGGCTAGCATCAACATGTACTGAATCTTTTCTACCTTATCCATTGCATTGACATTTCCAGCTCTACCTATGTCACTCCTTTGGTTTGCGGAAGAAGTCATGAAGCAATAATTCTCATTATGATTGACCCCATTCTGATTCACAAACTGATCCATTTTATTTCCCGTATTCTGCCCAGCATATTGCATTTGATTCCCAATTTGAATACCCGTAGCATTTCCTTGCTGATTCCCGATAACCTCAACCATTTGGCCTTCTTGTCCTATATATGACTGCATGTTGTCAGTGTACGGTGAATTCCATTGGTTGTTGTTATGTGGTGGGATGTTTAATGCTTTGGTGATTAATGCAAACGCATGTGCCAAATCAGTTGTGATATTGTTTTGGTGAGCGGCCATTGATGAAGTTGTATGATAAAGATGGTGATGGATCGGTTAAAGAACTAGGATATGGTTGGTAAATGGTTACTGTTCACGAGTTTTGAATGGTTTGAAAATTAGTCTAAAAGCAGACACTCACATTCACGTCTAATGCAACAATATTTATAAAAACGTCACATGCAACTACTAATAAAAACTCACTTTACATGCAACAATTTTATATTACACATCAAACACACGACAAACCACTGTGATACCCTTTAATATTTGCAAACACGTCGTGTGTGAGATTGTAAACACACGTTAAAAGAAACATGAATCATGCAACACAAAAGTAAAACACGTCATACATGCAAAAAGAATATAACCCATACGCAAACCACATGTCAACAAACAAACCATGCAAACAACAATATCAGATAACACGTCAAATGCAAACTGAGATATATAATACTACTTTATGTTCAACACTTCACTTGAATATATATAAGTTATAATATTAACTCCATATTCAAACATGTTATAGCAAAAATATCCATTCATGCACACACGCTAGTATGCACTGTTAATTTCAGAAGAATCAAAAACAATTTATCAAACAAAAGCAACCTTGGTTCGACAAATGATGCTTCGATTAATCTTAAAGGCTCGACAAGATCATTGCTTCGACTAGAACAGTTTGGTTCGATGAGATTGGTTTGATGAAGGTGTTGGTTCGATCAAAAGTTTGGCTCGATGAAGGTGTGGATCGACTAAAGGTATGGTTTGACTAGTGGTCTTACTTGGTTCGATTACAATAGTTGTTCGATAACAAATGGTGGTTCGAACACAAATGTTGGTTCGATGAGGTGAGTTGGTTTGATGAAGTTATGGTTCAAAATGATTGTTCGAGCAACAAGTTGTTCGATCTCAAAATGATGGTTCGATCTCAAGTTGTTCGATCAACAAGTTGTTCGATCTCAAGTTGTTCCTTCGACAGAGTTGAGTTCGTTTGATAAGGTGGCTGGTTCGATGATACTTGTGGTTCGATAAGACTAGTTCCTTCGATAGATTGGTTCCTTCGACAAGCTCCTTCGACACACTTGTTCCTTCGACACACTTGTTCCTTCGATAAGATGGTTTGTTCGATAGGTGAGGGTTCGATAGAGTTGGACCTTCGATAAAATGACTCCTTCGATCAAGTAAGTCTTTCGATCAACTAAGTTCGTTCGATAAGATGAAAAAGTTGCTCGTTCGATAGCTAGTTGTTGTTTGATACCGTTGTTGTCGTTCGATAGCCTTGCTCAATAGATAAGCTCGCTCGATAGATTTGTTCGATAGGCTTGTTCGACTAGGTAAGTCCTTCGATAAGCTTGGTCCTTCGATCACAAAAGTTCCTTCGATCAAAAATAGTTCCTTCGATCAAAAGATGGTTCCTTCGATCAAAGTTACTCGTTCGATCAAAAGTTACTCGTTCGATCAAAGTTACTCGTTCGATCAATTGGAAGAGCGTCTAACTCGACAACCCTTTTACACCTTCGACTGAATGCTCGTTCGATGAGTATTGCACGTTCGATAAATGTTGCTTGTTCGATGAATATTGTTTGCTCGATCGATGACTATGATGAATATTGTTCGATGAAGCATAAACTTTGACAAAATGCAACAGAAACAAACTTTGACAAAATGTACGATGAAATCATGAAACACTAGGATGCCTTAGATTGGATAATGCAAATGAGAACTCAACAAAATAATAACTAATAAACTAATGTAACAGATCGTGACAAATAAAATATTTATGAAACAGAAATAGATGAAACACAACAAAAATAGAACAGTAACGTAGAAAAAAACTTTTAAATCCTAGATCTTTAATAGTTTTGCCCTTGATACCACTTGTTAAAATCTAATTTTGATCCTTTATCACACAACACAATATGAGAATTATAGAAGAAGAAGATAAGATAGAAAGAGATGGTCACTTCTTAGAGAATAGATTAAGAGAAGAAAATGAGAGATACAAGAGAGAATACCCCTAGAAGCAATACCCTCAAATGAGGAGGGTGAAGGGTATTTATAGTTTTGAGAGATGGATGGGCTTGGACTTGGGTGGGCTTTTACATGGGCTCTTTTAAACACTAAACATAACCTATTAGCTTAAGTCCAAGCCCATTGATTAACTTAACTAACTCAAACAACAACACATTAATTAAACTATAACAATGACGAATGACCATCACTTTAAAATAAATCCTAACAATCTCCCCCTAAGGGATGGTCATTCAAATGATGCTCCATATAAGATGGTCTTTCGTCTTCAATGTCTTTGAGCTTTGAGTTTCGTTGAATAGCAGTCTTTGTATTTGGTTCCTTCATGCTATGTGATCTTCAAAGTATCATCTTTGAGGTTGTTCTTGCCTTCGATCAGCATCTTCATGTGATTATGACGTCGTGACCTCCAACATACTCATACATCTTGAACTTTATACTTATGCTAACAATCTCCCCTTTTCTTTCATCATTTGATATATAAACTTGTTCTTGACATCTTGATTAGCCTTTTGACTTTGTCGTTACACTCTGTCTTTAACTTGATTCTTTTGTCTTGAACTTTTACACTTGAGCTTTGTTGGAGATGTTCTTCATAAGTATGAGTATGCTGAGGTGAAGATGATTGATGTATGTGGTGATGGATAATGGATGTTTATAGGTAGCTGCATAAAACCGTTAGTAATAATCATCCAGCGCTTATGGGTTAGGACTTCGAGATCGTCAACAGCATAGTGTGTAGACTTTCTCTAATCTCCCCCAGGCCGTTCTGAACCGGATACCCCTGAGAGGGCTTACACGGACACACCGAAGTGCACCCACGATTCAGTGAGTCGCTGGAGATCACCCCACAACTGTAGATCGTTTGAAGCATAGAAACCATCATGATATAAAATGGCAAGATCCTTAGATCTCATTAAGACTCTTACAACTTGAGCTCTTTTTGGTGAACACAAGTGTATCATTTTGGAAGTGTGTCCTAAGAGATCTTTGATGAATCTCATGGCTCTAGACTCTATTGTGCGTTTTGGTTTCAGTCGTCGGAGGCATGGAGCAGAGTGCCACCTTTTCAATATCAACACATCTCGGAGTGAGAGGCCGATAGATTATGTAGTGTTCTCCGTGAGAATAAAACAAATATCTTTTAAGAGATATCTGAGTGGCTAGGAAGGGTGGTGCAGTGCGTCACTGGGTCCATGACGTCTTGTCTTCAATATCAGTATCACCTTAGTGAATACCGATAGCAGATGAATTGACCCGGTTTCTGCCCTAAGTTTTCATGGAGGGCTATTTCTTTTCACCCTTTCATTCAACTTTTCTTTTTAATTCTTCAACCCCTTCTTTCCCTTTCTCAATTACTCCTTTTTTCAATCTTACCTAAGGACTTCTAATTCTAATCTATTGGAATTGTCCTTGGGTAGATCCCTCCGGCTCTGGCGGATCATAGGACATAACCTAACTATTATCACCTTATTACTCCATGATTTTCCTAGGTTAGTTGATCACTTGCCATAAAACCTTTGAAAATCTCTCAAAGTATTTATGAGTAAAACGCATTTAGTTAACACTTCGAGAGTTTTGCATTTTCTGAAATACTCCCCCTTCACATGTGCATAAGAGATTTAAGAAAGAATTGCACATGTTGGGTAGAGTTCGCACATTTGAAATGATTGATTTTCAGTTAATATGACCATTGCGAGACACGCTTACATCACTAGATAGACTAGCTTGAAATTATTACCCGTCCCGGTCATATCAAAAGATTATCTCTCGAATTGGTACATTCTACTCAGACAAGTCCTTTGCGAGACACGTTTACATCAATGGATAACCATCTTGAAATTATTACCCGTCCCGGACTAGTCTTTTCGATAACTGACATTTAGCTTTCGTCAATTCGAGGGTTAGAACTGAGTCTGTCTGGAGAGCATACTTTGAGATTCCACGAACTTTAAACCTTTTGATCACATTTTAATCACGTTTTCGTCATTTGGTGTTGGCTTTTGTAGTTTGCATGTGTAGTTTAATTTCTTTCTTTTTCTTTTCACGAATTCTATATTACTTTAATAGTTAGAGTAAAATGTTATGTGTTGCATGTGAAATGTTTTGTTTTTGCTTTTGACGTGTTTGCTCATAACTCGTGATCCGTAACCAACCGTATCCTAGTTCTTTAACCGATCCAACATCATCTTTATCATACAACTTCATCAATGGCCGCTCACCAAAACAATATCACAACTGATTTGGCACATGCGTTTGCATTAATCACCAAAGCATTAAACATCCCACCACATAACAACAACCAATGGAACTCACTGTACACTGACAACATGCAGTCATATATGGGTCAAGAAGGACAAATGGTTGACGTTATCGGGAATCAGCAAGGAAATGTTATGGGTATTCAAATGGGGAATCAAATGCAATATGCTGGGCAGAATACGGGAAATCAAATGGATCAGTTTGTGAATCAGAATGGGGTCAATCATAATGAGAATTATTGCTTCATGACTTCTTCCGCAACCCAAAGGAGTGATATAGGTAGAGCTGGAAATGTCAATGCAATGGATAAAGTAGAAAAGATTCAGTACATGTTGATGCTAGCCAAAAAGGAAGATTCGGGAATACCTTTGACTGATGAGGAATACAACTTCATGGTTACAACAAGAATTAATGATGATTCTACAGAAGTCACTGGAATCTGACTCTATGGACATTCAGCAAGAAACAACATGCAACAAGTTTGACATTCCTCCTACTTATGACAAAGAACCACTCAATGAGACGTCAATTTCAAGTAATGAGGTTAATCCGTTTGCTCAACAAAAGTCAAATTCTGTGCCTCTCGAACCAACTTATGATACATATATGGACTCGCCAAGTTGTAGCAATATTAATTTGGCATCTCCAGATATGAATCCTAATGAAGTTCAAGTTGCACAAAATGACGCTAATGATGAGGAAACCCGTGCTTTATTTGAATCATTACTGAATAATTGTCGTATTGAGATTGAAAAGGTCAAAAAGATCAATAGAAACGTTAATGCCGCTAATGAAAAGTTGACCACTGAGCTTGAGAGATACAAGGTGAACGAAAAAGCTTTTGAATTTCACCACAAACGACTGTCAGAACTTGAAAATGGTTACAGTGATTCTGTTTCAAGGGAGAAACATTTGCAAATCAAATACGACACCCTTGATGTTAAATTGAACATGCAAATTAAATCCTTAAAAGCAGAAATTTCTGAACTAACCAACCAACTTTCTAAACAAAAAGCAACTTGTTCTGATCTTGAAAAAGAAAAGAAAGAGTTGCATGCAAAGTTTTCAAAACGAGAAGATGAACTTCTTGATGAAGTTCTTGACAAACAGGAAACAATTAAAAAGTTGGAAGAATTGCTTGTAAAAACGGGTCAGTCTGCTCAAACTCAAAACATGCTTCTTAATGATCCAAACCCGATTTTACATACAAGAAAGAAAATGGCTATCGGTTGTAAAAACCCTTGTTATCTCAAGAAAGCTCAGAAAGTTCAGAATGTATTGTATAATGGTAATGTGCTTAATGACAATCATGATCCTCCCGATGTTTGGGATACTTATGAAACGATTGAGCTATCTAAAGAGACGCGTGTCAAAATGAGCCAGAAGAACCCAGAAATAAAACCAATTAATTACAACGAACTTAACAAACTTTCTGGAGTTCATCTTGTTAAAAAGGAGTCACCCTTGTTTTTCAAAAAACCAGTGGCTGTCCCAAAACTTAAAGTTGTTTCAAAACATCTTTCTAACATCACACAAATGTACTCTAACGACACTTCCACAAGTGAAGCTAGAATACTTTTGGCCGATCTTAAAAGGAGAGTTGAAATGCTTCAAGATGTTATGGCAACCAAAACTGTTACTAAAGTCAACGATTGGTTTTCAAGTTTTCAAACTGAACAGAAAAAGATGTTCGACACAGAAATTACTCCCATTGTATCTAGTATACATGCAAGAGCAATTCATGTTGAGAACGCAATTATCAAAGAAGTAGCCGAATTCGTCAAGGACCACAAATCCTTGGTGGAGGAAGCAAATGAAAACATTGAAAAAATCAAAGTTTTGGAAAAACAAAATGACGCTCTCTCTGAAGAAGCTCTTTCAACTGATATTATGTCTATTATTTACCAAACATATGCTGATGAGGATGTGGAACGGATTCGAGCTGAGGCTTCTCAAGTTGTTGAAAAATATGAAAATGCTTTTGCAAAAATTGAAAAACAGAATGTTACATATTTTAAACAACTTGATAAGAAAACGGAAGAATGCAAGTATGACAAATTGTCGTATGAGCGTTCTTACAAAAACATGCAAGATCAAATTAATCTTTTGAAATCTCAGCTTGAAAGTCAAAAAGGGAAGGGTGAGGAAACTAAGTTTGCAAAACCATCAACTTCAGATAAACCGGTTGTAAAACCAAAAATGTCAATTTCTCAAAATCTTCCGAAAGCTGATGTGACAATTGATTTGACAAAACCAGTCACTCCAACACCCTTGCCTAAGGAGAATGACAAAAGAAAAGGAAAAGCTGTTGTCGAAACATCGAATGTGATAGCACCTGGCCTTAATAGGATTAGTCCCACTACTGCGTCTGCCTCTACATCTCATACACATAGGGCGATAGACAAAAGTGCTAAAGATAATCCAAAAGAGTCTAGGAATGCTACTACAAATTCAAAGGACAACAAGTTGAATCCTAATGTGTGTGCCCCTAGGAATAGATCACCAAATGTGACCACAAATACTGTTAAAGAATCTGTTGGTTCAAACAACATGGTCCACAATTCCTATCTAGAAAAAGCTAGGAAAAAGGCACAGATTCGAAAAGATGGAATTTTAGGAACACCGTCTACGGTGATGAATTCTACAACATTACAAAGCACTGCTAGTAGTAGTAAACCACTGCCTAGGGTCATTCATCTAAAGACTAGTGATTGGCTTGCATCTAAGAGTAGTTGCTTAAATGAAAATGCTGTACACGTAGAATCCAACACCAAGAACGCAAATTCCTCTTCAAACATGAAAGGCAAATCATGTGCTAAGATACAATCCACTGAGACACCAAATAGAAACACACCCGTTGATAAGAAGCAAAAAGCTAAGAATTCTACCAAGTGGATCCCTACAGGACGTAGTTTTTCTCAAAATGAGACTTCCGCTGTATCTGAAAAGAAAACAACTCCTAGATCCTGCCTTAGGTGGATTCCCACGGGAAAAGTTTTTAAAACAGTTGGTCTTAGATGGATTCCCACAGGAAAGATTCTTGATAGTAGCACCACAAGTAATAGTGAAAATCATCAGGAAACCACTACAACCGTTGATAGTGAACAACCTAAGAGTGATGATTCATGTTCTTCTAACACTGTTATTTGTGAATACTCTTCATCTTTGGTTGCAGGTGACTCAACTATCTCAGAACCCAGTTCTTCAGAGGGTTCTAATTCTGTTAATTCTTCACAATCATTCTCTCTTTCTTCTATTTTTGATTTTCCATTTCTTTTATAAAAAAAAAAATCAAAAACAAAATACAAAATTTGAAAAACCAACAAAAGCAAAATATAAAAATAAAAAATTTTCCAAAAAGACAAAAACAATATAAAATATAAAATTCAAAAATATTCTTCTCCGGCATGTCTCTTGTATAATCGATATTCTGTACGTACCTAGAAATGTCATTCAACAATGATACGGGCATGTACAGATGCTTGAGCGAGAGTTCATTTAAACGTTTTCAAAACATGTCGTTTCTAAAAATCCCAATGGCTTCTGAGAGACTCACTCCAGAACCCGCGCTTAACCCAATGGCTTTGGAACATCTCAGTTTCGGACCCGAGCTTCAAAGAAAGGAAAGTGCTAATCAAAATCTTTCAAGCACTTATCCTAAAAATCTCAATGGCTTGTAAGTATTTCAGCCTACAACCCGAACTTCAAATAAAGGAAAGTGTTGTGCAAATCCAATTTCTCTTTTCAAACACTTATCCTAAAAACAAATGAAGATATTTCTCCTATCATATCTTCAAAGATTTTCCAAATCTTTTCTATTTTGAGCACATTTTTCTCAAGATTTTTCAAAAATATTTTTCTCAATCTTTCATAAAGTGCTCAAGTTAACTCCCGCCAAAACCCAGTAAAACATGCTTTCTTTAAGGGGGAGTATAAATCTGTTCCAATTTCATGCTCAAATTCGTCTATCTCTCCAAAATGTTTCATTTTAATCAGTTGATATCAAAAATATCACTGCATGCTATTTTTGAGGGGGAGAAGACGTGATTAAAATGTGATCAAAAAGGAATCTCGGGAGAGCTCTTATCCAAAAAGACTCAGCATGAACCCTCGAATTGACGAAGCTTAAATGTCAGTAATCAAAAAGACTTGTCCTGGACGGGTAATAATTTCAAGATGGTTATCCATTGATGTAAACGTGTCTCGCAAAGGACTTGTCTGAGTAGAATGTACCAATTCGAGAGATGATCATTGAATATGACCGGGACGGGTAATAATTTCAAGCTAGTCTATCTAGTGATGTAAGCGTGTCTCGCAATGGTCATATTAACTGAAAATCAATCATTTAAAATGTGCAAACTCTACCCAACATGTGCAATTCTTTCTTAAATCTCTTATGCACATGTGAAGGGGGAGTATTTCAGAAAATGCAAAACTCTCAAAGTGTTAACTAAAATGTGTTTTATTCACAAACACTTTGAGATATTTTCACAAAAGGTTTTATGGCAACTGATCAACAAACCTAGGATAATCATGGTGATATAAGGTGATTATGGTTAGGTTATGTCCTATGATCCGCCAGAGCCGGAGGGATCTACCCAACGACAATTCCAATAGATTAGAATTAGAAGTCCTTAGGTAAGATTGAAAAAAAAAGGAGTAAATGAGAAAGGGAAAGAAGGGGTTGAAGAATTAAAAAGAAAAGTTTAATGAAAGGGTGAAAAGAAATAGCCCTCCATAAAAACTTAGGTCAGAAACCGGGTCAATACATCTGCTATCGGTATTCACTAAGGTGATACTGATATTGAAGAAAAGACGTCATGGACCCAGTGACGCACTGCACCACCCCTCCTAGCCACTCAGATATCTCTCAAAAGATATTTGTTTCATTTCTCACGGAGAACACTACATAATCTATCGGCCTCTCACTCCGAGATGTGTTGATATTGAAAAGGTGGCACTCTGCTCCATGCCTCCGTCGACTAAAACCAAAACGCACAATAGAGTCTAGAGCCATGAGATTCATCAAAATATCTCGTTAGGAACACTTCCAAAATTTATACACTTGTGTTCGTCAAAAAGGACACAAGTTGTAAGAGTCTTAATGAGATCCAAGGATCTTGCCATTTATATCATGATGGTTTCCATGCTTCCAACGGTCTACAGTCGTGGGGTGATCTCCAGCGACTCACTGAATCGTGGGTGCACTTCGGTGTGTCCGTGTAAGCCCTCTCGAGGGTATCCGGTTCAGAACGGCCTGGGGAAGGATTTAGAGAAAGTCTTCACACTATGCTGTTGACAATCTCAATGTCCCAACCTGTAAGCGCTGGATGATTATTACTAACAGTTTTATGCAGCTACCTATAAACATCCATTAACCATCACCACTTACATCAATCATCTTCACCTTAACATACTCATACTTATGAAGAACATCTCCAACTAAGCTCAAGTGTAAAAGTTCAAGACAAAAGGATCAAGTTAAAGACAGAGTGTAACGACAAAGTCAAAAGGCTAATCAAGATGTCAAGAACAAGTTCATATGATGAAAGATTATGGGGAGACTGTTAGCATAAGTATAATGTCAAAGATGTATGAGTATGTTGAAGGCCACGACGTCACAATCACATGAAGATACTGATTGAAGGCAAGAACATCCACAAAGACGATTCTTTGAAGATCACATAGCATGAAGGAACAAGAACAAAGACTATTATACAACGACACACGAAGCACATGGAAATGAAGACAAAAGACTAACTCACTCCTAGCAACATTTGAATGACCATCCCTTAGGGGGAGATTGTTAGGATTTATAAAAAGCGATGGTCATTGTCGTTATTTATTGTATTAAACGTGTCGTTGTGTAATTAGTTTATTTAGTCAATAGGGCTTGGACTTAAGCTTTTATTGTTATGTATTGTATTAAAAAGAGCCCATGTAAAAGCCCACCCAAGTCCAAGCCCATCCATCTCTCAAAACTATAAATACCCTTCACCCTCCTCATTTGAGGGTGTTGCTTCAAGGGGTATTCATCTTTGTATCTCTTATTCTTTCTCTTTTAATCTAATCTCTAAGAAGTGACCATCTCTTTCTATCTTCTAATCTTCTATAATTCTCATATTGTGTTGTGTGATAATAGATCAAAATTTAGCATTTAACAGTTCTCGAGAGCACCAGCCTGCACATTGCAAATAACCATTTCAGTCAACCAAAAAAAAAACTACTAAGTTATAAAAGTGTCATCTATGTAAAACAAATGGAAAAAAACGCACCAAAGTATATATTTCGTCATCTTCTGATTCGACATTACCATCCATTACTTGAAACTTCAATTTTTTCATGCTTACCCCTAAAGTCAGCAACTGTAGTTCCAAACACCCTTAAATTAGCTATTAAAATCAGTCCCAGATACCTTGAATTATGTTATTAGAACAACCCCAAACACCACTGAATCAAGCTATTATGACAGTCCAAAAAACCCTTTAGTATACCACATTCATGACTCACTCCCACATTTATGACTCACTCCGTTTCAAAATTCTTTATGGTTGGTCATTTCCATACACCACGGGCAGCATAAATCTTGTGCTATCTCATGTGGAACAACCATCAGGCATGTCACAAAGTATCCGACAAAATCAGCTTTATAGTTGTGGATATCTAGCTTTTTCAGACCCAAGAAATCAGACGTGAAAGTGTGAGACCTCCAACTTAGGTTTCAACTAATTACCCATCGCCTGTTATGATCTCACATATATAAAAGAGATTACAGAAAGACTAAACAAAGTTAAACAACCATCAAAACAAACTTTTCATTTTTCCTATGTTTCAAGACATCTATGTGACTATGTATGAATCTACGCTAAATCTAGATCTTTAAATTGAGGTCTCACTCCATTTCCTTTGGTTTAATTTCAAAGCTTTCTCAGCCTTCATAAGTCCTTCCGGAATACTCATATGCTCTTTTAAAGGTTGGCATCTCAATATTACAAATATGTAAATACCATAATCGTTAACTACTATAAGGAAATGATTGCAACTAACCTGAGGTGAATTTTCTGCTGCTGCCTTCCTATTTGCAACAGATCCTTCCCGATCTTCTGTCAATAAACATCGACCTCTGGTTGCCCAGCCAATTCCTTGCAATCACAGAAAAAATAAATAGCAATGAAATCAAATGCTAATTCAGGGAACTCACTTTTCACTAAAGCATCAAATGGTTTTTTAGTTTCTTCTCGAAAGCTCCATCTTTTTTATTTTGTTTTGAACCTGTATTACAAAAACCAACCAATAGCCAATGATAAGTCAGCGATTGCTATACAAATTCCCCAGTGCTCTGGGTCCAATTTTTCTGTGTCTGCAAAGTTCGATAGGAACTCAACCATTACAACTTGTAGAGTGATGGTCACCCCAATAATTCCGAGAAATAAATAGCTCTTGTGGATACCTTCAAACACATTCCACTTCTCTAGCTGCCTTGAGTTAAATTTATTAAACACTTGGCAGAGAACAAAAGTATTGAAGATTATAGTATTTTTCACTTTCTCGTCCACATTAAATATTGATATCAAACCACCTTTTAAAATGTGACTGTACCAATGACAGGGATTACCATGGGCATTATTTAAGATCTTTACAGTAAGAAGCAACGACTACCATCCTTTAAAACTATGTCATGACCAGTTTCAAGTTTTTAATGATAATGAGAATATAATCACCTGTGACCTTTTCAGGAACTTATTCGCTTTTTTAAGAGTTTGACCAAATTCTTCAATGAGATTGCAGAAACAATTGCTTGAATGGCGAATTCAGTATCCCATGTTTGACCGTCGTTACAACTTACAACCCTGGATGAGGTGACAATGTGTTCATAAATTTTAATAGAACTCCCTATAAGGTTTACATTATTGTTGAAGTACGTAGTATCATTTTTTAAACAAAATTCGTATCTGAAACTGATTACCCATAAAGGAAATGGGTGATACTTTCAATGTCAATTATAGTATATAATATTCTCCAAGAAATACAAAGGAAATATGTATTCCCGAGTCGTTTTCCCAATGAAAGAATGAATGAAATTATCGGTTCGAGTCGAGATTTATGTCGTGAATAGTGAAATAAGTGAGATTTTGGATTTTTAAACTACAATTATGAAATGTAAGCTAAAAACAACTAATAAAACAATAGAAACAATAATATGCAGCACACGTAAGTAAAAACGTAAAGGAAAACTAAAAACGCGCATAAACGGGCTAAACCCGAGTTCTAAAAGGTCAAATCTAAGAAATACTAGCCCTAGATATGAAAAACTATTTTTCCTAAGTCCTATTTGATAAAAGAAAATTTTAGAAAAAAAGAAATTATTTTTTTTATTTATGTTTTATTTATTATGCATTAAAAACTATTTTTAAAAGAAAAATATATAAAAATTACTAAATAAAGGAGAAAAATAACGGAAAAATCCAGAAAAGTAGTTTAAGAAGTGGACAAACTAGGAAAAATAAGAAACTGAAATAAGCTTATAGGAATAAGCAGATAATAAGTTAATATGAGAAATAAGCTAAAATAACAAGAAACTAGTTAAATAAAAAACAAAGTAATCCATAACCAGAAAAGACCCAAGGGCAGATGGTTTGGTGGTGTGTGGTAAAGGTTGAGCAGGGTAGAAGTCAGGGGTTCGAGCCTTGGCTCACCCTTGGCTTCCCCTGCTCCCTTTTTATATTTTTATTAAAAAATTTCTTTTGAAACTTATAAATAAGCTGGAAATAATGAACTTTTGTGAAAGAATTATTTTTAGATCTTAGAAAATAAGCCAGAAAAAGCTTATAAAGAATTGACTGATTAAAAGGACTTATAGCTACAAGCTTTACTGATTGTACTCACAAAAGCTTGTGTGTAACTAGAAAATCTTTTAAATCCTACAGCCTACTCTAATAAGCAAACCTAAACCAAGCTAAACAATGCTAGCAAATAATTAAGCTGAAAACTAGAAAATAAGCAAATTAACCACAACTTCATAACCAAACAGCCTACTCAGGCTATTTTGAGCTTAAGAATAAGCTATAAAACTGATTAGAAAAACTATAAAAACTGAAAATACATAAGATTCATCCACCAATAAGCTAATAGAAGAAAAAGCATAACCTATAGATCTAATTAAGAGCTTAAGAAACAACTTATAAAGGGGTTGATACAGAATAATTCAAATAGACTTAATATACTAAACATTTCTGAACAGGCAACTTATAGCTACTGAAAAAGCACTCTAGGCAATAAGCAATATCACATACACTCAAACAAATTAAATAGTAGCTACCAAAGATCTTATGAAATGAAAATCAAGTTTTAATGAACTTATTAAAGACTTAAAAAGGCTGCTGATATGCACAGATGGATGGGAGCTCAACTGGATTGACTTTCCTAAATTAGGCACTAATAAGCTACTAGTGAACTATTAACTGATTTAGAAACTAAAAAAAACATTAAGTATCTATTGAAAAACTAGAAAAATGAATTGCAACACTTTTTGAATTACAAATAAGCTAAGAAAACAAGCAATTAAACAGCCTTCACATGACTGAATTTGGTTCTTTTGAAGATTTATGAAACAGATTTGGAAAATGACCAAAAGGACTTGTAAAATTTAGACAACTACAAAGACCTTAAAGAAAAACTAAATAGACCACAATGAACTCAAAATTAACAACTAAACAAGACCTAATCTATAAATTCAAAGATTAGCTGTAAAAGAAAGTTTAAGACTCTAAAATTTGGAAATCACTAGACAAGCTACAAGACTTAATAAAAATACTCAAATTGACTTAAAAACTACTTATTTGACTTAAATAAAGCTGATTCAAATTAACTTGTTAACTAAAAATGACCAAATCAGTAAAAATGTGCTTGTGCCAAACACCCTTTTATGAGGGCTGTTTTGCAATTTTGAACTAAGAAAGACCAAATAAAGCTGAAATTAGGAGAGACAAATGTTTAACTAGATTAAGCAAAGTCTAAAAAGCATTTCTCAACTATGAATAAGCACTGAATTAAGCTAAGACAGATTATGCTATTATTTTTTATTTTTATGAGTTTTAAGTGAAAACTAGAACAAGAGATAACTAATCTAATACTAAACTATGAAAAGCAATCAAAAGCAATAACAAGCATATAAAAGCAATTAAAAAGCAGAAATAAAAGCAAATAAGCAGTATGAATAAATAAAAAGCATAAATTAAGCTAAAATTGCAATTAAAAGAAAACTTACAAAAGCCCTTGCACAAACAGGGCAAAATATGCTCACGGAGCTACTCAACAAGCTCTAGCTTGTCAAATGACAAGCTAGTAACAGCAATAAGCCCTTCCCTGATTGGCTTATCATCCAAAAGCTGATTTTGACTATAATGTTGACTTTTATTGAATTTTTTGAATTTTTGCAATTTAAACAGGAATTAAACAATAATAAGCTCACAATAAGCTATAAGAGCTTAAATGAGCTTAAAGGAACAGTAATGAAAGCTTGTAAACTACTTTTGGACAATAAAAGTGCTTAAAAAGTAAATAAGACAAGGTATTTAAATGAAAATGTAAATTGCATTAATAAAAGGAGTAAATTACAATACTGAAAATGTAATTACAACTGAAATTTAAAAGATTACACTACGAAAGCAGTAAATAAAATGAAGATGGACACAATTTTTGACTAAAAATTGGACAGCCTTTACTTGTGTGATGAGGTCTCTATTTATAGGAGAGTTGAGGTGCCATTAGGGTTTCCAGAGAAGCTCCTAGAACTCTATTATCAGCCTTTGATCATCTTCTCATGTGGAGCTTGAAATCACAGCCCTTGGTTCAATCGAATGATGTGTTTTGCCCAATAGAATGCTGGGATTTAGCCATGCTGGCAATCCTTATGTCAGTCCTTGTCAGAGCTTATAGAATCACTAAGTGAAGTAAAGTTGTACGGGTAACTTTGGTGTGAGCAGGGTTAATTTGGAAGGGATGAGTGAACAGTGAAACGAGGGAAAAAGCGTTTTTATTGTTTAATGAATTGACCGGGTATAAGGGTGTTGACTGGGTATGGGTTATTAAAAGGGGTCCGGGTTGGGTGTATTATAGATCCGGGTTTTGGATTTTATTGGGCTTGTGTTGGATAAGTGGGCTTGGTTTGGTTAAGGATTAGATTTAGATTGGGTTTAAGTTTAGGGATGAACTTTGCCGATTTAGCAAAGTTATTCCAAGGACTGTTTTTGTAAAATAAAATGATCCAAGGGTTGATTTTGTCATGTTGAGCTCAAATATGATCCATATGTAGTATATCTTCCCCTGCTTCGGCTTTAAATACTCTTTTCCAAATCCCGTGCTCGTTTTACCGTTTTCTCATTAATTTTTGTTCTTTTTTCACATATTCGTACCTGCACATACATAAACACAAAACAACATATATTTGGCATTTATAAGCAGTTTTTGGTCTATTTGATCCATTTTATTAGGTAAAAGGTATGTGTAATTTAACACATACCAATGGGCCAAACTGGTTGAGCTGGTAAAGGGGGCCACAATATCCATTTTATATATGGGGTGGTACGCGCTTACTACAGTGAAAAACACAAAATCATTAAGTGAAGTGGCAATTACCTGTATCGTGCTTGAATATACCTTTGTTTTCATAGAAAGGGCTTGTTTTTCCTTTCCAAAGAAAGCGTTTCCCAGCTTCAGTTTGTCCTGATTAATCAAATAATTTGAACCATGAAACAAAACTAATCGACATTACCTTGCACTTGTCTTGGAAAGACAGAGTAGCGGACGGAGAGACAGGCCTGAGTGACATCATCGACGAAGCCATCTGAAACAAATCCTTTAAAACCCCAATCAAATAAATCAATTTAAAAATTAGATCAACAATAAATATTGGGGACAAACAAAAGCGAATCGTAAATCATCAAGGGTTCAATTGTTTTAAAAAATAATATAGAATTTACAATCTTGGTGGATAGATGGGCTTGGCTTCAAATCATACCTTAGATTATCTGATGATGATGATGATGATGTTAATGGCGTGCACTCCTTAGATTTGATGGGCTTGGTTTCAAATCACACCCTTGCATGGAATCGCTCCGGTGTAAATACATAAACACTATAATCGATTCGACCACTAACCTGTATACTTTTTTCAAAGCCATAAACAACCAACATAATTCATTACATGCAAACAAATATACAATCATTGCGGTGTGGATTACCTGATCAATTTATGATGTACGTGAAGAATATGAATCAATTGGAGCCTACACGAAGACCACCTATGGAAGAAAAAACATAATAATTAGGTTTACATTAGGGTTAGGTTAAAAACAGTTCTACTGGTGTGAATGATGACAATTAGTGGTTTATTGTTTGATGAAGAATGAAGAATTAGGGTTGTTGTTGCCGTTAATTAGGGTGATTTAGGGTTATTGTTGTTGAGATAATAGTTTACGTAGCTTTAGGGTTATTATTATTGAAAAATAATTTATGTAGCTTTATCAATTTTAACTTGAAAAGATTTACACAAAAGTTCCATGGTTCCAGTGGTTGAGATGTTGGTTAGTGCAAGTAGAGATCCTGTGTTCGAATCCATTATATATATATATATATATATATATATATATATATATATATATATATATATATATATATATATATATATATATATATATATATATATATATATAACAGGAGGCGTTACACGTAGATAATGCCACATAAGTCCACGTCATTGCCATGTAATTGTCATTAAAAGTCATGTCATCACATTTAGTCTACCTAAGCAACTATTAATCAACTAAAATGTTCAAAAATTCAGTCCATTAGAAGATTCGAACCCGGATCTTACTGTCCACACACAAGCCTTCAACCAGTGGAGCATGCAAATTTGTGTGATATACCATTGCATTCCTAAATTGATATACTCATACTAATCCGGCTAATCCTTTCATTAACTGCCTCCCTACAATTTTAATCGCCCTTTTCTCAGCAGAAAACCCTAATGTCCTCCTTTTCCATTCTATCCCTCCTAAATTCCTAAAACCCTAATTTCTATTGTTCTAACATTCGAATTTGTCAATAACAGATATTAGGACGTCGTCAACATCTCAGTTGCTGCTAGGGCTTTATTTGGGTATATTCATAATAAATCATTTGTTTAAATTCATGTGTTTACGATTTAAAGTTTTGATTTTTATTATTTTTTTCATATAAAGATTGGATTTTGCTGATTTAGTTAGTGTTTCGGATTTAGTGTTGAAATTGTTACTAATTGCTTTTATAAAGTTTTGATTTTTATTGATAATTATATGGATTTGTGTGATGTGACTGTTTTTAACACAAGTGCAGCTCACAAGCAAGTTGAATCTGCACATTCACCTTTAGCAATTGATTTGAGGGTAAGAGATTAAAACCATATTTTCTTTTGAAAAAACTAAATTGTGACTAATGGTACATACATATACATACTCACGATACCGCGAGCCACATAAAGTTTTATGACGAAATCAGACTCATGTGTGGACCAATCTTGCTAACGCATTAATTTACACCAATCGGATTAATTGTGCATTATCTTTCACATAAAATATAATTTTTTGGTTACATTTTTCACATTATCTGATGGTACATATATATGGTACATATATATACATACTCACGATACCATGTGATTAAATTAAAGCATGGTTGCACATGATGGGGATAAACGAAACATGTAGTAAGATGTGCCTGCAACCAGTGAAACTGATGTTAACATGCAGGATGCTTCTGGAACTGAAAATGGAGCTCCCGAAACAGGAGATAATCCAGCTCAAATGTAGACTGATGCTAAGGTTAGCCAAACACACACACTATACTACTGTCTAAATAAAAAATTGCATGATGGTAGCGATAAGTCAAGGGATTGGTTATGAATTTGATGTGTAATGGTGGTTTATAGATTCTGGGTATGAATGTGGGTCAGTCCAGGCTAAAATATAGTTATTGGGTATGATTATACTGCATTGCATGTTATATTTAAGTAGATTGCCTTTTCATGAACATTCGGAGTTCAGTTCTGGCTGTAATACAAATAACAAATATTTGTTATTTTGTTGTGCAGGTTGGAAGCTACAAAGAAGAAAGTCAAAAAATCCAATGTACCTGTTTCGGAGTTGGTTTACGGGGCAATGCTTCACGCAGATGTGCAAAAGGCAGTGGAAAAAGAGTTTGAAATGGCTTTGCAGGACCGTATCATGGAAGAAACTAAGGACAAAAAAATGCCGTGGAAGCCTATGTCTATGACATGAGGAACAAGGTATATTCTATTTTACATACTCTATAATATTATACACATACTTGACATTACGACTTATAAGCTCACTTGATTTCCAGCTGCATGATAACTTGCATGAGTTTGTTACGGAGCCAGAGAGAGAAGCGTTTCTTGCTAAGCTTCAAGAAACAGAAGATTGGTTGTATGAAGATGGTGAAGATGAAACTAAAGGTGTATATATCGCCAAACTTGAGGAGCTAAAAAAGGTTTGTATTTCTACTTTCATGACCATGTCTTAGAAAAATATGACTTTCATGAAAAACATCAATTTGTTTTATTTTTTGTGAAAAACATTAATTTAATTATTTGGTTTGATTCAGAAAGCATTGTGTGCAAAGTTACAATGTGTTTGATTTTCTGAGGGAAGTTGTCAACAAGGTCCCTGATTATGGTCATTCTGATGCCGGTGTTGATGATCGTGCCATGATAAAGAGGAAGTAAGTATGATTCTCCATGTTCTTTTGAACTAATAAACTAACATATATAAATGCACTTCAAATATCTTCTTCCAGGAAAGTTGTTGCGGATGAAATGAACGAAAGTGATGAAGAGTTGAAGAGAAACAGGCTGGTAAAAGTTCGTCTTGCGTCTAATTTCCCGCTATTAACAGTGTATACTAAAAACTATGTGTATGTTCTTTTAGTATAAGTGGGCGGATTGGTTTTGGACTTTTGGGTCAAAACCAGTCTGGTCGAGTCTACCCATCGACACTTTATTTGTCCATTTTTTAATTTGATTAATAAATAATGTCATAAACAGTTATAAAATCTATATTTGAAATAGCATTCTCAAAAGAACATGTTTCAGAAAGTTCTGAACATTGAAAACTTACGAACCCGTTAGACTTAGGTCGACCCATGTCCTTTTTAGCTATGTATATTAAACTGTTATCTTTTGACCTGTTAGAGGTCTGAAATAAAAAAACCATATCGATTTAATGTTAAGTAAACAGGTCGGAATTACTACCTCCTATCTTTCAGCTATGGTTCACCTCTTAATCTAAATATGTGAAGTATCAGTAGCAAGTGATTTAGACTTTTATACAGGATTTCTAAGTCGGTTATTAGATGTCTCTAGCCACACATTGAATTTCATCTATTTTTGCTCATTTTAGTCCTGATAAAAAAAAATCTAACATTTCTACTATTATTAATTATTTAGTAACTAAAACCACTCTTTTATGCCGCATGAAGCAAGGCAAACAAGCAGAACGGTAGAGGCAGAGGCCGTGGTAGAGGAAGAGGCAGACGTCGTGGCAGAGCATCAGCCGAACGCGAGCCTCCATCACTAACAACCGCCTACTCCATCACCACTGCCACAACCGGTTCCTGGTACAGGCAGTGGTGGTTCATTAGTGGCGAAGGATGCTGAACTAAAAAACGAAGACTATCTTGGGTTGTCACTAGCAGAAATGGATAGGATGGCGATTGATACTGACAAACATTCACGCCATCCCTTAAAATTATGTATGGGCATCTGTGTTGATCAAGGTGATTAATAAAGATAATCTTCTGATCCTGATCTGTACACATACTATATATTTGAACAGATCAAGCATGTTATAGGGGTAACTTGACAGTGAGGTGGATATAGACATGGATAAAAATTATTCATGTAGAACCTAAAACTAAGTGTTTGGACAGGAACATAACCATTATTATCTGGTTTTGCAGATGAAGCGGGTCCATATCAGGTTCCAGGAGTGGCAAGGGCATTATACATAATCCGTACGAAAGATGTACGTTAGTTTCACTGGATTTTAAGTACTAAAAATCTTTCTACATGTCAACTATCGGATAAGTTCCAAAAAATTTATTACCTACTGTGTTTATAATTACCTGATTATAATTACCTGATTACATAGGGGTGAAAATCATTCACCTGAAGCTACATTCACCTCATCTGATGACTATAAATAAACATGACTAGATATAGGAAACCATATCGCCACATCAACGGTATCGTGAGCAAATATGTAGTCCACGAGCCACATATATATGTACACCGATATATAATCAACGAGCCATTTATGTGTACAACCATGATTAAATGAACCCACTGCAGTAACCCATCATTAGCCGTTCACAAAAAATTCTTAGGTGATATTGGATATGGACAAACTAATATGTGTAAACTTATGCACTAAATTGTGTAAACTTATGTACAAACTAAATCATTCCTGGAAAAATACGTGGTCCATTTATTTAGTTCATTCCTGGCATAAGTTAGACGAATACCAGAACCTTATGTCGGGTTCTACTCTGCTTATTTGGTTGCAAAGCCACATCATTACAATTGTGGCCAAATTACTGGTTTCTATATGTTTCGTTTCTTGAAACTAAGTGTTGGTGATATTGGATATATGTGTATTTCCTCTAATATACATGTATTTGTACATGGAGTAGGATGTGCCCTTGATGACACGAGGTTAGTACTTATAATGTAGATCAGGTATGGGTTCTTTCATCAAAAATTCATAATGAAAGGCCGAACAAGAAGCTCAGGTTTACTTTTATCGTAGAAAATATTAAGCTATAATTCACATATTTCTTTAGTTTTTTGAATTTCAAATGCCGTCTTCTGAGGTTACATTGTAATTTTTGCAGATACATAATGAAAATTTGGCACACGGGTTTATTGATCTTCTTATAATTTGAAGTTCGTTTTCCTGCTCCTAATACACTTTTTGCTCTCTACTTTTAATACGTGCCTCTATTACCATCAGTTTAATTCATATAACTAATAATCATTAATAGTGTTTTTTAAAGAAACAGATTCTATTGGTCATGTACGATTCTCGCACTTACCGCGCTGCCAACATCCACATCGCAGGTTAACCTTTATCACTGAATAATGCAATGTTCAAGGGTGAATAAGAACGTGTGTTGTTTCCATATGCTTTTCAAACGTTCCTTTTTGCAACTGACTTCAGCCCACACGATCTTATGCAGGTGAATCTTTGAATTTGACGAAGTGGTAGCTATATCAGAAGTGGAAAAATCCGGGGAAGCTGTGAAACAGTGGGAGCCAGTTGAAATCAAACCAAAGGAACCAAGTGGAACCAAAGTAAGCAAATCTGATTAGGGAAATGCTACAATCCATCACAAATCTCATGGATTTCTCAAGAATGCTCGACAAGCAGGTTAGCGATGTTAATTTGGTGACATTTAATTATATTTTTTGATTTTCTATGGGTGATTGGTTGATGTTCTTATTGTCAAAGAAAACCAGTCTGGTCGAGTCTACCCATCAACACTTTATTTGTCCATTTTTTAATTTGATTAATAAATAATGTCATAAACAGTTATAAAATCTATATTTGAAATAGCATTCTCAAAAGAACATGTTTCAGAAAGGTCTGAACATTGAAAACTTACGAACCCGTTAGACTTAGGTCGACCCATGTCCTTTTTAGCTATGTATATTAAACTGTTATCTTTTGACCTGTTAGAGGTCTGAAATAAAAAAACCAAATCGATTTAATGTTAAGTAAACAGGTCGGAATTACTACCTCCTATCTTTCAGCTATGGTTCACCTCTTAATCTAAATATGTGAAGTATCAGTAGCAAGTGATTTAGACTTTTATACAGGATTTCTAATTCGGTTATTAGATGTCTCTAGCCACACATTGAATTTCATCTATTTTTGCTCATTTTAGTCCTGATTAAAAAAAAAATCTAACATTTCTACTATTATTAATTATTTAGTAACTAAAACCACTCTTTTATGCCGCATGAAGCAATGCAAACAAGCAACACCGGTAGAGGCAGAGGCCGTGGTAGAGGAAGAGGCAGAGGTCGTGGCAGAGCATCAGCCGAACGCGAGCCTCCCCAAATGGAAGTAGAACTAGAACCATGCGCACCATCGGTTCAACCTATAATCAACCAGGACCTGAACCAACAGAGGTCAGTTGATCCCAATCTAGACTCACCCAAGACCTTGAAAGTTGAAGTGGCTGGTAGTGATGGTGGTCAGCACTTTGATCTAAATGATGGGATTGATGAAAACACTAACAAAGTGGCTGATGCTATGGATGGTGTAGCTGCCATACAACCGCCTACTCCATCACCACTGCCACAACCGATTCCTGGTACAGGCAGTGGTGGTTCATTAGTGGCGAAGGATGCTGAACTAAAAAACGAAGACTATCTTGGGTTGTCACTAGCAGAAATGGATAGGATGGCGATTGATACTGACAAACATTCACGCCATCCCTTAAAATTATGTATGGGCATCTGTGTTGATCAAGGTGATTAATAAAGATAATCTTCTGATCCTGATCTGTACACATACTATATATTTGAACAGATCAAGCATGTTATAGAGGTAACTTGACAGTGAGGTGGATATAGACATGGATAAAAATTATTCATGTAGAACCTAAAACTAAGTGTTTGGACAGGAACATAACCATTATTATCTGGTTTTGCAGATGAAGCGGGTCCATATCAGGTTCCAGGAGTGGCAAGGGCATTATACATAATCCGTACGAAAGATGTACGTTAGTTTCACTGGATTTTAAGTACTAAAAATCTTTCTACATGTCAACTATCGGATAAGTTCCAAAAAAATTATTACCTACTGTGTTTATAATTACCTGATTACATAGGGGTGAAAATCATTCACCTGAAGCTACATTCACCTCATCTGATGACTATAAATAAACATGACTAGATATAGGAAACCATATCGCCACATCAACGGTATCGTGAGCAAATATGTAGTCCACGAGCCACATATATATGTACACCGATATATAATCAACGAGCCATTTATGTGTACAACCATGATTAAATGAACCCACTGTAGTAACCCATCATTAGCCGTTCACAAAAAATTCTTACGTGATATTGGATATGGACAAACTAATGTGTCACAAACTAATATGTGTAAACTTATGCACAAAATTGTGTAAACTTATGTACAAACTAAATCATTCCTGGAAAAATATGTGGTCCATTTATTTAGTTCATTCCTGGCATAAGTTAGACGAATACCAGAACCTTATGTTGGGTTCTACTCTGCTTATTTGGTTGCAAAGCCACATCATCACAATTGTGGCCAAATTACTGGTTTCTATATGTTTCGTTTCTTGAAACTAAGTGTTGGTGATATTGGATATATGTGTATTTCCTCTAATATACATGTATTTGTACATGGTGTAGGACGTGCCCTTGATGACACGAGGTTTGTACTTATAATGTAGATCAGGTATGGGTTCTTTCATCTAAAATTCATAATGAAAGGCCAAACAAGAAGCTCAGGTTTACTTTTAGTATTTTTAGTATTTATGTTAATTATATGTGGTCTTATAGTATGCGGCATCTTTTTTGAGGTCTTATAGTATGCAGCGACAATTATGCAGCTTTCACACATGCTTACGAGAAATATTTAGAGATTTATGACGGAAATAAAGTATCAAAAAATTTGAGAGTTTTTTTCAAAATAACATATTGAAACTCATCACATCAGAAGGTATAATAACTTCTATATGAACTGTTATAAATGTTTTTTTTTTTAATCATATGCCTTTTATTGAACTAAATGCAAGATTACTTACATGTCTCTTATGTTAATTAAGTGATTATATGTGTACGTATGGAGTCAGTGCATCTGCAAGGTTAGATCTGATCATCTGAATAAAAAACAACATTTTGTCTTTAAACTTGACCCTATTTAACAATGTTATTAACTTATCACCACACACGTTTCAAATGAGCTGGGAGCTAAGAATATCAATAAAGCTAAGCATGCAATGGGTGTGCCTGTCCCTCCTGAAATTTATGCTTTATCAGGTTGTTTGCTCTTTTATGTGACAAACACGTTATTGTGGTTGGTGAAACTTGTTATTTACAACAAAAGAGGGACCGACCTAACCTGCAAAGATTTAGAACCAGTGAGACTGCGACTAAAATAACTTCAATGGGAGCTTGGACTTTCAGGTCAGTTTCGAACATTTCGTTGTCTATATTTTGTTAGAGTTTCATATGTTAGACGTTAACCAATGGTTATGAAACTACTAAATAATAGGAAGTTGAAAGACGTTGGATTAGTTGTAGTCGTTGATGTGACATTCCTTTTGCAAACAAGGCAACGTAGGTCGTAGAGGTTTCATTGTCACAATTGCACGATAAAATTGGAGATGCATTCTATAAGTGTACAATAATAAAGCAATTGATGTAGGCAAAGCTTTGAGACATTCTGTCTTTGACAATTTCACACCATCGCATAACAATTTTCTTGGACTGGAATTCGACTACGAAAGTTGCTTAAAATAAACGGGCAAAAAGGTTTGCCTAGACTGTAAGTTTTACGCATTTATGCAGTTAGTAACTAAGAGTCAAATTGTATAGAAATCCTTAACTAAGGATCCAATGCAGTAAAGTGTAAACCTCAATTTGTATTAAATATTTATGTATTAACAAATGCTTATGTGCGTATCTACTACAATATTGTAAAATATAAACGCTTTTACCCAGATAGTCAAGGCTCAAGACTAATAGGCATTTGTTTTAGTTTATTTAGAGTGCTTATTAGCTTGATTTACAAAAACAAATATTGATAAACACGTCTAAAAAGTATTTTGTTGCAGGCTTCTTTTGTTTTAAATTTGGTTTATCATCGTGTTCTTTTATTCTTTTTCACAAGTACCGAACGACATAGAGAAGTCCTTCACATGCTGTAATTTTTTTTGACTTTTTGATTGTAGATTTTTACCTTTTGTAAACAATACACTCAATGTTATTTACCTTCACTTGGTTTTTTAATTAACAAGACTTAAGGCTAGCGCCCCATCGGGGCGGGCCTAAGAACCAAGAGCTGTAGCCATCAGGGAACTGAAACAAGAAACATGCGTTACATCAACAAAATAAGCAGATTGGATGATCCAAACGCATGAAACTGCTTATCTGCTTAAAATTAAGCACATATGCAGAAAAGATAAGCTATTATTATTTGTTTATATAGATTATTATAAATTCTTAATCTATTTGTTTTGTGTTTTTAAGTCTAGAAAGAAAGATGTAGTGATTGATGATGACGTGTACGGTATTGGAATCGATTTACCCGAGGATGATAATAAATCAGTTCAGGAAGAGGATAATGTTGCGCCGGTTTTCGGTGGTAAGAAAAAAGAAAAGAAAGGTAATAATTTAAAGAAGAATAACGATGATGACGAGGCGGAGGATAGGGAGGAAGATAAGGAGGTTGAGGTGAAGAAGCCGAAGGCGAAGGGGACAAAAGGTGGGAATTCGTTTGGTGCCTCAGCTTTTGCGCTGCTTGGTGATGACGATGAATATGTTGATGAGACGTCTGTTGTGACTAAGGATGATGATGAGGGACACAATTCAAGTAGCAAGGATTGAATACTGAAGTGTACAATAAGAACAAAGACATGGGTGAAACTTATACTATTATAATTTAATGAAGTATTTTACGTCACTACTTTTGCTTACGTTTCATAATAGATATGGAAGATTTGGGATGTATATGTTTACAAGATGTGGTTTAATATAAGCAGTACTTCTAAGAATCAAGAGCAGTACGAACGACCATACGTACCCTCAAAGTTTGCCAATTATGATAATCAAGAGGCATGACAACTCATACTACATAGTACATAAATAACAATAGCATAACCCTATGTATGTAAATTACAAGTCATGCCCGCCCATCGGGCGGGCTTTGACACTAGTATATATATATATATATATATATATATATATATAATATATATTATATATATATATATATATATATATATATATATTAGAACCTCTATAAATTAATACTCGATAAATTAATAACCTCGATAAAACTAATAATTTGTCTGGTCCCAACTTGGGACCAGTACAAAATTGGACCCCAATCGATAAAATAATAAGATAATAATTTTTTTGAAACCCAATGTAAAAATATTGGTCCCAACGAAACTATAAATTAATAATTCCCCAAAATATTCCAAAATTCTAAGATTGTCTAGTAAAAAAAGAATCTCTATGATTAGCTGTCCTGTTATATTCACACGCTCTTGATGTTGGAGAAACCATTCATAAACAACTTTCTCCATGTTCGGGTACTTGGCTGCTTTGTGACGCTTGGAAGATCCATCTTTGTCAAAGTCAGCTGATAGGAACTCCAATGATCTCTTGAGAGTGTTTGATATTGTGCCTTGAGACTAACTTTCAAATCAAAAGTTTTGTCAACCCACTGCACCAAATCTTGTTGAGTGCATCCTTGGTGATCTCTCTTATACTCGCATAACAATTTTCGTTGTTGATTGGTCATGGTTGATTTTTTAACACATTTTAGTTTAGAAGCCATAGTTGATGTGATTATAAAACTTATCATTGGACATTTTATAATGATCAATTTAGAACCATATACATTGAACTATCTTTAATTCAAAACAATGAACTTGACAACTTCATTTAATGTGTGAATGTACATTGGATATGGAAATTTTGAAGGTCATACATGAACCTCTTTATATTAATAATTTATTTATTTATCGATATAATAATATCTCGCTAAATTAATAAAATATCCCGGTCCCAACATTATTAATTTATAGAGGTTCTACTGTATATATATATATATATATATATATATCTTTACATTATATATAACAGGAGGCGTTACACGTAGATAATGCCATATAAATGCCACCTCAATGCCACATAATCATAAAAATGCCACATAATCATAAACTATGCCACATAAGCAAGCATACTTTGGATTAAAATTAGTATTTAGTGTAAAAAGCAGTTACCAAGATTCGAACATAAGCAAGCATACTTTGGATTAAAATTCGTATTTAGTGTAAAAAGCAGTTACCAAGATTCGAACTTGGGGTAATAGGCACAAATAAACAACACCTCAACCACCTGAGCATTCCCATGGTTGTGAAAGAATTCGCAGGTCAAAACCTAAATCCTAAGGTTTACGAAATATGACACAAATTTTGTAGGAGCTATCCATTCCTTAATTATAGCTTACAGAATTATATGTTAACCTAATTCCATCATTCACCAAATCACAGAAATCCTCCTAAAAGCCACGACATTAGTCTCCTTCATTTGATTATTTTTTGCAAATCGATTTGAATTATTCATGATGATATGTTTAACTTGCAACTGATCGACCAGTCATGTATATATGTACTGTGTTGTTAACCCAACCAGAATCAAGCAACATGGAAGAAGAGGTATTTTAGATTTGATGATATCTATGTTCTTTATTGATTTACTCTCTAAAATGATTTGAATTGCAGCTTCATAAAAGATTTAAAAGATTGGAATGACATCTAATACCCAATTGTAAGCCTTATTTGCTTTATAATGACATGTAATACTTTTTTTAATTGAATGTTTACTATCACCACATGTGGAGGAGTTTTAATGTTCTTTTTTTTCCTCAGTAACATATTGGATTTCAAAAACATTTATGTGCAGTTTGTTACTCTTTGTTTCTTGAGCTATTAATAATTGTAACAGAGTTTAAATTCTGTTGGACTATGCCATGATTGCAGGTCAGCAGGTGAGATGTAGAACATTCCACTGAAGCTTTCGAATGTTTATGAATGCGTGCGTTGTGATTCTTATCATCTCCAGCCACTTGCAATGTCTCTAAGGTATGCATGTATTTAAGATTATTTGTTTCTCATTTTTTCGCTCCCAAATTTGTCATCTGAGACTGCTTGATAGAACCAGCATAACTTGAGAGACAATTGACACATAAAGCAGGGTTCAAGGTGTTTTTGCAAAACTCTAAGAGGAGGGGTTGGGGTTTTTGCATAAGGAGAACTAGCAAGCAAAAAAGAAGTTTATTCATGCCTAAGATACGAAGTGGTTATGGTATATTTATAGAGAGCAAGGGTTTGCAGGTTATCAAGAAACTTTACGTGATATGATGAGAAGAAGCATAAACGTTTGCTTGTTGCAGCTGCCTTTGCAGCTTGCTTCATCTGTAATTTCTGGTAAGATCCATCCCAGTGAATCACTTAACCATAACTATAATAAAAAATCAGTACAATACTTTTTATTTCGCCCATTTTGATCCGTTAAAGATACCCACCTTGACCTATTCACAATTAAATGTACAGAAGTTCATACAATTCCAGCTCACAATCAATGTTGCAGCCCTTGTCATCAGTGTCGTGGCAGCGGTTTCTTCATGAGATGTCCCCCTAAACGCAATGTAGTATTTCTCCTTTTCCCTATGTTTGGTTTTCTTTTTTGAAACTAATTATTTGTTAATAAATCAGAATTGGATATCAATTAGATGCACATGAATAGTTCTTTGTTACTGTTAGGATGTTAACAACTACCACATTTTATACAGTATTTGATAATCATAATCAATTTCCATGTACCGAATGCTACTTTTTTATGCAATCCCAAACACCATCCGATGGTAAGCCGTGTTTTAGTCTTTTTCTGCATCAGTTGTAGCATGATAGTCACCTTTTGAGTCTGTCAATAAGTTGTTCTCCCTACACCCCCTCCAATAAGAATTGCAATAAGTTTTGCAGCTTCAGTTGTTACTCCTTCAAAACCAATTCCCAGCAAACCCATATATCGAAAACTAGATGAAAAGACATCACATGTGAGGTAGAGCAGTTCTTGACGCCAATAATCTTCGTAAACAAACAATGAATCCTGTGACAGTGGCGGTTGCTTTAGGAAAAGGAAGACGCATAATTCACTTTTTTACGCATAATTCCCTGTACCCAAATTCACTTTTGTATGCAATGCCAAACACCCTCTGGATTGAACTCGGCAAGACCAAACATTATAGTAACCTGTTGAGGAATTTAAGCTTTCTTTATCCTAATGTGAATTACATATGACTTTGATGACAATATGTTACTTAATGATTACATACCTCGCCAACTAAGATTTTAGCAGCTAGAATACCATGGGCGATTGTCATATGGCTCAAGTATGCAATCAGGCTTAACAAGGTAGAATCGTGCTCATTAGGGGTTGTTTGTATAGCTTATTTCAGCAGCTATTTAACCTTCACATGTTATTATTAGGGGATGTTCGTATACCTTATTTCATCAACTAAATAATCTCGACCTGTTGCTATTAGGGGTTGTTTGGATAACTTATTTCAATAGCTAATTAACGTTTACATGCTGTCATTAGGGTGTTTGTGCAAAT
This sequence comes from Artemisia tridentata subsp. tridentata, assembly GCA_021014915.2. NCBI lineage: Eukaryota > Viridiplantae > Streptophyta > Magnoliopsida > Asterales > Asteraceae > Artemisia > Artemisia tridentata. Next base: position 363,058,134 of record CP139506.1, read on the forward strand.
ATGACAAGCGAGAACCAAAAGTGATTATGGTTTGCAGGTTTCTGAAAATGGAGGTGTGATGATTTTAGCTTCATGGCTGAGTCAAGCAGCAATCGAAGAGCAAACTACTGTCCTTCATGTCATTCTTCGGGTAATTATTTGAGTTGGGTTTTGTTGCATATGTACTATTTATTATATACTTCATCTACTGAATGAAAACTGCCTTTAGGTTCTTTGTCACTTGCCATTACATAAAGCTCTCCCAGCCCACATGTCAGCCATATTGCAAAGTGTCAATAAACGTCGATTTTACCGAGGATGTGAGCTATGATGTTTGAATAAAACTCTCTTAGCTATACTAGAAGGAGTTTTAGAACATGATTTTTACTTATAGTTGTTAATAGTTAACATAGTCTAAAGTTACATTATGATTATATGACTTGACAAACTACTGATTCCGATTCTTCTTCTTTTTTTTTTAGTTGATACCTGATGACATGGAGTTTCAGTCTGGGGACATGCCTAATTACACAACTTCTGACGGATCTGTATGATTTCGATATTATTATTATCATCTTTTATGGTCTGTACTTACCGGGTGATGTTTATATGATATAATCCCTTTTTGACTTTTCCAGGTGAAGATTCAAAAGGATAGTGAAGTTCGGTTGAAAATCATTGGGACTCGAGTTGATGCAACAGAAATTGTAAGTCATCAGTTCTATCTCCTTAATTTCATGACTTCATGTTGCATAGTCCATGATGATAAGCATTCAAAAATTGTGGAATGAGCTCATCCCAAATTCAGAATGACCGCTTATGCTCTGTGTTACATATAATTTTTTTGTTTTTTTGGTCTCATTTCGTCAGAGATTTACACACTTTAGTTTTTATTTGTTGACTTACATTCCGTATTGTGTTACAGGAAGATGACAAGAGAATTGACAAAGGTGCTAGAACTAACACTAACAGGTAAAATAGCAACCTTGGGATTACTAATTGTGCTTATTAAAGGATTGTTCACTAATTGTGGTTATCTTAGATGTGTTTTAGTTCATTATATAGTTGTGTATCTTATATAAATACCTTTTTACATCTTTAAAATTAGTTTCACTAAGCAATCCAAAACATAACTTTTTTAAGCATGAGTTCCGGAGCAAACCCAAACACCCCTATATAAGCAGTTAAAATAAGCAATCACAAACAGAGCCCTTTGCACTTTGAATATGAAGTTAAGCTTATTTGGTCGTTGTGTTTTTTAAAATCATACAATCAGTTTCAAGTATTTGGAGGAGATATGTTGTAGTAATAACGATACGTGAAAGAATTACATTTAAACCGGACTGTCAACATCTCTGTACAGTTTGGAGCTTATTCGAAGCTTGGTACTGATGATTTGATATCGAAATCTTTTGCAAGGTTATCTAACAAAAATGCTAACCTGGCTTTTCTAAAGGATCACATGGGTGCTACTTTTGAGACACGATCTCAGCCATGGACTGCAACTATCGATCCAAATGATGTCCATTCTTGTGTCTTTTTAGCGGTTTCAAAGATTCGTGGACGATGGGGTGGATTTGAAACATTGGAGAAATGGGTTACCGGGGCTGGTCACACAGCAGTTTGTATGAAGGATGACCAATGAAATCTTTGGGTTGGTGAATCAGGTCACGAGAATGAGAAGGTAAAGGCTTTGCTGATTCAAATCTCATAATTTATCAAATAATTGAACTAGCTTTCATACACATACATATTTCTTTTGTTAGCTCTCTCGAGCTATGGCATCCAGCTCCGTCATTGTGTTTGGATTCGTGGTTGCCTTACTCTCTTTGTCATTGTGGACAGCCTCTGCTGATATTGTCGAGACTTCATTTGTTGTAAGTACCCACTTCTTTTGTCATGTCTCTTTTAGATACTTCGAAACGTACTACGGTCTTAATTGTTAAAGTGATTTGATGTTCTTTTCCTTAACAGATGGAGAATTTAACGGTGAATCGATTATGTCAAAATCAAGTCATTACTGCAGTTAACCGAAACCTTCCAGGCCCAACTTTGAGCGTTAAAGAGGGAGATGCACTTATTGCTCAAGTCTTTAACAGATCTCCTTATAACCTTACTATTCATTGGCAAAGTCTACATTTAGCTCGCTATTATATGCTCTTACGAATTTTAGTGAAAGAGGTAGTATATGTAGTAAAATCAAGTATTCGTTCTCATTTTAATGCAGGCATGGAGTGTTCCAAAGGTTAACTCAATGGGCAGATGGTCCTGAGTTCATCACTCAATGCCCAATCAGGCCGGGAGGTAACTATACTTACAGGTTCAATCTCACCGGACAAGAGGGGACGCTTAGGTGGCATTCACACAACCAATGGCTCTGAGCTACTGTTTATGGTGCTCTAATCATTCGGCCACGTAACGGTCAAAAGTACCCTTTCGTTAGACCCTTTGGTGATGAAACTATTATGTTAGGTACCTTATCTTATTCTATTTTATATATTCCTTGCCTGTTTAATTTATTTGTTCTACATACTTTGTATATGATGAAACAATAATAATGTTACAGGAGAATGGTGGAATGCTAACCCTATTGATGTTGAAAATGCTGCACTAGCCAGTGGTGGTGCTCCTACTGACGCTGATGCTTATACCTTCAATGGATGGCCCGGTGATTATTTGTATATTCTCTTCTTTCCAATGCCTGGGAACATGTCTTTGGTTAAGGCTGCAAGCAAGTCAAGGTGAGATTTTGGTGCAGTTTTTATTTTATATTTGAGACGTTCACGTTCACGTACACGCCACCTTACCACTAGGCCACCTTGAGATTTGTAGCTATTTCAGAGGGTGTTTTAGATTACTTATCTGATATTGTCTTTTCAAGCTGTAGATAATCAGGTTTTAGCGCTTGGGTATAGTGAGATTGATTCTGGTTATATAATCAGTGAGGGCTAAAACATTTAGTTTTGGATGATCGATTTTAGTGGTCTTTAGGATTGCTTACTAAACCTGCGTATTAGTTTTGATCCATAGATAAACAGTTTTCAAGGTGTTCGGGAATGCTTCTCCAAAATGATTATCTGAAGATTTGTGAATGAGACAAGTTGTTTAAACAAGCAGCTTGATACCACTTATTCCAATCAAGAAGCGATAGTAGAGAAGCAGGTTTTATAAGCAATCCTAAGCACCTAATTAGGACTAATTTCAACAAAACTGATTCAACTTATCTGATTAGTTATTGGTCATTTTACATGTAATTTCATAATTATCATAATCCGCACAAAAACTTAAAAAACAACTGATCAAAGCGGTTATCAGCATTGTTGTATTCTAACTTGCCCCACCCACCATTTGACCTTTATAGTGTAATGATTGAAATATAACAAACGTTGTAACAATGGTGAAATGCATGGTAATAGGTATTTCAAGGTGATATTCTCTTTGGCTTGCACACTTTTGTTATTGAACGAAAGCCTGCTCCATGTAGAAGCTACACATTAATACATTAATATCTATGGTCTACAATTTATAAGTAAATTCACTCCATAGGATCCATACGAGCATCAATCATGGTGGATCTTTTGGAAGCCTTAGTTTAAGAAACAATTACAGTAACTTTTAATGTAACATTTAGTCCCTTAAGTTTTCCTTAAGTCGAGGACAATGATGCGGCCCTTTTTGGAAGGATGCTGTCTTCCCGAAGCTTTAGTTTAGGAATGGTACTGAAGTTCGAAGATAATTCAAGGGCTATGTGTGTTGTCTGTGATAAGTTTAGGGTGGTTTATCACAAATACGGAAACCCTCATTGGTGTGGTTGAGCCATATGCATGTATAGGTTTTACCCTTTGCTGTCACTTTTTGCATGAAATTAGTCTTATCATTTAAAGATTTATATATTAAGAGAAGGCATGTACTTTGAAGTTTAAAGCATGTTTATTATAGTGTTGATATTTTGTGGTAATTTGTACAAAAATGAGATTATTGTTTCCTTTTTATCCATGTTAGTCACTCAGAACACTGTAATTGTGAACACCATGTTATTTAAATGTGAAACCTAATGTGCTATGTACAATTATGCAGGTAATGCATTATGCAAATCACTTTTCCAGAAGCATACTCCAAAACTGATGATTAAATTGGATGATAAAAGGAAATCACACATCCTTCAGGCCCTTTACGTTTCTATTTTTGAAATAAAAAACTCTCACTAATTGCTAAAAAAATGTTTCACATAACTTGAATTACTTAAATTGATTGATAATATGTTTTTCGGATATGTTCTTTTTGTGGAATTCTTTTATGCATGTCAATGAAAAAAAAACATTATGTGATTGTTTATATTATCAAGTTTTCCATTTTAGATAAGTATTTTTAGAACTTGGTGGCCAACTACGAATGAGGATATAAACACATGGGTAGGCATTCATTAGTTAATTATATTATTCGCATACATATATAAGTGTTTGGTCCAGGCTATAATAAGAACAAAATGTATGATGAGTTCAAATTCTTTAGTTATGATACGAAAATGACTTTAAGCCATAGACAATGCACCAAACTTTAGAAACTTTCATTATGGGAAAGGTTAATTTTGTATGCTAAGTACTAATATGTGTTTCAAAAAGTCACTTGAAAGTATACTTGGGTACCCGTTGAATCACACTCAGACACATGGGCTATTGTTGCAGAATATGCAAATAAAAAAGATGAACTCAAGTGGTAAATTGGCCACCGATTGCGCTTTACCTCAAATGATAAAATGACTCGAATACAAGAGACAAATTAATTCAAGTGAGTATTGTCTACAATCATTTTGGAGTAGGTCTTATTCAATGAATGCAAATGTACTAAATATCGGATTAATTTCACATAAACACGTAAGCAAAAAGTAACAAGTCATATAACTTATTTTTTTATAAACGACGACATGGGTATTTCCATGTGGTGAATAATGATTACACTCATTGGGAGATGTATGCTATCGGTGGAAGTGCATACCCGACCATTAATAGTCAAGGAAGTGCAGACCTGACTATTTGCTAAGGAGGAACTGATAGTTAATAAAAATCTCTTCCGATAAATAGTTTAGCTAAAAGGAGAGTGGTTTTCATCGTATGTGGATCTTTTTAAAAGCATATTCCAGGTATACTTCTTGATTGGTGCAAGTTTTAGTATTATGATTGACGATTGTACCATAAAATGATGGGAAACTAAACCTATTATTGTCTTTATTCACTCACAACTAAATCGTAAATGTTAAAAATGTGTTCTAAATCAGTGTGTTATTGAGATCTATTCTGAATAAAACTGGATAAAAAAACATTAAGTTGTTGCTTAAATTGGACGAAAACCTCCTATGGATTAGTTGGCTAAAAGGCTAGAAACCACGGTCACACAAAAAAGTAGCATGTAAATATGAGTACTAAATTGAGCTCAATGGGGATTACGTCAGAAAATGTTTCACAGCGCTTTGGCGTGACGAGGAATGAACAAGATCAGGCTGCAGTGAGTTGAATAGAAAAACATAGAAAGGAGAGTGATTCATACCGACCACTTTTAGACACATGACTTACACCTAAAATATAACAACAATAATTATAAGTCATGCCCGCTCTTCAGGGCGATTTCAAATAAACTACCAAATATTTATAAAAAAAAAAAAAAAAAAAAAAAAAAAAAAAAAAAAAAAAAACTGTATAATCAATAAAAATAACTACTACCTTATATTAGTATTATTCATTATTTTTTCGAAGCCTTCGGTGGCTATTTGACTAAGGCTGGAAAGAGGTGATTGTTATATGAAACTGAAACCTTCTTTCTTTGATTCTTTGATCGGAATACCGATGAAATCCCACTATGTTGGCGCTCATTTTGTCTTCGATCACTAATATCTAATAATTTATTTACAGAAATCTAAAAGTTTTTATGTACAACCCTTTCTTTCAACATGCACTATTTTCAACTATTTTTTTACCACCCTTCTTTCACTATAGTAAAATATGCCAACGATAATTATAAGTCATGCCCAACGGACTTACAAAGCATGCTAATGATGCGGTTATAGTTATACGTACAGGATTAAATTAAAATGTAAATTACAAGTCATGCCCGCCCATCGGGCGGGCTTAGAAACTAGTATATATATATATATAATATATATATATAGGGTAAAATTAAAATAAAAAGACAAATATCCGTACACTACGTAAAAAGATTTTTTTTTTAAAAGTTCGTGAAAAAATCCAAAAAAAATCAACAAGATAGGGTATGTTGGTGCATAAAACTTTTGTGAAATAAGTTTTTCTAATTTTGAGTTTTTATACGTTTTTTTAATGCACAAAAAACGAATTTTGATGTGCACAAAAATTTTGATGCACAAAATTTTCAACTTTTTTTAGTTAGATGCGCAATGTTATTTTGATTAAAAAAAAGTCAAAAGTTGAGTGCAAAAATGAATTTTTGATGCACAAAAAAGCGATTTAATGCGCAAACCTAATTTTTCATAATTTTTTTTCGTAAAAAGTATCCACTTTTAGAAAAACTTCTTTCACAACTTTTTCATGCACCAACATACCCGATCTTGTGGAATTCTTTTGGAATTTTTTGGGAAAGTTTTTTTAAAAAGAAATCTTTTTATGTAGTGATGATGCACCCTCCGAACAGGTCGAAGGACACCCCTTCGAGCCTGTACGAAGCCTTCTTCTCGAAGGTCCAGGTCAAACTCCTACAATCTTCACTGGCGTCAAACCATTCATCTATGATATGGTTACCAGTTGGGAACTCGCCAATCGAAGCCTTAAGCCCTTCGGGGTACACCCTTCGAAGATACTAGAGCGGAGAACACCTTGACTTGGTCAAACCCACGTCCCCTCTTTCCCTTGAGTTTTCCCGCCAAGAAAGAGATAGTGGGTCACTAAGCACTAGCGGTTTCCTTAAATCATGGGACGCCCCCATGATCTCCGATATTTGTGCATGAGCTCTCCAAGGCCTATTTTATCCCCTATAAATAGCTTGGACGGGTTGGGAACAATGGTATGCAAACTTGACTCTCTCATTTCACTATAAACTTACCAACTTATCATATCATATACTCATTCGCACGCCGGAGGTGGTTCGCAGGGTCCAACCCCTGCGCAATCACTTAACGTAGTGTCTTCGTATTTCTTATTTCAGGTTAACGATAAGCTTGGTGCTACCTCAACACCCCTTATATCCTTCGATCACCATCGCAAGGCCTGGTCGTGCAATTTATTGTACAATCAGTGGCGCCATCCGTGGGACCCGCTACAATTGGTCTCGTTATTCCCAAGTTTATAACCAGTCAACTACATTCACTACATTTTCGGCATGGATCAAGGAAGAGGAGATACTCCCCCACCGGGTTTCTCGACCTTGACGCCAATACCAGTTAATGACCTTAACAACTTCCCCCTATTACCGCTTCCACGTTCACAACACGATCTCACCCAGAAGTAACACCTAATCATCATGCTTCAACATCAGCCAACCCGGAACCTGTCATTAGCCCCGCCTTTGTCGAAGCTAACCTTGAAGCATTGGAATCTCTCTTAAAGGCTTGCAAGAGGCAAGTTCAGAATGCTGAGATGCGAAGGGAATTGGAATATTCAAGTGATGATTATGATGAAGAGATGGAAATGGAGCCTAGGCCTCCGGCACAGGGAACAACACAATCATCCCTGAGGATAGGGTCACCTGTTGGTCGAAGGCTAAGCAGAAAGTCCGTTGGGTTCGAAGGAGTCCCTGAACGGGCTCCGACCAGGAGAGAAGGAGCGGTAGCCGAAGGTTCCAATGGAAGAAGCCAACGAAGGGAAGAGACGAAGGTGAATCTACCTCCGTTTTTAGCAGCTCATCTTGGGAGGACTGAAACAGGGGTTCCTTTGCAGCCTTCTCACGCATCTGGTGTAAAGGCAATCCGCCTCCGATTAATATTAGAGTAAACCTTCCTCCTAATGGTATGTACCCCTCGTTCCAAACTCAGTCTTACCCTCAGGGTTTGTATCTCCAGTAAATGGACAGTCCAACAACCATGGTCTCCCTCAACATTATTGGAACATACCCTTCGGGCATCCTACGGTATACCCTCCGTATGCCATGGGAAATGGTTATCCTTTTGGCATGAATGCATCCTACCAATCTTACCCTAACCAAACTCCTATGGGAGTACCCCTAAACCATAATCCATATAATGTTATCCCTATGTATGCACAACCTTATAACTGCCTGTATTCGGAGCCTATGGGTTCTGCTACACCCTTCGTAAGATGGATAAAAGACTACCCTTTACCCGATGGGGTTAAAATGCATGCACACATTGGTACTTATGATGGGAAAGGGGATTCGGACAACATTTTAACATTTGTTCGAAGGGGCCATTAGGATGCAAAAGTGGGTCATGCCTGTAGCATGTCGCATGTTTATATACACCCTACGAGATTCTACTCGTATCTGGTGGAATGGAAAAAATCCAGGTAGTATTGTCAACCTTGATGACTTAAAGGCTAAGTTCCGCTCACATTTTAGCCACCAAAGAAGTTCACAAGGACCCATCTAACGGTGCACAACATTAAACAAAAGGAGAATGAAACCACAAGGGCTTTTGTCACAAGGTACACCGATGACACTCTACAGATCTTGGGTCTACATGAAGATCAGCGCATCTCTGGTTTCGTACATGGCCTACGAAATCGAAGCTTGGTGGAATTCTTATCCACTGAACTTCCGACAACTTATAAGGGCTTAATGGAAAAGACGTATACTTGGATAGAAGCGAAGGAAGTATCCACCAATGGGGCTCCGATACAGCAAGTTCTCGAAGCACTCTGCATGGGAAGGACCGAAGAACAAGAACAAAAACAGGGACAGGTTCACTCCGTACAACAAAGGTCCTAACCATGGGTTGCTAGGAAGCCTGACTAAATCTCTGAAGGAAATACTCGCAACGGAGAGGGCTGCTAAGGCTTTTGAACCACCCCCTCGCATGACGAGCAAGGGTAAAAACAGAGATACAACCAAGTATTGTCACTTTCACGAAGATTATGGCCATGAAACGAATAGTTGCAGAGAACTAAAGAGGCAGATAGAAGAAGCCGTAAAGTCCGAACAATTGGCACATTTGGTGAAAGGCATAAAGAAGGGCAAAGAGAAAGCCTCCGACACTCAATTGGCTAAAGACACCACTCCTCCCAAAGCCTCAATACTCATGGTTCATTGGGGCGAGACAAGCTTGAAAAGAAAAGTGACGGAGAAGGAGATAAACGAGGTGGGGGAAGTAACGTTTCCCTTCGAACGATCCAGTAGTCATCAAAGTCTTAATTTTCAACCGGGAAGTTAATAGGGCCTACATGGACTGCGGAAGCTCCTGCGAGATCATATATGAGCATTGTTTATTAAAACTCAAGCCTTCGATCAGGTCGCGACGAGTTGATTCAAAGATACCTTTGGTAGGGTTTTCAGGTGAGCATTCATGGCCTTTGGGAGAAGTACCGTTAGACATAACGATTGGAGAAGGAAAGCTCGCAAGAACAGAAACCCTCGCTTTCGCAATCGTAAGGTTCGATTCTCCTTACAACTTATTGATAGGAAGAACCGCCATGCAGAAGATAGGTATCGTAGTCTCCACCATACACGCAGCGGTAAAATTCCATACACCATATGGAATAGGAACCGTACTTTCCACCTACAACCAGGGAAAGGCAGGAGATGTTGGTAAAAAGATAAAAGAAAGTCCTAAGGAGCCTTCGAAAGTCATTCTAAGTTGTACGGATGCCGAAGAGCGCATTGTGGTAAATGAGCTCTATCCGGAACAAACGGTGGTAATCGGGAAGCAACTCCCTGCTAACTTCAAGGCAGATTTGGAGAAACTGCTCAAATCCAACAAAGACGTCTTTGCATGGATGTGGAAACTTATTTTAGACCGACTAACATCTACTAAAATAAGTTACGCGATCGTTTGTGGACTCTAGGTTGTTACACCTTTGATCTAGGATTTTGACTATTACAAGCATGATGATAATATTGACGGAATATTCTATGAAAGAAACAATACTATCACAACAACGTTTTGCCAAACTTTCTCTTTGTTATTAAACTCAGCCCCAATGCTATGTGATCAAATATAGCACGGTTACTCTACAACAATAACAGGGATCAAGGAAAACCTTGATTACCTTGAGGCTTAACAAAACTAAACAACATCAGACCCCATGTCTGATGTTCCCACACACACTCTTTATTGGTGATTACATTTGAACACACTTGGTGTTTTAGTTCTAAGCACTCTTTTAGAGTCTTTGTAAATCACACTTTTATCTAAGGGGTATGATCTCCTTTTTATAGAACAAAGGAGGTCATTACAAAATTGATAAGCTTTTGTCTACTACTTGCTTGTTATGTGTCAGTCATTAAGATACAACATGTATCTTGTTTTACAACTTTGTTGACTGAACAAATATCTAGATATTATCTAAGGATAATATTTTCTTCATCCTTATCTATCCAGCAGTAGTATGACTCACTGATCAGCAGTTTCATTTGTACTAGCAGTACTAACTGTTTGCACTAGCAGTCCTAACTGTTTGCACTAGCAGTTCCAACTGTTTGCACTAGCAGTTCCAACTGCTACCTTCTTTGCATCAAGCAGTTCCAACTGCTAGGTGTATTTTGCTTATCATTTCAGTAATCCTTATGTTTCATTCTTCTTGTTTTGTATCATCAAATCTATGAAAATATAATTCCCAACAATCTTCCCCTATTTGATGATTACAAAACAAACACGTTCTTGTACGAATTTCCCTAGACGAAGTAGAGAAATTGAGATAATTAAATCTCACCATGAATGAAACCATACTGTCTTCCCCTTAATCTATGCTATCCACCACGTCTCTTCCCCTTTTTGTTATCAACAAATAGAGAATATTACAAATATGATCTTTACAACTACAAACTAATAAAAATCAATAACTTTCCCTTGTGGTGTTGCATAAATACAATAAATGGTTAAACACTTGAACATTTAAGCTTCCCCTGAAACCCATATGTTAACCATTCGAATCTCCATTTCTGTAGGCTTTTATGACTGATGAAGAAAAACCAACCATTACCAACTTGTTGATGAAGCTGAATAAACCATCCTTGTGTCCTATATCTTGTACTAAAACTGACTTCGAACGTATACCCATGTATAGAGAGACCTCAATCTCTTGACAATAAACTCATCTTCTATGAGACACTGAGCACTACAACGTTACTCCTTTAAGTGTTTGTCAATTCGTAGTCATATAAAATTGCAGCACAAACAAGTTATCTTTTCTGCCAAAGATATGATAAACCATAATTTTGAAAAATTCAACCTCAACTTCAAATAAGCAACAAATTACCTTTTTCACCAATAATAAATTGATAAACAAGCCTTTTTATCTTTTAAGAACCAACTCTCTTCTGTGTGTGATTCTTCCCCTTTATGTGTGAACCTTGAAAGAAAAAAAAAAAAAAAAAGAAAAAAAAAAAAAAAAAAATCGACCATACCTCAACTGTTTCTGTAGCAGTTTTCAACGATGCATATCTTGCAACCTAAGGCTCAGATTGAAGATCCCTCCAGTGAGAATCTACCTTGATATACCAAGAACCTTCAACAAAAATTTCAGCCCGATCCAACGGTTAACGAAGGAGTTATCGCCTTTTAAAAACAGCCCTGCAGTGAGTTACGAAAATACGAACCAGATCTGAATTTTTTCTTCTTTCTTTAGCTAAAACCTTTTCTTTTCCTAGATCCAGAGCCCCCCGCTCTGATACCAACTGTGGAAACTTATTTTAGACCGACTTACATCTACTAAAATAAGTTACGCGATCGTTTGTGGACTCTAGGTTGTTACACCTTTGATCTAGGATTTTGACTATTACAAGCATGATGATAATATTGACGGAATATTCTATGAAAGAAACAATACTATCACAACAAGGTTTTGCCAAACTTTCTCTTTGTTATTAAACTCAGCCCCAATGCTATGTGATCAAATATAGCACGGTTACTCTACAACAATAACAGGGATCAAGGAAAACCTTGATTACCTTGAGGCTTAACAAAACTAAACAACATCAGACCCCATGTCTGATGTTCCCACACACACTCTTTCTTGGTGATTACATTTGAACACACTTGGTGTTTTAGTTCTAAGCACTCTTTTAGAGTCTTTGTAAATCACACTTTTATCTAATGTAACCACTGTGAAAATCCCACTTTAAGATAAGCTAGCACTCAGAATATTTATCCTTTTCTACGTGTAAATTTTATTTATTTATTTGATTGTATCTCCTATCTTATGTGACGTAACTCACATCCCTGATAAACGTGCTCCCACACAGGCCTACCTAACGAACCTATTACATAAACATATCTATATGAACATTACATAATACCATTTACCACTTTACGATAATTCCTTAACAAACGTACAAACAAAACATTCATTATCTATATAGAGTTTCTATGAAACCCTAAATTCATCACAACACCAAATATGAACAACTAAACCCTAGAACATAAAAGTACAACTTATCTCAGCTAATGTACAAGTTACCAAAACAACAGAAACCCTAATTCTATTTTAGTTCCCGATAAAACCCTAAATTCATAAAACCATGATTTTATGTATCAAATTCACAAACACTAATTTATTTATACAATATTTTTACAAAATATTAAATGTACAAGTCAAATAAGCTAGAAGTACAAGTCTTTTATGCATGAAATCATATATTTACAAAAACCTTAATAAAACCCTACATATATTATTTTTAAAGCATGATTTACAAACCATACATGCATAATTCTTAAAAATTAATTTTCTTAAACTCATTAAATATTTTTACAAGTCTTTAAACCCAGAGTACAAGTGCCTAATGCACATGAACTAAAAATCCCATTTATATACTTTTTAACTTAATAAAAATTAACAAATAATTTTTATAACTTAATAAATTATTAAAACTATATTTTTCCTATATTCTAGATAATAGTACAACCCTATTAAGCATGTGTTACAATCCTCTTAAGCTTAACCCATATTCCTTTTATTCTTAAAACAATTCGAACAAATATGTATATATATCTCTCTAAATTAAATTTTAATAAAACATTTACTTGAACTACACTCTAAAACTAATTTAGTTAAAGCCCTAAAGCCTCAACTACTACTCATTAAACTTAATGTACCACTCCCTTAAGCAAGTTCGGTTCTCATCCAAAATTCCTAGTCGAATTCTCATTTCAAAACTTAACTAGAATTACTTCTACATGACACCTTCATCAAATACATCTCCCCTAGCCAAAAACACACGCCTATCTTCTCCTTTCTTCTCTTCAAAGAACCACTACACATGTCCCCTCTTACAATTAAAAACCCATATCCTTAATATTTGCATGTATTGGCTGAAAATTTGACACATCTCCTCCTTCTCCCATTTCATACGCCAACCTTCTCACCTTCATTCTTTCCTAAAAACACTTCCACTTGTCCCCTTTCTACATTCACATGTCCCCTCCTAAAGAAACAAAAACCCTAATATACCTTCTATAAATAGCAGCCTATATATCACCTTTGTTCTCACACTAAATCGACCCAAATCTTCTCAACATAACTCCACTACACTCGAACCACATTAAACCCAGTTTCATTTCCACTTCTATACCAATCACAGCCAAATAAAAACCTTAGAGAGACTTAGAACCAAGAGGGAGTCGGTGCTCAGGAAACAAATTCATTCGACATCATAAAACCCTACTCGAACCAACTCTAAGTAAGTCTACTAACTCTTTTTAATTCAGTTTATTTTACTATATATATACCTAAGAACATCACCTAATAATCACTAACATGAAACAAGATTAAAAACCATAAGTTTTCTTGTTCTTTTCTTTTCTGATTCGAACAGTAAGCACACACACCCTAAGTATTTGAAGTTTTGTTAAAACAAATCAAAGATCTATGAAACATGTTAAAATATGTCAAATATTAACATACCATGCATAAAAATTAGTTACAAAATGTTTAAAAACCAAAAACCCCAAACCGGGTTCTTTATCTGTTTTCTGTCGAGCAGGAAACAGGTTCACCAACCCAAATTGTGACTTAATTATCGGCCCTCAAACAATCATAATAAAATCTAATTTTTGGTATGTTTAAAGACCACCTAGCAAGCTAAATTTAGGAGAAAGAATCTCGTAAAAAGGTTAAACGAGTCAAAAGTTATGGCAACTTTAATTTATATAAAATCTGAAAATATATACTGTAACAGAAAAAGTAATCACGCAAAACGAGGCCCTTCTGGTCCGTTTCGTCGAAAAGTTAAAACACAAAAGTTGTCCGGAACGACGTTTTCTTCAAAAACTCTGTAGATCTCAAGTCATGAAAACGCATAATAGATGCTGTTTTTATTCAATTTCTTAACAGCACATACATAAAAACGCCCAACGTAGGACCTTTGTTTCGACCCTCTAGAGACGTCTAAAAATTCTAATCTTTTGCAAATATATAAACCACTTAGCTGTCTAAACGTAGGAAAAAGAATTTCGTTATATGGTTTAGAATTCATCAAGTTATCGGGTCCTAAAATTTGCTCTATATCGCTAAAACAAGAAGCTTAAATTTTCAGTTTATTTATTTTCAAGATATACGTTCCAGTAGCCTAACTTTCGACCCAGTTTTCGACCCCTATATGATCACTAGAAATTTTGAGTTTTTGATATATTAAAGACCACCTGGCTAAGTTAATTTAGAAGGAAGAATCTTGTAAATTGATCGAACGAGCTAAAAGTTATTTGTGTCCAAAGATCACCCCATCGCTAGGCATAAAATCTATTTTTCAGATTTTTATTAAAACTTGTTTTAACCGATCAACTTTAGACATATTTTTCGAGCATCAAATGATTTTCATAAATTACGAAACTTGGCCGAAATAAAGATGACCTAGCTAGCTATACGTAGGAGTAGAGAACTCGTAAAATGATCTATTTTCCACTTAGATATTCGATCTCAAAACTCTAGTTTTATCACATATTTCATGCATATTATTTTTAATTAGTAAAGAGTTTTTATGGGCTGATTTTGTAAACTTTTCATGGTTAATTAAATCAAGGACCATTTTTGTCAACAACAAATAAAAAGGGTAGAAAATGTCATTTTTGAAACTAAAGGGTATAAACTGTCATTTGACCAAACCTTAGGGATAAAAGTGTAACTTTACATAACTAACATTTTTATTCTATTTTCCGATCTAATAACAAAATTAATAATCGTAATACGTTTATTTCTATAACGAACGAACGCAAGATATGAAGAACTAATGAACGAACGAAAGTTATATTTAAACGAACAAACAAACAAACGATCGATATATATAACGAACGGACGGAAACATAAGAACGAATAATAAGATAAAATCTTATTTTGAAGAGACTTCATGTTGTCTCATTCCAATATTTAATCAACAACCAAACAACGAAACGAAACGAACAAATGAACATATATCATCTGAAAATGATTACTGAAATTTGGCATAACAACCCAGGTTTTGTGTCCGGAGATGTTTATCAACTTTATTCCATTTTGTTTTCTTTCCAGATTGCTAAGGTGAGTTCATAGTCCCACTTTTCATACATTTTTCTAAATATGTGGGGAGTTACATGCTACAAACCCGAACATAAGTATTTTTCGGTATGATTTCCTGATTAATATTGCCTAAGACATCCCATTTGTGTTAGCCGGATGGATAGACTTTGTGCTAGCCGGATTGATAGCCAAATGCACCTTATTTGTGTTAGCCGGATGGATAGACTTTGTGCTAGCCGGATTGATAACCAGATACACCATTATTTATATCATTTTATGATATCACACACACACACACACAGAGTTAACGATTGAGTACATAAGACTTAGAGCAATATGTATATTTCCGAATTACTTTCTATTTAGCTTATGTTCAAACTGATTTCAACTTTAAACACTACGGATTCACTCAACCTTTGTGTTAACTTTTTTGCATGTTTATCTCAGGTAACTAGAAGTACGATTTGGCACGGAGTGGCGGTGGACTTTCTTTTAAAAAGAGTGTCCGTTTTGTTATCATTCAAACGAATAATGTAACATTTATAACGTATTTCAAAACCTCCCGCTGGGACCTCTATATGTAAACACTGATTTTGATAAATGAATGATAACAATTTATTTAAAACGTCTCTTTTCGAGTCGTTTTCTATACTCATGACTGTGAACCTTGAAGTAGCACCCCAAACTTATATTTCCGCTGCGAATATCGAAAATGGGGGTGTTACATCTAAAGGGTATGATCTCCTTTTTTTAGAACAAAGGAGGTCATTACAAAATTGATAAGCTTTTGTCTACTACTTGTTTGTTATGTGTCAGTCATTAAGATACAACATGTATCTTGTTTTACAACTTTGTTGACTGAACAAATATCTAGATATTATCTAAGGATAATATTTTCTTCATCCTTATCTATCCAACAGTAGTATGACTCACTGATCAGCAGCTTCATTTGTACTAGCAGTACTAACTGTTTGCACTAGCAGTTCCAACTGTTTGCACTAGCAGTTCCTGTTGGGTCATGAAAAACCCAAGAATGCTTCAAACATGATTTGGACACAAATTAACTAAGTGTTAACTTAAACCGAGAACAATTCAAGTCACTGAGAGAACAGCCTCTCAGTAAGTCATCTTCAGGATGCTTAAGGCGAATTCAAGAAGAAGGATTCACTACTCAGGAAGGCGGTACTCCCTGAGTAGGACTTAAGCCAAAAAAGAAGATGATGGTTCAGTGAGTGTTGGACAAGAACTCACTGAACCCCAGTCTCCTCAACCAACAAAGTGATTGAAGGACTGAGGAACCAACGCCTGAAGAAAAGGCGGGAACAATAGGGAAAAGATTTGAGAAGATAATAGTGTCAGCCCAACACACTTCTCTTGTCAGATCCAACCTTCCCTATTGCGGCTAAAAGTCATGGAGTGTCAGCCATCAACTCCCAAAGTCTTATTAGCCCTTTCCTATTGGTTCTTGGAAATGACAATTACTATTTGTAATTGTCAGACACGCAACCTCAACAACTTGTATTATATTTAATCACTTATACTTAGATTACTTGTGTATAAATAGATCAGAAAGGAGAGAAGTTAAAGTGTGCTTTGTATATTGAAAGTCTTGAACTTTTACAAAGGAACTTCTCTCCTACAAAGAGTATACAACTCACTGAGATAGCTCAGTGGGTATATTGTTACCACTCAAGCAAAACTTGAGTTTCGATAGGAGACACCCCATACCCTTGTCTATTCAATCCCAAGTGTTTGTTCCACAAAACACTTGGGTATAGATTCTTGGAATTATTTCTAATCAGAATTTAAACGTTGAAAAATATTGTTGTTTTTATATTCACGTTTTATAACTGTTAGATTTAATCCTAAACATTGTATTAGTCATAAACACAAATAGATTAACTTTCTAGTTAATTCTAATCGTGTAAAGGGACTAACAAGTGGTATCAGAGCCTCTGGTTTATAAAATCTTTTAAACTAACCAAGAGTGCTCTAGGTTTTTAAAACCAAGATCCTACTATGGCTGATATCAATGTACCCCAGCTAGTCGACAAAAAGGGTGGCAGCTACTCAGCTGTTGCACCCAGACTTGAAGCTGGGAAATTTAGCAAATGGCAGAAGCGTATGATTTGCTATCTTATTGGTATGGAACCCTACTACATCACCTGTATCAGGGATGGCCCATTTGTCCCAAAGACTGCCACAGGGCTAAACAAGCCTGAGGCCCAATGGACCATTGATGAGAGGAGGGTGGTCAATCAAGACCAACGCCTGAAAAGCATCCTTATATCATGTCTTCCTGACGATGTAATGGAATCAGTCATCAACTGTCTAACAGCCAAGCAAACTTGGGATGACTTGGTAAACAGCTTTGAGGGTCCCTCAGATACCAAGGAAAATAGGGTCATGGACCTTAAACTTGAGTATAATACTTTCAGGGCAAAAGACTCTGAAAGTCTCTCACAGACCTACACCAGATACAAGACTTTGATAAATGAATTATCAAATGATGGTGTTGTACTGTCCAAACATGAGACAAATGTTGGCTTTGTCAACAGTCTCCCTGAGAAGTGGCTCAACTTCTCACAAGGCCTGAGGAATGCTAACCACATTCAGACCCTTGAGCTCCCTGAAATTTATAGGAAGTTTGTCTATGAAGACAACTTGATCTCAAGGAGATACCCTGACTCAAAAGCTTTTGAGTCCAAAAAGGCCTTAACCTCCACACCCATATCAACTGCTTTCTATTCTAATGGTGTTGTGCAGGATATTCAAGAGGATTCTGAAGAAGAAATTGATGAAAGGACTGATGAGGAGTACCTGAATGACCTGAACTTGGAATTCCAAGAAAGGGCACTCCTTGCTAGTTCAAAACGTTTCATCAAAAGAAATCAGTCCAACTTTACAA
Organism: Artemisia tridentata subsp. tridentata; assembly: GCA_021014915.2. Taxonomy (NCBI): domain Eukaryota; kingdom Viridiplantae; phylum Streptophyta; class Magnoliopsida; order Asterales; family Asteraceae; genus Artemisia; species Artemisia tridentata. The sequence continues at coordinate 363,076,644 of CP139506.1, forward strand.
AATCAAAAGCAAATGAGACCACTGAATGCTTTAAATGTGGTAAAAAGGGTCATTTTGCTAGGGACTGTTATTCTAAAACTATCTCAAAACCTTCTTACAAATTTTCAGGAACTAGCAAGTTTCAACCTAAAATGTTTCAGTCCACCCAACAATTCTAAAACAAGGGTCAAAAGGATTTTGAAACAAAATATAGGAATATCAAAGCTAAACTTGCACTTCTTGAAACTAACCCCATATTGCCTCAGGCTGCTCAAACATCTAAACCTATTCAGATAAAGAACAAGGTTTTAATAGCTGAAGCATATGATTGGGATGATGAAGAGGTTTCCTCAGATGAGGAAATAAGAGTTAGTGCACTGATGGCACTTTCTGAAGAGGATCAGGTGGCTGTGGGAAAAGGCCATGCTAGAAATGGAGAGTGGGTCAACATCACCATGAAGAAGGTAAATACTTTACTTTCTATGGATGATGATTCTGATTGGCAGTCTTACATGAATTATATTTGTGTTGATTTAAAGTTTGTTGAGGAACAAAGGCTTAACTTGTTTTCAAAATATAACAATATTGTGTCAGAATTGAACAAAGGTAGAGATGAACTGCTTGTACTTAAGCAAACCAAACTAGAAACAATAACTCTACAAATTCAGAACACTGAGATTTTGAAACAAAACCAAGTCCTTCAAACTGAACTTAACAAAGAAAAGGCTATCATTCAAAGCTGGACCAAGAAGAACCCTAAGGTTTTTGACACTGTGGGATTAATCTCTCAGAAAACCATTGGTATTGACCCTCTTATGGTTGATCCAATTGTGTGTCAAAATGAAATAAACTTTGTTCCAGCTGGCATATCTTTTGAGCAAGAATTGCTTCCCAAGTCAAATGACTGGATTGTCAGGGACAACCCAGTCAGTAAGTTACCAAACTTTGAGACTGGAAAGATCTTGCTTCCTGAAAGTCAGGCTTTGAAAAATATGCTTGGACTCACTGAAAAACTCAGTAAGCTTGAACTCACTGAACCACCCACTGAGTCCTTGAATGAGTCTGAATCAGAATCATACCCTCTACTTCCTCCACTAAATACCCTTCAGGGTGCTGCACCTAACTTAGGCCTCCCACCTATGGTCTTCTCACCACACCCTCCAAAGGAGAGATCAGGAAGGGGAACAACCATCCTGAAAAGAGCAAACCTTGATGTCTCAGTAAATACTGATGACTCATCAACTTCAGTCCCTTCTGAAGTAACAACCCAAAGCCCTGACTCAAAATTTGATCAGTTGCCTGAAATGGTCAGGAAGCTAGGAGAGAAGATTGCATCTTCTGAGAAATCTTCTCAATCCAAGAAGGAACAAAAACCAACTTCCTCAAAGACCAAACCCAAACCCACAAAACCCCTAAAAAGATGTGAGCTACACAACTATACAAATCATCTCACTGATGATTGCTATAGAGTCCTTTATTGCATGATTTGCAAAAAGGAAGATCACAGGACCTCTGATCATAAACATGCTCAGTCATGTCAAACTTTTCAGGACTTAAGGCTCAGTGCCTGAACTACCCTTCTGATTCTAAGCAGAAACAGAAGCAAAAGGCCAAGCCTTTTCCACCCTGCCCTTTGTGTGGATTCAATGACCATCACCCTGAAGATTGTCAATATGACAAACACTGTGAATCTAGTGGAAGTTCCACTCAGAATTCCTCAAGAAAAGAGAAGGTCATTCAGTCAAGAAGAGGAATGAAACAATCCTCTCAGACTACTGAGGCTACCCCTGCAACCAAATGCAAAACATGTGGTAGCTCAGTCCACTCAACCTCTGACCATGAATCAATTAATACTTTCATAAAGACCTACAATACCAAACCCTCCATGAAATGGAGTCCTAGAAAGAACTGACCTGGTTTACTATTTGTGCAGAAGCATGCCAGGGATCCTGTTTGGCATCTAGACAGTGGATGTTCAAGGAGCATGACTGGTGTTAAGGAGTGTCTGCACAAATATGTGGAAGAACCAGGACCCAAAGTGATATTTGCTGATAATTCATCATGTCTCACTGAAGGTTATGGTTCAGTAAACTGCAATGGTATTGTCTTTACTAGGATAGCATATGTAAATGGTCTTAAGTATATGTTGACATAAATAAATGCCTAAAAACATTATCAATATTTATTCATATCTCTATGTTTTGATTATCACAAAATGTAAACTCATTAAAACATAAACTTATAAATTAAACAAGTACTTAGTTGTAAATATTCACTTCTACAACTAAAATCACTTAAGGTATGAATGAACTAATGCTTAATGCATTATATGATCAAAGGAACATTTTCTTAATAACTAGATTTTTTATAAAACATCAAAAACATTTTTTATATTTTTGAAAAACATTTTTGGTATTAAATAAAAATGTTTAATCTTTTATAAAAATATGAATTCAAATTTTTAACCAAAATCAGTTAAAATGTTCCAGAAAAACCTTCCCCACAAAAGGACAAATCTGGGCAATGGACACCTAGGGCGGCCCCCTTAATTTTACTAGGCGGCCCCCTTAAAATTAAGGGGACCGCCCCCTATTTAAGGGGGCCGGCCACGCTCCAGTAGGCTCCAGCTGTCCAGATTTTTCCCTATAAATACCAGCCTTCCCCTGGATTTTTACTCACCCTTTTGTACTAAAACTTTCTGTTGTAGATCTCATTTCATATCTTAAAAAAAACCTTTGATCATGTAATCTTAAGCATTGGTTTCCAAGTGATCCAAGCTTCCACCATCCAAGTGCAAAAGAAGAATACTTCTATCAATCAAGATTAGAAGTATTACAACTTAGTATCATCTTGTTACTTAAGTTGTGTGTTTAACAAAGTTTGTAAATCATTCATTCATTTGTATGTAAGGTGTGTGTTGTAGATTAGTGTTGTGTGTAAGTAGTGAAGATGTTGTATAAGTAGTTGTGGTATAGAACTGGTATGTGCTTAAACACATACCTTTTCTTGACCAAAACCGGACCTAAATAGACCAAAAACTAACCAATTATGCCAAATATCTCGTGTTTTTGTGTTTATGATTGTGCAGGGATGGATATTGTAAAAATGGACAAAATCTAGCAAAAACCCGAGATAACGAGCACGAGATTTGGAAGAGTGCTCAAAGCCGATGCCGGGAAAGATATTTTATGCTCAAAAGCCAAAGTCGATCCTTAGAGTCTCACCAAATGTCAATCACAACCCTTAGATCATACTTTGAAGAATGGCAGCATAGATCCCTTAACTTTCAGAATGTACATTTATGGTCCCTTGAATTAAGCCTTAAAACCTTTAATCCTTTTAAAACTAAAAAAAAAAACCCGGATCCAACACCATCGAACCCAATTCATCACCAAATCCAGCCCAACATTACTTAACCCTCAGCCCAGTACCTGACCCGATCCACCCAACAACCAAAACCCGGTCAAACCCATATAACCCACCCTTAGTAAAATAAAAATAAAAAATACTCTCTCTCTCTACCACAAAAACGCGCCCAATTTCCCTCTATCCCCAGAAATTACTATCCACTCGAACCCTAATTTCACCCCGCCTAAATTTTACCATAATTAAGGGCAAAAGGGACAATCATTGGCCCTTCTAGAAGACTCTGACAAAGGGAATGACACGTGGGAGCAGTTGATTGGACCGAACACGCACCAAAGATGATCGTACGGCCAGAGATGAAGGCTTGGTGATGAAGGATAATCTTAGGGTGGATATGGCTGTGGACGCACGAGGATCGCCAGCGTGGACATCCTCACCCCTCACTCTCTCCCTCGGCTATAAAAGGAGGCTCAGTCTCTTCATTTCAGTATGTAGTTTTTAGATAGTGAAACTCTGCCAAATTGTAGTCTCATTTGTATTCAGTTAAATGATAGTGTAATTCAGTTTTAGATTAATGAATTTTTAGTTTTAACTTCACTCTTTTAGTTACTTAATTCATATCATTTACTTTAAGTTTGTTGGATAATCATTGTTTTCAATCTCGTTAGCTTCTATAACTGTTTTCCAGCTTTTATAAACTTTCAATTCATATCATTAGAGCTTTCATAACAAAAACATAAAAAAAAAAAATCAGAAAATATAAATAAAAATACAAAAAAAATAAAATGATATCCATTACTTAACTCAGCTTGCATCCAAGCTATTTTCAACAAGTTTCAAGCTCATTTTAGCTTTCTAGCTTCTGTGAGTTTATATTGTAGCTTAAACTGATTGATTCATCAAAAGTTCCTTCGGTCAACGAAAGTCAAATCATGTTGAAGATGATGATTCTAGGTTTAATTTGATAGTTCAAACAGAGAAATGGAAGTGTTTGGCCTATCTAAAGATAGGTTTTGTTCAAGTAAACCCTCTGTTTAGCTGAGGGATCAGTTTGTAAGTTCCACTTTTCCATTTTAAGCCTATTTTGCATAATATTACTTGATTAGTGTAGATTTGAATTGTTTGCTTGTCTGTTATCTGAATCTGTTTTCATTCATCATTTAGTAGTTTAATTGATCATTGGTAGTTGTTTCATAGTTTGCTTAATCTAGTTTCATGTTTAGTTTAGTCAATTGCCTAGTATAGCTTAATTTGCATATTTGAGAATCAGTGGAATTTTGTTGTTAATTTTCATGTTCCTGTGCTTATATCAGTATATTACATCAGTTTATGAGCTTAAATGGTGATCTCATGGATTGAATTGCATGATTGCTTCACAAAAAAGTTCATCAGTTGCTAAAATAGAGTTTGGATCAGTGGCTTGTACTGTGCTCTAGTGGATTATTAGTGGTTACAGTAGTATAAGTAGTTCATATTAGGTCTATTAGAGTATGTTCAAGCATATAATTCAGAGGTTACTTAATTAAAAGTCAAAATTACTTTGTAGGCTTCCCTATTGCATAACTGTTGGATTTTTAAGTTGGTAATTCATTCATATTAGTATCAAAGTAGTTAAACTAGCTTAATTTAGGTTCATAGTAGCTTATTACATCATAATTAGTCATATAGGATCATTCTAAATTCAGTTTAGTCAAAATTTCATAAATATCAAAAAGTCAAAAATATATCATTTAGTCAGAAATTGGACAATCTTCTAGATCACTTGTAGGCTTCATTACTGGTTGAAAATAGATTTGGATTGTTGATTTGTAGACTTTGGTTGCTTGTGAATCTAGAACAACAAGAAAATTCAGTTTTGGAATTCATTTGCTTGCTTAAAAGTTAGCTCAAAGTTGGTTATCTGATCATTTTGACTGCCCTGCATCATAGAATATTGTCCATAAGCTCAGGTTCATTAGCCATTATCTAGCTGCTTACTGAAGCTCAGTGTTGATGTTATTGGGGCAAAAGCTAGTCAAGCTAGCTGTTTATTAGATTCAGCTTTTGGTTGGCTATTTTCAGCTCATTTAAAACTGCTTATTTGAGTCTCATTTTGACCCTATTTGGACTGTTTCTAAAAAGAGTGCAATACTTGTCTGGTGGATTTACAAGTTGTTTTCCAGCTTATTCAAGTTCATTTAAGCTTATTCTTCTCATGAAATTAGTGTTTGTTAGCTTGTAGTTGTTTTGCAAAAAGAAAAAAAAAAAAAAATAGTTTTAAGAAGTTAGCTTTAGCCAGGGATCGAACCTGGGTTGTTTTTATTATAAAAAACGTTTTTAATTTTCAGTTTTTACCCATTGGTCCTCTAAATTCGTTTTTGTTCAATTCAGTCCTTGTCTTTCTTTCTAAAACATTTTTAGTTTAAATCAATTTTCAAAGTCGTACAATTTAGTCCCTGTTTTTTTAATAAGACTTTAACATTTTCAGTTTTTACCATTTTAGTCCCTCGGCTTTTATAAAACTTTTATTTTCTTAATTTTCTTTTATAAAATCAGTTTTAATAAATTTTATTTTTAGTTCCTTAGGTTTTTACTTTTTCATTTTAGTATAAATTCACTATTAGCTTTATAAATCTCGGGATTAGCCCGGGATTTGTATTATTTGATTTCTTTTTGTGTGCATTTATTTTAATAGCGTAGATTGTTGATTTTAATTTTCCATATTTTAGTGTAATCAATACCAAAATAATTTTCCACGTTCACTTATTCACTTCACATATTCACACAACGATTCGACTTATTCGCCGTCAAACCTTCGTTGGGAGAACGACCCGGGGGAATTGTATTCGTTACAATTTCTTTGGACTCAAAAATATATTACATCAAGAACTGAGGTCAAAGTGTAGAAGTCGTGAAGCCGTTGTGTAGAAGTCGTGAACCCGTGGTGTAGAAGTTGTGAAGCCGTAGCTTAGAAGACGTGAAGTCCTTGTGTTGAAGTCGTGAAGCCGTATCATAGAAGCTGTGAAGCGGTCGTGTTAAAGTTGTGAAGTCCTAGTCGTGAAGTTCTTGTGTTGAAGTCGTGAAGCCATAGCATAGAAGCTGTGTAGCGGTCGTGTTGAAGCAATGAAGTCCTAGTCGTGAAGTCCTAGTGTTGAAGTCGTGAATCCGTAGCATAGAAGTTGTGTAGCGGTCGTGTTGAAGCCGTGAAGTCCTAGTCGTGAAGTCCTAGTGTTGAAGTCGTGAAGCCGTAGCATAGAGGTTGTGTAGCGGTCATGTTGAAGTCGTGAAGTCTTAGTCATGAAGACATGGGGTTGAAGTCGTGAAGCCGCATCATAGAGGTTGTGTAGCGGTCGTGTTGAAGTCGTGAAGAAGTCGTGAAGAAGTCGTGAAGCAGTCGTGAAGCCGTTGTGAAGTAGTCGTGAATAAGTTGTGAAGAAGTTGTGTTGTGAAGTTGTGAGATTGGTTCTAGCTACGATTAGAACTCGACATTTAGCTTTGTGTCGTTAAACCCGTGTAAGCCAAAGTTGTGTACGGTTTTCTCCGCCATAAGGGAGCTTATTGAAGTTGTGAAGAAAACTCTCGAGCAAGGTGTGCTCGGGGAGTGGAGTAGGGCAAGGAAGGTGTCCTTGTAGCCGAACCACTATAAATCTCTCGTGTCTCGGTTAGATCTTTCCATACCTTATTTATTTCTTTACTTGCATCGTCATTACTTTCATACACATAGGCTTATATAATTGCTAGTATTAATTAGAGGTCGACTTCACATAAAGATCAATTTGAAAATCCATTCAAGAAACCAAAACTTTTACAATCAATTTAAAAGAATACATATATAACTAATAATAAGGTTCAAGTTTTATTTTTCATACAAACTTGAATCTAAGTGTTTTAAAAATAAACAAAGGTTTTCATAATAAAATTAAAAAGACGTAAAACTATTCAACCCCCCCTTCTAGTTTTCCACAATTGGTATCAAGAGCCACGTCAATCAAGATCTTTAAAATATACTGTATTTTAAAACTTGAATCGATCTATGGAATTCAAAAAATATCTAGAAGGGGAATCTTTGTTAAAACCACCACTATTTGAAAACTATACTTTTCTTGAATGGAAAAATAAATTTGAAACTTATGTGAAATCAATTGATCTAGATCTTTGGCATGTCATTTCGATTGGTGATTTTGAAAGTCAAACAAAAACATATTTTGAAAGTTAAACAAAAACATATTTTGAAAGTCAAACAAAAACTGATTTTGAAAATCAAACAAAAACAGATTTTGAAAGACAAACAAAAACGGATTTTGAAAGTCAAATTGATTATTTGAAAACAAAGAATGAAATAAATAATAAAGCTAAAATAATTATTTATAAAACCTTGCCGAAAGTTGAATATGAAAGAATATTCTTCTGTAAAACGGAAAATGATATTTGGAAAAATTTCTTAAACTTTCATCAAGAAAAATGTCAAGCCAAAGATAAGGATTTTGATCTTGTACATGAATTAGTTATCTTAGAAAATTTAATAGATAAACATTTAGATAAAATAGATACATGTGCTACTAGTTCAAATGTTTTTAATGAAGGTGTTAACGACGAAGACTACATGAATCAACTCCAAAGTGAACTCAATCCAAAATCATGGAGTGACACTGACGAAGGAGAAGATCATCATCCGACTCACCTATCATTCACACGTCGATCATCATCTGAGACATTACGAAGAAAAGCTAGGACGTGAGGTAAGTTCTCTTTTAAAATTTCATAAGTAATTACTTCATGCATATAATCTTATTAATGCCTTAGGATACGCTTAGTCTGATAGGTTGCTTTGCCTTTACACTTTAGTTATATTCGTTATGTGGCGTAATGAACTAGAAACTCTTTAGTTAGCCCCCCTAAGTATTAGTAAACCAAGCAATCTTCATATTTGGTACTCTTCGATAGGTAAATTTAGGAACTTAATTTCTTCTAAAAAGAGAATGACTACTGGAGAACCTATTGACTAGAAACTCAATTTGACCTAACGGTTGAATTGCTTCTATGTGAGAAGTTGGGTGTGTGTAACCCGTAAAAACGGTCGTGTTTAGCCTGAATTGAGCACCACTAGTAATAGTCTCATACTCATTCTCCAACTTGAATACATTATTCTTCCTAAATATACCTAACGATAGTTTACTGTTATGAACTTTGCTTTTCACTAAAGCTTTTCATTCCTAGATGTATGTCATCCTGCATATATAAAATTTCTAGATGTTTACTTGCTCCTATGTGATTTGACTGCATGCCTTCGTAATTATTTGTTTAGTTGAATGCATTGTCATTATAATAGCTTTTGTTTATCTCTAACTACTCTGACATGATGTATTTTTGTATTTAGTCATAATACATGCGTAAATGTCATAGGATATGTAGAAAGAGGTAGCATGTGACAATAGACTTAACCAATACCCTTGAGCATGAGATCTTTCATAAACCACTATTTTTAAAACCTATAATTAATGGGACTTATTTTTTAAATTTGCAAAAACTTCACATTTTGGAAAAATGATTTTTCAAAAGATTATGACACATTTCTATTAAACATGTTTCACCATCCTACCTTTCTTCCAAACTTGTGTCTATAATTACGTGTTTATCAAAAACCAAAGATTGGAAAAATATGTTTTCTTTCCTCATAAAAACATTTTGAAATTAAGCCAAAACTATTTCATTAATATATTTTTCACATCCACATAAAACCTACTTTCAAGCATTGTTGAATAATGCCAAAAACATTTCTTTAAATCATGCTTGGTGATCTCATATATGTCATATATACTAGTGTATATGACACTTATAAGTGAACTAAATCAAAAATGAAAAATCATGGTTTACTTATTAAAGATCTCACTTGGTACAAGTCTAGAAGTCCATGCTATCACAACTCCCCATTCCTCTGTACATAGATAATCATTAGGATTAATTAACTAGCCTTTTAATCTTCCTAAGTATGATACTATGAATTACATGGTGCTATGTATTATCTTCTTGTCTAATATATGTATATACATGTTATATGCTTAATGAGTAGTGTGCATGTTAGATAAAGTTGCTTAAATAAATATGCCTAGCATATATGAGTTATTAAATCCTAAATTGCCTTGAAAGAAGTTGGACTTGCTTGAAACTAAACCCAAAAACACAACCTTTTCTACAAATTTATGCCAAAAACCCATTTCCAGTAATCTGGAAGTCAGCAGATGGGCGGCCCCCTTAAATACCCAGGCGGCCCCCTTAAAATTAAGGGGACCGGCCCCTATTTAAGGGGACCGGCCATCTGGAGTGACGGATTACTGATTTCTTTTTCAATTTCCAACCCATTCTATCCTATACTTCCCAAAATTCACAAACACATTTTGTCACAAACCACCCTCCAAAATTTACCTTCCACAATCACATCATCTGGAGGAGGAAGCTTGACATTTGCCATAACCCAACAAATGATATTGTTCAAACTCAACCAACACCTAAACCTCATCCTAATGAACCCTTTCACACACATAACCAATCATCCATATGTCCACCTTCATTCACTCATAATTACCCAAGTTCACAAATGTCTCCACCACCAAAAGTGTCACCACCACTTCCACCAAATAACAACCACTCTCCATTATCATCACCTTCCACTCAACACTTGAAGTTCATTGAAGAACTCAAGGAAGCCCATGAGCTTAATGCTCTCCTTGCTTTGCACCTTGCTCAAAGCAACTTAAACCCATCACCATCCATCTCACCATCATTACCATCATCACCACATCACCTGAGTCAAATTGAGAAACATGTCAACAATTGTCCTTGTTGCATCTTTCTCCAAAATCAAACCATCGCCTTAAATGAGCGTCTCACTTGGATTGAGTATCTTCTCACTAGATCTAATCCAACGCCACCACTTGAACAACATCAAAACCCTCATTCAACATGGTCAAGTCCAAGCTCTCCACCTCCAATTCCTCCATCAACACTTTCTCCAATATCCATACACCCAAACTTACAACCCCATTAATCCAATTTTTTTTACCCCCTCTTTACCATCATCCATCCAAAATAATTCAAGCTTTTCATGTCTCAAGCAAGTCAAATGGATCTCTTAGGCAATTTAAAATTTTCTACTTATTGTATGCTATAAGCAAAATATGTGTTGTATCAATAATTATGTTTTTAACATAATTATTTTCAACTAATGAATGCTTTAATTCTTGTCTTTAATATATGATTGTTATGCTTATTGCTTGTATACTTGATATCATGATATATATATACATGCTTGATGATTAATAACATGCTTATTCCATAAAATGTTTTAAATGTCTGCATGCGTATTTAACATGTTTATGCCACTATTTAATCATTCTTGATGTACATGATTCAAATGGAGCTTGCTGCAAGAACACCCTAAAAATGACCCTTTTCTGGAAATTTTTCAAATTTGGTCGCCTGGGAAAACACCAGATAGGCGGCCCCCTTAATTCCCTAGGCGGTCCACTTAATTTTAAGGGGGCCGGCCTACAATTAAGGGGACCGGCCATCTGGGCAGTAAAATTTACTGTTTTCTTTTGCATCTTGCGACCCCTTTTATCTAGCCCAAACCTTACCTAAATCAACCATCACCTCCATCAAACACCCATTTTCATTCACCATGCTATCACCAAAATCATCTCTAAGACACCAAAACTCCATCACCACCACCTCAATGTTAATCCCCAAGTGCACCAAATGCACCATCAAAAACACCCTTCACTCATGGCACAACATCTTCATCTATACCTTCCACTTCATCCATCAATAACTACATCAACTCACACCTTTCATCACCACCATCAAGAGCATCGACTCCACCTCCTACTTAAGAACCTCCATTCACCCAACTTGTCATTTCCATATCACCAATAACACCTCTTGATGCTCATTTCTCATCATCACCAATACCACCACATCCACAACCGAACCATCATCTTTGGTCTTAGAGATGAGATACACTACATGTTTTCATCCCTTGAACACATGCTTAACAACCAACCTCCACCACAACCTCCACCATTTTCACCCACTACACTACCACCACCTTCATTCTCACCAAATTAAGCATATGCAATGCTTAATCAAAAATAATTTTTCAAACCATTTTGTGTGCAAGCCCCATGGAAGATCATGTACTCCTAGAATGATTATGTAGATTGCATTACTTACTAGCTAATGTAGGATTGAATATAATCTTGGATGGCTGTGTATTGATACACAACATTCTTAATGAATTTCTTTATATGCATGCTTATTTTTGCTATATATGCTTGTGCTTCTAATATTTTTCTTGCAAGTATTCCATATATCAATTCCTTGGTGCCCTCAAACGAGGGGGAGCACACATCAAGGGGGAGTTCTCGTTCCGACAAATTTTGTCTCTAAAACTTGTCGGCTCAACCTTTTTGATGCTACAAAAAGGGGGAGAAGTGAATATAAACTCACTAAATACTTGTCCAAAAATAACTTTTTGATTTAATGAGTTTAGGTTTTGAAATCATCAAAAAGGGGGAGATTGTTGACATAAATAAATGCCTAAAAACATTATCAATATTTATTCATATCTGTATGTTTTGATGATCACAAAATGTAAACTCATTAAAACATAAACTTATAAATTAAACAAGTACTTAGTTGTAAATATTCACTTCTACAACTAAAATCACTTAAGGTATGAATGAACTAATGCTTAATGCATTATATGATCAAAGGAACATTTTCTTAATAACTAGATTTTTTATAAAACATCAAAAACATTTTTTATATTTTTGAAAAACATTTTTGGTATTAAATAGAAATGCTTAATCTTTTATAAAAATATGAATTCAAATTTTTAACCAAAATCAGTTAAAATGTTCCAGAAAAACCTTCCCCACAAAAGGACAAATCTGGGCAACGGACACCTAGGGCGGCCCCCTTAATTTTACTAGGCGGCCCGCTTAAAATTAAGGGGACCGCCCCCTATTTAAGGGGGGCGGCCACGCTCCAGTAGGCTCCAGCTGTCCAGATTTTTCCCTATAAATACCAGCCTTCCCCTGGATTTTTACTCACCCTTTTGCACTAAAACTTTCTGTTGTAGATCTCATTTCATATCTTAAAAAAAACCTTTGATCATGTAATCTTAAGCATTGGTTTCCAAGTGATCCAAGCTTCCACCATCCAAGTGCAAAAGAAGAATACTTCTATCAATCAAGATTAGAAGTATTACAACTTAGTATCATCTTGTTACTTAAGTTGTGTGTTTAACAAAGTTTGTAAATCATTCATTCATTTGTATGTAAGGTGTGTGTTGTAGATTAGTGTTGTGTGTAAGTAGTGAAGATGTTGTATAAGTAGTTGTGGTATAGAACTGAGGTCAAAGTGTAGAAGTCGTGAAGCCGTTGTGTAGAAGTCGTGAACCCATGGTGTAGAAGTTGTGAAGCCGTAGCTTAGAAGACGTGAAGTCCTTGTGTTGAAGTCGTGAAGCCATAGCATAGAAGCTGTGTAGCGGTCGTGTTGAAGCAATGAAGTCCTAGTCGTGAAGTCCTAGTGTTGAAGTCGTGAAGCCGTAGCATAGAAGTTGTGTAGCGGTCGTGTTGAAGCCGTGAAGTCCTAGTCGTGAAGTCCTAGTGTTGAAGTCGTGAAGCCGTAGCATAGAGGTTGTGTAGCGGTCATGTTGAAGTCGTGAAGTCTTAGTCATGAAGACATGGGGTTGAAGTCGTGAAGCCGCATCATAGAGGTTGTGTAGCGGTCGTGTTGAAGTCGTGAAGAAGTCGTGAAGCAGTCGTGAAGCCGTTGTGAAGTAGTCATGAATAAGTTGTGAAGATGTTGTGTTGTGAAGTTGTGAGATGGTTCTAGCTACGATTAGAACTCGACATTTAGCTTTGTGTCGTTAAACCCGTGTAAGCCAAAGTTGTGTACGGTTTTCTCCGCCATAAGGGAGCTTATTGAAGTTGTGAAGAAAACTCTCGAGCAAGGTGTGCTCGGGGAGTGGAGTAGGGCAAGGAAGGTGTCCTTGTAGCCGAACCACTATAAATCTCTCGTGTCTCGGTTAGATCTTTCCATACCTTATTTATTTCTTTACTTGCATCGTCATTACTTTCATACACATAGGCTTATATAATTGCTAGTATTAATTAGAGGTCGACTTCACATAAAGATCAATTTGAAAATCCATTCAAGAAACCAAAACTTTTACAATCAATTTAAAAGAATACATATATAACTAATAATAAGGTTCAAGTTTTATTTTTCATACAAACTTGAATCTAAGTGTTTTAAAAATAAACAAAGGTTTTCATAATAAAATTAAAAAGACGTAAAACTATTCAACCCCCCTTCTAGTTTTCCACAGTATAATCTGATCAGTGTCAGTCAACTATGTGGAAGAACCAGGACCCAAAGTGATATTTGCTGATAATTCATCATGTCTCACTGAAGGTTATGGTTCAGTAAACTGCAATGGTATTGTCTTTACTAGGATAGCATATGTAAATGGTCTTAAGTATAATCTGATCAGTGTCAGTCAACTATGTGATGCAAAATACATAGTTCAGTTTGATGATAAGCAAGGAACTATCTTCAATGCAAATAAGGAAATTGTCCTTATTGCACCAAGAAGACAAGATGTTTATGTATTAGACATGTCCAGTCTAACTCAGGATGGAACTTGTCTCTTTGCTAAAGCCACTGATACACTCAACTGGCTTTGGCATAAGAGACTCACCCACCTGAACTTTAAGAACATTAACAATCTTGTAAAACAAAACAAGGTCCTTGGCTTACCATCTCTTGTGTTTTCAAAGGATAAACCATGCTCAGCTTGTGAAAAAGGTAAACATCACAGAGCATCCTTTAAAACCAAAACCAACTTTTCCATCAGGAACTGCCTACATCTTCTCCATATGGATCTATTTGGGCCTGTCAGTCCAAGGTCTATTAACCATGAGAAGTATACTCTGGTCATAGTGGATGAATACTCTAGATACACCTGGGTATTCTTCCTGATCAAAAAGAGTCAGGCTGCTGAAACATTAATGTCCTTTGTCAGGAACATTGAAAATCAAAATGACATTAAGGTCAAACAAATTAGAACTGACAATGAGACTGAGTTCAAAAATAATGAACTTGAATGTTTCTGTGATGAGAAAGGTATTTCCCAAAACTTTTCCTCTCCATACACACCTGAACAAAATGGTGTTGCTGAAAGGAAAAACAGAACACTCATTGAAGCTGCTAGGACAATGGTATGTGGATCAGTCCTTTCCAACCATTTTTGGACTGATGCAGTCAAAACTGCCTGTTATACACAAAACAGATCCATAATTGTCAAGAGACATGGGAAAACCCCATATGAGTTATTCAAAGGAAGAATCCCTGACATCAGCTACTTTCATGTCTTTGGGTGTCCTGTGTTTATTCATAATCACAAGGATCACCTAGGGAAATTTGATGCAAAAGCTGATGATGGATACTTCCTGGGATACTCACTTGTCTCAAAAGCCTTCAAAGTGTTCAACACAAGGAGACAGCAGACTGAGGAAACATTTCTTTGGGTGTCCTGTGTTTATTCATAATCACAAGGATCACCTAGGGAAATTTGATGCAAAAGCTGATGATGGATACTTCCTGGGATACTCACTTGTCTCAAAAGCCTTCAAAGTGTTCAACACAAGGAGACAGCAGACTGAGGAAACATTTCATGTTACCTTTGATGAGAGCACTGATGCAATCAGGTTCTCAACTACCTCAGTAAAAGAGATAGGAATTGATAATTCTTCAAGATATCCTCCTGATGAATATCTGTCTGAAAACAATCCTTCTACTCAGTATCAAGATGATGCTAATCTCTCCTATTACATAATCCCTCACAACCTACCTAACCCAACCATCACTGAGTTTGTTAAGGCACATACACACACTGATGATATCAATCAGCCTGTTCAAAATACTCAAGAACCAAAAAATCTCAGTGATCTGATAGACACTCAAGATCCAATCAATGATCATGTGTCTACTCCAGAACCAACCCCTCTACCCAATCAGGCCTCCACAAGTTCAAATCAGTATCCAGGACCTCAAGATAGTTGGACTAGGTCTCAGGACATTGAACTTGTCAACATTATTGGAGAGCCTACTGAAGGCATGCTCACCAGGAGCATGGCTGCTAGTCTAAGAGCAGCCTCATCCAATGAATGCCTATTTGTGGATTTCATCTCCACAATTGAACCCAAAAGTGTTAAAGATGCACTTAAACATCCAAGTTGGGTTCAGGCCATGCATGATGAACTGGAACAATTTGACAGAAACAAGGTAATGACCTTGGTCAAATGTCCTGAGAATGTCTCAGTCATTGGCATGAAATGGGTTTTCAAAAACAAAACTGATGAAAATGGCATAGTCATTAAAAACAAAGCCAGACTTGTAGCCAAAGGCTATAATCAACAAGAAGGCATTGACTATGAGGAAACATTTGCACCAGTAGCAAGGATGGAAGCCATCAGGATCTTCCTTGCTTTTGCTACATACATGAACTTCAAGGTGTACCAAATGGATGATAAAAGTGCATTCTTAAATGGTTCACTGAAAGAAGAAGTTTATGTTGAGCAACCTCCTGGATTTGAAAGCCATGAGTCTCCTGATCATGTCTGTAAGCTTAACAAAGCCCTTTATGGACTGAAGCAAGCTCCCAGGGCATGGTATGAGACTCTCTCAGCCTTCTTAATCCAAAACAAATTTGTCAGGGGCAAGATAGACAACACATTGTTTATCTATAAGACAAATAATGATGTCATACTAGTACAAGTGTATGTTGATGACATCATCTTTGGCTCAACAAGTTTCAAACATTGCAAACAATTTGAAAAACTAATGGCAAAGAAGTTTGAAATGAGCATGATGGGAGAACTAACATACTTCCTTGGTCTACAGATCAAACAGACTGATAGAGGAACCACTATTAGTCAAGAGAAGTATGTAAAGAATCTACTGAAGAAGTATGATCTCAGTGACTGTGCCTCAGTCAAAACTCCCATGGTCCCCCCAAACAACCTTGGTCCTGATCTAACAGGTAAACCAGTAAAACAAACTCTCTTTAGAGGAATGATAGGATCACTGATGTATCTACTTGCATCAAGGCCTGATATCCAACTCTCAGTATGTCTATGTGCCAGATATCAATCTGACCCAAGAGAATCTCATGTCACTGCTGTAAAAAGGATATTCAGGTACCTGAAGGGCACTCCTAACCTTGGATTATACTATCCAAAGTGCTCAGGACTTGATCTCAAAGGATACTCAGACTCTGACTATGCTGGATGCAACATGGATAGAAAAAGCACCTCAGGCTCTTGCCAAATTCTTGGTGGGAAATTAGTCTGTTGGAGTGCTAAGAAGCAACAATCAGTTGCCTTGTCCTCAGCTGAGGCTGAATATGTTGCAGCAGCTAGTTGTTGTGAAAATGTACTCTGGATGAAAAGTCAACTCAGTGACTATGGAATTCAGTACAAGATGGTACCCATCTTTTGTGATAACACAAGTGCAATTGCAATCTCAAACAACCCTGTTCTTCATCAGAGAACAAAACACATTGATATCAGATATCATTTCATCAGGGACCATGTCATGAATGGTGACATTGAATTACACTTCATCCCTACTGAATATCAGTTAGCTGATATCTTCACCAAACCTTTGGATGAACCAACTTTCACAAGGTTGAAAGCTGAATTAGGAATGTTGGATATAGAAAATCAGTCCACTGATTGAAATCCTTCCAACTGAAGTGTAAATTCTTAAAACCTCAGGTCCCTGACTCAATGTGTACATCAGTGAATTAATATCACTGAATCCTCAACCTCAGGAACTAAACCCAAGTTCCTGAAATCTTGAGGGTTCAGGAACTAAACCCAAGTTCCTGAATCCTTGTTTCTCAGGAAATCCATATTCCTGAATCATCAGTGACTAATCCCAAGTCCCTGAAATACCATCACTGAATGAAATGTCATTCAGGGCCCTGAAAAGGACATTAAATACTGACTTAAATGCTCTAAGTATCTAGTTAGTAAATGTCCGAGGTTGGTAACTGAACTAATATTTAATTTGAGAATATTTGTTCTTTTTGCCTTTCTGGCTTCCACCTTTGGGCCACCACATGTCCACTTGGCATTAAATGCCTCTCCAATCACATTACAGAAATGTGATGACTCATCTCTGCAAAGTGCACTTTTGCAGAACTGCTCAACTGTTCACTTCGACTGTTGCGCCAAACCAAGAAAGTGGAGTGTTGGCATTAAATGCGGATCCCAAAACATATTATTCAAAACAATTTCCAATAATTCTTTTTGAATAAATTAAGATCGCTCAAATGTCCAAAACACCCCCATCCCCACTTTCTTATAAATACCCCAACCAAAAGAAACACACACACGTTTTATAGAATCTTAAGCAAAACTCTGCCATTTTTTAATTCTCAAAAACGATTTGTGTGTGTATTCTTAAGCTTTAGAAACCCTTTAACCTTAGTCAAACCCAGACTTACCCACAAATGGCTTCTTCTAAAGCTGTGAAATACGCCCCTAATGTGGATTTCACAATAGAGGGTGTAGACCTAACCAAAAACAATGTGTGGGAAATTTCTCATATCCACAAATCTACCCAGCCTACAAGAACGTTATGAAATATCTTCGTAATTGTTTTCTTGCAAAGGCTTTCACCCACACCCCCTCAGTCATCTACCATGACTATTTGAGGGAATTCTGGTGTACGGCTGTGGCTACCAGCCCTAAAGACACCAAAGAGTCAATCATTACCTTCACGGTGATGAATGGGAGTAAAACCCACTCCTTTGACTACACAACCTTCATCAAAGCCACAGGCCTTGACTTTGCTGAAGAGTTTGCACCTAACCCTAGTGATCAGGACATAAAGAATGAACTGATCTTTCTTGCACCTCATGACCCCAGACGTCCTACAACATCTGTGGGAGGCTTACTGGAGAAGGCTCCAGTAGTCAAAACATGGTTCCATCCAATTTGGAGGATACTGATGACATTTGTCATTCAGGTCCTGGGTGGAAATAAATCCTCTACGGAGCAGTTGAACTCATCACAACAATTGATGTTGTTCAGTCTCCTTGAGGGTACAAAAATAGACATCGGAGGAATAATCTTCCGAGACCTTGTTGCTAAGCTCTCAGGAAAACATAGGCAAAGGCATATGTCCTATCCTAGATTTGTTTCCTGTGTGCTTCAGGACCTACTTGGTTCTGACTATGTGAGGACTGATGCAGAAGGTACGAAGCCTGACGTCCTGCACAAGTCAAACTTCACTAGTAGCATCAGTGAGGTTACACATATTGCCCTGACTGAATACATGCAATCAGTCATTCAGGGTAATGACGCTATCTCTCCAGTTCCTTCACCGACCAAAAAGGTGAAGAAGACAAAGAAGGGTCAGTCCAGCCAGGTGGTTAGACCCAAGCCACTCGCCACTGAGACTGATCCTCAAAACCAACTCAACCTTAAAAAGAGGTTGAAAAAGGCCGAGACCTCTGAGACACCCATTTCTGAGACCCTCTTGACCTCAAAACAAAGGCTAACGGAATTCACTGAGCAATCATCCTCAGTGACCTCGGGCACACCCATTCCACATGGTTCAACTGACATACACAAGTCAGAGGGATCAGGAAGCATTCCCCCCTCACATCCCGATGAAGGTACTGATAAATCACAATCAGTTCCCAAGGGAGGAAAGGGTTCTAAATCCTCGGTAAGGCAGCACTACCTTACTGAGAAGGGGACCCACAAACATTCACATCCCGCTAACGTTCCTGAGCAATCACCCTCAGGATCTCAGGGAGAAAAGGACCCTAAATCCCCTGAAGGACAGCACAATCCTGATGGGAAGGGGGTCCACAAACTTTCACAATCAGTACCTAGTGATACTACTGGAAAGCACCCATCAGTAGTTGAAGGTGCTAAGGGGGACAAAGACTCAGAGGGAAAGAAACAACCCGCTGATATGGAACCCATCAACCCCTCAGGCGGATCCAGTCTCTCAAGAACTGCCCCCAAAAGCCAGGCTGGTGTTACCCCAGTTATTATGGCTAGTCAGGCTGAGCAAACCCACTCAGTTATTATGACAACGGGGTCAGGACCTGACCAAACCAAAGGCAAGTCTTTTTATAAAGAGGAGCCGGTTGATTTTTTGGGTATTGAGTCCATGGGGGACTTTCAGGCTTTTATTGAGTCTGATGAAGAGCTCAGGGAAGAGAGTGAAGAGGAAATGTTTGAGGCAGGTGAGGATATGGAAACTGATGTACAACCTGAACAACCTGAACAATCACATCAGTCATCTCCAAGCCAAAGTGAAAAGTCAGGTTCTCAGTCTTCTGATTCTTCTGGTACTGGGGACATCCTCCAAAAGTATGATAACTCTCTTCCCCTCACTGAAAGAACATTGGTCAAATTCCTACTGAAGACCAACAGAGCTCTTTTCACTGGTCTCACTGATGAGATGTTTGATCATCACACTGAAGCTGCTATTCACTATTCCAACCTGAAGGCAGATGTTGAAAGTTTTCATGATGATGTGATCGAAATCCAATCAGACACCAAACACTCCCTGACAGCTATTGATCTTCATTTCCAGAAGTTCAATCTTACTCTTGAAGGCATCACCAACAGCCTTGGAACTATTCAGTCAGCTGTCAAGGATGACCCCGTACTCACCGAAAAGGTCCTTCAGGCTGCTGAGACTTATCAGAAGCAGTCAGCTGAAATCAGTGATCTTCTCAGCTTACTGAAGGATTCTAAGCTTCATGGTCTTACTACTTCCTTGGACTCAATCAGGACTTCCATGGGTCTTCAAGAAAAACATCTTGGTACTTGGGCACAATCTTCGACATCCTTGGCATGGTCTCTTGGGTCAAGGATGTTAGGCATCGAAGCTTCTCAGGCATCTCTGGCGGATCAGATCTCAAGTCTTCAGAAAGACACCTCGGACATCAAATCAACGATGACTGAGATCTATCAGGCTTTCAAAGGTCCTGCTACTCCAGTGACTCCAACTCTTGCTCTCACAATGGCTCAAGCAACAGTTGAGGGGGAGAAAGACACTGGAGTCTCAAGCCAACAACCTCCTTCTCACACTGAGGGGGAGATTCCTGAAGCCTCTTCCTCCCATCAAGATAAAGGCAAAGGCATCCTCACTGAACCTGAGCCTCAACCAGCACCGATCTCGGTTGCAAAGGATCCTGAATCACCACTCAGGATCCCATATGAAATTGATGGAGTTCTTCACCACTTATCAGCTGATGAACTCAGTGCTTATCTTCAGGAAGAGAAGCAAAGAAGAAGTTAAAGGAGGAAGAGAAGGCGAGCAAGCCTGCTATAATTAAGGTTGTTCATGAAGAGGCTGAGAAAATTGGTCTTGAGGCTAAGGATCTCTCAGGAAGAGAAGGTGGTATGACCTTTGTGAAAGCTCAGTCTGAGGAGATGACCACTCTCAGGAAGAAAAGAGAGGAAAGGAATAAACGGGCTGAAGAGATCAGGCAAAACAGGATTAAGAAATATCAGTGGTATATGACTGAAAGGTTGAAGCCAGAACCAATCACTGATGTTCATATTCAAAGAAACACCAATCCTGCCGTTGTCACTATCTACAGAGGTGCTGACATGAGAAACTTTGATGTTCATAACCCTTTCAGATTCGCTGACTTCGGGATCACTGAATTGGATGAGTTGGGTCCATTAATAGCAAAGAAATCAAATGTTGTGGTCCCTAATCTGATGAAGTCTTTGAGTCTGAGGTACGAAAGATTGGCAGCAGCACCTCAGGAACTTGGCATTCCATCTCTTCTTCCTGAATCTGCACAACCAGCTCCCTCTCAGTCTTCTTCAAGGAAAAGAAAGAAGATAGAAGCTGAGCCTGAGATCAAGATTCCTGGTCTTGACTGCAATAGGGCTCTCCCTGAAGGTGTTCCTTTCAGGAACAATATGGTCATTGAACAGCCTGAAAGAGGTTTGTTCTTCATTGATGAGTTCGGTGACAAAGCCTTCCAAAGATGGAGTGACATCGACTTGTCAGGGATTAAAGCAATGCTTGGCTTTCTAATGATGGCCTCTCCACTCAAGAGTCCTGAAAATGTGAAGTTTTGTCAAGATCTGAAAAGAAAAATCAATGAACATCCTGACCAACAAGAGCTGCAGTCAAAGAAGCCCAAGCTTGAAGCCCTTGGAATCAAGTTGAACTGATGACCTGCCTGAATACCCACCACTATCCCTTTTGTACTTAGTTTTGTTAGGACTTGTAAATGATATCAATAAGATGATGTTTTTTATTATTTCAGTGTCCTTATTTACATTCTAGTACATTCAGTATGAGTAGAAGTCTTTAGCTCACTCATATCTGATCAAAACACTTAGGTATAATTTATATCCAAATAGGGGGAGATTGTTGGGTCATGAAAAACCCAAGAATGCTTCAAACATGATTTGGACACAAATTAACTAAGTGTTAACTTAAACCGAGAACAATTCAAGTCACTGAGAGAACAGCCTCTCAGTGAGTCATCTTCAGGATGCTTAAGGCGAATTCAAGAAGAATGATTCACTACTCAGGAAGGCGGTACTCCCTGATTAGGACTTAAGCCAAAGAAGAAGATGATGGTTCAGTGAGTGTTGGACAAGAACTCACTGAACCCCAGTCTCCTCAACCAACAAAGTGATTGAAGGACTGAGGAACCAACGCTTGAAGAAAAGGCGGGAACAATAGGGAAAAGATCTGAGAAGATAATAGTGTCAGCCCAACACTCTTCTCTTGTCAGATCCAACCTTCCCTATTGCGGCTAAAAGTCATGGAGTGTCAGCCAACAACTCCCAAAGTCTTATTAGCCCTTTCCTATTGGTTCCTGGAAATGACAATTACTATTTGTAATTGTCAGACACGCAACCTCAACAACTTGTATTATATTTAATCACTTATACTTAGATTACTTGTGTATAAATAGATCAGAAAGGAGAGAAGTTAAAGTGTGTGATGAAGCGAAAAGTGTACCGCTTTTAAGGGGTCATTTAAGCCCTAAATCGTATTTATTTGATCAAATATCGCCCTAAATCGTTCCTTTTGTCATTTTAGGTACTTTTGAGGAGAAATCTGGAAAAGGAGGCATTTTGGTCGTTTTTGGAGCATAAAAGTGAAGAAAACGACAAAATCTCAAAATTGTGCTGGAAGTTACCTTTGACGGCGTCAGGATTTACTCCAGACGGCGTCATGGCTTGGCAAGAAAAGGTGGATGTGAAATTTACTCATGATAAGCCAGTGAAAATTGCATGTGAATTCTGACGGCGTCACGCTTTAACCTGATCAAGGGCGTCACGGCTTAATTCAAAGAGGGACGGCGTCACGTTCAAGGTCTGACGGCGTCAAGCCTTAATAAGCCAGAACGGATTTTGGAGAGCTAAAGAGGGACGGCGTCAAGAAGGTCATCCGGGAACCCTAGAAGCGGCGAGGTGACGGCGTCACACTCCATAACGTGACGCCGTCAGATCCAAAAGTCTATATATAGTTTTCTAATTTTTTGTCATTAGTGTGGAACTTAGTGTGGAATTTTTGGGAGAAAAACCCTAAGACGATTTTAGCTTCTTTTTCAAGGCTTTTTGCCTTGAGATCTTCCATGTTACATTGAAGATAAGTTATCAATTAATCATTCAATATGTCTATGTGTTGTTTGATTCTATCTTGTTCTTGTCTTTTGGTTAATATGTTAGGCTAGATTTATCTTGTGTTTGCTTAGATCTAATGAAACCTAGCTATTGATTATTGGTTATTAGTGTGTTATTAGTTGTATTGGATGATTGTTTATCTATGTTAGGCTTAAGAAAACTGGCTAACTTCCTATTCGGTAACTTGCTTGAACGTCTTAAGAAACATGAACCAAATGCGTACTAAAGGTTTTTATGGTTGTATTTAATGCACAAGCGAATTCTAGTGATCCCATGTTAGGAGCTTCCTAGCCGGCTCGACATAGGAGTGAAGTAGGAGCTTGTAGAGTTGGGGAAGTACGTACGCCACCCCACGAATGGCATAAAGGAATACACCCGTCATCCACGCAACTAATACACACTAATCAACCGGTAAAAGATAGTTAGGGAGTAAGGAAATCTAAGTAAACACATTTCTCTACACATAAGTTTTCACCAACTTTTTATTTTCAGTTATTTATTTTATTTGCATTCGTAGTAATTTGGGTTAGTTGACTAGCAACTAATTCCGCCCACTCTTTCAAACCCGAGATTTTACTTGCTTTCATAAAAATATAAAAACATAAAAAAGAATCTTCCTCAACCCTTAGACCTATTAGAGTAGTCTTTCATACCTAACGAACACTATTCCCTGTGGAGAACGATCAATCCCCCGTACTTACCACTACACTATACTACATCGGTCAGGTACACTGCCTGGTGGGGTTGTAAGCCTCTTGAGATCCCTCGAGAGGTAAAACCTGTTGTAAGGTTGCAAAACCACGCATCAAGTTTTTGGCGCCGTTGCCGGGGAATAGTTATTGTTTAGGTTGAATTGTTATTTCTATTAGGTCTACTCACTAGATTCCTTTCTAGTGAGATTTTTATTTTATTTTTCTAGGTTTTCTTTAGTCTATCTATTTTCTTCGTTTCTTTGTTCGTAACCATTACCATTCGACATCATGGAAGATGGTAATATCCTTAATCCCAACAACCCACCACAACAACAACTACCACCTCCTAGAGCCCGTACTTTAGGAGAGTACTCCCGTCCTAGCCACCATGGCTATCGAAAAACCATTGAGCTCACTCAAGGAGCCAATATCACACCCTTGCGATCCGACACCATCCGGTTGGTGCAAAGCGGATGCGCATTCCATGGACTTCGTTCTGAAGATCCTAATCAACACCTCAAGGACTTTCTTAAAATCGTTGATTCTATAGACCTTGATGTTGCCACTCGAGAGACGACCCGATTGCGTCTCTTCCAATTCTCTCTGCGGGACCAAGCTAGTCAATGGCTAGAGCGTCAACCCGCAGGATCCATCACCTCTTGGGATGATCTCACCACTCGTTTCCTTGCTCAGTTTTTCCCACCGGGAAGAACTACCAAGCTAAGGAATGATATCTTGATGTTCCAACAACGTCAAGGCGAAACTCTCTACGAGGCATGGACTCGATTCAAGGACTTACTCCAAAAAGTCCCTCACCATGGCATAGAACTTTGGCTCCAAGTCCAAATCTTCTATGACCATATCAATCTCTCCACAAGGCAAACCATTGACCAATCGGCCGGTGGCAAGCTACGTGATCTAAGTGCGGAACAATCATGGGCTCTCCTAGAAGATCTTGCTCTTTATGACAACGAAAGTTGGAGTGATCCCCGTGATTTGAATAAAACGGTCAAGGCAATATCTTTGCCTTTGAACAATTCAAGCACTTCCGACCGTAGGATCATAGAACTTGAAGACCAAGTCAAGTTTCTCATGAAATCCTACGAGGCTCCTAAACCTTCAAGCCAATTGAACAAAATCACTTCTTCATGTGAATTATGTAGTGGTCCCCACGACACTCGTGATTGCATGGAACTCCCCGAACAAGCTTTTGTGGACTACGCATCCTCGCGTACCGACGGAGCGGGAGACAAGTGGTACACTTTCAAACCCGAGCCAAACCATTACGGTGATTCATACAACCCCTCATGGAAAAATCACCCGAACCTTAGGTGGAAACAAAACCAAAACACACAACAAACCAATTCTTCCAACCCACCTAATCGTTTCCAATCAAGCGGTTCCAACTCGAACCGTAATTTCAACAACAATCCTTCCGGCAATGGTAGTACCGATAACTTTGAAGGATTGATGTCTCAATTTATGGCATCTCAAGAAGCTCGTTTAGCTAGATTCGAATCCGAATTCAATCAGCAACAAACGGAGATGACCAATAAAGTCGACAACTTGTTGAAAGCCCTCAATAACCAAGTGCTATCACCTCCACATAAGGACGCTAGGAACACAAATAGCGGACCCCAAGTCAAAGACCCTTCTTCATCCAAACATGTCCACTTCGTCAACGTTGTCACTATTAAACCAATCGATGGGAGCATGGAAGAAAGTGACAAGAATGAGGGTAGGATAGAAATTGAACCTAAGGATGAGGTTAAGAAAGTCGAGGTTGATAAGGAAGTTAGGAAAAGTGAGATTGAAGAAGTAGATGATGATGAGGACTGCTTCAATAGGCTACCCACTAAGGAAGAGCGCGCATATCATACAAACTTATTCGATGATCCCGAGACACCATACTTCCTAGGTAGACCAATCATAGAAATAGGCGACCCTTCTAATCTCAACATACCATGCAACATCGGACATTTGCATGTGTGGAAAGCCTACATCGACCTTAGATCACCCATAAACATCATGACTAGAGCCCACTACAACTTGATAATGAAAAATCAACTTGGGTATAGGATGTTCCCTGACAAGGGATGGATGAGTAACTTCACGGGAAGAGTTAAGGGATTACCGGTTTATGTAGGAAACTTCACCTATGTCACCGACTTTGTAATTGTAGAAGATATCCGCCCAATAGTCGATGCATCCTTAACTCAAGTGGTTTTTGGAAAACCATTTGTTGAGGTCTCTAGAATGACTTATGAACCTTCCTTAGGGATAGTTAGATTTAAGGATGAGACCGATGAGGTAAACTACCAAATGCCATATAAGATAGAGCAATTCCAACACTTGTCAAATGTTGAGAAGGAGCTTAAGCAAGCAGTCTACTATAGGAATGATGAGGATAGGAGTAAAGGAGTAGACTATGTTATGAAAAGGATATTCGGTTTCTACAAGGATTGTTTGAATTAGGACCAGAATATAAAACCGGAAAGGAGAATGGCCTAGGAACCGTGACCAATGATGGAGTCACGTAATGTACGTGACTTTGAGTCTAGCTACAAGACTCGTTAATAAAGAAAAGCGCTTCTTGGGAGGCAACCCAAACTTTATTTGCTTTTTGTGTTTATTTATTTGTTTGTTTGATTTTATTTGTTTCCGTATGTGTGTTTAATTTTTATTCTTATTGATTCATGTTCAAAAACTAATTTGTGAAAATGCTTTATCTTGTTTTTAACTTCGTCTTAACTACATGTAAAGGTATTTTGCAAAAGTTAAGTGTAAGGGAAATCTAAATCGGTTTATTAGAACAAATGAACATGAATCGTAATAATAATAAATTAGCATACATATTAGTATTTGTTTGAGTTAAATGCTTGTATCGAGTCATAATGATGTTTTGCAGGATTTCCAGGAAGTAAGGTAAAGGTTTTTTCAGAAATTTTCCGGAAACCTAAAATGAGAATTTTTGTCAGGTCATTTCTGACGGCGTCAGGGTTTATAACCTGACGGCGTCAGATTTAATTTTCAGAAATTTTTGAAAGTTTTGTTTTCATAAAAGTTTTTATTAAATCTCCAACTTATAATCTCCAGGAATCTGCAAAATTATCATTCCACAAGCATTATATCCTTATATATAGATTTTATCCCGCCGATGTTATGCAGGTTTTCGTGTTTGTTTTCTCAGGTTTAACAGGTTATTTTGGACAAGGAAATGTTTTTGGATCAAGCTTATGGCGATGCATTAGTCATGGAGCTTCTACATTACCTTGGAAGAAGATTTAACCGTATTATTTCATTATCCACCGAGCGAATCAGGGGAGTATTTGATTTCATTCTTTTACTTTATGCTTTTACATCTTGTTATTTGAACATTGGGGACAATGTTCATCTTAAGTGTAAGGGGGGGTAAAAGTACGATTAGAGAATGCTATTACGCTTGATTTTTGTTTGTTTAATAGTAGATGTGTAATAAAACTGAGAGAAATACCTGTTAGGGCAATTTTAGTGCCAAATTTAAAATTTTTTACAACATATAGGAGTGAAACTTTGATCTTAATGAGCGTCTCATGGATAGGAGTCATATGACTAGCACAAAACCGTACCACTAAAAAAATTTTCCACCCCCAAATATGTGAGGTTCGCCCCTAGAATTGGTAGGAAAAGCATTTATGCTATGATGTGTGTACCGGTAGCACTTAGATTCTAGAACTTGCGTTAGGACCATTCCGAGGCCACAAGTAAGACTACATTCGTGTAGTTAGATTTACTACATGATAAGAGGCATTAGGATTAACCCATTGTTTTACACCTGTGTTTTTGTTATAATTACTTTGGCTACATTGGTCAAGTAATTCCCCCACACCCTTTGCGTTGTACTCATTTTTAGTACACGATACCCCTAGTACACCCCTCAGAGCCTATCTTTTCGTTTCGACCTTTAAGCATTTTACTTAAAGGAAGAATTTGTTACACCCCACTAAAATGTACACCCAAATCGCCTTAGCCTACCTTGTATGCACTCATTTTTAGTGCATTATTGTGACAACATTTGTTTAAACCCAAGTTAATTATCTAATTGATTACATGGTTGCTAAGTCGAGTCATATCCTTGTACATATTGTTTTGGGACGATTGGGACTCATGGGTAAAGTACTAGTGTAGTGGAGTAATGGGGAAGAACATCATTTATTACCCCCATATGTGCTAAATGTTTTAAAAGTACTCCAAGTGTTTTGATTATCTTAATTCGAGTCATTAGAATAGTTAATTGTAAAGTTATGTAAAAGTTCAAGTGTAAGGGGATGCAATGCCCCTATGATGTATTATTTTGGATGGTAGGGCAAAAGTATATGTCAAAAAAAAAAAAAAAAAATCAAGAAAAATACAAAAAAAAAAAAAATGAGAAAAAGAAAAATAGAAAAAACATACGGACTACCATCCCGTTTTATTTTATGTTTATTTTATGTTTTTGTTATTTTCTTTCATTAGCTTAAGATTGAGTCGAGTCTTGGCTTAGCAACATTGTATAGTACATGTAATTGATCAAGATCTTTAACTCGCCACCAGTAAAATATCCTTTATCCAACAAAACCGTGTTTTCCATATCCCTACACCTAACGTTATAACCCATTTAAAAGCCCTCTTTGATAGTTTATCTTTGGTGCTTACGCCTAGTGGAGGAGGTTTTCGATCCTTTCCCAAGCCTATGGTAATCTATTTGCTATGACAGGTAGTGAGAGATATTATCCGTTTTCATTTATGAGATTTATTTTGATGACACTTGAGAGATGTGAGTATCTAAACACTACTTGTGAGGTGCTAGTTTATAATCTCCGTGCTTATTATGATTAAAGTGGAACGATTATTTGTTGTAATTACTTTTATGTTAGCATTAAATGACCCCTAACTTGTATTTTGATTAGAATAAAAGCGCATTTGCTTGAGGACAAGCAAATCTCAAGTGTAAGGGTATTTGATGAAGCGAAAAGTGTACCGCTTTTAAGGGGTCATTTAAGCCCTAAATCGTATTTATTTGATCAAATATCGCCCTAAATCGTTCATTTTGTCATTTTAGGTACTTTTGAGGAGAAATCTGGAAAAGGAGGCATTTTGGACGTTTTTGGAGCATAAAAGTGAAGAAAACGACAAAGTCTCAAAATTGTGCTGGAAGTTACCTTTGACGGCGTCAGGATTTACTCCAGACGGCGTCATGGCTTGGCAAGAAAAGGTGGATGTGAAATTTACTCATGATAAGCCAGTGAAAATTGCATGTGAATTCTGACGGCGTCATGCTTTAACCTTATCAAGGGCGTCACGGCTTAATTCAAAGAGGGACGGCGTCACGTTCAAGGTCTGACGGCGTCAAGCCTTGATAAGCCAGAACGGATTTTGGGGAGCTAAAGAGGGACGGCGTCAAGAAGGTCATCCGGGAACCCTAGAAGCGGCGAGGTGACGGCGTCACACTCCATAACGTGACGCCGTCAGATCCAAAAGTCTATATATAGTTTTCTAATTTTTTGTCATTAGTGTGGAACTTAGTGTGGAATTTTTGGGAGAAAAACCCTAAGACGATTTTAGCTTCTTTTTCAAGGCTTTTTGCCTTGAGATCTTCCATGTTACATTGAAGATAAGTTATCAATTAATCATTCAATATGTCTATGTGTTGTTTGATTCTATCTTGTTCTTGTCTTTTGGTTAATATGTTAGGCTAGATTTATCTTGTGTTTGCTTAGATCTAATGAAACCTAGCTATTGATTATTGGTTATTAGTGTGTTATTAGTTGTATTGGATGATTGTTTATCTATGTTAGGCTTAAGAAAACTGGCTAACTTCCTATTCGGTAACTTGCTTGAACGTCTTAAGAAACATGAACCAAATGCGTACTAAAGGTTTTTATGGTTGTATTTAATGCACAAGCGAATTCTAGTGATCCCATGTTAGGAGCTTCCTAGCCGGCTCGACATAGGAGTGAAGTAGGAGCTTGTAGAGTTGGGGAAGTACGTACGCCACCCCACGAATGGTATTAAGGAATACACCCGTCATCCACGCAACTAATACACACTAATCAACCGGTAAAAGATAGTTAGGGAGTAAGGAAATCTAAGTAAACACATTTCTCTACACATAAGTTTTCACCAACTTTTTATTTTCAGTTATTTATTTTATTTGCATTCGTAGTAATTTGGGTTAGTTGACTAGCAACTAATTCCGCCCACTCTTTCAAACCCGAGATTTTACTTGCTTTCATAAAAATATAAAAACATAAAAAAGAATCTTCCTCAACCCTTAGACCTATTAGAGTAGTCTTTCATACCTAACGAACACTATTCCCTGTGGAGAACGATCAATCCCCCGTACTTACCACTACACTATACTACATCGGTCAGGTACACTGCCTGGTGGGGTTGTAAGCCTCTTGAGATCCCTCGAGAGGTAAAACCTGTTGTAAGGTTGCAAAACCACGCATCAGTGTGCTTTGTATATTGAAAGTCTTGAACTTTTACAAAGGAACTTCTCTCCTACAAAGAGTATACAACTCACTGAGATAGCTCAGTGGGTATATTGTTACCACTCAAGCAAAACTTGAGTTTCGATAGGAGACACCCCATACCCTTGTCTATTCAATCCCAAGTGTTTGTTCCGCAAAATACTTGGGTATAGATTCTTGGAATTATTTCTAATAAGAATTTAAACGTTGAAAAATATTGTTGTTTTTATATTCACGTTTTATAACTGTTAGATTTAATCCTAAACATTGTATTGGTCATAAACACAAATAGATTAACTTTCTAGTTAATTCTAATCGTGTAAAGGGACTAACAGTTCCAACTGCTACCTTCTTTGCATCAAGCAGTTCCAACTGCTACCTTGGTATGTGCTTAAACACATACCATTTCTCGACCAAAACCGGACCCAAAAAGACCAAAAACCCGACCAAAATGCCAAATATATTGTGTTTTTGTGTTATTACATATGCAGGCACGGATATCGAAGAAAAGGACAAAAATCAAGCAAAGATCCGGGAAACCGAGCACGAGATATGGAAGTGTTATTTTTAACCGATGCCGGGAAGAAATTATGGTCAACAAGTCAACCGAGGTCCTCATATTTTCAGAGATTATCAATTTCATCCCTTGGATCTACTTTGGAAGATATGGCAAGATTGGTCCCTGAGATTTCAAGATATATACATTTGGTCCTTATGATTTTAAAATACCAAATCTTAAATAAACACAAACCGGAACCACCTATTAAACTAACCCAATCCCACACTTACCCAACCCACCTACTTAACTAAACCCAGCCCACCAATTAAACCAACCCAGCCCATTCACTTAAACCCTCTACCCGACCCACTAAAACACCCGGTCAAAGCTTATTAACTAAAAACTTCGGTCAAAACAAAAAAAATAAAAACCACTCACACACCCGCCCCCTTTCTCCCCTTTAACCCAGAAAAAACACTATTTACCAAGAACCCTAATCCTTTTACCGTACCAATTTACCCAATTAAGGGTACTAGTGTCAAATCATTACATGTCAGAGGAGTCAGAGCTCAAAGAAGCACACGAATGGGACAGGTGGCAGCTGTTGATTGGACAAGACACGTAGCAGTTTTAATCAAACGGTGGGAAATGAAGATTGGAGGCCAAGGCATGATCCAAGGGTGATGGAAGGCTCAAGGTTCACCCGGATTGCCAACGTGGACATCCCAGAAGGTTCTATCTTCGGCTATAAATAGGGCTTCGACCCTCATGTTTAGAGTTAGTTAATTTTTTAGTTAATGTTACTCTGCCATTTTTATTTCATGTTTTGTAAACCTTCAATTTCTATTGTAATCCTTTAAGTTTTATTAATGAAAATTCTGTTTTAGATTTACTTTGAATCTGTTTTTTTATTAAGTTGTTTATTTGAATTGAGTTTATTTTAGTTGTTATTAGTTGATTACAAATCATTTCTGTTTCATTTTTGATTTAACCTCAGCTTTTGTTAAAATCCCTTAGAAAATCCAAAATATATTTCCAAAAAAAAATATATATATATATTTCAGAAATTCAAAAATAGTTTAAACATTAAGCTTCAAACAAGCTGTTCAACTTAGTTTTAAGCTAATATAAGCTATCTAGCTTAGTGTTAGCTTCTGGTATTTAAATTCAACCTTTGCTTCACAAATTCAGAAAGTCAACAGAAAAAGTCAATGGAGGGGGAAAATAAACTGATGGATAAGCTGTTCTGTTAAGCTTATTGGGTATATATTTGGCTTATTACATAAGCCTGTGTGTTCATTGTTTGTTCAGAATTGATCCTACCTCAGTTTTCATTCTTAGTTCAATTTGGTCTCTTAAAATGGCTAATTAAGGTAAAACTGCTTATTAGTACTTGTTTAGTATTAATAGTTGCTTATTAGTGTTTACTTGTGCTAGTTACACATTAGATAATCAGTTTCAAGGTTTAAATCAGTTAGTTATAAGTTTAAATCTTCAAATCTGTTTTAAAAGGGGTGTTTGGTTATGTAGCAGCTTGAGTATTAAAGCTTGAGCACTGTAGATTTGCACTATTAGCTACTTTAGATTGCCTTAAAATTAGTGATATTAGCTGTTAGTAGAAGCTTATGAGTTAATTATGGTTGATTTGGAAGTTTTGAACATATGAGTAGGAATCTAGGTTTCAAACTGCCTCAATAAGCTCAGCAATAAGCCAAGCTTATTCAGACCCCACCTATTGCATTTCTGTGTTGCTTTTAGATGTTTAAGTCAGTCTCCAAGATTTTGTAGGGTTTGAAATAGTTTTGAACTAGTTTGCGCCATTTTTCCCAATCTGCTGTTACAGAGCACCTTTATGCAGACTTGAGCTTTGAGCTGCTGTTCTAGGGTAATTTGTGGCTTAACCTGATAAGCTGAGAGTCTGAGTTTCGGTTTGAAGATAGTTTACATAGCTAGTTTTGAATACAACATCTTGGATTTCATTTTAAAGCTTATTTGATAGCTTTTTATAGGCCTGCAAAAAACCCCCATCAGACCTGTTTTGAGCTTGGATCAAATTCAGTCAACTAGAGCTTTTTCAAGGATAGATTTAGATAAGCTATTGATGTTGGAATTAGGATTTTGAAGTGTTTTTGGGTAACCAATAGTTCTGAGTCTAATTTGCCCCCATAAGATTCCATTTCATTGCTTATTGTGACTGCTTATTGAGGCCCCAAAGTTGGCTGATCAGGCATACTTTTCTGTCTCAACTGTGGACTAATTAAATGCTTATCTGATTAGATCTGAGTGCTTATTTGATCTCCAATAGTGATTTGAGCTTAATTAAGTGTGATTGTTGGGATTTGATCTTTGTGGAATTTCTGGATCATCTATTGCTTATTTTTAGCTTATTTTAAACTGCTTATTCTTACTGTTCTGCTTATTTAGGCTTAATCAGTTCTTGATATTATTTTTCCTAGATTTAGAATTAAAAATTAGATTTACTCAGAAATTTTCAGAATTTTCCAATTAGTTTTACTATTTTTAAATCATTTAAATAGATTAAATTAGTTTTAAATTCATAAAAAATTATTAAAAAGTCAAAAAAAAAAATATTTTTCTTTTTCCTAAAATTTTCTTTTTTCACTTTTAATATAGGAAAATTATTTTTATATTTTTAGGTTTTAAATTTCGCAAAATCATTTTTATTTACGTTTTATAATTCGTCGCGTAACGTTTTTAAATTCAAATTCTCGTTTTTAGGTTTACATGCTTAGTTTTATTGTTTAATTAGATTAATTAGTTGTTTTTATTTCATATTTAATTGTTCGTAGTATAAAATCACAAATCAATCACTCTTTTTCACACATTCACGACACGTATTCGACACCGGAACAAATACTCGATATTCGACCTTCGTTGGGAAACGACCCGGGGAAAACGCATACGTTGCCTTTTCCTTTGGAAAAATATACTAAAAACGATGAATCAAAAAATGGCGCCGCTGCCGGGGAAGGCTTGAAAAGAGTTGGAGTTTCGCCATAAGAATTGTGTTTTGAAGAACCTTCCTCGGAAGTTAATTGTTTTTGAAAAATAAAAAAAATACAAAAATATAATAATTAAAAAACACTTTTTCTAAAGTGTTTTCACCATTAATAATAAATCCTCGGTCTTCCGTTGAAGGAGGGCGGTTGTAAACCATTCCAAAATAAAAACAAAAGAGATCGGAAAATTAAACGTTTCTTGGATTATTTCTTTACTACAACCTAATTACGGGGTTTAAGGAGGTCTTGACATTAAATTGCAGACCGAAGAGAGATCCATTCTTCTCTCCCGCCACGCTGCGCGTAGTTTTGAAAGAAACGAGTGCGGTTGATTAACGATCACCAAAAAGAAAATAAATATAACTTCTCTTATAAAAATATAAAAATCCAAAAATATTTTATTTTCAAATTTGGTTTTCCTTTTTTAATTTTGATTTTGTTTTTTTTTTGGTGTATGCACACCCGATCTTCTACTTCTCACCCTCTTCTTTCACCACTATCAAATCCCGAGAGGATTATTCGTCAAAATCACCGCGTTCATTTCTCAACCGTTGAGGAAATGGCCGATGAACCACACAATCAACCCCCGCCGGTGGGAGGTGATAATCACATGCCAGCTCCCGATCTCCGAACGATGGAGGAGCTGTGCCAACCCACAATGCACGGACGTGGTGGCCCGATTGCCCCCGTCAATATTCAAGCCGCCGATTTTGGACTTAAGCATCATATGATTCAACAAGTCCAAAATTCGTGCCAATTCCATGGCTTGCCGGGTGATGATGCGAACAAGCATCTTGACAAATTCATAACCGTCACCCAAAGTATGAAACAAAATGGGGTCTCCGATGACGCCCTTCGGCTATATCTCTTTCCTTATTCATTGACGCATCATGCCACCGCATGGTTTGATCGTCTTCCCAAGAACTCCATTCGTAGTTTCGACGAAATGGTTACGAAGTTCTTGGCAAAATATTTCCCACCGTCTATGGTGACGAAATTGAGGAATGAGATTAGCAATTTCCGTCAGCTTCCCGATGAATCATTGTTTGAGGCATGGGAACGCTACAAGTTATCGATTGATCGGTGTCCGAACCACAATATGTTATTGGTCACTATTATAGATACCTTCTATAATGGTTTGACATTACGACACCGTGAAACGATTAATGCTGCTGCCGGTGGTACGTTTATGAAACGTCGACCCGAAGAGTGCTATGATCTCATTGAAAATATGACCACCCACCATAATTTCTGGGATTCCTCTGCCGAGAGGAATGAGTCAACAAGATCTAGCACTGATTCATCTACTTCCGAGATAGCCGCTCTTTCTAAACAAATGAATGATTTGTCTACGGCTATCTTGAGAATTCATCAAAATCAGATTTCAACTCAAAACAACAACAATCAAGTCAATGTTGTTAACCATAGTTGTGAGACATGTGGTGGTCCTCACCAATATTTCGAGTGCCCAGCCTCCGGTGGCTACACTCAAGAGAATGTGTATGCTGCTTCTGGAAATTTCAATCAAGGTGGTAACGGTTACCAACCTCAAGGAGACCGTAATCTCCTCAGCTACCGTTCTAACAATTTTCTCGGACCACCCGGTTTCCCACCAAATCAAAATCAGCAAGTGCAAAACCGTAATGTTCCAAATAATCAAAATCAAAATCGGGGCAATCAAGTTTATCAAAACCAAGGGAATTATAACCAAGCCCCGAATCAAGGAAATTTTCAAAATAACAATCAAGGTTTTGTTCAAAACAACCGAGGGCCAAATCTTCCAAACAATCAAAATCAAGGATTTGTGCCAAACCCATCGCCCTCGGATGAGTTTATTAAAGCAATTCATTCTTCAAAGCCAACAACAGCAAAAGAAACAAGAGGAAATGAATAGAATGATGATTAATCAGATAACCGAATTGAACAAACGTTTAAATGATCGACCCTCGGGTTCGGGTACAACGACTCTTCCAAGCAACACGATCGCCAACCCGTGGGGCGATGCTAAGGCGATCACGACTAGGAGCGGTGTTTCATATGATGGACCCACGGCTCCGGCTACCCCTTCTTCTCTACCTCCCAAGGTAGTCGTCCATGAGACCGAGGTGACCAAGGACACGGAACCTCCTACTAACAACGGAGGAACCAAAGACGTCCAACCTCCGGTCATCCAGCCATCTGAACCGAAAAATGTTGAATCAAAAGAAAAAGCTCCTGAAGAAGCTCCCGTTAAGACCAATCTTCCGTATCCTTCGAGATTAAGTGATCAAAAGCTCCGCGATAAAGCTTCGAGTCAAATGGAAAAATTCTTTCAAATATTCCAAGAATTACATTTTGATATAAGCTTCGCGGATGCTTTGCTCTTGATGCCTAAATTCACTTCCACACTCAAAAGTTTGTTGAGCAATAAAGAAAAATTATTTGAAATGACAAAAACTCCAGTGAACGAAAACTGCTCCGCGGCAATTCTCAAAAAGCTTCCGGAAAAGCTTGGAGATCCCGGAAAATTTCTCATCCCATGTGAATTTCCGGGAAAGGTTGAATGTCACGCCTTGGCCGATCTTGGTGCGAGCATCAACCTAATGCCGTTATCCATCTGGAAGAAATTGTCTCTACCCGATCTCACCCCCACTTGCATGACACTCGAGCTTGCGGATCGGTCCATAACCCTTCCTAAAGGTGTAGCCGAGGATGTCTTTGTAAAAGTGGGGCAGTTCCATTTTCCTGCAGATTTTGTGGTAGTTGATTTTGAAGCCGACCCCCGGGTTCCTCTCATTCTAGGAAGATCATTCTTGAGGACCGGGCGGGCTTTGATCAATGTCTATGGTGAAGAAATTACTTTGCGGGTCGATAAGGAAAAAGTCACGTTCAATATTAATCCGAACTCGAATCCTCAAACCGACAAATGCAATGTCGCTACGGTTGATCAAAAATCCGATCCCGTAATTGCTCCTAAAAGAGTTGATCCAAACCTCTCAAGATTCACGGTCAAGAGCATGTCAGAAAAACGTGCTGAGCTCAAGGCTATGAAAATCAATCCTGGATCGAGCAAATGGTTTGAGTGTTGTGCAGCAAATTCTAAGAGTATTCTTGACGACGATGATGAAGACGAATCGGAGACTACAACGGAAGCGGTGGAAATTGCTAGCTCTAAGAGCACACCACTTGTCCCACCTCCAGAACAAGTTTATCACATCGAGATTCTTAATTCCGACTCTTCCCATCCTTCTCCTCCGATTGAGGGAAGTGTGATCTTGCGGGAAGAGCTCGAGGTGTTTTTCAAAGATGAATCAATTTCACCGGAAATTGATGATTCTTGTCTTAATCCGGAGGGAGATATTCTTATTGTTGAAAAAGTATTAAACCAAGAGCCATCTCTTTCTCTCCCTCCGAAGGAAGTTGAAATCAATCTACCAAAGAAATTTGATGACCTTGTTCCCGAAACTTTCAAAACAACTATCACCAACCCTTTGTTTGAGTTCGAATCGGGGTTTACTTTGATTTCGGATAATCTAATCTTTGATAGTCAGATGGAGGAAAGTGATGAGTCAACGACGGAACATGAGTTCACAGATTCTCATCAGATGATTGATTCTCTTCATGAGGAGTTCTCCGACGAACTCTCTCACTCTATGTCTCCTCCGGAATACGATCATTTCTACTTTGATCTTGAGGATGACACTAGTCTGGGGGAAGGCATTCTCAATCATGAGAATTTGATTTTTTGATGATTTAATCCCGACCCTCCCTCCCGACTCATTTCTTCAAAAAACGACCTTCATCGACAAATATCTTTTTAAAGATGACGACTTCATCATGATTGTAATCATGACCTTCTTTCCCTACATCACTTATGATGTTTCTTCTCTTCTCCGTTACTCCTTCGGGAGTGAAGACAAAATCTTTGACCCCGGTATCACCATTTATGGTTATTCTTTCCATAAAATACCGCGGGTATCTCATCGGAGTGGAACTTTCATGTGCTTTAGTGTTTATCCAAACATCTTGAACGAAAGTCCGATGGAGATTATCTTTTCCACATGCTTCCCCAAGGACAAATAAATTCGGGGTCGAGTCAAGCTCATGTGACTCGGTTAACAAAAACAAGCGCTTCGTGGGAGGCACCCCATGCTTATCTATCTATCTTCTTATCTTATTTCTAATAAAACATGAGGAGGGATCCCCTCTTCCGTATCTTGTGTTTCGTGTTTTCTGTGATGTATCCAGGAATGCCCGATGATGAAGACTCTCGTGCTCGTAGTTTCCTTCACGCTACTCGAGTTTCATCATTCGTTGCTCATCCGATATCCTAAATCTTATCGTTTTGCATCTATCTTTTGGCATAATTAATAAACGGCCTTAGATTTATGTAGGAGAACCCTTACCTTTAAGAAATTGAGGACAATGTCTCGTTTTAGTCTGGGGGGGTAATCTTGCGATTTGATTTTTGCCTTGCATTTTTGCCGTTTTCTCATGCAACCCCGTTTTTCCTCCAAAATTGAAAAAATCCAAAAAAATGAGAAAAATTTAAAAATTTTTTGCAAAAATATAATAAATTTTGACATTTTTGTTGATTTTCCGCTGGAGAGAGTAGGAATAAAATTCTGACTTGACCGGGCGTGTTGAGCCCTAGCTTGTTCCCTTAACCATTTATAATCCATAAGCTTGTGCTAGTCTTTTACACAAGGAGCTATAAAACGCGAATTCTTTTTAAGAATTTGCAAGTTCCCGTATTCGACTTTATATATGCATGGCTTGATTATAAGGCTAAGCATTCGCGGATCTTATTATTTAAGATTTTAAATTTGCGAAGAACGAGAAATGATAGAGTTGTTTATAAGTTAGATTGCTAAACGTGGAGTAGTTGGATCTCTTTAAAGCTCATCAAAGTTACTCGTGGCTTTTTGTTCCCATTAGCTCGTTTCACTCAAAAATAGAAATTTAGGAATAATTAAAGCTATTTTGGTTTTGGCGATGATTAGTTTTATTTCTTCCTTAGAGAATCCTTGCTTATAAGAGTTGGGTACACATCAAGGTACTGCCAGTGTTACGGTGTAATAGACTATTCCATCTTGCCGGCTCACAACCGATGTTGGGATTGTTATAAAAGCCGTAGGACTCGGGATTTGGCAAAATATATAATGAATAATGAATATTAATAATAATCCAAAGCCATAAAAAGTTTTCTGCATCTTGCCGGTTCGCAGCCGATGTTGTAGACTTCTAATAAAGGCAGAGGAAAAATTCCAAGGTCATAATAGACTATCACATCTTGCCGGTTCGCAGCCGATGTTGTGATTGTTATAAAGGGCCAAGGATATAATAATATGTGCTTAATAATGTTAAAAAAATGCCAAATTTCGACTCCGGGAGTGTCCTAATAAAGGCTTCCGTCTCTGGACTCGTAGATGAGTTGTTTCGGTCGCAAATAAAAGGGATATTCTCAAAATCGTGTTAAATCAGAGACCTTGATGTGGACCTTATTTTTGTATGCAACGGTTTTCGAGGGAAGGTTTGGAAACTACTTAGCGTCTAAACTAAGTATCTTTATCGGCTTAAAAAAATTATCGAAACGAGAATTTGAAGAAATTCATTTCTCACCAAAAATAAAATAAATAGAGGAAAATAGGAATTTGGGAACGAGAAGTCCACAATTAGCTTTCTGAGTAGTGTTGGCAATCTAACTTGTAAATAACAATGATTTCGTTTTTAAGCTTAGTTTGGGGACTCGTGAAAAATCGGGGACGACGAATTTTATCCGTATGGTCACTTCTTCATGAGTCGTGTTTCCTACTCGAAGACCCTAAAAATTATCGAAAGATAATGAATGTCAACAAAGCCGTCACATGAATAATAAGAAAATACAAAAATAGAATAAAAGGAAAAATGGGGAGTTTTTAGAACTATTAAGATTTCTTAATCTCTTTTGAAAATTTTGCTACTTCTCAAAGTTAGTAAAAAGAGATTGGAAATTTTCGGTTTCAAAAACGTGTTTTTTATAACATTGCATGAGGACATTGCAATAGCTTAGTCTGGGGGAATTTTGGTATGTGCTTAAACACATACCATTTCTCGACCAAAACCGGACCCAAAAAGACCAAAAACCCGACCAAAATGCCAAATATATTGTGTTTTTGTGTTATTACATATGCAGGCACGGATATCGAAGAAAAGGACAAAAATCAAGCAAAGATCCGGGAAACCGAGCACGAGATATGGAAGTGTTATTTTTAACCGATGCCGGGAAGAAATTATGGTCAACAAGTCAACCGAGGTCCTCATATTTTCAGAGATTATCAATTTCATCCCTTGGATCTACTTTGGAAAATATGGCAAGATTGGTCCCTGAGATTTCAAGATATATACATTTGGTCCTTATGATTTTAAAATACCAAATCTTAAATAAACACAAACCGGAACCACCTATTAAACTAACCCAATCCCACACTTACCCAACCCACCTACTTAACTAAACCCAGCCCACCAATTAAACCAACCCAGCCCATTCACTTAAACCCTCTACCCGACCCACTAAAACACCCGGTCAAAGCTTATTAACTAAAAACTTCGGTCAAAACAAAAAAAATAAAAACCACTCACACACCCGCCCCCTTTCTCCCCTTTAACCCAGAAAAAACACTATTTACCAAGAACCCTAATCCTTTTACCG
Source organism: Artemisia tridentata subsp. tridentata (assembly GCA_021014915.2). Taxonomy (NCBI): domain Eukaryota; kingdom Viridiplantae; phylum Streptophyta; class Magnoliopsida; order Asterales; family Asteraceae; genus Artemisia; species Artemisia tridentata. The sequence goes on from CP139506.1 coordinate 363,117,106, forward strand.
TACCAATTTACCCAATTAAGGGTACTAGTGTCAAATCATTACATGTCAGAGGAGTCAGAGCTCAAAGAAGCACACGAATGGGACAGGTGGCAGCTGTTGATTGGACAAGACACGTAGCAGTTTTAATCAAACGGTGGGAAATGAAGATTGGAGGCCAAGGCATGATCCAAGGGTGATGGAAGGCTCAAGGTTCACGCGGATTGCCAACGTGGACATCCCAGAAGGTTCTATCTTCGGCTATAAATAGGGCTTCGACCCTCATGTTTAGAGTTAGTTAATTTTTTAGTTAATGTTACTCTGCCATTTTTATTTCATGTTTTGTAAACCTTCAATTTCTATTGTAATCCTTTAAGTTTTATTAATGAAAATTCTGTTTTAGATTTACTTTGAATCTGTTTTTTTATTAAGTTGTTTATTTGAATTGAGTTTATTTTAGTTGTTATTAGTTGATTACAAATCATTTCTGTTTCATTTTTGATTTAACCTCAGCTTTTGTTAAAATCCCTTTGAAAATCCAAAATATATTTCCAAAAAAAAAAATATATATTTCAGAAATTCAAAAATAGTTTAAACATTAAGCTTCAAACAAGCTGTTCAACTTAGTTTTAAGCTAATATAAGCTATCTAGCTTAGTGTTAGCTTCTGGTATTTAAATTCAACCTTTGCTTCACAAATTCAGAAAGTCAACAGAAAAAGTCAATGGAGGGGGAAAATAAACTGATGGATAAGCTGTTCTGTTAAGCTTATTGGGTATATATTTGGCTTATTACATAAGCCTGTGTGTTCATTGTTTGTTCAGAATTGATCCTACCTCAGTTTTCATTCTTAGTTCAATTTGGTCTCTTAAAATGGCTAATTAAGGTAAAACTGCTTATTAGTACTTGTTTAGTATTGATAGTTGCTTATTAGTGTTTACTTGTGCTAGTTACACATTAGATAATCAGTTTCAAGGTTTAAATCAGTTAGTTATAAGTTTAAATCTTCAAATCTGTTTTAAAAGGGGTGTTTGGTTATGTAGCAGCTTGAGTATTAAAGCTTGAGCACTGTAGATTTGCACTATTAGCTACTTTAGATTGCCTTAAAATTAGTGATATTAGCTGTTAGTAGAAGCTTATGAGTTAATTATGGTTGATTTGGAAGTTTTGAACATATGAGTAGGAATCTAGGTTTCAAACTGCCTCAATAAGCTCAGCAATAAGCCAAGCTTATTCAGACCCCACCTATTGCATTTCTGTGTTGCTTTTAGATGTTTAAGTCAGTCTCCAAGAGTTTGTAGGGTTTGAAATAGTTTTGAACTAGTTTGCGCCATTTTTCCCAATCTGCTGTTACAGAGCACCTTTATGCAGACTTGAGCTTTGAGCTGCTGTTCTAGGGTAATTTGTGGCTTAACCTGATAAGCTGAGAGTCTGAGTTTCGGTTTGAAGATAGTTTACATAGCTAGTTTTGAATACAACATCTTGGATTTCATTTTAAAGCTTATTTGATAGCTTTTTATAGGCCTGCAAAAAACCCCCATCAGACCTGTTTTGAGCTTGGATCAAATTCAGTCAACTAGAGCTTTTTCAAGGATAGATTTAGATAAGCTATTGATGTTGGAATTAGGATTTTGAAGTGTTTTTGGGTAACCAATAGTTCTGAGTCTAATTTGCCCCCATAAGATTCCATTTCATTGCTTATTGTGACTGCTTATTGAGGCCCCAAAGTTGGTTGATCAGGCATACTTTTCTGTCTCAACTGTGGACTAATTAAGTGCTTATCTGATTAGATCTGAGTGCTTATTTGATCTCCAATAGTGATTTGAGCTTAATTAAGTGTGATTGTTGGGATTTGATCTTTGTGGAATTTCTGGATCATCTATTGCTTATTTTTAGCTTATTTTAAACTGCTTATTCTTACTGTTCTGCTTATTTAGGCTTAATCAGTTCTTGAAATTATTTTTCCTAGATTTAGAATTAAAAATTAGATTTACTCAGAAATTTTCAGAATTTTCCAATTAGTTTTACTATTTTTAAATCATTTAAATAGATTAAATTAGTTTTAAATTCATAAAAAATTATTAAAAAGTCAAAAAAAAAATATTTTTCTTTTTCCAAAAATTTTCTTTTTTCACTTTTAATATAGGAAAATTATTTTTATATTTTTAGGTTTTAAATTTCGCAAAATCATTTTTATTTACGTTTTATAATTCGTCGCGTAACGTTTTTAAATTCAAATTCTCGTTTTTAGGTTTACATGCTTAGTTTTATTGTTTAATTAGATTAATTAGTTGTTTTTATTTCATATTTAATTGTTCGTAGTATAAAATCACAAATCAATCACTCTTTTTCACACATTCACGACACGTATTCGACACCGGAACAAATACTCGATATTCGACCTTCGTTGGGAAACGACCCGGGGAAAACGCATACGTTGCCTTTTCCTTTGGAAAAATATACTAAAAACGACGAATCATACCTTCTTTGCATCAAGCAATTCCAACTGCTAGGTGTATTTTGCTTATCATTTCAGTAATCCTTATGTTTCATTCTTCTTGTTTTGTATCACCAAATATATGAAAATATAATTCCCAACAATGGACGTACTCAGACATGACAAGGGTTCCTAGGACACTTATGATCGATGGCAAGCCTTTCGGCACAGAGCATAAGCTTAATGAATTCAAACACATTGAACCAATTAAGCAAAAGCGACGGAGCCTAGCGCCTGAAAGAAACGCAGCCGCTTGCAAAGAGGTGGATGGGCTTGTACAAGCAGGAATACTTAGATAAGTGAAATACCAAACATAGGTAGCTAATCCGGTTATGGTAAAAAAAGAGTGATGGAGGGTGGCGTATGTGTGTCGACTTCACCCACATCAACAAAGCCTGCCCAAAGGACTGCTACCCTATAACAACCTAAAATCCGAAACGACATTTGAAATTCGATACGAATATGATCTAAAGTAAACTATATGTTATGAAGGGAAATTACATTTAGAAATCCAAAACCTAGGTTTATTTAATTTGGCATTCTATATTCATAAATAAAATATGTAAAACGTTAACAAGTTAAAGGGACTAATTGTATTTTAATTTGTACACAACATTGTATAGATAATACCGAATAATATTTGAAATACTTGAAGAAGAAATGGTCTCCAATACTCCCCTAAGACACGAAATATTTCTCCCCAATATATCTCACCCTTTTGCTGCCCCATATCAACTGTATACCTTATCTTCTAGTTCACACTTTAAACCCTAAAACTAACACAAAGTCGGTTGTACATTTGGCTCTCAAGAAATCAAGTACGAAGGTGGTAGCTTTGCTGGTGATCAGGTTTTGGCATTCTAGTTTTGTTGGTGACCGGTTCGTGGTGTTAAAGTGTGGGTGAGCTTCTGGTGTGCTAACCTTGGTGTGAATCGTGGGTGTTAGAGGAAGGTTTTGGTTATTTTGTTCTTAATTCGTCATTGATCCGTTTCCATTCGTCCTAGAGGTATCATCCACATCATCCTTAATATGGGCATCAGATAGAGTATTTGTTGTGTGTATTTTTGAATGGTCATAGGTAGTCATTAAACGTGTGTATAACATGTTTAAAAAGAAGTATAAAGTGTGGTAATGGTTTAGTTAACGTGGAGTCGTGTTAGCATGGTTTTGGTTTTCATTATTGTTGTGAAGTCGAGTGGGGATGAGTTTACATGTGTGGGTCGAGAGTGTGTTAAATGCAAGCATGGTGGTTGTATCGAATTTGTAGGTTTGGCGTTTCGAGTTTGTTTTGGTAATCCGAATTCGTTAAGAATTATAGAAATAATCCGAGGTCCTATTTGTCTTCCTAATAAAGAGTCTTAAAACTTAAATTTACACATTTAACCCAAATCTTTGGAAATTGTCACAATAAACCTTAAACTTTGGTAAGTTACACTTTAAACCCTAAATTATGACAATTGTCACATTTAGACCCTAGACTTTGTTATAATGACATTTAAAACCCTGGACTATGATAATTGTCGTATTGAACCTTAAAGCTAACCTATTATCAGTTGGAGGCCCTAAATTGAGTAATTATGAATTGTAACCCTAAGTTACTAATTCGGGAAACTTACTAAATATGGAAAGTTACTAATTCAGGAATCTTACTAAATATAGAAAGTTACTAAAAATGGAAAGAAACCCTAATTATGTAATCCGGATAACTATAAGTACTAGACTTATAAAATGAGCTTATAAGTAATACGCAGTCATTAATTCGTGTAGATTCGCTGAAGAAGGAGTAACTTCTGACCCTTATGTTCTGATATGGTTTCATTGCGGTTTGAGGTATAGATATTCTACCCTTTCTCGGTAAGGGTGTTTTCTCTCATGACTTCTCGATCCTTGACTTTGATCATTTGCTCTGTTATGATCCCGTTTGATATGATTCTGTTTGATATGATTCCGTTTGATATGATCTGTTTGATATGAGCCTTTGCTATGATTCCCTTGATATGATCCTTTGGATTGATATTCGTTTTACCATTCGTTGAAAAATAATTTACAACTTTTAGTAATTGTATTATATTGAAATAATTTATTGTGGTTGAAAAGAAAATGTCAAATATTTTAGTTGTATTACTTAAATTTCAATTAATGTTTTTGTTTTTCTGTTGACTTTAAAAGAGAGGTTCATTATAGCTTGAAAGAAAACTTTTTGTGCTTAATTTGTTTGTACAACAAGTTTATTGATTTATATTGCTTTAACTTAATGTCTTAGGGCCCATTTGGTTAGTGGTTTTTGGATTTAGATTTGGGATTGATGGTGAAAGTTGTTGTTTGGTATGTGGGTTTGGCATTTAAATAGTGAAGAGGGCCCACCAAAAGTAAAAGTAGATGAGGATGTTAGGTTTTCTCTCTCACACACTTATATTACAATATGTCACTTTTTCGCTCTCACACATATATACATTCTTTTATTTTTAATTTATATTTCATAAATCAAAATTTATTAATAAAACAAATATAATTTCTCTCTCCGAAACTTAGGTGTCGTTTGTTTTTTCCCAATAAGCACTTTTTCCCTCTTTTCACTTCTTTTGTCTGCGGGAGGGCAGAGGTTTATGTTTGTTTTTTTGCAGACATAAGTGCTTCTTTTCACTTCTTTCCTCTTCTAAATTTCAGACATTATCTTTCACTTCTTACCTCTTCTTTCACAAATCCTACATCTCTTTCTCAATATCCTTTTTTATACGTTTCCGTCCGTTTCTTTACGTTTTTGTCTGTTTTTTTACGTTTTCAACCATTATTCTACGTTTTCGTTTTTTTTACGTTTTCGTCCATTTTTTTACGTTTTCGTTCGTTTTTTACATTATCATCCGTTTTTTTACGTTTTCGACCCTTTTTTTACGTTTTCGTCGGTTTCTTTACGTTTTCGACCGTTTTTTTACGTTATCGACGATTTTTTTTACGTCTTTTTAAGTTTTTTTTACGTTTTCGTCTATTTTATTACGTTTTAGACCGTTTTCTTACGTTTTCGTCCCTTTTTTTTTTACGTTTTAGTCCATTTTCATCCGTTTTTACAATCTCGCCTTTTTTTTTTTACGTTTTCATCCATATTTTTATGTTTTCGTCTGTTTTTTTACATTTTCGTCTGTTTTATTACGTTTTCATTCGTTTTTTACGTTCTCGTTTGCTTTTTTACGTTTTTGTCTGTTTTTTTACGTTTTAGTCTGTTTTCTTACGTTTTTGTCCATTATTTTTACGTTTTTGTCCGTTTTCATCTATTTTTTACGTTTTCAATCATTATTTTATGTTTTCGTTTGTTTTTTACGTTTTAGTCCATTTTTTTACGTTTTCGTCAGTTTTTTTTTAAGTTTTCGACCCTTTTTTTACGTTTTCGCCTGTTTTCATCCCTTTTTTTTGCATTTCTTCAGTTTTATTACGTTTTCATCCATTTTTTACGTTTTCGTCTGTATTTTTACGTTTTTGTCTGTTTTTTACGTTTTTGTCTTTTTTTTACGTTTTTGTTTTTTTTTTACGTTTTCGTCTGTTTTTTACGTTTCCGTCTGTTTTTTTACGTTTTCAACCATTTTTTTGCGTTTTTGTCTGTTTTTTTTACGTTTTGTCCGTTTTTTACGTAAGATGACGTACAAAAACTTACAAAATCATATAAAAACGGAGAAAAACGTAAAAAAACAGACGAAAACGTAAAAAAAAAGGCGAAAACATACAAAAACGGACGTAACATAAAAAAACGTAAGAAAACGGAAAAAACATACGAAAACGTAAAAAAATGTAAAAACAGAGGAAAAATGTAAAAAAACGGTCGAAAAAGTAAAAAAAACGTAGCAAAATGTAAAAAATGGACGAAAACGTAAAAAATGGATGAAAACGTAAAAAACGGACGAAAACGTAAAAAAAAGAACAAAAATGAAAAAAAACAAACGAAAACGTAAAAAATGGACGAAAACGTAATAAAAAAAAAGACAAAAACGTAAAAAAACAGATGATGACGTAAAAAAATGGACGAAAACTTAAAAAAAGGGTCGAAAACGTATCAAAACGTAAAAAAACGGGATGAAAACGTAAAAAACAAACGAAAACGTATAAAAGCCAATGAAAACGTTAAAAAATAGACGAAAACTTAAAAAAATGTCGAAAACGTAAAAAAATGTCGAAAATGTTAAAAAAAACGTACCAAAACGTAAAAAAAACGGACTAAAACGTACCAAAACGTAAAGAAACGGACGAAAACGTAAAAAAAGACAAAAACGTAAAAAAATGTCGAAAACGTAAAAAACAGACGAAAACTTAAAAAAATTTCGAAAACGTTAAAAAAACGTATCAAAACGTAAAAAAATGATAAAAATGTAAAAAAAACAGACAAAACGTAAAAAACGAAGGAAAACGTATAAAACGGACGAAAACTTGTCTTTGATACTCCGTATCACAAAACATTAGTTAAAAAAAAGAAAAAAAAAATGAAAGAAGAAAGAAAGAAGTACTTCAATAGCACAAAAAACGAACAGTCTTCTTCTTGCAGATGAAGAGTTTCAGATGTACCTCTTCTTCTGCAGACATGGTTTGCAGATGAAGAGGTAAAAGCTCTGAAAAAACAAACGACACCTTACACCAAATCAAAATCTTAAACCAAATCCAAATCCTATTTTAAACCCACTTATAAACCAAACGGGCCTTAATATATTTAATGGAGGGAATGGGCTCCCTCCATTATATGTAGTTTAGATAGTCTAAGAAAACTTGTTTTTACCAAAATGTCTAAACGTCGTCTATGTCTCCTAAATCAAAGTTGCAAGATGTTTTTCTGTCGGTTTTGTAGCCATTTGAATATCGGAATTCGTATGAAGTTATAACCAAAGTAATACAACATATGTTGACTTAGATATATTAGTTGTATAGTTTTAGTTATAATTTTGACTTTTATTGTTTAAGCAATCACGGAACAGAGAAAAAGACATATACAATTTGCCCAATGCACTTGCTACCGTGCATTATTTTGGACATTTTGCCGAACGAGGTTTTCTTGGATTATGTTGGTAATAGTAGAGGTGTATTGGAACATTTTTGTAATCCTTATAAATATAGGTGAGTATTCACGCATACAACGCTGTATAACGGCATATAATTATACTTGTAAACATTCGATTTAAGTCACTTTAAGTGCAAGCAGGGGCGGAGCCAGAAAAAATTTCAATGGGGGGCAAAATATGATAATTTTTAGAAACTACACTAAAAATTGGTCCGTTGGGGGGCAAATTACAAAAATAGCCGAAAAATTTCAAAAATTTACACTACAATTTTTTTCGCCTGGGGGTCACGTGACCCCCCGGACCCCCCCTTGTCTCCGCCCATGAGTGCAAGTATTAATTGTTTAATTGTAGGCATTGCGAAAGTGACAATTTTTTAAGGGATTTGCTTTACAATGTCCATTGTGTAATGGTTAAGGCATGGTTAAGATAAATATAAAAGAAAACTAGAACTTTATTAAATTAAAAAATACATATATTTAAGGTAATTTGTGTGTTTATTTATTGTGCATTAAATACATAAGTATTTTAAATATGTAAATAATATGTTATTTAATATCGATTAATCATTGCCTAGTGGGCATCGTATAGCATATCCTATTTTTTAATTCTCGATTTGCAATTTTTTAATGAAATTTGTTTTCGTCAAATAGTTTGTGTTTCAATTATATCCATTGTTGTGTGACAAGATATAAAAATAAGGAGAATTTCATATATCCCCTTAAAAAAGTCCGTAATTTGCTATATACCCCCACCTAGATGCCAATTTTCATATATACCTATTCTCTATGGTTTATAAATTTATGACTGTTTTACTCTTTCAAAGCTATTGTTCAATATACGTAGTAACTCGTAAGGATTAAAAAACCTTTTATTTCATTAGAGAACAAAATCTCATATTGAAGTCCATGATATTATGATCGCTTTCCACTGCGAAATTTGTAAATAGCATTTTTTTATTATTATTTTTAATTTTTATTGTACCCTCATAAATTGTCAAAATGGTGTATATATCTCTCTACGTCATCATATTGAATTAAAATTGAATTTTAATAGAAGATCAAATAGTCATAACAGAAAGATCATTGTTTATGTTTTTATATCAACTAGACGAGTACCCGTGCATAGCAACGGAACTTTATAACGACATATAGTTTTAGTGATAAAAAATAGTTTATAGGTTATAAACGAAAAATAATAAAAGTTTGAGGATTTGAGGATTAAACATAATGTTTTGAAACTCGGTTCGACCCGAGTGGTTCAACCGGTTGAACCGTTCCGGTCGAAAAACGGGTCAATTTAAACAGGGTCAACTCGATGGGTGGGTCGAAAAAACAGGTCAAATTAAACCGAGTCCACCCGCCGGGTTTGAAGCGTCCCGGGTCAACCCGCCGGGTTAAAAACGGGTCAAATTAAACCGAGTCAACCCGTCGGGTTTGAAGCGTCCCGGGTCAACCCGCCGGATTTGAGTCCCAGGTCAACCCGGTTTTCGATGTGTATTAATAGTTTCCTTTTAAAACATATGTTTCAACATTCCTAATTTAAAATTTTCAATATTTCACATATTGACTTTTTCACTTTTTCACATTGACCATTTTGCTTTTATATGTAGTATAACATTCCTAATTTAAAATTTTCAATATTTCACATATTGACTTTTTCACTTTTTCACATTGACCATTTTGCTTTTATATGTAGTATAGATAAGAACAACGTCTAATAAAAGATTGAAATATCATGTCTTTGTACTTTTGATATTTTACATAAAAGTGTAGAAATTGTAGATGTAGATGTATGTTTGTTTTTGAAAAGTGTAGTTTATTGCTCAGTTACTCGTACTATTGTTTGGGTTAATAAGTAATTGTCGAAGTTGTAAAAAAGATGAAGGGTATATTAATCATAAATTATATATATTCTAATAGACGTTTTTGATGTGACATTAATGATTGCAATTAAAACTCTTAATCTAAAATCCTATTGGCTTATAGATAATAAAAAAAATGCGTCACACTACTATTACCTTATGTGTCTGTTTCCTATTGGGTAAAAGGTGTTTGCGAAATTCCTGTTCACCGTCATTTATAGTAAAACCCACTTTTTAACAGTCTTCTTCCACTTTCTAGAACAAAGTAGTCAAAACGCATCCCACTCGGGTTTCATTATTATACCTATATTACATTTGTTGGGATCTTTGTGGCAACCCCAACCATGCACACTGTAGAAACCATTTAGCCCGGGTCGGGTCGGGGGGGTCGGGTCGGGTCGGTGCGGGTCGGATGAACAGTAGCACAGTGTACTGTAGCTACAGTAATTTTTTTTTTTTTTTTTTTTTTTTTTTTTTTTTTTTTTTTTAATTATTTTAGAAACTTGAATAAAAAAAATCCCGCGGCAACGCGCGGGCGCACCACCTCGTTTTGATACAAACACAAACCCTAACACACTTTTACTCTCTTCCTTCTTTCCTTTTCCGTTCGCCGCCACAGCCATCGCCGGCCATCTCAGCGGCCGGTCACCGCCACCACAGTCATAGAACGCCATCGTCGCCACTATTCTTCCTGAAGCAAGATAAAGATCGTGGGTATGAATTCAGTTTAGTTTGTCATGTTCAGGTCACATATAAGATTAGATCGTGTTTTGTTCGTGGTTCGATTCGTGTATTCAACTCCATCCTGTCATCCTTCTCTTTCCTTCATATTTCTTGGTATGTCAAAGAGTAAAACCTAACTTTGTTATTCTTTTTGTTAAAACCGATTGTTATAAATTAACTTTGATGTTTTCGTGGATTAAAATGAGGTTAAAAACATTTTTGTAAAGATTTAAGGTGTCGAAAATAGATTAAAATGGTGTTTGGATTATAATTTGTTTCAGGTCAGGTTCAAGACAAATGGGTGACGGGTCGACCCGTTTTGTTCTCGGATTTGGTTATGGAATTTCTTACTTACTTAGGGTTATTCATTTGAAGTCGTGATCATCAGGCATGTTTTGAAAAACAGTGGTGAATGTGGACTTAGCGGGTACAGCCTAAATAAGGTTAAAGATGTAGTAACAAGGAAAATATCAAAAGCATTGAATTGATATTCATGAATAAACATATAAGTAATCTGTTTTGTTTTAAAATTCATTTTAGTATACATAAATCTTTATTTGCCAGATTCATGTTATTAAAGTGTTTGGTATTTTAATTGAAGAATAATAGTTTAGGTGAATTTGATCATTGTTTTATCCATAGGAGGTACAATCAACATTCTCAAATAAGCTATGGTCTTTTCGGTCTTTTATTCTTAGGCCATGTTGCTTATGTCAGGTTCAAATGAAATTTGGGCTAATTTGAATGCATTGGATATTATTATTAATGAGTTTGTATCTATCACAAATGAAGTAGTCAAGAGTATACTATTTATTTAAACTTATTTGTGGCTATATATGCTGTTGCAGGTGTGGATTTGAGTTTTGTTACAATTGTAGAAACAAGCATTGTTCTTCTCAGTACGCTTCATATGGATCTCATGAATGATTATTTCTTTTCACATATGGTCTGTATATTGAAAATCATCAGATGATATTTTTTTATCAGCAACTAAAAAACTTACCACTATAAAAAAAACATACATAACAAAGTTATAAACTTTTAACTAGATAAAAACATAGCAATAAAAAAGCCACACCGCAGCATCGCGCGGGCTATTTTACTCGTTCATAATATAAAGTGTTTTGAAGAAAATAAACTGAAATGGGCATATATGAAATTTGAAGGGCACATGATGTGTATATATGATATTAAATTTTGAATTGGGTATATATGAAATTAAAAAGATTTTAAAGGGGAGATATTAAATTGCATCATAAAAATATGGGAGAATTTAATCTATATGCTTACAAAAAGTAATAATTACGTCTATATCCTTGCAAATGTAATAATTACAACAATATCCTTTAAAACTTTAAAAATACTCATGAATATCCAAATAAATATTTAATTGTAATGAAGTACTTTTAAAATGTAGACTTGTAATCTAAATATTAAATAAAAAGAAAATTTACCTTTCTACCCTTCTTTCTTAATTAAAATCTCTTCAAATAAGCTTTTATAACTTTCAAACAAAAAATTCACACCACTGATCTTGACGAGCTTTTATAACTTTCAAACAAAAAATTCACACCACTGATCTTGACGAGCTTTTATAACTTACTGATCTTGACGTAAATTTGATTGATATATTATACAAAGAAATCAAAATATGTTTTTTTCTCACTATCATAAGTCATAACCATTTACCTGAACATAAACAATAAACCCACATATTAATTTTCAATTTAGATTAATATTTTTTGGATTTGCCTCCTGCTTCTCACGAGAACACCTTCAAAGCTTAAATGGTTAATTTATTTCAGACTACCAACATGTGTTTTTTTTAACTTTTTATGTACTTTTACCTTACTTTATATAAATCTCATACATCCAATTGAAATGTAATACAATATAATTTTGTTCTTTCATGGTTATTTTTTCTTTTCTTTTGAATAGATGTTTCCACTTGGATTGCAAATTAATAGTCAATGGCTATAACCAGAGAACGTGTCTGATAACTATAGATTTCGATTCAAACATATTTATGTTGAGTCAACCATTTGAGATTGTTAATTTGAATATTACAAAAGAGGGAGGCGATTTGAGGGGAAAATATGTCTTGTTCTTGTTTATTTAGGGAGAGGGTAAAAAGGTAATATTTGTTTATTTAATATTTAGATATTAATTTTATATATTAAAATCAGTTTATTGAGATTAAATTATTTAGAGTTAATTACTTAAATGGTCTTTGTGGTTTGTCGGGTTTTACGGGTTTAGTCCCTAAACTTTTTTTTCAGCGGGTCCTATCATTGTGGTTTTGACCCATTACAGGTTTGGTCATTTGACCAATAATTATGTAAGTTTGACCGTGAAATTCATAATTGAACAGGTAAAATGACGAAAACACCCTCATCTTCATCCTTTGTATTTCTTTTTTAATACACAGTTGCTTCAAATTTCCATAACCAAAAACTACAAAATTCAAATCACCTAGCATTTAGAGTAGTTTACAAAAACAAATATTATCAAAAGTATAAAAATTCCATTTTTTGGGTTGTGTTAGGGGTACACCCCCTATTATGTGAGGCCCCTTTATTTTGGTCAAATTGTACAATCCGTAAATCAGCCAATACAAGCGACGGCAGCACCCAATCATTGAAACACCTCCTACAGGCGGTGTTAGGATAACATCACCCTCTACCAAAATCTAGTTTACACGAATAACTAATATTTTCTCATTTCCAAGATACATATATCCTCGGTTAAACTGAAAAATATTTCATAGAAAAAAACTAAGAACTTAAAATTACAAATTTCATTATAACACCTTTGAATACACATAAACCTGAAGTTACATAACCAATTCAATATCTTAACCCAAGATTTCTAACCAAATAAAGAAACAAACACCACCAGTTTTTATTATTATTATTTTTTTTTGGTCTGATCTCCAATATTCGGCTACCTTTTTTTATGTCAACCTCGCCAATTAATCGGCCACCCCGATCAACAACAGCCCCAAAATCTAAAACCATATAAACCGATCTTCTCAATGGTGGTGGTGACGCTAACTGATGGTGATAATCATGTCAGATCTGGTGGATAATGGAGGTAGTCGTGGTGTTTTTATTTAATTTTGTTTAAGGAGTTGTTGTGTGGCTAATGGGGGTGATATGGGTTATAGAGCTGTGAGCTGTGCAGCTTATTGCTCATAGTTTGTTAAAATAGAAGCATTAAAAAAAATGATCATTCTTAAAAAAATAGCAAAGTTCATCGTTCTTTTTCTAAACAAATAATAAAAATCAAAAAGCTAATTGCTCACTGCTCATTGCTTCAAAAAGATCCGCGCCAAACATATCAGTAGTTTTATGGATATGCGAAAGAGTAAAGTGAGAAAGGGGAATGAAGTGGTGTGTGGGTGTGGTGAGATTGCAGGTGTAGTTTAATAATATAATTGAAAAGACTGTTGTGCCCTTGATTTAACAGTCAAACTAACTGAATCAGTGGTCAAAGGACCAAACCCGTAATGGGTCGACTCGCTGAAAAAAAAAGTTTAGGGACTAAACCTGTGAAATACGATAAACCACAAGGACCATTTAAGTAATTAACTCAATTATTTATTTGGATATGGACGAGTATTTTAAAAGTTTGAAAGAATATTGATGTAATTACAAATTTTGGAAAAAATTACACGTTTAGTCCCTATGGTTTGCTCAGATTTTATGTTTAGTCCTTAAGTCGTTTTAATTACACTAGAGATACCTATTTTTGAAACCTTGCACTAATTTGGTCACTACTTTGGATGGACCGTTAGTTTGACCGTTAAATGTTTAATTAATGTTTGCCCGTTAGTCCCTCTGTTAATAATTTTTGCACCGTTAATCCTCATTGTATAAAATGAATTAAAAATGGCAGCATAGGCTCGAACTCGGGTCTTGTTGCCAAAAAACCAACGCCCTAACCACTGGACTAAGCGTCCAGTGGTGTAATTATATCAAAATAAATTCTATTTAACTTTTTTTTTCTCAGACTCATTTTTATTCGTTTTTTTACGTTTTTATACGTTTTTGTCATTTTTTTACGTTTTCGCCCGTTTTTTACGTTTTCGTCTGTTTTTATAGGTTTTTGTCTGTTTTTAAATGTTTTCGTATGTTTTTTTTTACATTTTTATACGTTTTTGTCCATTTTTATCCGTTTTAGTCCGTTTTTATATGTTTTCGTCCGTTTTTTACGTTTTTGTCCGTTTTTTACGTTTTCGTCCATGTTTATACGTTTTTGTCTTTTGTTTTTTTACGTTTTTCATCCGTTTTTATACGTTTTCATCCCTTTTTTTACAATTTCGTCCGTTTTTTTTATGTTTTTGTCCGTTTTTAAACGTTTTCGTCTGTTTTTTTATGTTTTCGTCCGTTTTATACGTTTTGTCCTTTTTTTTACGTTTTCGTTTGTTTTTGTCCATTTTAGAAAAACGAACAAAGACGTATAAAAACGAACGAAAACGTAAAAAATGGACGAAAACGTAAAAAATATGGACGAAAACGTGTAAAAAATATGGACGAAAACGCATAAAAACGGACGAAAATGTAAAAAACGGACGAATGTTTGAAAACGGAACGAAATCGTAAAAAAACAAACGAAAACGTATAAAAAGGACGAAAACGTAAAAAAATGACGAAAACGTATAAAAAATGACGAAAACGTAAAAAAAAAAAGACAAAAACGTAAAAAACGGACAAAAACGTTAAATAGAATTTATTTTGATATAATTACACCACTAGACTAAGCGTCCAGTAGTTGGGGCGTTGGTTTTTGAGCAACAAGACCCGAGTTTGAGCCTACGATGCTATTTTTAATTCATTTTTTCCTTTTTAAGATGTCTTAAAATAATTGTTCACTTTCATTTTTAAGTAAAAACTATATAATTTTGTGGTATAATATTCTATTTAAGTGGTTAAAAATTAGAGTGAAATCACTTTTATTAAACTTTCTATTTTATATTCATTTATTTTTTTTTTTTTTTTCATTTCATGATTAAAAGATAGATTTGTTGCTGATTATCTTCGTTTTGAGAAAAAAAAAAGGAAAAATCAGAAGTCTGTGTGAAAAATTGAAAAGATGAATACTCTTCTAATGACACCTTCTTCTTCGATGGCTCTACTACGATGCTCAATTCCATCTATTACTACTTCCCAAATTCATAATATCAAAATTTTCAATCGATTAATTTTTAACAACAACAATAATTATGCCCGAATTAGCAGAATTTATACCACTAATAGCCGTCGTATATCCGCTATGTCATCATCCACTCAAGCTCCTCAACAGGTTCTTTTTTCCTTACTTATTTTATGCCCTGTAAATTTTTACATAAAGCTAAATGATTGTGTTTGTCTAACGTTATTTTATAAGCCGGAAAGTGTCAAAATAAGCCACAAAAAGTGAAACATAAGCCCAAAACCAAACACCCCCTAAGCTCATTGAAATTTTGATAAGCTCAGTTTTGTTCATAAGCTGAAGTGGATAATATAACCTTTTAAGCTCATCAAATAAGCTTACCCTCTAATGATGTGTCTAATTTTATGCCTCAACATACATAGAAATTGGCATCCTGCCTAAGGGAACCACTATTTCATTAGATAGAAATGATCGAGAGGCTTAAAGGTGCGGCTAATTAACATCCTGCTCATTGCAGCTAAGAGACCCACGTCTTTACAAACCAATAAAACTTTGACATACAAGCATGCTATTAGTTAAATGACTCAAATTCTACACAAGGCCAAGCTATGAAATCACATGTGTATAAACAAGTACAGTGAACCAAACCAGAACAAATGAAAAAGTACGATAACCAAAAAGAGGTTCATTGTAGTTTGAGGGCCGTTGTAGTTTGACGGTCGTTTTGGTCGTAGTAATATTTCCTAGCATCTTGCTAGTTTTTAGTTATCTACCTATTTAATGCCTTTAAAAAAAAAAAAGCGATAACGAAAAAGACTTCTTTAGCATTTGTATTTTAGTACGTGGTACGGTGAATATGTATCACGCTGAAATGCTGATGTAGTCTATTAAATCTCTTGTTGTTTGTGCATAACATAGTTCAAGTTTGGTCGAATTTGGCTATGATTGTAGGTTGTTTTGGTTGTTGTTTGATAGTTGCTTAATTTTGTTTTATGTTTTTGTTAGAGTGCTTCGTCTGGTGATGCTACTGTGGATGTGTTTCAAGTAATTAAAGATCATCAGGTACTCAAGTGACAATATGTAGTTTGTGTGTGTTTTGAACTTTTGGTTGTGTTCAATATTTGAAACAGATGGAATCGCGTGGTCTGTGTAACTGTGTTTTTCTTCATTTTTTGAAACAGATGAATTTTATGTGTGTGTTTCATATATGTTTTGTTTGTGATTGTAGGAAAAGGTGGCTAGACTACCTCCAATTGAAGAGGTCAAGACTAACCTTAGTTATGGCATTCGGGGCGTTCTTTCCACATTTTCTCAGGTTCGTTGCGGTTTCTGTTCTCAATCACCAAGTGTTTTGGATTAAATACTTTTATAGCACAGGAAGTTTTACATACACATATCTATGATACAAAACTTATGGTTTTTAAATGAAGTTGGAGTTAGTGAGTTACCATAAGTATATATAGTCATTTTGCGCGGTTATGGGCAACCAGAGGGGTTTGCTAACAAATAGTCTTCCATTACAAAAATTAGAGATAACTTATGTGGTTAAAATAAGCCATAGGATCACTTATTGATATAGTGTTATGTTTATTTAAGGAACAAGGATTATCTATGTGCATATTTGGTGTACTTCGGAATGTGTCTGGTGTAGCCTGATTTCTAAGTTTTAGCAAGCAGATGAATTGGGGCTGTGTTCCAATTCTGGCACGGTTTCAGTTTTCATGTTCTAGAGTTGGCTATGCTTTGCCTTGTTGCTTCCCTGCTGTTTTGTTCTCTTAGTTATTGATTGTGTTTACTTTGCAGAAGCACGATGGTTATCCATCAGGATCAATGGTTGATTTTGCATGTGATGCCTCTGGATTTCCCATATTAGCAGTCAGCAGTTTGGCAGTTCATACCAAGGTAGTCAAACATAAGTGAATTTTAGAGTCATGCAAACATATAACTAAGAAGTGTATTCTTATAAGTTATGACAGTCATAAACTTCTAACACTCTCTCTTTGAAGACCATCATTGAAGTTGGCTGCTTTTTGCAGGACCTTTTAGCTAATCCTAAATGCTCATTGCTTGTGGCAAAAGACCCAAATGATAGAACCGATTTAATTATAACTGTACATGGTGATGCTGTTCCTGTAAGCCTATATTTTCTGCAAATCTTGTACCTTTCCTACTTGATTTGAATACTAAGTTGATTACTGATTTATTTGTTTTGATTAATTCTAAAGGTTCCACGTGAAGAGACAGATGTTATACGCACTGCATACTTGGCTAGACATCCTGACGCATTTTGGGTAAAAACATTTATAATCTAATCCCTTGCTTGTGATCTCATGACTCATCTTACATTTTCTAGTGACACCAACACTTGGTTGTAATAAAGGTTGACTTTGGTGACTTCCAATTTATGCGCATCGAACCGAAAGTTGTGCGGTTTGTTTCTGGTGTTGCTACAGCTTTGTTAGGATCAGGAGGTTTGTCTTTTCTGAAACTTGCATTCTAAATTTTGTACTTATGTTTCTCTTCGATGGTGATTATGATGCATCTGGGAATATGTGATTGCACCAATATAACTTCAATGCACAAAGAAGTTGTTTCTAGTGGCTAAATGTTGGTATTGGTATTCGCTAGTGGATACAGACCATATAAAAGAAATTATAAAATTTCAAGTTCTGGTCCTGGTAGCTTGATTTAAATTCTTCTCGCCCTTGAATTGTCAAGTTAACCATAATACCATTAATTACAGAGTTCACGAGGGAGGAGTTCGCAGCAGCAAAGGTGGATCCAATCTATCAGTTCTCTAAGCCTGTGACGGTATATTACCCCACCACTAATGCTAATTTGGGAGAGGGGTGAGAGGAAGAGGGTAACTTGTCAAAATAAAGTAAAGTAAAGTAACTCCCAATACCGTCTTCCACGGTGTATGGGGAAGGTTGAGACGTAGACAGCCTTACCCCTACCTAAGGTAGAGAGGCTGCTTCCGGTTCTACCAAATGTAGAAAAGGACCTCCGGCCTTGCAAGGGGTGAGGATCGAACCCTTGACCTCTGTCTCCAGAGGCAAGGGTGTTAACCACTTGATCCAACCTTGCTCTTCTAACTTGTCAAAATAGGTAGCTTTTAATATGAGCCAAACAGGTTGGGTTGGATTGAACCATTACTTTAGGAGATAAATTATAAACCAAACTGGTTCTTCTTAGTAAATGGGTCGAGTACATACTGTTCATTCACCCTTCTGTGTTTTGCGCATCTCAATGTATTTTTTCTTTTACTTTTTGTATCTGCCTGTAATCATTGGGATATATGACATTGCAGTCTCACATGAATAAAGACCATTCAGATGAAACAAAGCTCATGGTTCAGCACTCAACTTCAGTTCCGGTAATCCATAATCTTGAATTATCTTGTTGTACAGTGGACCTGTAAAATGTATTACGTGCCTTTAATAGAAGATAGATTAACGCATGTAATTACTAATTAATCATGCTGCAAATATGAACACTGTATATTGTGTGAGACAACAACAGTTCGTGGGTTCTTATTACCATAATTTACATTTACAGGTGGACTTTGCAGACATGCTGGATCTCGATAGCCTTGGGTTCAATGTACAGGTAATGTTGATGTCTTCTGTTTGCAAGTACAAACTGAATCAAATCAGTCTTAACTAAATAAACATCATATCTCATTGAACATAGTTCAATTTAGAAGCCAGTTACAAATTTTATCCCCCTGTTTGAAAACACACAATTAGAGTCCAAAAGAATTGTATTTACACGATCTCAGTTCAGAATTACTTTCATACTCGCAATGGAAGTCCAAACTCATTAAAGCTGGCGATATTGATATTTATGGGTTAACTTAAAAGATTTAGGTGACGTGTTCTGCGTGTCTTTTTTGAAATGAAGAGTGGTTGAGTCTTTTTCTTACCTTTTCCTCCTCAAACCTTCATATTAGTCACCATCTTCCTGAAGTACAACAAATTTTAGATAATTGAATAATATTTGAAACAAAAAATTCAAAACGGATCCAAAATATATTAACAACCCGAAAGGGTTGTGGATCTAGCTTGATATGATCAGCCTAGCATCTCTTGGTTTCTCCTTCAGTTTTATTATTCAACTATGATTCTTAACTTATTCTTTTATTAATTATATTTCAGGCTGGATATCAAGGGAGGAACTTCAAGCTTCGAATTCCATTCCCTAGGCGCGCAGAAGATAGAAAGTGAGTCCCAAAATCTGTTCTATTATGTATCGTTGGAGTTGAATTCTTTCCTTCATGCATTATGTTGTTTTCCATCTTTCGTAGGGATGTCAAGACACTCATAGTCGAAATGCTCCAGGCTGCTAAGTCTTCGATTAATGAGAGCAACTGAGGAGGCAGGTTCTTTTCACTATTCATTAAGTTATCTACTATAATGGTGTGATATGGTACAAGGAGAACGAACGTATAATTATGGGTCCATGCACAGTAGGGATTGGATATAAAGGATAACTATCATTGTTTAATTTAGTATAAAGTGATGGTGTCTTAAACCTTCTTGCAAGTACAGGAGAACAGAGATATAAGTGGTACAAAATTGACGTGTCTTTTACCTTCTCACGCGTTAAGCAACTTGTCATCCAATTCTTTTACCTTGTCACGAGTTAAGCAACTTGCCATCCATTTCTTCAACCCTTTTTTACTTATAAATTACTTGATTAGGGTTATCTTTTATCTGTAACGGGTAACATAAGATAAATAAACAACTAAAAAATAAACTAGATTACTGTTACCATCAATATAATATTGTAACATACTTTCTTATAAAAAAGATTAAGGGTGTGTTTGTTTCATTAAGATGTTTTAGATTTGAATCTGACTATCACATCTTACCGGTAAGAGGTGGCTAGAAAGTCTAAATCTGAACGAAATAATGTTGTTTGTTTTTGTATAATTGTCTGAATGATTTTAAGTGCTCGTCTCTGCAATTTATTTATTAAACCAACGCAATGCGATAATAAGTACCTTATGTAAATATGAAACAAGACTTTTTATCATAAATATAACATAAGTAATGAACGATCAAATATATTATATTAACACAAGTATTCAATCTCTTATAGAGTAAGAGGCAATAAGATAAGCCTCTCACCTCTTATTGAGTAAGATAAACCAAATCGGCTCGTTTATAAACGAGTCGAGTCGAGCCGGCTCGGTTTGTAAACGAGCTGAGCCCGAGCCAACGTCGGCTTGGCTCGTGGCTCGCTCGTTAGCTCGCTCGTTGGCTCGCTCGTTGGCTCGCTCGTTTGGCTCGTATATATATATATATATATTATATATATATATATATATATATATATATATATATTATATATATATAAAAACTAAACTTTAGTTATATATAATATAATATATACAACTAGATGAAAGAGTAATTCAAGTTTTTGGAAATGCTATTTTGTTAACTTCTAGATGAAAGAAACTCAAGTTTGTTATTTTGTTAATTACTTTGATGGCCATATTGCAGAACTGCAGAACTAATTTTTATTAGAATTGAATTAGTATTTGACATTTTGACCTGGATTAAAATCGTGTAGCTTATTTTTTGTTTTTTTATGTTAAAGTATATCCCATTCAATGTAAACGAGCGGGCTCGACGAGCCACAAGCTGGCTCGAGTATTTGACGAGCCGAGCCCGAGCTCAACTTTTCGGCTCGTATAAATAAACGAGCCGAGCCGGCTCGGCTCGATTTTTAAACGAGCCGAGCCCAAGCCTGCCCTGGCTCGGCTCAGCTCGGCTCGTTTACAGCCCTAAAGAGGCTAGTAAGACATTTTTTCAAAAAACAAACACACCCTAACTTTCTTGAACAAATAGTGCTTGGGGTTAACATAACCTGAACCGTTTCATCCCTACGAATATAATCATACATTTTAACATGAACAACGTTGATCTGTTACCCGACCGCCCATTTTGTCACAACGCGGTGAACTAGTGAAGCCATGGGCGGAGCTATGTACAAGCCAGGGGTAGCGGTCGCTACCCCTAAACTTTTACCCGGTAGTGGAATTTTTGGCCATTTTTTACGTTTTTTGGCGATTTTTGGCCATTTTTTGCGATTTCGCTACCCCTGAAACAAATTTTCGCTACCTCTAAACAAATTTTCGTATTTCGCTACCCCTGAACTTGGCTCTTAGTTCCGCCACTGAGTGAAGCCTAGGTGTAGTTACGAAAAATGAAAAATGCGCATGTTACAAGTGGCATGTGAATGCTAACTAGTTTGAAACAAAAACATTTGTTTAGGATGTTAGATGAAGCCGATAGAAGATATGTATAATTTGAATTGATTTGATGATGCTTGTCAATTTTGCAGGAGCTGATCATTGCAAGAATTACAAACAGTTTCTTTCTGGAAGCTATGAAGTCCTTTGGTTGATGCATATAGACAAACGGGGAAATCGCATGGATTGATGTAAAGTATTTAGACATGGACACACAAGTCACAAGGTAGACATTGATGATTGTTTTTGGGATGAAAACAACAGTATCATAATCTATATTTTGATGAAAACAAGGGTCTTCGATGTTATATAATTATACCAACGAGGTATTTTGCTGTGCAAGTCCTACATTACTACATACAGTTGGCGATCTAGAAAAAAATCACTGCAACAATAAATACACAAAAACAACGGAATCAACAAAATATAAGCTTGTCAGGTTTATATGTTCACCCAAGTGTTGAGTAGTTCGGTCGTTTTTCATCCATTTATACCATTGTTATATGTCGTTGTCTGGTAACAAATCTTAACATTTTCTTTGTTTTATGGAAGGTGTACAATCTACTTTTCTTGTTGAAGTTTTAGCTTAAAAAGTCATGAATTTTGACAAATGGGTGAACTAATCGTACATAAATTATTAATTAGTTCAAAATAGACTCTAAAACTAATCTTTGATTTAATGCTATAGTTTTAGCTTAACAAGTCTTCCTTTCTCTATTTCCTTTTTTACTAAATCAAAGATTAGTTTAGCTTAACCTGAGTTTTACAGATAAGATCAGTTCTTGTTATTCTTTTCATCTTTCACAATACTTTTATCTTAATTAAGGATTTTGCTAACCAATGCCCACTGGGCAGAGGTTAAAGTGTAATTAATAAATGCAAACTTTCTTAATTAACCAAAAAATGCTTTAAATACACATTAAATAAACTTGTAAATTACTATATTTGAACTTGATTTCACTTGAATGAATTAAATCATTCCTTTTATAAACAGATTAGTCCGTGCCCACTGGGTAGAGGTTAGCAAAACCCCTTATCTTAATTGAACTTTCTTTTTGTAATATTGTTGCCTAAACTGGTTCATGACAAGAAGTTCCTCTATTTATCTATCGAAAAAATTCGAAATGCATAAAGTGTTGCATGTTAACTTAAATATTACATTTATTTTGAAACAAACAAATTGCCGTAAGTATTGCATCATCCCCATTTGTAGCATATCATATAGTGGAAGACTGTCAAACATTTAGCAGAAAGAAATAGCAATGAGCAATATAGATTTCATTAAAGGATTGATCATTGAAAATAGAGGATATACAAAAATTTGTCCAAAAATACATATAATATCATCATTCTGAATCACTCTCCATGCTTCCCATAGCCTTCAATCCTGTTGGTCTCTGCATTCAACATACAACACCAAATCATTAGAAAATCTCTGCAGACCGATAAAATAACATGATACAATCGCGCAACTCTTTTATCTACTACGAGTGCTGCAAGGCAAATCGACATACCTTCTTTGCAGTCTTCTTTTCTCTAACTTCATATCTCTCTTGACACATATCGGTCAACCATGCCCCTGGACTCACCAACTGCTCCGTCAAACAATAAGGACAAATTAGTAAATCTACAAAGGATTTATGCAAATAAAAATACTCAAAATTATTGGTCTAAAAGAAATAAATCCATTTACAAGAATCTTGCCAGGCCACAAAAGACCAAAATTTTATGCAATCATGCAAGTTGTACCACTTGCAGCAAAGTTCATCTGTATGTCAAGTTGAAAATTTTAACAAATAAAACCCACTTTAAACTTTAAAAAAGAGTAAAAAATTTCAATGTTTTAAAACCCCCGGGCTAGTTGAACTGGGACAGGCTTGCTCACCCGAAGCCGGTTTTCAGAAGAATAAAATCCGTTTGAACCATGAATCGAGAACTCGGTTAGTTTGACTGAAAAACCGTTGGTTTTACTAATGCTATTTTGGTTTTTAATAAAAAGGTCAAAAACCAAAGATTTTTACAGACCGCAGTAAATATCACAGACCAAAGGGTAAAAATATTTTTACCATCAAAATCAACAGTTCGTGCAAGAATCATATCTTTAAGCAGTAAAAAATCATAGATAAGAAATGAAATGAAAACTTACAAGTATGGTTCTTTGGATCATTTTGGCTCTTTTCTTAGGCCGATGAGAAGGTTTACAGCCTTTCATAGCCATGAAATCTTCTTCTTTTTCTTTGCTTGTTAATGCTATGTATAGCTTTGGCCATACATGCTCTTGTTTACTACTTTCACCCACTACCATTCCGTCGGAGGAGGATTTCGGTTTCTCAACGACGCCTCCTCTAGTTGTGTACATTTTTTCTTCTTTTTCCAGTGATCTTAAAACAGTTGATGCATCTGAGTTCCTGTAATTCAACACAATCAAATGTTCATAACATTAAAAACAGGCTTCGTTTTCGATGTATTGTATGTATCTGTTTTTTTGAACCATTTTTTATTCTTTTTTAAACGAGAACGGACTATATCACAAATTCAAAGCATACACGCTACAAATTTATCTCACGTGTCCTAAGCAAGACTTGAACCCACAACAATTTGGTTTTTTATACCTGTAAATCTCATAATTGAACCAGTATAAAAAATTAAACTTTTAATAACAAAAAAACAGCAATAACCATAAACCATATTTTTAAAAAGCACAAATCTAAAAAAATAAAATCTTCATTTTTTATTCGTTGAGGAACAAGACATGGTTTTATTTTCTTTTTAAGACCAAAATTGCAAAAAAAAAAAAAAGGGATAATTCCATATTTACCCAACTTACATATCAAAATTCCATATTTACCCAAAACACAAGTTTTTAGTGCACATGCACAATGCTTTTAAAGCATGTATTGGGGAAATATGGAATTATGGGATTTAAGTTGGGCATATATGGAATTGCCCCAAAAAATAACCCAAAAATCAAACTTATTAAAATTTAAACAAAACCAACATCAATTAAAAATATGGTCTACTTTTATAATAGAAGAAATGATTTTTTACACCAAAATTGAACCAAAAAATAAAAATAAAACACACTTTCTTTTACAATTTAAAAATCACACCAATAACAAAACTAAATACAATAAAATAAGAAGAAATTTTTTTATATAAAAAAAAAAAAAAAAAAAAAAAAAAAAAAAAAAAAAAAAAAAAACTTTTTAAGACCAAATTTATACGAAATTAACACAAAACAGCAAAAAAAAAAAAATAAAAAAAAAATAAAAAAAAAAAAAAAAAAAATAAAACCAATAAGAAAACTAAATACAACAAACATATGAACAGAAAGACATTTTTTAAAAAACAAAAATTAACACAAACCATAAAAAAAATAAACTTGTGACAAAAAAGTTTATAAAATAATTTTTATAAAAGTTGTTTAGTAATTAAAAAATGGTTGTTATTATTAATTATACCTTGTTTGACGAAGAGAAGGTTGATTATTATTATTATTATTCCGTCGAATCCTCCGGCGATCAAACGAAGACGTATCATTATTATCATCAGCATCAGCATCTTTATTAACTCTTACACATCTCAATCTCTTTTTATTCCCCCATTTTAAAAACAACTCTGATGAAGATGAACCACCACCCCTTTTCTCCATCAATATTTTTTATAAAAATATTTAACCAAAATTTAGGTTGCTTCGTGGTGTGGTTTTTCCTTAATTGAACATGAACCTGCAAAAATTAATTTAGGTTAAAATTTATTTATTGAAGAAGATGAAAATTATAATAGATCTGAATTTAGCCTTAATTTTTAACAAAAATGAAAAACACACAGTGAGTGTGAACTGTGTGTTTTTTTTATATAAAGTTTCAGGTATACAAAAACCACAAAATGTTTGCTAAATTGAAACAAAAATTTGTGAAATTAGGTTAAAAAAAAATTTATTAATAAAAAACAGAACTGAAAATAGGGTTAATAATAATAAGAAGAAGAAAACTTACAGAAATGAATAACGAAACTGTAATCAACAATTTAAGATATTATTAACTAATCTGATACAATTTAAACGAGATGGGAGAAACACACAGTGAAAGGTGTAACTGTGTGAAAATTTGTGTGTGTTTTTGGTGTGTGAATTTGTGAAAGAGATGAAGAAATGGGTGTTTGTTTGTTATGTGAAATGAAACCAAGTTTATATATTTTTGGTGAGATAAGTTTTGGGTGTGTGACAGCCGTTGGATTGGGAATCAACGGTTGGATGCACTTGCGCTATTGTGATTGGGCTTTTGGTATTGGGTTATAAAAAGCCCGAGAGGGAAGTGACACAAAAGTTAGTGGGTGTGTTCGGTAGCAGTGAGCAGTAGCCACAGCTCACAGCCCACTGCTCACAGCTTTTTAAAGAATCATTAGAAAAATGAGCATTCTTAAAAAATCGCAAAGCTCACCGCTCCTTTGTCAAACGAATAATAAAAATCAAAAAGTTCATTGCTCACCGCTTATCGCCCCAAAAAGCTTCAAAAAGTTCTGCGCCAAACATGGCCATCGTCGCACTCAACTCTAAAAGCACTTAAAACATGTTGTATTTAAAGTACAACTGTCTAATGCAGTTAGTGGAGTGTGTCAATAAATTATGAGAGTGTGTCAATCACTTCCCCGTAATAATGTACTTTAGTAGGGGTGTTCACAGTTTAAATGAAAACCGAAACCGAATTTATAACCGAACGGAATAAAATCCAACCGAATAAAACTTTTTCTTTTATAAATATAACACTTTTTAAGCTTGAAAATTTTTTTTTGAGCTAAAAATCTATATAAATTATGTAATATAGGTTATTTGGGTCAACACGAAATTGTTGATGTATGTGTCCGAACGGCCTGTCTCGACCGGCCGTTCGGACGACATCGAGCCGTCCGGACATACCGGAAGACACACGACTCATCCAGCCAATATCACTATGAGTAATAGGACAGGTGGCGTTTACCTTTTGACAGATGGCAGCTGCAGACACCGCCGCCGCCGCCCCAGGATTTACGGGATTATGTCGGTGACATGTCTCCTGAAAATCCGGCGCCGCCATTTCAGGTATCCAGGTCGAGTACTATAAATACTCGACTCATTTACTGCTCTCAACCAACACTTTTACCTGCATTTAACTCCTCGCTACAGTTGATAGCCCTTTCGGAATATTAGATACTTACTCTCACACCGGAGGTGGGTCCTGGGATAATACCCGGGGCGAGCCTAACGTGTGTTGTTGTGTGCAGATACCCGGAAGACCCCAGACAGCCGAGGGGATCAGCACCCAAGCCTACCGGAAGAACCCTAGCTGAGTTCAATCGGCAGGCCCTCTTTATTTGTCTGAAGTGATTGCAAGAAATTGCCTCAACAAATTGGCGCCATCCGTGGGACCTTCCGCTCGATCTACCTAAGGTTCGGAATGACAGGTTCCCCACCAACGTTTGAAGCATTCGGAACGACAAACACAACACCTCACTTCACCCCTGTCCGAAATACGGATGGGCCCGGAGGATCCGGAGGAAACCAAGATCCCCCAGATGCCCAAACCCTAATCGCAGGCCATCTCTCGGCGTTGAAAGAACTACTTAAACAACCGGGCAATCGCAACCTGATGAGCCCCAGAATGCTGAGGCTCGACGGTGAGTCTGAAAATTCGGAGGAAGAAGATGTAGTAGGGTCGCCCTTCGGAAAAGGAAAAAAGGCGGATGATAATTCGAGCTATGGAAAAGGAAAAAAGGCGGACGACGATCTGAGTAAACCCTTCAAGGAAATGATCAAATGCCCGTTCACGAAAAGGATCATAGAGTTTTCATCCCCCAAGCACAAAATACCGACGAACCTGAAACCGTACCAGGGAACCACCGACCCGGATGACCACATCAATCGTTTCACCGGAGCAGGAAATCACGAAGAGTGGCCCATGCCCGTGTGGTGTCGAATGTTCCAACAAACCTTGGACGGGAAAGCCAGAGGATGGTTTGATAAGCTCCCTACGGGAAGCATTGATAGTTGGGACGAGCTCCAGAAAAGGTTTTTGAACAGGTTCAGTATGTTAAGAATAAGCACCAAGGACCTAACAGAGATCAACAAGATTCACCGAAAGGCGAACGAAAGCCTTCCGGATTTTAAAGAAAGGTGGATATGCGAGGCCAACCACTTCCCGGACGCCCCGGAAATCATGCAAATCGGATCATTTCTGAATGGTCACCACTGCCCGGAGTTAGCCAAGAAATTCTCGGATAAGATCCCTAAAACCGTTGACGAAATGTTGGAAAGGATCGATGATTTTGTTCGTTCCGAAGAGGCATTCCGAGCAACAGAGTTGCCGAAGGGAGAGAGAACGGAGTCCCGGCCTAACCCATACCACAACAGGAACGACTACCAGCCAAAGCCTCCAGTTGGAGATTACCGCCGGAATAACCCTAGGGTCGGGTTCAAAGGACGAAGGAACGATTACTACGCACCTTATGTCGCCCCAAGGTACGGCAACGCTGGGAGGCCCGACCCCCGCCGAAGTGACATCCGTCGAAACGAGACAAGGCCGATAGATTTGGACATCCTTACGAAGACACCCAAGGAAATATTGGCAACGGAACACCAGCTAAGGTTACCGCAGCCTCCTCCAACAAAGGGAAAGCCACAGAAGGATTGTGAGGACAGATACTGTGACTATCATGGGGAGAAAGGACATTTCACTGACGATTGCTGGGTACTCAGAGAGGAGTTAAAAACCGCGTTGAGTACAGGGAAGCTGGATCATTTGGTAAAAGACCTCAGGAGAGGGAAGAAAACTAATCAAGGCGGTAACTACCAAGGGAGTAGAGGGAAAGTAATCAACATGATCCAAAGCTTTACAACCTCCCGGAAATCGGAAGAAGTGGGAAAGGAAGAATGGATGAACGCTCCAATAAGCTTTCCGTCCATTCCTCTGGAGAAGATGTCGGACGAACCTCTGATAATCAAGGTTGAAACTGAAGGAAGAGAAATCCGCGAGGTCTATGTTGACCCTGGTGCATCAATGGAAGTAATGTATGGGCATCAATTTGAGCGCCTGGATCATACGGTTAGAGCACGGTTGAAGAAAGTTGACACAACCTTGACAGGATTCACTGGAAAACCCGTTAGGCCAAGGGGGGTGATTGACTTAGAGATCCGCTTCGGAAGTCAGGATCTGTCCCGGAAAATCAGTTTGGAATTCGCCGTGATCGACTCACCTTCCCCTACAATGCCATACTGGGACGCATCGGTTTGAGGAAGTTGCGGGCCGTACCTTCAACCATTCATTCGATGGTTAAGTTTCCAACACCGGGCGGCATAGCGACATTGGTCACCCAACCAAAGACGCGAGGGCATCACGGCGCGAGGGAGGAGCCCATCGCAGAAACAAAAGAAGCCAAGGAAAGAAATCATCCGTTGGGAGGAATAAGATGGGACAAGCCGTATGAACAAAAGGAGGAACCCAGGATCGGAAGAAAGGATGGGAGAAAGCTGAATCGGTGTGATGACCAAGGAAGCCCCAACATACCGACCAAGATACAAGCAATGGCTCAGGTAATCGTCAATACGAAATAACCACTGGAATGTCTTGCTATTTTATTCTATCACTGTAACAATGTGCGAACTAACGGAAGGAATGCAAATACCTTCGTAACTTAAGACAGGTAATTTTACATACCGGGAAAGCAAGGCCTATGGGAACGCGGTCCGACAAGAAGCATCGGAAGCCTGCCGAATGAGAAAACACAAGTTGAACAGGGATAGGCGGGAGGACGCCACGAGCATAGCGGGCAATTGATTGTAAAAAGCGTCCATGTAAATGGGGCTTAACATATCCTATGTAACACCCGAAAGGGTTTGATGTTAATGATTTAATGAAACATAGCTACCCTACCGTTGAAGGGGGCAATTTTCTCACAATATATCTTTGAAATATTTGTAATATCCCAAAAAGGCTCGGTATTGACTATTTTTTAATGACAAATGCAGTTACCCCACCATTGGAGGGAGGCAATGCCCATGCGGAACATCACTTGAATATTTATGTGAGGTCCCACATGTGTAGCGATTGCAAAATAGCCCGAACATAAGTTTAAGGTGACTCGTTCGGGTGACTCGCGACATCCGGGCGTAGTCAGTGTTCGAGTTTGGTGTTGGAACACAAGTTTAAAGTGACTCGTTCGGGTGACTCGCGACATCCGGGCGTAGTCAGTGTTCAAAGTTTGGTTTTCTGGACATAATTAGAAAATGGCCCCCCCGAGAGGTTCACGCCCTCCGGGGAGTGTGTGGTCAATGTCCAAAGATGGTTGATACCCAGAAAGGGGTTGCCATAATCCTGGCGGAAAGGCTGAACCACCTGTAAAATCTCGAACATAAGTAGAAAGTGATCCCTCCGAGAGGTTCGTGCCCTCCGGAGATTAGTGATCAATGTTCATTGTTTTCTGGACATAATTAGAAAGTGGCCCCCCCCGAGGTTCGCGCCCTCCGGGAAGTTTGTGGTCAATGTCCAAAGATGGTTGATACCCAAAAAAGGAAGGGGTTGCCATAATCCTGGCGGAAAGGCTGAGTTATTTGTCACATTTTGAGCATAAGTGAAACACGATCTCTCCGGGAGGCTGGCCCCCTCCGGAGACTTTTGGTGGTCAATATTCATAAGGGTACCATACAACCACACAAAATGTATAAACTCGTACTACCGGAGCTATACAAACAGTAAAAATAATAACAAGCGAATATCACACGTTCATAATCAAAAGAATGTGGCGCTGATACAAACGTACTTTCGGTGCCATACGAGTGGCAGAGATAATAACGAACAAGCAATACACCGATGAATACCGAAGAACAACAACTGTTCGGCAGCATCCCATTCGAAGACCCAAATTGTCCCACTTCACCTCACACATGCAGTTCCACGCATAAGTAAAAAAAAAAAAAAAAATTTAGAATGAGGAAGGGAAAAAGGGGGAAGACGAATAAGGCAAGCATTAATAAATCACAAGTTAATAGAATCCGGCAGGATCGTTCAAGGGTCCAACAGAACATCCCATCATATCAACCGAAAGGCCAACTCCGATAAACCTAAATGAGAAAATCACTCCGGAAACAAGCAAAAACAATAGCGCGAAACATGAAACATGGAGCGCGCGGAATACAGAACAGTCATAAATATATACAAATGAATAAATCACACGAATTATTTGTCATACAATTATTACAGTCATCCGGATGTATAAAAAAAAAAGGGAAATTGTTCTTGGCTCGAAGGCCTTACGTCACCAAGGTAAACCAAATCATTCGAAGACTTAGGGAGCCGACTCGTCCCCTCCAGCAGTTGAACTCTCGACATTGGTAGCCTCGGAAGTTGATCCCTCGGCGGCATTGCCAGTCTGAGCCCGGGGAGAAGAGGCCGGATCGGGATCAGGGAAGATTTTCAGGATTTCATCAAGAGACTTGAGATAGGAGCCGCTGATCTTCTTGATATAAGGATACTCTGCGGTAAACAACCCATCAAACGCCGGGTCGAGTTTCTTTGCAGCATCCACATCCAGGTCTTCCGTCTTGGCCAAAATGGCGGCTACTTCTTCCGGCTCCCGGCCCTGAACCACGCCCTCCATAAACCCGGACTGCGAGGACAAGCTGAAGGGCCCTGCTAAGTGGTTCTTGTACTCATAGCTGCCCAACAGACGACGAACAACCTCCGGGAGGACCTCTTTAACAACCCTGAACCTTTCCCCTTCGGTACGGCCCACCCGGGCAATTAGGTCTTTCTTTTCTTCCCGAAGGCCCAAGTTGTCCTTCACCTCCTCACTCAGATTAACCTTAGCTTTTTCCAAATCAGCTTCCAAGGCGCTGATTCGTTCCGCTGCGCCCAACCTCTCATCCTCCACCAGCTTCTCCAACTCTTTCACTTGCCCCATCAACTCCGACTCTCTCACCAGGCAGGTGGAATGCTCAATCTTCAGTTGTTTGAGCTCTCCCCCTTTCTTTCCAGGGTCTCCACAATGCTGGTGGATTTGGTAAAGCTCGCTGTGATCATGAAGAAGTTTCTCGAACCGAAGCAGCAAGTCCGACTGAGCAACGGACCCCACACCCAAAAGTTTCCAGGCTCTCTGAACAGCCTCGGCATCCCCCAAACTTTCCAAAAATGACTCTTCTTTCGGAGTCGGTAGGTGCAACAACAGTTCCCGGCAGACTTTCCAGTTATCCAAACGGTCATCCTTGCTCACCTTCCACGTCGGCACATGCAAAGAGGCCGACTCACTTTCACCGGCTACTTTATCCTTTCCGCGGTTAGGAGCAGCAGCGGAAGAACCCCCTACATTTTCGGAAAAAGAAGAAAATGAATCAATAAGTCAAGTAACAATTTCAGAACAAATGCAAAGTTCGGGGATCAACGTTTCATAAAGTAAAAGAAAGAAAAGACTTGCCAGCACCAGTGGTCTCCGACGTGAAGCCCCCGCCGATACCTCCTTGGGTATCCGGCTGTTTTCTTCCGGCCGGGGCATCGGGCCCCTCCGGTTGTTTTCTTCCGGCCGAAGCATCGGCCCCCTCCGGCTGTTTTCTTGCGCCCGAGGCACTCTCACTTTCATTGGGCTCTCGGAAAATACCCCCGCCGGACGCATCATGATGAAGGCGGATTCTAGTACCCTGTGTTTGGGACTGAGATAGGGGCCGGACAACATCCTGGTCCGGTTTCCTCTTTCTGGAGCCCGAAGCCTTTCGGTCAGGCTTTTCGACTCTGGTCATTTCGACCGTCTGCTCAGGGATAACGGTTTGAGGAGCAGCGGCAACATGCGTGCCAGAGGGTTGACTCTCTTGATGCTTATTCCCCTGGGCCACCGGCACATCCTTTCTAACTTTGGGCTTCTTCAAGTATTGAGACATTATGATAACTGCAGAAAACGAATGCATAATGGTCAAAACGTTGCACAGGCACGACGGCCGAAACACAACTGAAGTAATAAAAGGAGACAGACAAAGGCTGTAAGGGCATAACCCTTCCCTCGATTCCCCTAAAAGCCGCCCGCTAATTGGGATACCCCCAAGCGGACGAGAGTCCTATGACATATGGGAAACTCAAGCGACGCGAGGTCTATCGCATCCTAGGCCATCCTATCGGCGTCCGGAGTAAAAGAACCGCAGGGTTTATATGCATGATAAACCTCGAGAAAGGTTACATGGTGCCTACCTAACGATATTAGTTATGCTTCTCTACGACATTTTGTAATCCATGATAATCCCACGCACAGCCCTTTCGCCCCATCGAAAGGCACGCTTCTCTACGACAAACTTTGGGAGGAATCATTGGACCCCTGGGAAGTTCTCACAAGTAGAAGTGGGCAAAACCGACGTGGTTTTGCCGGGGGAAAGAAGGATACAGCCAAACAACAAAGTAAAATTAAGGCAGGGATGGTTCGGAACGTACCTTTGAAAGACGAAAGACTAGTATGAAAACCACGGACAGATTTGCAAGAATCGTTCGGAAAATAATACCGGAAGGCGTCTCAGTTAAGAATACGGAATTACGGTAGTAAAAAACACACACCAGTGTCGCTATTTATAAGAAGAACTCAGGATGTGGAATGTCACGTTTAGCGAGACGCTGACGTGGCCGCATCTCAGCACGCGTGCCAAGCACGCGCATGCGTGTCAGTTCATTAATGATGACGGATGACCTACATGGAACAACCATAAAGTAACAGAATTATAAATAATAATAAAAAAAAGAGAGGTGCACTCATAGGAGCACCAGGGCAACACTTGGTAGAATCAGTGTGACGTAAGACATGCTAGAATCTAACGGCATTTCCTTCGGAAAGGGTCAAACGCGAACCCATAGTTTGTCAGCAATGTCATACCATCGGCACAATCACAGCGCCTACGCATAGAAGGGTAAGGCCCTCCAGATAAATTGAAAAAGGCACCCTGACCCATCGGGTGTACGCAATGATTACTCACCATAAAAATAAAGACATACACATAATGTACATTAGAGGATCGGGAACGATGTAATAATAGCTTCCACACGTCAAAGCCATGTCGTGTCAAAACCAACTCTTTAAGGCATTACACCATAGGCCGAACTAAAAAGCAAATGCAACAGTGATCCTAAAGACTTAGGCCGAAAGGCCATAATGTAATCTTTGAAGTGTTACGTCAGTACTCTACTAACAATGCAATACCAATATTACATGTATGTATCGGAAAGCGCAGGCTAAAATATGAAGCAGCCGTAAGGCATTATTTTAGTCTTATGGGTGTATATGTTCGAACGAAATGTGCCGAAAGGCACCAAGGGTATTACCTAAATATTGCAGGTACCGAAAGGCGCACAGATATTATATAAGTATTACATCATCGGCCTTCAACCGATAATGCAATACTGGGGAGGACATGTTGACGTATGTGTCCGAACGGCCTGTCTCGACCGGCCGTCCGGACGACATCGAGCCGTCCGGACATACCGGAAGACACACGACTCATCCGGCCAATATCACTATGAGTAATAGGACAGGTGGCGTTTACCTTTTGACAGATGGCAGCTGCAGACACCGCCGCCGCCGCCCCAGGATTTACGGGATTATGTCGGGGACATGTCTCCTGAAAATCCGGCGCCGCCATTTCAGGTATCCAGGTCGAGTACTATAAATACTCGACTCATTTACTGCTCTCAACCAACACTTTTACCTGCATTTAACTCCTCGCTACAGTTGATAGCCCTTTCGGAATATTAGATACTTACTCTCACACCGGAGGTGGGTCCTGGGATAATACCCGGGGCGAGCCTAACGTGTGCTGTTGTGTGCAGATACCCGGAAGACCCCAGACAGCCGAGGGGATCAGCACCCAAGCCTACCGGAAGAACCCTAGCTGAGTTCAGTAGCCACAGCTCACAGCCCACCGCTCACAGCTTTTTAAAGAAGCATTAGAAAAATGAGCATTCTTAAAAAATCGCAAAGCTCACCGCTCCTTTGTCAAACGAATAATAAAAATCAAAAAGTTCATTGCTCACCGCTTATCGCCCCAAAAAGCTTCAAAAAGTTCTGCGCCAAACATGGCCATCGTCGCACTCAACTGTAAAAGCACTTAAAACATGTTGTATTTAAAGTACAACTGTCTAATGCAGTTAGTGGAGTGTGTCAATAAATTATGAGAGTGTGTCAATCACTTCCCCGTAATAATGTACTTTAGTAGGGGTGTTCACAGTTTAAATGAAAACCGAAACCGAATTTATAACCGAACGGAATAAAATCCAACCGAATAAAACTTTTTCTTTTATAAATATAACACTTTTTAAGCTTGAAAAATTTTTTTTGAGCTAAAAATCTATATAAATAAAAGAAAGATATATAAATTATGTAATATAGGTTATTTGGGTCAACACGAAATCCGAATCGTGTTCAAATTTTGTTTCAGTTTGATTCGGTTTACGGTTTTACCCCAAAAAAATTAACCAAACCGGATAAACCAAACAACCTAATAACCGAAGCAATGAACACCCCTAACTTAAGGCCAGATAATCGAGTCCAAATTAGGGTTTTTGATTTGTGTTAGTTTTATAACCTTTTTTGTGGAAAATACCAAGTTTAAACTTCAATAGTTCCACATTTGACAGTAGTCAGGAAGGGTCGGAAATATTCACGAAAATATTTTGATTAGGTCGCGTACATCTTAGTTAAAGAATCGGCCTACCTGTGTAACATAAAGATGAAAAAGCTCACTCGTTTTCCGTGTTCAATTTTGAAAACAGTAATAATCTACGATAATAGTCAGTTTAGACACTACCTCAAAGACAATATGAAATACAATTCATGAATGACTTAGTGGTCCGTTGAGAGTGTGTGGCTATATTGAGAAACACGATCGTATTTGCAAAGTTCGCTTCTTCGAAATCAGTTCAGGCAAAGGCTAACTCGGCAACTTGTAGCAGGTGGGTATTGGACATAAACTTGCACCAAATATTCTCATGTCTTCCAACTGCTAAAATCCCGACAGAAGTTACGTCTTGAAATGACTAATAACATGGTTTTCATTTGTTCTCCCATTGATGCATTTACGGTAGGTTCAAATCAATATCTGGACAAAATGTAATTTATGAAAGTTTAACGATCGAAAATAAAAGAATAAGCATTTTTCTAAGTTTGACTAGTGTCAAACAACTTATACTTTTTAGCATGAGTTTAAAAAAAAAAAAAAAAAAAAAAGTGTAAAACGTCTAATATTTCCTATAAATCATGGATTTATTTATTTATTTATTTATTTATTTATTTATTTTTTTAATATGAACTGGAACATGAAATCGGCTAATTGTTAATACACCACATAAATATGAACTTTGTTGATGATGAACTTGCTTGCACTTGTTAAAACACCATGTTACAACTCAATATAAATACCAAAATACCTAAACTTACATATGTTTTACTTGGGTTTCAAAACCTTTAACTTGGGATGTATTCGCAAGTTTGCTTACCGGAGGTTTAGGAGCGCATTCTTAATAACCAATTCATGAGTACAAGTCACCTACCAGCCCACCCCTCAATTATTTAAAGGTTTAAACAATATTTAAATCATAATTAATCATTCAAACAATCCATAGTTCCATACTTTTCTCATTTACAACCATCTCAAATATATTAATGTCTATATATAATGATTGATTTTGCTTTACAAGTTGATACACTTGGGGATGTTTTTGGAAGTGCAGACATTGTTCCGAATTTCCCATAATCTATGCAACATTGACGTAAACAAAAAACAAAACAAGGATTTTTTTTTGGAAGGCGACTTTCAATTTTTTTGGATTAGAGAGTCGTACCTGCCACAAAGGCAGGCCCTCATCCACCACATACCAGACTATGTTGTCTGAACCGGGCCCACGCTGGTGTAGTGGGGATTGAACGGCTTCCGCCCGGAAACCGTACTGCCTCCACACGAGATTACTCGCTGGAGTAACAGCCGAATGAAAACCGGGTCCGGCTCGGATTCGAATCTGCGACATTAATTGCTCACAGACTCTTCTCTTCATTGTCTAATATCAACAGACCCTGTGATCAAAGAGGACTTCCCGGATGGTCACCCATCCGATACTACTCTCTTTGTGGCTCACTTAACCATGTAAGCATTCACCACTAGACCACAAGGTAGTTGGTAAAAAAAAAAAAAAAAAAAAAAAAAAGCTTGTAATTTTGTAACTTTATGCATGAGTTTGTGTAACCTATAAATAACCATATTTGAAATCCCTGACAAAATCACTAGTTCATGTTAGACTATTAGTTGTATCATAGTAGGCATCCTTATCGTAATTAGTTGTCATTAGTAGATAATTATCTATTTACCCAAAATAACTCTTGTACTACCCCTATATGTATCATATCCTCTTGTATGGAATGCAATCAATCAATTCAACCTTATCATTCTTATCGTGTATACTTACATGGTATCAGAGGGTAATTATTCTCTAAAACCCTAAAACAGCCGTCACTCTAATTTTTCCTGCCGTCGGTCCGAAGCACGAATACCTTATCTCCATCGTGTGTTACCTGTTAGTTTTATGGACATTATTTTAGTAGTCGTATGTTATGATCGAACTCGAGATCACGGGATTGCACACTTTACGTATGAGAGTTAAAGTTTAATAATTAAATGTAAAAGGTTATGTTTAGTTATTAATTACACAAAACGTCTAACGAACGTTAGTATTTAACGAATAATGACTAACGACCGTTAACTAATAAAAGAAAAGTATTGTGTATGAATAATTGGCAAGTCAATAAAGTTCCGGAAGCCCTCTTTGGGCTTGTGGCCGATCGGCAAGGGATAGGGTTTCCTATTCCTTTTCTAACTTGAGCTTCAAGTTTCACACACTGTATAAACAAGGTTAAGGGTTCAATGTTTGTATCTCTTGTGCACACACACATAACCCTAAACTTGTTTTTCTTTTTTCTTGTTCTTGGCCGATCGACAAACACCCTCTACAAAGGGACGATCGGTTTTGTTTGCTAAAACAAAGTGTTTGGTTTAGTTTTGTGTTATAAAACTAGCATTACTTTAATTCGTTATAGTACGTGTGTACAAGAACGTGAATCAAACACACTATTGTTTGATTCTTGGATTGAATTACAAAAGGGTAAGGGGTAATTCCAATAATCCACATAAACCCTAATTAGGGTTCATAAAGTTGATTGCTTAGAATTATATTCTTGTTTGGCTAGAATCTTAAGGTACGCATACTTTTATGTTTGGTTAATTAATTATGCATTATATGTTCCTACTCGCTTCCGCTATTACTTTGATGCTTTATGTGTTTTATTTATACTTGTCATGATATTAAAATTCCAACAGTGGCATCACGAGCCTTGGATAATGTGTAATTAATTACCAAAACGCATAAAAAATGAATCTTGAATTGTGTTTTATATTGTTAGTCGATTTTTAGGGTTATAAATTTTCAAACCCTAATTTTTTTAATAGGGCCGATTGCCTTATTATTAATTTTAGGGTTTGAGTTTTAATTTAATTTGATTAGAAACCCTAGATTAACATGTTTATGTGTTTAGTATGCGATCTTGTGGCAACTTGATAATTGTTATGTAGAATCCATAAAAACGTGCATGTTTGGCATAGATTTATAGTTGTGATAATTTAAATTGTTTAAATTTGCTATATCATTAATGGTTAAGTTTTACACATGTAATTTAATTGATAGATGTCGAATTGGGGAAGACTCAAATATATTAAGTAATCAATTACGTGTTATGTGGTGTATATTTAATTATGGCTTACGCAATTGATTCGTCAATGCATGTGGTTCACTTCCTGTTAGGATTCGACACACGGTTAAGGTGGTTAAACCTTTTGTACTTTGTGTGTATGATATATTGAGTGAATATGATTAAGTATGCGGAATCTACTTAATCACACTTAGAAGGTTATTATGGTTATGGAAATGGAACAGTTGTGTTTGTTATATGTCAATGAACAATGAAAGATTAACACCAAACGATTCAATATTATTAAGATAATAATACGAGTGATCTTGAGTTATCACTAGGGTTACAACCTTGAATCTTAAGTTTTTCTTACTTGTGATATTTTTGTGTTTGTTCTTGTTCTAACAGTTATGAAAGTTCTAAGTATTCAACAACACATAATATCTAGTCTAAGATATTCTTTTATAGTCCAAGAAGATCTTTACAATATTGCTTAAAGTCTAGTCAAACTACTTGCTAACTTATCTTGAGTGTGTCAGTACATAAGATACAACATGTATCTGTGTACACAACTTGTTAACTAAGCACATGGGGTAAGATATTATCTACCGTATATACTTGACTTTAGTACACAAATATCTTTTCAATACTTATCCAACCAGCAGTTGTATATGTGACAATTATCCACTCAGCAGTATCAACTAGCAGTCCCTTCTTTGTACTACTAGTACCAACATCAGTTAGTACGGTTAGATATAACTTGAACAGTCCTAAGATATACACTAGCAGTTGGAACTGTTAGAGTATTCTTTACAGCAGTTGGAACTGTTAGAGTATTCTTCACAGCAGTTCTAACCTTCTTTACTTGTAATTCTTGATACTTAATCTTCAGAACATTTAATTCCCAACACTTCCTTTGAAGTGAGGGCCTTAGTTGAATATATAAAATATAAACCTAAAATTGATTATTAATAGGTTTTATCGAATTAGTTTGCATGTGGCTACATGTTTTTACACATATTAATTGTTATGTTATGTGTGTTTATTTAGTTGTGTTATTTTTTATTATTACTTGATTGTTTATTTTTGTTTTGACATGTTTATAATCAAAGGGTAATTTTGAATAGAAAAATAATATGGACTAAATAATGGTGAAACAATGAATTGTTTTAAAAGAGTTAAATTTTCAAAAGTTTAATTGATGATGAGTTTTGTACCAATAGTAAGAACGGCTCACCCAATTGTGACAAACTATCAGAGGGGTATAAGGAGGATTGACATTAAATTGTCAAACCGAAAGAAACGGGTTTTTAATTGGCTTTTATAGCTGACCTTAGTTTATTCGCTCCTTTGTGCATCAAATTGGAGCTACCAAGTACGACTATTTTTTATGTACAAAATCATCTTAAGGGTGAATTAGCTTTAATTCCATGCGCCACTTTGTGGTAATTATCCGAAACACTAAGTCTTTGGACTTATGCAAAAGTACGATATAATGAACGATAATTAAAGGTAAATTATTTTATTGGTGAACCCAAATACCTCAATCAAAACTTTGTTAGTTTAATCTTAGTGAATTGGTTAATAAAAAGGTTTTTATTAAAGCTTATCATACAAAGTTGTATGCATGCTTCTTCGTACATATTTTTGATTATACACATAAAAAACTAGTACCCTTAAAATTAAGTTGATGCCATATAATTAAAAGAACACTTGAAGTTGTGATTTACGCCATGTGAGAGCCTGGACTAGATTGCAATGGAAAGGTAAATTCATACTTTCATTACTAGCAGATCAACTGATGTAATGGAACTATGTTAATTTGCAGTTCTTTAAATTAGACGACTTAATTGAGTTGTAAGTGAGAGCTTGGACTCAAGGCATAAGATGTGAATACAACATGCTTACATTGCAATATTGTTTGGCAATGTAAATTCCATAAAAATCTAGGAATTGGAAATTGTTTGCCAATTATTGTTCGACAATTACCTTGCTGAATACTTTCATTACTAGCAGATCAACTGATGTAATGGAATGATGACAATTAGGATCCTAGCTTTAAAAAAATTCTATGGTTTATATGAATATTAACCAATGGGTATTTAATTTTCTTAAAGATTGTATAATCGAAAATACTAAAATTGAATTTTATAAATTCTTTTAAATGTATTAATGCAACATTAAACAGTAAACGTGGGATATTATTTTATTGGTAAATTGATCTACACCCGTAGGGGGTTTTGGCTAGAGTCAACTTTAATAAAAGAATAAACCTAGTCTCCT
Source organism: Artemisia tridentata subsp. tridentata (assembly GCA_021014915.2). Classification (NCBI taxonomy): domain Eukaryota; kingdom Viridiplantae; phylum Streptophyta; class Magnoliopsida; order Asterales; family Asteraceae; genus Artemisia; species Artemisia tridentata. Next base: position 363,157,622 of record CP139506.1, read on the forward strand.
TTCCATAAGAGAAGCATGAGGCTTAATCCTATTCCTTTTCATTAATGAGAAAGGTATGATAGGAACATTAGAATTGTCTAAATTCTAAATACATAACTCATAGCAAACTTTCAATAGTTAAGAGAATTGTGTTGATGCAAATAATGTTCTAAAAACGTTATTTATATCTTTCGATAACTTCACGTTTTGAAGATGACAAAATGTGAAAACACTTTACGTTAAAATTAATGTAAACAAGTTTTTAATCGAAAGTTCCCATTTCTACGTAAATCACTCTATGTATGAAAAAACAAATTTACAACTTGACAAATGATCAAAGAAGTGAATTTGTGTTTAAGACTTCACATTTTTAATGTGACAAAAAAAAAATTCAAAAATATACTTTACAAATTATTTTTGAATAATTAAGAAATGTTTTATTGGAAAAATAAGTTCAAATATCATAACAACTATTCCCCCCCCCCCCCCCCCCCAAAATAAGCTCTAAACTTCCCCAAATAAACTTTCACCACAAAAGACAAAAAGAGGAGCGTTTTTGTCTGGCACGGTACCACTAAATTTAGCGGTGCCGTGTGAACTTTAGTGGTACCGTGTCCCTGTAACGCCAATATTTTCTCTGCTTATAAATATCCACACCTATTCACAGTTATTGGGCATCCATTTTTCAACAAGAACTTTCAGAGTTCAATACTCTAACACTTCTTTTCTTCTTGATCATTTAGTTAGTTTTCTTTTGTTTAAGGTGATCAATCATCCATCCTAGAGATCACCTTCATTCCTCTTCAAGTGCAAGAGAAGAACACAAGTTATCAAAGAAGATACAAAGTGTTGTAGTTATAGTAGAGCACTTGTAACACTTGTTACATACTTGTTGTATCTTTGCATACATCAAGTTCATTTTTCCTTTGAGAGTTTGTGAGAGAAGATCAATTGTGATCTTGTAGAGATCTTGAAGATCTCTTGTAGCCATTAGGCTTGTGTGTTGATCAAGTGGATCAAAGAGTAGATCGGGTAGATCGAGTCTAGTGTGTTGATTGTGTGAAGTAGTAAAGGATCAAGTTGATCGTGGTAGATTGGTGCTAGCTAAGATTAGCACTCGACATCTAGCTTAGTGTCAGAAATAGGATAAGCGACGTTGTACGGTTTTCTCCGCCTGAAGGGAGGTTTTGTTGACATAGTGCTTGAAACTCTCGAGTGTGGTACTCGGGGAGTGGAGTAGGGCGAAGAAGAGCTTCGTGACCGAACCACTATAAATCTTTTTGTCCCGGTTAGATCTTTCCATCTTTATCTTACATTCATAGTTTATATTAGTTAGTATAGTGTAGTGTTCATATTGGTGTTAATTAATTACACATAAGATTCGAATCAAGGTTTCCAAAAGTAAAGTTTTTAAGAAGATTTAAAAACCGATAAAACTATTCAACCCCACTTCTAGTTTTCCACAAATTACACATTTTCTGACTTATTAAATTATAAGCTAGACTAATTATCGCAAATTGGTAAAAGGCAAACTAGCATTATTTATCTAGTTGTTTTGTTTTGACCATTTAAAGGTGCTACATACCATTGTGGGGATGGTAGATCTATTAAGGAAGAAATTGCACGCCCAATTTTTCAAGTTAATTGCATTGATGGATATTCCATCATTTACAAAGTAGAATACATTCTTTTAGTACCTAAGTAATTGTTACGTATGGGTTTTCTCAAAGATGTAGGAAAGTAAATAGCACACTATTTTCTTTCACTGGTTAATGAAACACTTATGATGTTGTCAAATCCAGTGGGAGCATTGTGTTCTTATTACTGAATAAGGAATTATTGTAATGATCTCTAATTCAGTGGGAGCTACAAGTTTTGTTATCTTGGTAGTAATCTACATTATCTTTTGAATGTCTCAAGATAAATACTTTCCAAATATAGACACTAATATTTTCAAGGATAGTCATGTGCGTTTCTTTGTTATTTAAGTAGCTCTATGTCTACTAGTTATGCTAATATCAATGACATAATCATATTGTTCAGATTAACAAACGCGTGTCGTGTTGTTTATCTGGTACATGATGTTGTTTCATGCACAAGTGGGAGAAATCTTTATTGTGTGCAAGGTACAACACATAGGAATATGATTTAAAGGATTCTCTTGACTGCAAGGTAAGAGACTAACATTTTAATATGACTTATACACATCTAATTCAAGAAACACTTGGTGTTGCAATTTAGCATAAGTGTGACCTTGACTAGATTACAACAAGAAGGTGAATTTCCATTATTACGTGAGGCCGTACATGGATAATTTACTGTTTCTAAATTAGACACCTATTAGAACATGTGTCAATATGATAACAAGATTACTTCAACTCTAATATTTATGTATTCTTGGAATGACATAAATAAATGAAGTAATCTAATACTATTTCAATTTGAATAGTTATGTATTCTATGAATGACATAAATAAATGAAGTAATAAATTAACTTGAAATTATTATTGAAACCAAATGGTGGTGTTCACAATTACTTTAGTTATACATGTTTATATCTTCTTATAAACATGAAGTCTTTTAACTGTTACAAGACTTACAATAAATTAAGACGTTAACTTGTTATATTTTTAAACAAGAAGACATTGAGTTGATTAATGATTTATAACGTATAGTGGGAATATATAACATTTTATGTTTTCTTGAAACATGGACATGAATTGACTTGGTGACCAAGTACTTGTGTTATAAAGCATGCAATTGGCTTGAGAATTCTATTATACCATTAAGTTGACTTAGTTGGAAAATAGATAAGCCAAATGAGTATATGTTTATCTTACATATTGTTAGATTGTCTCACAATATTAGTTCTAATGAAGTACCACAAGTTTGTGGTGTGTTCAGTTAGGAGAATCAAACTTTATTGGTATTATTTGATTAAAGATAACTATAACTTCTTTTCTTCCAAAAGTTATCAAGGTTAAGAATATTGAGTATGGATTGAACATACTTAATAAGACTCCAACCTAGAAGATTAATACGACACCATTATATTATGAAATTTGATGAATCACATTAAGTTTTAAAATTGAAGTTCTGAATTTGTTAAACAACTTATGAAGATTAAACACCTTATGAAGTAGGATATTAACAAACTAATGTAAGGAAATGTCAATGTGTATTTGTAATGTCCCAAAAGAGAACAATTTAGTGTTGCTCTACTCGCTAAGTATTTATAGATAGTCTATAAATTACAAAAGGTAAGTGGGAGTTTTATCTTAAAGGGATAAAATTACAAGATACATAATCTACTAAAACATACTAGTGAATATCATGATGAGGCTAGACATGTAAATGTTAAACCTTAAGATGATGGAATTCTCATTCATAAATCCGCAAGGATATCTCAGATATTTGATTAATATGCTGAGAATTATGAGTAACAGGATTATGGTAAACCTGATGATCATTATGATGCATTACCAAATATTGAATTGGGTAAATTACTCACTCTATGAATGAAAAGATGTTGTCCATCAAGATAATCAATTTTGGAAATTTGGTTTATGTTGAACTCTATAGTGACTAGAGAATGAAAATGAGTTTCTTCAAGAGATGGAAAACCCTATAGTGGTTTAAATCTTTATGTATAAATCATATGGACAATATTGTATACATATTTAATGCATGTCTTATGACAAGATTATTGAACACACTTAAGTAATTAACCGTGATTGAATATTCTTTCATAGGCACATTAAATATAATAAGATAATAATTGTCATACCTATTTTCATTAATATGAAAAATGACAATGGAATATCAAAACTCTTTCTTTAGTGATTACTTAAGCGAGGACAGTAAGTAATCGAAAGGATTTTTAAATTCATAATAATCTTTGGAAGTGTACAAAGTGCAATATTAAATTCATCTAGGAGATAATTCTTTTGTTTAAATATTAAATTCAAGTTTTGAATTGATAATTAAAATAAGATAATTCCTAAGTATTCCTGAAAGCTAGTGGGAGTATTATGTTTATTTTCTTGAATCATATATGTTGTATAACATATAGGAAGTAGGGGTGTCATTCGGGCCGACCCGACCCGAACCCGACCCGAACCCGAGCCGACCCGAGTCAATTCGGGTCAACCCGAATTGACCCGAATTTATATTCGGGTCAATCGGGTTGACCCGAATTCTAAACAAGGTCGGGTTCGGGTATGTTTTTAGGAGCCTTGACCCGACCCGAACCCGATTGACCCGAGAAAACTAACAAATTATAAGGCAAAAACTCGGGTTGACCCCAAACCCGAGTTGACCCGACCCGAATTGACCCGACCCGAGTTGACCCGAGACCCGAATTGACCCGACCCGAGTTGACCCGAGTTCAAACAGGGTCGGGTTCGGGTAATTTTTTAGGGGTGTTGACCCGAGTTGACCCGACCCGAGTTGACCCGAACCCGACCGGGTCAACCCGAATCACACCCCTAATAGGAAGTAACATTCCATATAAGTTAATTGTTAAGACTTAATTTGGAATGAAACTTCACATAAAAAATTTAGGAAGAAAAACATATAACCTTGGAATATATGTTTATTATTATAAACATATACGGTAAATAAATCTAATAGAACATGATATATCATTTAGATAATCTAAATGGATACGAATCTTTTGGAAAGATAGAATATGAACAAAATCTAAGTATGACTCGAAGATTTTTCATGAACATCATGTTACATAAATGAATTGTTATAAGATGTTATGACAATGTTGATATCTAATTGAAAGTTATTAGATAACTAGTGTAATGATTATTCTAATGGAATATGTTTGGATATAGAATTACATCCTCAGCCTGGAACAGCTTCCAGATTCTATAGATGAATAATTTGTCAATTGTTGTGCAAATTGTCATAGCCAACAAACTTGAAAGTTTGGAAGGCATCAAACATTACACAATAGATATTCAAGTTTACGGAACTTTAAAGAGCATATTGTTGTTTGATGTTGGTTTAATTGAAATGACACTCAATACTAGTCATGGTAAGATTTCATCCTTGGCCATGTGAACTAGTTGTGCTCACTAAGAGCATAGTTGCATTATATATTAAAAGAATAAGAATACTTTAAACTTTAAAAGTGTTTGAAAGTTTGATAATCATAAATTGGTGATTGAGGTTGTCACACACTTTATGAAATATTATGTGGCAATATCAAATTATTTGAATGCACACATACAAGAACTTCACCAGTTGAATTCTTGAAATAAGTATTCTCAAAATTCTGATAGATCAAAGTTGGTTGATTTATGTCTTGTCAACAAGTATGATTGTCATAGCTTGAGACATAATTCATCAACTAGAATTTTCATGCATTGATCTATTTAGTATTTGGATAAAGGATGTTAAGTGTTTATTATTTGTAATTAATAATAAATTGTGTCTTATATTTGCATGTTTAATCCATGAATAATTTAGTTATTCTAAATCGTCCATTGTCAATTAATGATATGGGGAATATCATTAAATTAAGACAAATGAGAGTTTTGATATAATATACTTGAAAGTATATTGATGCGTAGTCATACAAAATTCACATGATATTCAATGAATTGAATATAGGACTTATCCCAAACTACATGATGTTACTTTATGGATATTGTTATTAAATAAATCATGAATAGTTATCCTCAGACTTGAGATACCAGATAACTGTTATGAATGTAGTGCATTCTGTGGAACAATTTAAAGTTACACGTAACTGGTAGTCATAAGGATTATTTTCGGAATTGTTACAAAATTCATAGGTTATGCTTGTAGTCAAGATATAATTTGTTCCTTCAAATTTATTTTGGAGTTTAATACTGTTGGGCCCCTCGTAGGGTTGATAAGATGTTTGCGTGGCCACGCCCAAGATCTCCCCTGAATATGTTCAGAAGATTTGGTAATCTTGCTCAATCACAAACAGCGAGAAATAGAATAGTTGAATAAATAATTACTTAAATCCATATATTTATTTAACGTGATATTAGTGACAAAAGGATAATAATAATGATGAATCATTAAAGGTTTTTCCAAGAGACCTACTCGAGTTGTGCTAGAGGTATCGAAGTGTTGCTAGACGCTAACCGATGTGATTACAGTATTAAAATATGTCCAAGTGGGAGCTGTTAGTTTTATGGACATTATTTTAGTAGTCGTATGTTAGGATCGAACTCGAGATCATGGGATTACACACTTTACGTATGAGAGTTAAAGTTTAATAATTAAATGTAAAAGGTTATGTTTAATTATTAATTACACAAAACGTCTAACGAACGTTAGTATTTAACGAATAATGACTAACGACCGTTAACTAATAAAAGGAAAGTATTGTGTATGAATAATTGGCAAGTCAAGAAAGTTTCGGAAGCCCTCTTTGGAATTGTGGCCGATCGGCAAGGGATAGGGTTTCCTATTCCTTGTCTAACTTGAGCTCCAAGTTTCACACACTATATAAACAAGGTTAAGAGTTCAATTTTTGTATATCTTGTGCATACACACATAACCCTAAACTTGTTTTTCTTTTTTCTTGTTCTTAGCCGATCGACAAACACCCTCTACAAAGGGACGATCGGTTTTGTTTGCTAAAACAAAGTGTTTGGTTTAGTTTTGTGTTCTAAAACTAGCATTACTTTAATTCGTTATAGTACGTGTGTACAAGAACGTGAATCAAACACACTATTGTTTGATTCTTGGATTGAATTACAAAAGGGTAAGGGGTAATTCCAATAATTCACATAAACCCTAATTAGGGTTTATAAATTTGATAGCTTGGAATTAGATTCTTGTTTGACTAGAATCTTAAGGTACGCATAATTTTACGTTTGGTTAATTAATTATGCATTATATGTTCCTACTCGCTTTGATCCGTCCCGAACAGTCATCTTTATATCAGTCAACTACTTGTGAATGGTCAACCATAAAAGTTAAACTAATCCGGGACCAAATGCAATTTAAATCCATGGGAGTATAGTAGTATATCCCCGGGTCGTTATGTCCCAACGAGGTGTGTAAACTGTAATACAACGAATGTGTGTGTTGAAATGATATTGAATATATAAAAACAGGAATCTGATTGACTAACACTAGGAATGTGAATAGTGATAGCTCTGTCACAGCTATATCGTTAAAAACGTGCAATCAGAAACCTAAAAACGTAAACGATATACAAACGTACGTTTAAATTCAAGTAAATGTAAACATACAAAAACAAAACGATTATAACTATAGTAGGGATTTGTATGCCTTAGGGGCTTAAATGCAAATTAAACAAACTTAAAATATTTACTTATAATTTACAAACTTATATAAAAGTTAAGAAAACGTAAAAACCTAAAACGCGTACGTGTACGTAATAATTACGTAAACGTAACAAAATAAAAAGTGAATTCAGTCCAATACAACTCCCACAAATGTGAAAATTATATTTTTGGAATCCTAAAAAGATAAGAAAATTATTAGAAAATTAAAATAAATTTTTACACTATTTACTTAATTATTATAAATTAAAAATGAATTAAATGTATTTAATAATGAATTAAATAATAAGAAAATCTAAAATTAACCTAAATAAATGAAATAAAGAATCTGAAAAATCTAAAATATTATAAAATGAATTTTAAAACTGAAAATGTATTTTTTACACAATTATTCTATTTATTATTAATTATTTAATATTATTAATTACTAAAAAGTATTATTGATTTATTAAAAGTATTAAATGAATAAAGAAAAATCTGAAACTTTTTACATAATTCTAAATTAAATATAAGAAGCTAAGAAAAATCTAAAAACTATATGTCCTAAACAAAAATAAGCCAATAAGCAATTAAGCTTCTAAATAGAAGCTATCACTTAGCTTTAAAGTGGAGCTTTTTGGTATTTTCTTTTTCTGGATTAATTATACAATGATATTATACATGTTAAATGAAAACAAAACTTTACAAACTAAGAAATAAGCAATTCGTGGGCTTATGGCTCAAGACAGTTAAGCTTTATGCTTAACAGTTGAGTTAACAGTTGAATTAAAGCTTAGAATAAGCTTGGAAAAAGCTTTACAAAGGAAACAAAAAGTAAAATAAGATGTACACAAGTCCAGTGGACATTTATGAACAAGATTATGCCCTGAAATAGTGCACAATGTGTGAGCTTATGGTTTAGACAGTTAAGCTTTTTGGGCTTAACTTGGATGGAGTGAAAGCTTGTTAAAGCTTGGAATAAGCTCCACACAAGGAACAAAAAGTAAAATAGTATGCATACAAGTGATATGGACAAGTATAAACAAGCTTGGTGCACTGGAATTCACCCATAAGCTTGTAATAAGCTAATAAGCAAATCCAAATTCCACACAGTCCCAAACAGGCCTGCATACTTTTGTAATGGCAATTTAAGATAGGAGAATAAGCTGCAAAAGCCAAAGTAAGGGTTGAAGTAGCAAGATGGTCTGGTTGGCTTTCCAAAAAGCCAAAGCTCAACCTTTTTGGTCCACAGATGAGCTTTTGAGAAGCTTATGAAGTTGGCTAATTTACACTGATTCTCAGTGTATACTGAGAATATGGGACAAACAAAAAGCTTGTAGCAGCCCTAGCAAATAAGCTAGAACATGGAATATAAGCACTGGAACTTATTATCTGGTGGATAAGCTTCTAAAAGAAACAAAAATCACCAGCTAAGTCCTAGGAATAAGCTTTTTGTGAGCTTATGAAAATCACTCAACTTCACTGTTTGCTACAGTGAAGTGAGTGATATGGGACAAAATGGTGTAAGTGATTAAGCTATCTAGATAAGCTACTAACTGAAAAATAAGCATATACATAAACTAATGGCCAGAAGGGCTACACAAAACAACAAATTACACAAGCTAATCCTAACTAATAAAGATTGTGCAAGCAATTGAAAAACGGGTAAACTGGCCTGCACAGGGCATATGCAGAAATTTTTGACTTTTTAAGTTTATGATCTAAGTTGACTAACATGAACTTTAATCTTAATCTACTGATTAAACATGTTATATTAAGCTACAATGAAACTAGATTAAGCTATCATAACAATTTTTACACTAATATGCAAGATTTAGACATGAAAACTTAAACAGACAAGAAAACAAATAAGATCAAAAGCAATTATGACTTTCTACTTAATAAAACCTGGATTTAATGGCTAGGCTGAGTTATTTAGGCCATATGCATCATACATCAAACAAGAACAATGACACACACAACCCTAAACACAGATTAGACAGCAAATCCAATATATCAAACCTAAATTAGTCACAGTGGACACTGAGATGGATTTAAGGTGAATATGACCATTTACACATTACCACTGAGCTTAAAGGGGTGTCAATCCCTCAAACGGCCTAATGGTTCATGTATACACAGAAATAAACAACACAAACAACCTCATGATCCTAAATCATAACAAATCCAAACAGCCCTTTAATTTTCACTTGTCACATGAATTTCAAAGTATTCAATGAATTTGAGTATAAACCTGATTCTAAACATAATATTATCACATAAGAAGATCAATTGAGCATAAAACTTCAAGCACACAAGCATAAAACACAGACTTGTCACATATGCATTTCAACTGAGTGATTTCAAAGTTTTTAGCACAAGTGAATCCTATGAACAAACAACCTATATTAAGCTCTAATAACACTTAATATCAACAAAGAAACATAAAAATGCAAAGATTCAAGCAATTAAATAGCTAGAACAGTAAAATGCAAAAAATGGTAAAAAGGGGCTCACAAGTGCTTCCTGCTTGAAACTGAGAACCAAGGCCACAGAACACATCCTTCAGCTCACCAATGAGTCACTAAACCAAAGGCAATCCACAATTAACCTTGCTCCATGCAGTTTCATCAAGAACACTTTATTATTTTTGGTTTTTCACTTGTTTTCTTGATTTTTATCTACTTATGAATTTTAAAAAATCATAACTGTTTTGATATATCTAAAAGCTTGAAAGCTTTTGTCAGGAGCCTATGTGAGCTTAAAGAGTCCATTAAACAACTTTCATCAACAAGAATGTAAAAGACATAAAAACTAAAGTGGCACGAACTAAGAAAGACATGGACTTTAAAAACTTAGAATTATCATTAACTACTGGAAATAAGGTTTAGTTTTAACATTGTCAGTGTAAAACTAACACTTGAAAGCAGTAAAATTACACTACTGGCCATGGTTAATCCATTGGCATTTAACTACTTGACAATGGCTAATCCAAAGTGCCTTCTTCTCTTGCCTCCTCTTCTCTTTTATAACCTTCTGAGTTCCCACTAGCATTCCAGTCAAATCCCACTTGCAATCTTGGCCATTGGTTGCTCTGAATTCATCCTAGCCGTTTAAACTACTTTTGGCGCCAAAAGTGTTATAGGCTGCTTTGGGCAGTTTGAGAGCAATTAATGCTTCTTGGTTTGTTATAGAGGTGGAGGGGAAATGTTTGGTAGGTTTAGAGGCCAAGTGGTGGAGTGGGTAACAAAAGCAGGGGATTGTGAGTGAGGTGAAGTGTCGATGGTGTGGGAATGCATTTATTGATTGTAGGCTGGTGTGAGGAGTGTAGGAGATGGTATGGTGGAGTAGGTAGTGAGCTGTTGTGATGAGGTGGTGAAGAAAACCAGCTAGGTGGAGGGTGGTTTCTGGTTTTGGCGGGGTGAGAGAGGAAGGAGAAGAGGGAGTGGGTTTGACCGAAGTCAACCCGGTTTTATTAATAAAGGTGGAATGGGCTGTGTGGTTTTTGGGCTTGGTTTGTTTGTTGGGTTTTATTATAAAAAAGGGTCCGGATTGGTTTTAGTGTTTATAAAGCCCAAGGACTAAAGTTGTAATTTCTGAAACTTGAGGGGCCTGATGTGACAAACTTCCAAACTTCATTCCAGGGATCACACCTGCCAATTAACATTAGTACAAGGACCATAATTGTAAATTTCCATTTTTAAAACTTCCAAGGACCTTTTATGTCAATTTTGGATTTTGAGGGGTAAAAGTTGCCATTTGTAGAAAACTTTCATCCAGGGACTATTTTGAACAAGTTTGATTGTCCAAGGACTTAAGTTGACTTTTCATTCATTTTAAACCTTCAGGGACTAGTTTTGCAAATTGGTGATACTTCAGGGACTGAAATTGACAGTTTTGTGAACTTTGCATGCTTTTCACTTGTTTTCAATCTTTTTGTACCTGAATCACATAAAAACACATTTCAATGATATTTGTAACATTTATATGGTCATTTGTGTGTTTTTGGTCGTTTTTGTGGGGTTAAACAATATAAAATATATGTGTATTTAGACACATATCACGCTTCCACTATTACTTTGATGCTTTATGTGTTTTATTTATGCTTGTCATGATATTAAAATTCCAACATTTCCACCGTCATTGTTCTCGTTTCTTCTTCAACCAATAATCTTTTTACACAAAGCCAAACCATGCTGGTATGTACGATGTAGCATTCAGTTAATTTATCCTTGAAGTGGTGAAACTTTCTTCTCTTTTCTTGGTAATCTCCCCAAATAAAATAAAATGTTTCAAAGCGTTGCAAGTTTTTGTCATAATATTCTTTTTAATAATCAAATGAGAGTCCATGTTTTGATATTACGTATCTTTATATTACTATAGTCTTTTCTTTCTTTAAAAAAAATAAAATAAAATAAAAGTAAAAAATAAATAATAATAATAATAATAATAATAATAATAATAATAATAATAATAATAATAATAATAATAATAATAATAATAATAATAATAATAATAATAATAAATAAATAAATAAATAAATAAATAAATAAATAAATTTGTGGATCTTTATGTTTTTCTAGGGAAAAACACGCCCCGTTTGTTTGGAAGGTTCTTTGGGGGTTGAAGTTTTAGAACCAACTTTCGTTCTCTCATCTTTCGTTTGATGTTAGTGCATGAGTTTTAGTTGTAATTCCCGTTTGTTTTAGTTGTAGGGGATACTTTGGGTTATCCCGTTTGTTTTAGTTGTAGGGGATACTTTGGGTTATCCCGTTTGGTCAGGATACTTTGATTTATCGTGTTTGGTAAGGGATACTTTGGTTTATCCCATTTGGTCAGGATACTTTGGTTTATCCTGTGTGGTACAGATACTTTGGTTTATCCGGTTTGTTGCCTGCTGCTGAAGATGTGTTTTCGCTTGCTGTCGAATGTATTCATCAACAATTATTTATTTGCTTTAATTTATTGTTTATTATCTTTTAATCTCCAGTCCGAGCTTTCGCGATTTCGCCGCTCGGACTGCGGGGGAGTGTTAGACTATTAGTTGTATCATAGTAGGCATCCTTATCGTGATTAGTTGTCATTAGTAGGTAATTATCTATTTACCCAAAATAACTCTTGTACTACCCCTATATGTATAATACCCTCTTGTATGGAATGCAATCAATCAATTCAACCTTATCATTCTTATCGTGTATACTTACAGTTCAGTTGTGCCATCATACTTAATTCCGGGCATTCAAGAATTTCAACCAACGTTCGTCATGCCCAACTTGACACAATATGACATTGTTTTATGGCTTTGATATGTGGTTCGGTCTTGGTCAAGTATCACATATGAGGATAAAACAAGATGTTGCTTATACTGGTTTAAGCTCAATTCGAAATCAAAATAGAGCTCATGTTAAGTGGTAAAGTTGAACTTCGTATAAGTCTTTCCCTTTCATTCTCAACTTCGTAACTTTACATTTCAAAGAAATAGGTTTTATCAATGCTCATAGTATGAATAAAAATACACATTAGCTTCCATAAGCTAAGGCCTAAGTGTACTCTATATAGATTATCAAATGTATCATATATGATATTACACTTGTTTTTGTTGGAATATTAGAATCATAAATCTATAAACTAATAAACACAAACAATAATCATCAAAGCATGTACATCGGATTTAGATCTACAATAACATATAATTAATTAACTAAAATTAAATAAACGCGTACCTTTTGATTCATAGAAAGAACAAGGAATCGTGCACTCCAAGAACAAGGTATAAACCCTAATTAGGGTTTAATGGGGATCGACTTGTGTAAGGTCGAATAGGGTAAGTCACCACAAGCTAAAGGAAGCTTGTTACTCATTCTTGTACACACGTAATACTAGCGTTCCAATAGGAAAAGCTAGGTTCTAATCACAAACAAAAACCAAACACTTAATGTGAGCTTAGGATCGAATAACCCTAGGAGTTAGGGTATGCCGATCAGATTTCACAAAGAGGAGGAGAAGAAGAAGTTTGGCTAGCTTGGAATTAGGATTAGGGATTAACAAATACAATGGGGTTGTATTTATAGACTCCCTTTTCTTCTCTCCAAGCCACAAACCGACTTCCCTAACCCATAGGGATAGTTCGGCCGATCTAAGCCCAAGGTGGGCATTCTAGATCCTTCTAACCTCCTTTTGCATAATTAGTCCTTTAACGACCGTTATCTCTAACTCCGTTAAGTACTAACTACCGTTAAGTTTATTTGTTTGTGAAATGAATAAATATAAAATATAAAATATATTTAATTTATTCAATCCATTGAAACTCTTACGTATTGTGTGCAATCCCGAGTCTCGGGTTCGAAACCGGACATACAAATATTAATTTATATCCACAAACTCTAACAGCTCCCACTTGGATATTCATTAATATCGTAATGACATGGGCTAGTCTAGCTTAACAGATCCCAATGCCCCCAGCTTGATCCGAGTATGGTTTTCCTGGAAAAAACCACGTGATGATATTATCATCATACTTATCCTTTTGTTTCTAATACCGCGTTAATATGGATATGGATTTAGGTCATTCTATAATTAACTATCCTGTTTCTCGTTTTTAATAATTGATCAAGATTGCCAAAACATCTGAACGTCTTCCAGATAGACTTTGGGTACGGCCGTACAAACATCTTGTCAACCCTACGAGGGGCCCAGCAGTATTATACTTCAAAACAAATTTGAAGGAACAAATCCTTTATTGACTATGAGCGTGACCCTCGAACTTTGCATCACCTCCGAAAATAGCCCTTATAACTACCTTTTACGGATAGCGTTAGACTACCTTACATAAAATGAGCTACATCCTCGGCATTCACCTGGTATCTCAAGTCTGAGGATAAATATTCATGATTTACTTAATGAAGACGATCCATAAAGTATAATCATGTGGTTGGGATAAGTCCTATATTCAATTTACTCAATATTGAATATCATGTGATATTGGTGTCTCAACCTTACAGTACATTCTACCAATCCTCACATTTGTCTTTATTTAATGATATTCCCATATCATTAATCGACAACGGACAATCTAGAATAACTTAAGTTATTCACGGATTTAAACATGCAAATATAGGATACAATATTATAAATGAGAATAAACGTTATCCACACTTTATTTCATTAAAATAATAATTGCTTTAATATCCCTTATCCAAAATACTAACTAGATCAATGCACGATAATTTCCATTAATTAATTATGCCACAAGTCATGACCACCATACTTGTTGACAAGGCATAAATCAACTAATTTTGATATATCAGAATTTTGAGAATACTTATTTCAAGAATGAAATTCTTGTATGTGTGCTTTCATCTATCTAGATATTGACACATACTTCATAGATTGCATGGCATCCTCATGCACGAATTTATGACAATTAAACTACCAAACCTTTGTAGTTAAAGTATTCTAATTCTTTATGTATAATGCAACTATGCTCGTATTGAGCATAACTAGTACACATGGTTTCCTAATAAGGATAAGCTCCCACCATGACTAGTATTGAGTGTCATCTCAATCTTACTATCATTATTGTATCAACACAACAATATGCTCTTTTAAAGTTCCGTAAACTTTTAACATTCATCGTGTAATGTTTGATATCTTCAAATCCTTCAAGATTTGACCACAATATCAATCAAGCAATAACTTGCCATATGGTTTACATTTAGAATTTTTGGAGCAAATCCAGGCTGAGGATGTAAATTCTAAACCATATCTATTACACTTAGATATCTAATAATTTTCAATTAGATACTAATGTTGTCAATCATCTTGCATCCAAGCATGATACAACAAGCAACATGATATACATGAATTATCATTTTTGTCAACCTTAGATTTATTCATGTCATATCTTTTCAAAGATATGTTTCTATCTAGATTTTCTAATAGAATATCATGTTTCTTAGAATTAGTTATATTACCGCTTATGTTTATGATGATAAACATATACTTCAAGGTTTTATTTTCTATGTGAAGTTTTATTCTAAACTAAGACTTAACATTTAAATGTTAATGGAATGTTACTTCCTATATGTTATACAACATATAAGAAAATAAATACATCACTCCCACTAGCTTTCAGGAATATTAAGAAATATCTTATTTTAATTATAAATCAAACTAGATATAATAACTAAACATAAGTGTATCCCCTAGATGCATGCATTAATCCATTTACAAATGATTTGCACTTTGTATACTTCTAAAGATTATTTGAATTCAAACACTCCTTTCAATTACTTTCCGTCCTCGCATAAGTAATTATTAAAGAATAAGTTTTGATATTCCATTATTAATTTCATATAAATGAAACTAAAAATGACAATGATAATCTTTATGTGCTTAGAAAGAATTTCAATCACATTTAATTGCTTAAGTGTGCTTGACAATCTTTTCACACATTAAATATGTATACTAATTTGTCCATTATGATTTCTACACAAGAATTTAAATCTCTAGGATTTTCATTTCCTTTGTAGAAATTCATTTCCATTCTATAATGTTACTATAGAGTTTAAGATTAACTACGTTTCCAAACTAGTTATCTTTTTGGACTGCATCTTATTATTCATAGTATGAGTAATTTGCCAAATAAACATTTGCAATTTATTAACAGGCATACCATGATCCTGTAACTCATAACCCTCAACATATTCTACAAATATTTGAGATACCCTTGCGGATCTATGAATAAGAATTCCATCATCTTGAGATTTAACACTAACATGTTAAATCCTCATTATGATTTTGCTAGCGTATTTAGAAGATTATGTATCTTATAATTTTATCTTATCAAGATAAAAACTCCCACTTGCCTTTTGTATTTTATAGATTAACTATAAATACTTAGCTAATAGAGCAACATATACATGTTCTATTTTGGGACTTTTACAAATACATATTGACAGTTCCTAACATTAATTTGTTAATTAACTTACTTAAAGGTAGTTTAACAAATTCTGAACTTCAATTTTTTTGAAACTTAATGTGATTGATCACATTCCATATTAAATGGTGTCTTATTAATCTTCTAGGTTGGAGTCTAATTGAGTGTATCCAATTCATACTCAATTTTCTAACCTTGATATCTTTAGGAAGAATAGAAGATATAGTTATCTCAAATCAAACAATGTATCAAGAGCTTGATTCTCCTAACTGAACATACCATACATACTATGTATTCCATTAGGATTAATATTGTAAGTCTTTCTTACAATATGTAAGATAAATATATTTCGGTTTTGGCTTACCTATTTACCAACTAAATCACTTTAATGGTACAATAGATTTCCAAGCCAATTGCATAATTTATAACATAAGTGCCTTATTGTCCAAGCCACTTAATATCTATGTCTTACCAAAAAAATAACATAAACTGTTATAATACCAATGTACGTTATAAGTCATTAATCAACTCAATGACTTCTTGTATATGTCTTTAATTAAAAAACCATAACAAGTTAACGTCTTACTTTGTTATAAGTCTTACAACAAAAGACTTCATATTTATATTTTTACAATAAATATAAATATGCATAACTAAAGTAATTATGAAACCCACAACTTGGTTTCAATAGTATTTCAAGTTAATTTATTACTTCATATATTTATGTCATTCCAAGAATACATAAACATTCAAATTATGAAGTAGTATAAGATTACTTCATATATTCATGTCATTGCAATAATACATAAATATTCACATTTTAAGTAATCTTATTATCATATCGACACTTGTTCTAATAATTATCTAATTATAGAAACTTGTAAATTAACATAGTTTCATCACATCAGCTGAGGCTGCAATGATGAAAGTATGTAATTTACCTTGTCATTAATATCTAGTAATGAAAGTAGATATTAACTCCAAGTGTTCTATAAATTAGAATGTGTATAAAACACATTAGAACATCAATCTCTGACCTTGCAGTCAAGAGAACCATTTAAATCATATTCCTTTATGTTGTTGCTTGCACACAATAAGATTTCTCCCACTTGTGCATGGAACAACATTATGTATTAGATAAACAACACGTCAATCGTTTGATTATTTGATCAATATGATTTGTGTCATAGATATAAGTAGATATAGAATCACCTCATCTAGTAAGGAAACGTACACGACTATCCTTAATACCACAGGTGTCTATAATTGGAAAGTATTTATCCCAAGAGATTCTAGAGATAATCTGGGTTACTACCAAGACTTGTAGCTCCCACTGAATTTAAGATCACTTCATGAACTCATTATTCAGTAATTACAACACAATGCTCCCACTGGGTTTGACAACATTGTAAGTGTTGCATAACCAGTAAAAGCAAATAGTGTGCTGTTTACTTTTCTACACCTTTGATGAATCCCTTACGTAACGTTACTAAGGTACTTCAAAGAATGTATTCTACTTTGTGAATGATGGAATATCCATCAATGCAATTAACTTGAAAGAATTTGGTATGCAATTTCTTCCTTAGTTAGGTCTACCATCCCCATCATGGTATGTAGCACCTTTAAATGGTTAAAGCATAATAACTAGATTAAACATTCTAGTTTGCCTTTTACCAATTTGCGGTAATTGGTGTAGCTTCTAATTTAATAACTCCTAACCATGCAATTTCTTAAGAAATTTGCCATGAGTTATTTCTTAGAATTTAGACAATTCTAATCTTCCTATTATACCTTTCTCACTCACGAAAAGGAATAGGATTAAGTCTTACTCTTCACACGAAAAGTAGACTAGGTTTATTTTTTTCAGTAAAAATTGACTCTATCCAAAACTCCTACGGGTGTAGATCAATTTACTACTAAAAGAAAACCCCACGTTTACGGTTTTAACGTTGCATTAAATACATTAAAAGAATTTTCAAAATTCAATTTTAGTATTTCCGATAATAACTTTTCAAGAAAATTAAACACCCATGGTAAATTAATTTAACCATTTAATTTTCATTGAAAATTAGGATCCAAATTGACGTCGTTTCATCACATCAGCTTTGGCTGCTAGCAATGAAAGTACTTAATAAGGTAGAGCTACACTCAATTGCCAATATACAATTGCAATTCCTAGAATCATGGGACTTACATATTATGCCAACCTCAGTTGCAAATGTAAGCATGTTTCATCCCCAAATCTTTATGCCTTGACGCCGTTCCATTACATCAGCTTTGGCTGCTAGTAATGAAAGTGCTCAATTAAGTTAACCAACTTAAGAAACTGTAAATTGACGTCGTTTCATCACATTCAGCTTTGGCTGCTAGCAATGAAAATACTCAATTTACCCTTAGACAACCACCCTTTGAACATCAACATTCAGCTTTGGCTGCTAGTGATGTAGGATGAAACCTTAGGTGTTCCTTTTTGTAGTTGGATGACATATTATTTAAATTTTTGATGTGTAATCAAAAAAAATATGTACAAAGATGTCATGCATTCATCTTTGTATCATATGTTTTCTACAAAAAACTGTTTACTCATTTGCAGCTTAAATCAACAAAATTTAATTGATGGCGTTGAGAAACTTACAACATTGCCTTAAGATGCTTCGTACTTTTTCATGGTGTACTTGGTAAGTCTATTATTGACGCACAGGCGAGCGGAGGGGCAAACGTCCGCCGAAGCTAATTAAAAACGCGCCCCTTTCGGTTGACAATTTAATGTCAAGCCTCCTTATACCCACTTTATAGTTTGTCAATAATAGGTCCGCCGCTTCGACCACTTTTGTACAGTCGCATCAATCAATTAAAACTTTAAGATTTAAAGCTTAAAACATTTATGTAGTAAATTATTAATTGCTAGTCTCGCCTGGGAGCAAATTACCGTGCGAAGCGAACCACTGTCGGCACATAAGACTTGGCAATTAAATAGTTTAATACAAAGGTTTCATAGTTATTAGGTTCATTTACTTTTTATTTAAAAATTACCCTCTTTGATGTTACAATCCATCATAATTAAACACAAAGAACAAGTAATTAAAAAAATAAAAATAAACACTTAATAACACATATATGATCATTAACAATATCATATAGCCACATGCAAACCTTTTTGATAAATCCTATTAATTTTCTATGTGAATATTTAATGTATCTAATCAATAAAACTCCCATTGGTTTTCGAGCTCATTGTGCCCAATGGATCACAGACGCCAAATAACTTGGCCGCGTAAGTTTTGATTAACTAGATACCACATTGCACATAACCAATTAATTAATATATATTAATTAGGGTCTTGCCTAATTTAGATTTATCTTTTAAAAAACATGTAGCATTTAAACACGAAACATTCCATGACAAAACATGCAAAATTTTGTCATGGATCCCCATATTGGCACTTAAAATCATGTAACACATATTCAAAGCCAATAACATACGCATCTAATTAATGACATCACATAGGTACTCATTAATTAATCCTTAAAATTTTATGCAATCCTAGGGTTTCTACAATTTTCTACAAAAACTAAAACCCTAAAAATAAAATATGGGTGTCGACCCACATAAAAAAATTACGGTTTGAAAATTAGAACCCTAGAACAATCATGATTGCATGTTATCTATTCAAACAAGATTCAATTTTAAGGTTTTTTAGTAATTAATTACATGTTAAAAATGGGCTCTTGATGCCACTGTTGGAATATTAGAATCATAAATCTATAAACTAATAAACACAAACAATAATCATCAAAGCATGCACAGCGGATTTGGATCTACAATAACATATAATTAATTAACTAAAATTAAATAAACGCGTACCTTTTGATTCCTAGCAAGAACAAGGAATCGTGCACTCCAAGAACAAGGTATAAACGCTAATTAGGGTTTAATGGGGATCGACTTGTGTAAGGTCAAATAGGGTAAGTCACCACAAGCTAAAGGAAGCTTGTTACTCGTTCTTGTACACACGTAATACTAGCGTTCCAATAGGAAAAGCTAGGTTCTAATCACAAACAAAAACCAAACACTTAATGTGAGCTTAGGATCGAATAACCCTAGGAGTTAAGGTATGCCGATCAGATTTCACAAAGAGGAGGAGAAGAAGAAGTTTGGCTAGCTTGGAATTAGGATTAGAGATTAACAAATACAATGGGGTTGTATTTATAGACTCCCTTTTCTTCTCCTCCAAGCCACAAACCGACTTCCCTAACCCATAGGGATAGTTCGGCCGATCTAAGCCCAAGGTGGGCATTCTAGATCCTTCTAACCTCCTTTTGCATAATTAGTCCTTTAACGACCGTTATCTCTAACTCCGTTAGGTACTAACTACCGTTAAGTTTATTTGTTTGTGAAATGAATAAATATAAAATATAAAATATATTTAATTTATTTAATCCATTGAAACTCTTACGTATTGTGTGCAATCCCGAGTCTCGGGTTCGAAACCGGACATACAAATATTAATTTATATCCACAAACTCTAACAATTTTGTGGTGGATTTGGTGGTGATTGGTGAAAATAGAAACTGATATGACGCTGAGTTTGCGTTGGTCATTGTACCCTATGTAAGTGGGCATCAATTTTGGGCTTGAAGAATCTAAAACATGTACTTTGTTCAATTATGATGAGAACGTCTGGAAACCTTTGGCTAGCTTCTAAAAACGTTTTCTTGCAATGTATCAAACTATATATGTGTCCTAGCAATAAATTAGTCTTGACTCTAATAATTTTACTGTTTTAATAAGTAAAGTACGTTCTAGTAACAATCGGTTTAGATCATTTGGAAACGTAGATTTACATTACGTGTAGGTAATTGTGGTAACATCAAGACTTAACGCATTAGGTAAAGTTTGGAAATGAGATAGTCTAGAGTTGTTAAAAGCCTAGTAAACATGGCTAATAATATAGAGTTGTCCCTCACCTAAGGATTGAACTAAGTTACGTGTGACAGTTTTGTGACTTTTACGTATACTCATTCTTTACTATTCTTGTGATCAAAATTTTGTTCTTTTTTGAATAATTGTGGTAACATCATTTAATTAGGGTGGAGGGAGTCATCCTCTCCATCCCTCCAACCCTCCCAAACTTTAACCAATCAAATCCCTCCACCTCATTTCAACTCTCCAACCCTCAATCCAACCTTTTTTACTGGCAACCATCACTCTCAACCCTTCCAACACCCTTTTTACCAAACAACCAATCAAATCACAACTTTTCACCTAAATTCTGCAACTCGCTTCGAGTTAGAAGCTCGCAAATGGAACCCTCGAACCCAACCCGCGAAACTGGCAAAAAGGAACCCGCAAGCCCCCAAGCCCGCAACCCTTAACCCAAACATTACTCCTCCCACCCTTAGTTGCAAATAAGCTTTATCTAAATGGTAATGAATTAAGCATGTTTTTTTTTCTTCTTATAGCTATGATTTCGTACTTTTTGATTGACAAATCCACGGGGCTCGAACAATCTGTCACCTCCGATCACTTACTTTGGCACAATGCTACTAGAAGAAGAGGACACCGGTGATTATTAGGATTTTGAAGAAACACAAGATGACGGCAACGCTTATACTAATGAGAAGCGAGTCGATACATATCTTAACTTTAAGATACTTGGAGTCTCCTCATTTAACTATTTATTAAAGTGTTCTGTTAAAATTCCTATTTTTGTAACATAACTTACCTTGCAACAAAAGCTTTCCAATTTTGAGATAAAATACCGTTTTGGGGCAGGACGATGACCAAAAACCAGTGAAGTCAATAATGAACATTATATTCTTTAACAAGACTTCGACAATAATCAATAGGCCTATGCACTTGCGGTACACTTGTTTGGATGACACCCGAGTGATGATATATAGGCTCGTTGGTTTCAACCAACATCCCTGCATAAACTTCGGTCTTCATATAGTAATTAATAGTTTTTACAAAATATGTACATCTACATAAATAATTCATGTTACAAGGATTATTTCGTCATGATATACATATATTTACACAATAGACATACAAATAGTGTAATTACACAGTAATTTTGAATAGCAAGATCTTGACAATTTAGATGCCAATTTGGTCTAAACACTTTCATAATGTCCACCATATGTGATCTGAGCCTTGACCAAAGGAACTCCTCTAACTGCTGACATTGCTTCATTTGCTTTTTGCACCACTTGCTTTATCCTCTGACCAAGAATACAATTTAAGTATTCAACTTCAAGAATTATCAAAATAATAATAATAATAATAATAATAATAATAATAATAAAAATCAAGTAGTACTTAGAGAAAACTTGCATAAACTGTATTGAGCCTCTATTGAAGCTAATATATGGTCCATTTTAACGGTAAGGGTTAATTTGTATAAATGGCACAAAAGACGATCTTTATTCTGCACAAGTTTTTTTATTTAGCTCCTTGCTGCTAGCTTTTTAATATAATCGCCGTTCAAAAAAAAAAAAAAAAATTGACATGGCATACATGGACATGTAATTTCTTTGTTTCTTTATAGTTGTCTCTTGGTTAAAATTGGCATTAAGAGAAGAGGTTATTCACTTATTTGTATGGTAATTACCGCTCACGTCACAATGGTTTTTCGGTTTTTACTCATTTACTTTAGTAAAACTTTATCGGATCATTTATATACTCTCTTCAACTAGAAGTACAATCCGTTAAAAAGAGTTACTTTTATGTGCACGGTGTGTACAAATCATCTCCCATCACGTATGAAAGTTTATAGAACAAGAAAGTAGACAAACCTTGTTGTCTGGGTAGACCTGAATAGTAAGCTTTTGGTTTTGTTTGTGTCTTCTGCCATTTCCACAAATGATGATACAAATGGTAACAGCAGCCATACCAATAGAGCAAAAAGCACCAATCCCACTAAAACCCCACTTTAAAATATTTAACTTTTTGTTACTTTCATCCCAAGTAACCGTTTTTTTCTTGATCATCTTTGATGGTGATGAACAATTCATTACTTGATCAACACTCTTTTCCTCATATTGAAACGGGCTAGTTTCAATATGAGATAAATTGGATTCTCTAGGACTCTGAGAATCCATTTTCATTTCGACAAATTTGTTTTCTTTCTTGAAGAAAACTTGGAAGACCGGATCCTGCTCATCAAGATCAGGATCCGGCTCAGATAAACTTTTGCTAGACTCGTTGATCAAAATTGGGAGTTTGATCATTTCTTTGACATCTTCTTTATGATCCAATATTGGTTCATCTTCGACTAAATTTTGAGCCTGATCATGTGATGTACTAAAGTATCCTGACTTATAAAGATTCGCAGGACTCTTGACATATTTTCTTGAAAAGATTTTCGCACCACCGTCGTCCACGACTTCAAGAAGACCATCATAAGGAATATTCACCCATCCTTCATCTTCAATATCCATCTTTTTTTTGCTTCAATATGGCTCTAAGTAAAACTTTAAGTTTTGATGAATTTTGAATTATTGAAGGTGGTTTAGTAGGCAACTTTCATTCAGAGCATAGTCACCACAAATGGTGTCATATTCCTCTTGTGTTGAAATACAGAATTTTACCATTAGACACTTCTTCATATATGATAGATGGTGTAGATGATGCATAGCATTTGGACAATCTTTTTCTAAACTTGACAAATTTGAGGTGGTCCATGGGACCTACATGATGTGAATGTAATTCATTTCAAAATGGTTTGATATGCTCCTCTTGATATTTTATTGCAAGTTTTCTAATAGAGTTAGTTTACAATTCTTTGTCACATTAAATCTTCTTTAATGTGGTATTATTAGATGTCACCTGTTGAATACTTAGAATGTAACTTTTGGGTACATAGGTACCTACCTCAGTAAGTTACATAAAACATCTACGTATAGATGATAGACCCTAAGCTATAATGCATAAATTCAAAGTACAATTGTACGTTATACTTCATGTAGACAATCCATATTAACTTTGATGAAAAGTTATTAGTTATCAATGGGTGCACTAAAGATCATGCGTGCATGACGTTAAAGCTAAACACTAAAATTTAAGATGATTATTATCGTGTACGTGTTCATCATATACCCGTATACTCAATAATAAAGTTATAGTTTTAGGTATCGCATTGAGTCATTTCGTACCACTAAAAACATGCATAAGACCATTTATATTACAAGTTACTAATATATATATTTGTTCTGGTTTGCAAAAAAGGAAACATATAAAGAGAGAAAAACATTGGTTGCTTGTGAGGGTTGCTTGGTATATATAAGAGCCACAAAAAATCATTTATTTAAAATAATAATATGTCTGTTTATATTTTTCGCAATGAAAGAAATTGCAAACCTTTAATTTGCTGATTTAACTCTTTTTCTTCTGCTGATTGCACATTTATAATATATTTTTTAAAAGAGAATAAAGACATTTTAGAGGTATCAATGGCCTATCGGGGAAGATCTTATCCATACTTTATTCTTTAGAATTGCAACTTAACTAATCATGTCATAATAACCTTAATTAAAGAGGGACAATGCTTTGCGCACAAGCAACATACATATTCTTATGACATTTGCATATATTATAAACCTATCGAATAAATTAGTAATCAAATTGATCAAAAGCCAGAACTATGAGTTTAAATTCCAATATGTAAATTGTGAAGTTGACTTAAATAATAGAGTGATCTCTATATTTCTTTATTAATTGTAAATGTAAATTGATCAATACGTTTACGTGGTTGGTTTGGTAGTCACCACTACGGCTATTTGATGATTGGTTTGATGATAGGAGTTATTGGTGATGTATATTTTAAGGTGGCGGTAATGAGTTTGGTCAACACTACATCTAGTATATGTTTGGTAAAAGTAGCAGTAGCAGTGAGCAGTAGCCATGAGCAGTAGCTGTTTTTTAAATAAAAACGTTTGGTAATATAGTTGTAAATATCCACAGCTCTTGTAAATATCCACAGCTTCAAAAGGAAGCATTGGGAAAAAAGTTTTCCTAAAAAATTGCTACAACTCATTGCTCCCTTACCAAACGAACATCAAAAATAAAAAAGCTCATTCTCACCGCTCATTGCCCAAAAAAGCTCCAAAAAGCTCCGCGCCAAACATAGCCCTAGTATAATAGATTGAATAAGGTAATTAAAGATAAGATTAGAAGGAAATTTCACACCATTTACCTCTTTAACACATTGATTTGTAAATTAACAAGACACATTCGGAATTTACAAGGAGTAGACAAATACTCACGCAAAATGACGGTGTATTTCGGCAAATAATTATACATGCGAACTTGTGGTTTTGGTGTGACCCCTAATGCAACACTTACGAGTTTCGATTTGTATTTATTACGAGAAAAAAAATTTATAGGTTATAAACGAAAAATGATAAAAGTTAAAGTATTAAACAATATTAAACTATTAATTTAGTGTAGGATTTTATTATCAATTTTAATAAAAGGTATTTTTGGTATATCACTTTTTAAGAGTCGATAATTTTTAAAAGATTTTATCCATGCGTTATAAGTAGTATAGATGTGTACATCAAGTTTTTTCACACGCCTCTAACTCACAAAATCAATCTATTTATGTAATACATACTTCGTGAACGATTTCAATCCACGAAAATGAATTGCTTGGATGTCGTCTAGTAGTGTTTGTGTGTTGAGGTGATGAAGCCATGAAAATTTTCTCTTATATTGCGTGATAACTTTCTATATTTCCTATACTAAATACCTAGAAATTAGAACATCGTTTTCGTAAAAAGAAACACATAGAACCATAGCTAAATCATGTTATACACTATGTTTGTGTTGTTGTGCAACCATTTTCAACCACTAATGTCACACTAGTTCTTTCTTTCAACAATTACCTTTTGTGTTATTATTACCATTTATCACTAACCACTTTATTCAATAAAATAAACCTCTCTAACACTAGGTGTTATGGAGGTGGTGCACAACTTGTTGGTGGCCTCCATCACGCGTGATCCTCATAACACATGAGTCACCACCGCGCGCGATGATCTCTTTTTTTTCCTCTCTTTTGCTTTCAACTATCAAAAAATGGGCCTCCCAACAGCTGTATTTGATTTTTGTAAAAAAACCGAAAAATAAAACCTTACTAGATACCTCAACAAAGATATTGAAGCCGAAAACCATAACAAGTCCACCATTGTGAATTTTTTTTATCTGTTAAAAGTTCTTGGTGATGGTGGATTATGAGTTGGTGTTTACATATTATAAAAAAACTTGATGAATTAATGATTTTGGTGCATTGTATTGATTTGAGTGTTACTGGTTGAATGGATGAATTTGAGGATAAAAATGAGAGACGATGAAGTAAAAAAAGGTGGGTGTGAATAAGTGTTTGTGTTAAAAATGGGATTTATGTTGGATGTACACTTATTCTAAAAAAATTAAAAAAATGAAAAGTAAATAAATAAAAATAAAAAATTGGATGTATACTCTTCAAAATTTCTGGACTTAGGTTTCCACGTAGACGTTAATGATGATTAGGATTCTCATCTACCAATCACACATTTTATTAGTGTCATGTTATCAATGATGTCATCAAATCGCACTTTTGTATTATATATATGAGATTAAATAAATAGGTCTTGTCAAAAAGATATATATCCAAAATAAAAGCAAAACAACATCTAAAAATTAACAACTACACTCTTAAAATTTGAAACTAGTGAACGCTCACATCGAATAAAACCAACCTCGTGATTGTCAATAAGAACACCAATACTTGACGGAGATATCTTGTATGTTTCACACGCAAAATTAGCTTGAATTTGAAATATTTGTAAACAATATAATTTCCTAAAATCTCTATCTCTTCACAGTTTATTTAAACTCTCAACATCACCCTTAACAATCTCAACCTATTTTCATAGCTTGAAAACCTCCATTTATCATAAGAAATGGTTCATACGAAATCATCAAAGGTAACCATGATGTTTGTTTATTATATCATTTCAGAACATCACTACTAGAAAAAGGGCTATTCTTGACTCCAAATGCGAGTCAAGAAGAGGCTTTATGACGCGCAAATGCGAGTCAAGGATGGACCCGTCATAAAGCTTCATGACTCGCATTTGTGCGTCATCCCTCTATGACGCGCAATTATGACCCACGTTTTATGACTCTCCTTTTTGCGTGTCATAACCTAATTTTTTTTTAATTATGACCCACGTTTTATGACTCTCCTTTTTGCGTGTCATAACCTAATTTTTTTTTTTTTTTTAAATTAATTTTTTCCAGTTCCTAATTTTCTATTAAATGACAATTAAAAACCTGATAATACAAAATTAAAAATACAAATATCAAAATAACGCATTTCATATATATATATATATATATATATATATATATATATATATATATATATATATATATATATATATATATATATATATATATATATATATATATATATATATATCAAAACAATGAGGTTAATTCAAGTACTAATTCACGATAAGTCACAAGTTAATTAACGACAAAAATTACATATCGATAGTAATTCACAAGTTAGTTTGACAGCTTCCACATCGACCACTGAGTATACAACAAGACTACCCGAGTCATCCGTGCAGCTCTCCTGAAGCAGTAGTTCGACATTTTGGGACGAGTTGCTAGCCACCTGTTCCCAAAACTGGGCAGTTAACTAATTAGTAAAAACCAACTAGGACTAGAAGCTTAAAGGGCAGATTAAGCTATGAATAAGCTGGAGGCAACTAAAAATTAATTAAGCAGATTGAGATAAGCTAGATAGAGACTAAATAAGCCACAAAAAAGGGCAAATAAGCACTGAATTCCACTCTATAGGACTGCTGAAACAGTCTGCAAATATGCCAGGGTGCAGGGCAACTTCAGCTTATTTGAAGGCTGTGAAAAGCTGTAATAAGCTAAACAAGAAATCCTGAAAAAAATTACTATTAATAGATATAATTTGAGTGACTCTAATAATCCACAATATCAGCTCCTAACATCTAAGTTTGAGGCAACTAAAAATCCTAGATCAGGCTGCAAAAAACTGGAAATGTAACTAATATGCAGTCTGCATCATGCAGACTTGACTTTAAAATTACCTAGGCCTAAGGAAATGTATTGCAAACTAAATATGGGTGAAAATGAACCTGAAAAGTGCTGAATTAGAGTCCAAAATCAGTTCAGCTTATAAGGAGCTTATGAGGACAGTTTAACCTGTGATTCCAACTCTCAACTCCAACCTGCACTAAGAACTCAAAACAACCAGATTGTCAATGAAAACTGCTTATATAAGCTGTTAAAGGTTAAATCAAAGCCAACTGAATTGCAAATGAACAGTTAAATTTGAATTTGACCCTGTTTGACTAATTAGCCAAACAACCCTTTAATTGACTGAATTTGAAAGTAACACTATAAATTACTGAGATAACTTATATTTCTACCCTATTAATATCTAAATAACTTAAAGAAACTGAGAAAAGCACAATACCAATTAAATTAAGCCCCAATAAGCTAATGACCAAAATTTGACAATAATTCACAGTCAAGTACCTGGCGGAAATAATGCTCAGCATCTCTTTTCATCGCAGCCATTTCCACTCTCATTTTTTGAACTTCAGCCTGCAATCATACATTGGGTCTTCATTTTAGAAAATACTTAAACATAAAATAATCATACTTAACAAAGAAAGCTTTCGCTGTTGTGTTGTGTCCAAGGAAGATGCCAGGTATACTTGCCTCTAAAGAAGATAGCTTTCTCTCAGCGTCTCTTTGGCCTTCACGTGAACGTTCTACTTCTTCTTGCCAAGCCTGCGTCTAGACATACAGAACATGATCTTAACATCTATTTAGATTACATTTACAAAGTTTATATGATGCATTAGTTTGTAACAACTATGAATATGCAATGATTATCAATCTCCAATCCACAAAAACTATGAATGTACAACATACCTAATAATAATAAACCAATCTCCAATCCACAAAAACTAGTTATAAAAAAGATATATAACTTGAAACACCATCATCATTTTAGCGAAAACAGAAACATCATAACTACATACAAATATTCCTAGTCGTTTTTTTTTATCTAGTTCTAAATACTGAAACACAACATGCATATAAATTTTATAAAAGCTATAAATATATACCTTGAGGTACCGTTATCAGGATTGTGACTAATAACAACTAACTACATACTCTCGGCTGGCTAATCCTAACGGCTCGAGACCTCTAATTCACTTCCAATAAGTCTCAACTTCGCCAAAAACAACAAAACCACAACGATATCAACACCAACCACAATCAATAACCTCATGGCCGAGACCCTAGTGGTCTCGGTATCAACATATCACGAAAATCAAGAAAAGAGCAAGGAAATAACCTCATGGCCGAGCCCTGTGATTGGTCCATACGAGCACCCTGATAAGACTGAGGCAAGTAAAACTTTTCCAAAACAATATACATCGTATGCACAAATAGGAGGTGCTGATCCTGTTTGTTCCAAAATATAACCAAATACATAAGTTTACACACAGCATATCACAATACTCAGATACAAACAAAATACAGAGGAAGCGGAGAGTAATACAAATATAAATGATATAAAATGTTCACGTACCAGAAGGAGGTGGTTCTGAGTTCCTGCATATCCACGAAGTATAAAAATCGTATAAGTATGTTGTATGAGGAAGATAATTGTGCTAATAGTAACCATAACAAAGAAGTGTTTTGGTTATTAATGTTTTTGCAAGATAATTTAACACAAACTAATAGGCACGTGAAATTTTCTACATAGCGCTCAGCACTTTAAGCAAGTTAGCATTCACAGTACGAAAATCAATTAAGCAGTTGTCAATGATAACAGAATGTTGAATTCAGTTTGGTGTAACATTGCAATTTTTACGGGACAGAAAAACAAAAATGATTCTTACGATGAAATCCTTAGCAGCCTTGATATAGCGTTCTGATTGTTATCCACTCCTTGAGCACAAACATCACTCAAGCTTCCAAGCCGTACATCATATTTATCATCAAGTAGGATACTGCTTGCTTGAATATCTCTATAATGTTTAAAATAAATAAATTTCCCAAAGTCTCCACAACCAGCAAAAAGCTAATGATTTTTTATAGTAAACATGTCTAAAATTAGTAACTGAAAATACAGTTTATATATACCGATGGACAAGAGGAGGATTGCATTCATGGTGCAAGTACGCCAACGCTTCAGCAGCTCCTATAGCAATTTTTAGAAAAGTGTTTCTGCCATCAAATATTTATAAGGCAAAAATATCTAGTGAATCATGACCAGAAATGTAAACATCAAAACTAATGCAGAAAAAAACATACCCGTTTGCTACTAATGGCGTCAAGTGTATCATGACCAGAAATGGCTTGAAGAAGAATGCCAGCATCAGCAACCGTTGTGCCAAAGCACCCAATAACATCCAGTGAAGATGCATACGCCATCAGCCCATATCGTGAGACACGGCCATATGTCGGCTTTAATCCTACAACACCACAAAATGACGCCGGTTGTCTTACACTTCCACCAGTATCACTTCCCAATGATACTACACACTGCCTAGCGGAAACAGCTGCAGCTGAGCCTCCTGATGACCCCCCTGGTACACATTCAAGGTCCCATGGATTTGCTGTAACCTAATGAGTAGTAAAACGCATTCACTAAACCAACTCTCAGGTCAACAAAGCTAGACCCTTATTATTAACTAGTATCACATATGACATAACACCTATATTAAGAATTTAACCAGAATCCGCATTACATTCCCGGAAAACCAACTATTATTTCCTAACGAAACCATAGACTCTTCTACAATTTCACCAGTAAAATCCGAAACCAAAACATAAACTCTTCTAATATCTTATTAATAACATTCAAGATTTTCCGACGAAACTAAAACTCAAACAGAAAAAATTAAATTAAACCACAATCATCAAAAAGTAGCACATAACACATTTACGCCCAAAAAAACACATTTCAGTAAAAGATAAAATAATACTTGTATCAAGATTCAAAGCCTTCATATTCTCCGTTAGGGTTTCCACTTCTTTCAATTTATCTGAAGAAAAAAACACAGCAATTAAACATCAATTACACAAAATATATATAAAATCAAAACCCTAAATAAGCAAATAACGATCAGGAATTGAATATACCTTCCATGAATTGGTGAAATTAGAGATCGGGGCGGTGCGAATACACGATACTTGATGGATCGATAACGAAAAAGATGTATGTGTGTGGTGCTGATTGTTTTTTGTGTGGTGCTGAATCACGGTGCGAATACATGATACGCGTTGTGGTGCTAGAGTGACGGTGAGGTGGTGTTTGAGCGCGTGAGTCACGTCAAATGGAAGGGGAGATGGTGGTGAGTGTTTTGGTGGTGGTGGTGTGCTTGTTCGGGTGGCGGTGATGGTGTCTTGGGTGGTGGCAGTTGGCGGCGCAGAGAAGAGAGAAAGAGAGTATGTGAGTTTAAGTGATAATGAAGAAGAGAAGATGATAGGTAGGGTTTTATTAGTTGTAGGGACTTGAGAGCGGGAAATGTTTTTGGCCAAAAATTAAACAATCAGATGCTAAAAAAAAACATAGATGACCCCTGTTAATGACGAAGCAAAACGAGCGTCATCTAGCAGGTAAAATTTTAACTGATTATGACCCATATGTTATGACGCTTCTGAAAACGAGTCATCCCCAATAGAAAATTTACTCGTTATGACTCTTATTTTATGACTTTGCTCTTTGCGCGTCATCTTGTAGCGTGCGTCATAAAATGCGAGTCAAGGATAGACCTTTTTCTAGTAGTGCATGTTTGTATATCATATTTTCAAAAAAAAAAAATTGCATCCACATATATTCATATAATTGTATCTTTATTTCTTAATAATGTCTTCTATATTTGTTCATTAGGTTACCAACAAGGAAGAAGATTCAAACATACCAACCAATTTAAACAACAAAAACTCCACCCTTATCGTTTTATCTGATGATGAAGTGGTATGCGTATAATATCAACCTTAAATCAAAAAGAATAAAGTTGATTTATGAAATTAACTTTTATTAACAAACTTACAGGAGGTACCCTTCCCAAGCAAACGCAAAAGAAATATAAAGGATGCTGCTTTCTTGGAAAATAATGTTGTTCATATTGTTTTGTCGGATGATGATGAGGTATTACCAAAAGGTGAAAATAAAGAGTTTGAAGAGCATGTTGAAAATCACGAGAAATTGGTATGCATATATTATAATTTCCTTACAAATTCGTATGCAACTATTGTAATTTCCTGGTATAATTTTTCTTTATCAACAATACTAACTTTTTGATATAGTAGTAACCTTTGTGAGTCTAATGTGTTATCATTATTATGTTAGGAGTCTGATGATGAAACCCAAATCAGGTTTAAGCGAACCCGCAAGGGTACACAAACTAAGTCTTCAAACAAGGTTTTGGACCATTTAATTGATGAACCTGCTGCTGAAGACATTGATCAAGACAATGATGATTTTCAATCATTTGATAATTTACTTTCATCTAAATTTAAAGACTTATCAAACAAAAAGGATGACGAA
Source organism: Artemisia tridentata subsp. tridentata (assembly GCA_021014915.2). Taxonomy (NCBI): domain Eukaryota; kingdom Viridiplantae; phylum Streptophyta; class Magnoliopsida; order Asterales; family Asteraceae; genus Artemisia; species Artemisia tridentata. The sequence goes on from CP139506.1 coordinate 363,190,429, forward strand.
TTCGTTAATCATTCTTCTAATCATTTGGACCATTTGGATGACTTTACGGACGAAGAAACACAAGTTCATGAACAACAAACTTCACTATCTAAAGGGCACAATTTTGATCTCATTGATGAGGAAACCGATGAGGATACTAATAACAAGAAAAACATAAGTGATGATGGTGTGTGGGTTAATATAAATGATCTGCCTCACCCTTCTCATGTTTTTGATAATCATAACACTTACATTGATGATGAAGCAGAAGAAGATTTAAAAGATTCGGACATTGGTACTGGCCGGTCTGTATCCGATGGGTATGATACAGACATTTTCATTGATGATGAATCTTTAGGTTATGATTCCACCGATGATGAAGATGATGATGACGATTTTTGATAGTTAATTTTTTTGTTTTATTTTATGAATGTTTCCTTTATAATAAGTTTTTTCAATATTAAATTTAACATCATTTTTACACCTAAAGTAGTTAATGTTCATATTTACAAATGTTTGATTTCTGTTAAAAAAGAATCCAAATGAAAGCAATCTATTGCAAGTTTATAATGTCAAGGCAACATAAAAAAATGATGGCATTCAAAATATAAGTTAACTAACAATATTCATTCATTCTACATGGATGAAGGGGACAACGATCAAATGTTCAGGACTTCGACAATAATGAAACTGTTTTTGAACGACCATGTTCACGTGGAATCACTGCCACAAACACTACCACAAACCTGACCTAAATATTTTCACAAATAATGTTCCCAACCAAATGTTCACAACTAACATCACCATAAACATTGTACTTCATCAAGACAGAACACAAAAGAAAGCATCAACAGTTAATTGTTTCGGACATTCCCAGCAACTACCAAAAGGACCAACCATTTACCAGGTTAACATATGTGGAATATGGGGAAATGAGGGCTTTCACCTTCTTGCGCATCCAAGTCAACCCCGTTCGACACATATTTGAACCTGATCATCTTGGTATACGGGAAATTGCATGCCTCCGCCAACAGCTTCCACTTACCAAAAATGTTTACATGGTTGGTTCTGTTTGGTTTATCCCTGTGTGGCTCCATTTGCACCCTCATCTGCTCTCTATAATGCTGGTGAACCACCAGCGCTTTGTTGTAGGTGTGCATAGGATGTTTTGCCAAGAAATTCGCAGGGATTGCCTGTAACATTTTAATTTCCAATTAGTATTAACCAAATGTTAAACACTCAATATATATGTATATAAAAACATTAAATTAAGGTACCAATCTGTTGCGGCACTGGATTTGGGCGTAGCTTTTGTAGAAGCTTCTGTTATACTCTCCATAATGGTCGGTGTGAAATGGCCAGTAGCAAATGTGTTTCATTCTATCGTCATCTATTTAAGCATACAAACGTAATAAGTTATGGTATTAGGTAAACGCAAACAAATAAATAGTAATAAAACCAAATAAAACATATCTTACTCTGTTCATTCCACTCCAACGGCAGTTGAATCTTCCTTAGAGTACAAGCTCCTTTGAACACGCCCTGCGTTATGATGCTCCCGTCATCATCAAACGCATCCAGCCACACACTATGTCCCCTGTTCTTTGTGAAGACACATGTGGTTCCAGGCTCCAGACCAACAATGTGCACCAACGAACTCCATACCTCACCCAACAATCTGTACACATAAGTGCCAGGTTTCCCAACAACTTCCACACGGCGCACATGACAGTCGAAATTCTGTCCGTTCACTTGGATAGTCAGCTCATCAAGCTCCTCAAATCCCGGTAGTAGTTGAGCGGGAATTGACTGTATTAAAGTATATCATCCAAAATTTTAAAAGTTCTTATGCAAAACCTATGCTAACTGAGATTTATCTACTTTATGATATGCAATTTTTAAGTATATTAATTTTCAGTACCTGAGGCAAACGAGGGTCGGACAACACAACTGTCTTGAACATTGAATATGTTGCTCTGTTTACATCATAGCCACCTACTTCATGTCCGTTTGTTAAGTATCCAGTCACATAAAAGCAGTCATCCCCTTCTTCAACAAAATGCAACATCTCTACATCTTCATTCAAGTACCGATTGCAAAAAGCCGTCCATTTTGGTCCGGTTAAATACCAGAGACCGTACCTAGGCTTGACTAACTCCACCTTAAAACGATACCCATCTGCTGATATTATGTATATCCCGGAGTTACTATTGTATGATTCAAGATTGTACACTTCCGGTAACACCTACAATATAAAGTTCAAATATATTTCAGTTTTAGAGTACAACAACACTCCACGTTACGTTACACTATTGTGGTATTAGTATTTCAACTACCTGAAATTCCGCAAAGTGATCCTTATCTTGAAGTATAACGAAGTCGATACACATGTTTGCCTACACGTAAATATAAATCTATTAAAAAATTGTATATAACCTCACTCAAACCAAAACAGAGCATTGGCTTAAAACCACTTATGAACAAGGAGCGTAACCATATACAATTCACGTAACCTACATTATGTATTGATATTAATCATATTTGAAACAACAATCACTTGATCCTGATCATAGCATTGTTTAACAATTACAATAAATACATATGAACAAATTGTGTCAACCCATTCTGTGAGCTTTACACCACTAATACAAAAACAGCCAGCCATCTTTTATCAAATTATCTTACTAAAGAGATGAGCTTTTGTATATTTACAACAAAGAAAAAATAAATAAATAATTGTTCATCACTAACAATTTCTTGACATATTATCTACAAATAGGCAAATATCCTTAAAAGTACCATATACAACTACAGAGCATCATAAGTAACCGATCCGCTACACACATCATAACTTTCAGTTTACCCACCAGTAAATTTGTTATGCATTTGTATTTTTTATGTAATAATAGTAATCCACAAAGTCATCATAACAACTTATAATGGTCAATTTAAGTTCATAATCTGATCTTTCATAGTTACTTAGCACTCTAAAAAAATACATATTATCTTAGTTACATCATACTTGATGTTATATCTACCAGCTTACTAACAACACCACATGCAACCTTTGATCAAAGTATATCGCAAAACACATTTGTTTTCATCATGCCTAACATAAAATTGGACATCGATCTTAAATAATACTAACTAATCAAAGTTTTACAAACAACACATTTCTTTGATCAACTATCTAACAATCAAATCTAACATTATTTAGAAAGAAAAGCAAAAATCTTACAATATTACTCCTGATTAGTAAGCAGTTGATGAGGAACAGACGAATGGTCAGAGGTGAGAATGATTACCCAGCCGTTTTGTGATAAATGAGCTTCTTCCCAAGTCTCGAGGTTTTCTATACAAAAGGGTATAATAGATTTTGTAGGTCCAAGCCCAAGTATATGAATGCACCAATGTGTTTTTAACTTACATTATATTTTGTATATAATTATAGGATGAGCTTTATTATTATTATTATTTTTTTGTATAAATGTCCACTATTATGGCATGTGGATTTTTATTATCATTATACTTGATCTTTAAAATATCATCCAACAATATAGGAGTTGAAATTGCATTTTTCATGAAATTAGGAAAGTTAATTATTTAAATTAATTATACCATATATATTTAAATTTTGATTTCAAACATAAACGTTTTTTTTTTTTTTTTGAGATATTCAAAGGTCTATCAAAGCAATCTTGACAAAACAACCTGTATTCATTTTCATCTACATGAAAGAAATTCAACGAGATAAAGAGAATCATGCAAAACCAAAAGATGGCATGTCGGTACCCGAAGGTATGTTATTTGTTACCCATAATCATCTGTATTTGTTTTATTGTTGATAATTTAAAAAAGTACAACTCATGAATAACATTTTGACTATCTATTCTAATAGTTTGATTTGTTGTTTTAAAAATTTTGTTATTGTGCCAAGCAAACGTACATGTGAATAAGAAAAAGAGGAAAGCTAAAGCAAATCCAAGTTTGTTATCAAGTCCTAAAACACATTCACATGTTTCGTTACATGATGCACCTTTAGTTGATTTATCGATTAGAAAGGTTGGAAGGAAGGCTTCAACACCTCTACTCTCGGAAAGTTTGTTACTCGCTAACAACTATAAAGCTATGTATATTTATTTTATTTAGATTATAAGAAATATAGAGCTATCTATATTTATTTTATTTTCAGCTCCGCGGAACGAGTTACTTAATTCTAAAAATGTTGTTGGAAGACCATTTACGATGCAGGCGTGTAGTAAGATGAATGAAAGTATGTTTCGTTTTGTTGTTGTTAATTATATTATAAATATTGTTACTCGATAACAACAATAAAGACATGTATATTTATTTTATTTTGATTATAAGAACTATAAACATATTTATATTTATTTTATTTTCAGCTGCGCGTAACGAGTTACTTAATTCTAAAAAAGATGTTGGAAGACCATCTACGAGGCAGACATGTAGTCAGATGAATAAAAGTATGTTTCATTTAGTTGTGGTTAATTATATTATTTATTTGAATATATATTCATTTATTTTTTTGCATTTCATGTTTTGATAGCGGATGCGCATTTACTTGATTTGTCCATAAGAAAGCCCGGCAGAAAACCTTCAAGATCTCCACTTACAGAAATTTCTGAAAGTTTGCCTCTAACTTAATATCGACAATAACAACCGAATTATTATATTTTTATTTATTCCTTTTGCTTTGTCAACTAACATTATATTTATTTTACTTTTTTTTTCCAGGTACACGTAATCAGTTTCTTCATAGCAAAAATTCGACTGGAATACCCGGTGCAAGAGAAACGCATAATCAAACTAATCAAACAAGCTCAAAAGGTATTCATCTTAACTTTAACCTTTAATCATAAAGGTTTTTATAACAATTTTTTATTTATGCGCGTCCATAAAACATGAAATTATTGTTACTCATAAATAAAATGGTATGTGTTAGGAAAAAGAACTCCTCCACCTTTATCTCCTGGCTCTATTCAAGTTGTTAAAGTTGTTCGACCTAGGGGACGTCCGCGTAAAAGCCAAATTTCAACACGTAATTGGTTATGTTAACAAATTTATCATATTTATATTATGTATATAGCAAATTTTAATTTGTTTTTTTTTCATTAGATACACCGGTTGACGATCTTACGCCTGTTGGCTCATTAACTCCAAAGAATACAATACCTAATGTTTCTTTTGTTGGTAGTGGAAATACCGATCCAACGTCAAAAGGTACTTAGCTTTTCATCATAATGGTAATCACACACAACATGATGCCAAAAACCACCAAAACCATGTTTACTTATTTTATATGCTATGGATTTGTAGAAACATTCATAAGAAACAACAATGGCTCAAGGTTTCGCAACCAGACGCCGGTGAAATTCAATTTAGGTACATATTTACATTACTAATTCAGCATTTATCCAGCATTCGATATACATATACAACCTTTGATTTACAAGTACATTTTCTTAATATAATGTGTCATAGGTTCCACATCTTCTAAACGCGATAAAGTATCCAATGGCCAATCCTCTTTACTTGCATCTGAAGGTCATAAGCTTAAAGGCAGAATGGTTACTAGGCAATCTGCAAGGCGTATTAACTTCAACCAAACTGAACGTGAAGTCAATAAAACTGCAAATAGACATTCATTTGTTGGAATCTCGGAAGGTAAACAATTATAAACCAACACTTACAAAAACATTATTCATTCGTATATGTTAAAGGATGTGATTTATGTATCAAATACCTGAAATCACTTACATCTCATTCACTTATTTCCACATATCAGATTATCTTGATCATGGTGATCCAACATTTGAATGCGAATCTTGTGGTGCAATGTTATGGCATGCCGAGTCAATAAGAGGAGCAGCCATTGGCAGTTCCGAGTCATACTCATTGTGTTGCGGTAGAGGTAAGGTTAAGTTGGGCACAGAACTAAAAGAGCCACCTGAACTGCTCAAACAACTTATTAAGAATGAACATCCTAAGAGCGCGTCATTCATAGATAATATCAGGCGGTATAATTCAATGTTTGCATTTACTTCAATGGGTGCTCAACAAGACCATTCTGTTAATGCCGGACGTGGTCCGTATTGCTATCGCATTCATGGTGAGAATTACCATTTAGCAGGCACTCTGTTGCCAAAACCTGGAGAGCCACCTAAATTTTCGCAGCTTTATATTGTTGATACCGAAAATGAAATCAGAAACAGAATGAACGCTGTCAGGTCTAATTCTTTATCCAACTACATTTTCTTTTGTTTAAATTATCACACAAAGTTATATATTCTTATTATCCATATATACTTCCTAAATACGGAGCATTTATGTTACAGCAATGAGTCGCACACGTCTTCACAAAAAACTGATTTAGACTCCCAGCTTACGAAGGACATACGTGACATGCTCGATTCTATTAATCCATTGGTTCAGGATTTTCGCATGGCTGGTGAACGTATGAGGTCTTCTCACGATACTAAGTTTTGTCTTAAGCTTATTGGTACAAGGGAGCGAGATGGTAGACAGTATAATCTACCCACGGCATCCGAGGTTGCTGCCTTAATTGTTGGAGATTTTGACGAAACCAAAAACAAGAGGGACATTATTCTTCATCAACAAGATGGTGATCTTAAGAGAATCAGTGAATTGCATCCCTCCTATCTCGCATTGCAATACCCTTTGTTTTTCCCACGTACTGAGGATAGATATCGTACTAATATATTCCATAAAGGCGTAACTGATTACGATGAAACAAACAAAGGAACGCGCGTTACAATGAGAGAGTGGTTCGCATATCGTGTTCAAGAAAGGAAGAGCGAATTCTCCATGATGCTAAACGGAAGACGGCTATTTCAGCAATTTTTGGTAGATGGATACACAATGGTTGAATCAGAAAGAATGTCTTTTAACAAAAAGCAGCAGACGGAGCTTAGAAGTGAAACTTATTCTAAGTTGGCAAAATTGGCTGACGATGCAGAGTCTGGAGTACGGCTACGTGGCAAAAAGGTCGTATTGCCATCGTCATTTACCGGTAGTCCAAGGTATATGATGCAGAACTATCTTGACGCCATGACAATTTGCAAGTTTTATGGTTATCCAGACTTATTCATAACCTTTACATGTAACCCAAATTGGCCCGAGATTTCACGTTTTATGGCGGAGAGAGGTTTGAAATCTGAGGACCGTCCGGATGTAATTACACGAGTGTTTAAAATTAAGCTTGATTGCCTTATGACTGATTTAAAAGATCGACGTACATTTGGACGCGTCAAAGGAGGTAATCCCATTAAAATATTCTGTCAATTTTTTTTACGAATCGTTTCATTCAGTTTGTTACCTTATTGGTTAATTGCATCATTTTATTTTTTACTTTGCAGCTGTTTACACGGTTGAGTTTCAAAAAAGAGGTCTTCCTCATGCTCACATATTGCTATGGCTAGAAACTGAAGATAAAATAACCACAACAGCAAATATTGATAAGTATATATCAGCTGAAATACCGAATAAGGAAGAGGATCCTGAATTGTACCAGATTGTTACAGATCACATGATGCACGGCCCATGCGGTCATGATAATCCAAGTTGTCCGTGCACGGTTGATTTCAAATGTACCAAGAATTTTCCCAAAAAATTTAACGAAACCACATTAATTGATGACAATGGTTATGGAATTTATAGGAGGAGGAATGATGGAAGTACTATAAAGAAAAACGGTACTGATTTGCATAACGGTTTCGTAGTCCCTTATAATCCCGGTTTGCTCAGGCGATATCAGTCACATATAAATGTTGAATGGTGCAACCAGGTTGGGTCCATTAAGTATTTATTCAAATACATAAACAAGGGGCCGGATAGGGTTACTGTTGGTCTAGATGGCGAAGAGATCGACGAGATTAAGGATTTCTATGATTGTAGATATCTTTCTGCTTGTGAAGCAGCTTGGCGTATATTTAAATTTGATATACACTATAGGACTTCATGCGTTGAACGCTTGCCATTTCATTTACAGGATGAACAGTCCGTCGTATTTGATGCAACCGAAAGCATTGATTACACTCTTGAAAAGGAATCGGTAAACCAGACTAAATTTGTACAGTGGATGGAACTGAACAGGACCGATCCTTTTGCGCGGACATTGCTTTATGTGGAGATCCCTAAATTTTATGTTTGGAATTCTCAGAAAAGAATTTGGACAAAGAGACAGAGAGGTTTTAGTTTAGGACGTATTCATCACGTCCCGCCTTCTTGGGGAGAGTATTTTTACCTGCGTGTATTGCTAAACAAGGTGAGAGGTCCGCAGAAATGGGAGGACCTTCAAGAATATGAAGATGTTGTGCATCCAACTTACAGGGATGCTTGCTATGCACGAGGACTATTGCAAGATGATAAGGAGTATATTGACGGATTAATGGAAGCGAGTCACTGGGGAATGGGCGATTATTTGAGATCATTCTTTGTGATGCTACTCATGACAGATAGTATGTCTCGGCCGGAAATTGTTTGGGAAAAAACTTGGCATGTTTTGGCTGCTGATGTTGAGCATGTTGAGCGAAAAAAGCGGAATAATCCTGGTATGTTGTATTTCCTCTCTCTTTTTTTTTTTTTTTTTTTTTTTTTTTTTTTTTTTTTTTCCATATCATATGTTTAATTCATGTGTAACTTATAGTTAGCAAATGCTGCTGTGCCAAACACTCACACACCTAATACTATTTGTACACATCATAAATAAAGGTATTACGTATGTGCAGGCCTGTAGCTTTCAGACGATTAGAAGTATAACATATGCCTAACTTATATTGAACACATGCTACTGTGTAACAACAAGAGTTTAAAGTCATGGACGCACATGCCATTTCCGAAAAACGAATACACGATGGAAGGGTATAACAGGTTGATATATGATGAGACATCGTATAATAAAGATGAATTAAAAGAGCAGCATAAAACACTGTATTGTAGCTTGACAGATGAACAAAAAGGTATTTATGCAACTGTTATGGAGGCTGTAGAGCAGAAGAAAGGTGGGATGTTCTTTGTGTATGGATATGGTGGAACCGGAAAAACATACCTTTACAAAAAAATGTCTGCTGCCTTACGTTCAAAAGGTGATATAGTCTTGAATGTTGCGTCTAGTGGTATTGCAGCGCTATTGTTGGAAGGCGGAAGGACGGCACATTCTCGGTTTGCAATTCCAATTAATATAGTAGAAGATTCAATGTGCCACATTCCTGCTGACAGTGACCTCGCTGATTTGATAAGACAAGCGAAGCTCATTATATGGGACGAAGCTCCTATGATACAGTCATTTTGTTACGAATCATTTGATAGGACATTGCGAGATATTTGCAGGTCAGACCCTTCTCAACCATCTAACCGTGTTTTTGGTGGAAAGGTAGTTCTTTTTGGCGGTGATTTTAGACAAATACTTCCTGTCATTCCTAATGCCAGCTGTAATGATGTCGTCCATGCCACAATTAACTCTTCTTATCTGTGGCAACACTGCAAAGTTATGAAGTTAACAGTAAACATGAGATTAGGTTCTGGATCAACTGAATCTGAAAGAAAAGAAATACAATATTTTGCCGATTGGATTTTAGACATCGGGAATGGAAAGGATGGTGGTAAGAATGATGGCAACTCCACTGTGGTATTTCCAGATGAGATGTTGATTCCAGAGTCCGATGATTACGTAGGCTCCATAATTCATGCAACATACCCGCGTTTGCGTGACAACCTATGGAATCCTGAATTTTTTCAGGAAAAGGGCCATTCTTTCAACAACTCATGACATGGTTGACATGATTAATGAACGTATGCTGGATTTAATTGAAGGAAACGAGACGATATACGAATCATCTGATTCTGTTTCTTTGGACGATGCAGACACAAATTTTGATGATTCGATATACACACAAGATTTCCTTAACGGTATAAGGATGTCCGGTCTTCCGCAACATGCAATAAAGTTAAAGATTGGTACTCCTGTCATGTTAATGCGAAACATTGATAAAAAAGCAGGGCTATGCAATGGAACCAGGCTTCAAGTACTAAGGTTGGGAATCAATGTTATTGAAGCAAAGATCATATCTGGTGGAAATGTTGGTCAGATTTGCGCTATTCCCCGAATGGTAATAAGTCCTTCAGAAACAAAAATGCCATTCAAATTGAACAGAAGACAGTTTCCTATTCAAGTTTGTTTTGGTATGACGATTAATAAAAGCCAGGGACAGACATTGTCACAGGTTGGTTTGTATTTACCACAGCCTGTCTTCTCGCACGGCCAACTATACGTGGCTTTGTCAAGAGTGAAGAGCAAGCGAGGGTTGAAGGTTCTATGTTTAGATAGGGAAGGAAATTATTGCAACTCAACTGCAAATGTAGTTTACAAAAAAGTATTATGTCGTATTTGAATAGTCAACATTGTTTTGTATGCAGTCCATTTTTTTTTGTTGCTAAAACAGTCTATTTACTTTTTTTTACATATTATTTGATAGAATGCTCCAGTTTTTGATACAAGTTCATGAAGAAAAGTGTATCCAATATATGATACAATGGTGCACATATCTCTAATAAATCATACTCTTCTGTCATTGACTTTGTTTGCAAGTTCATATTTTTGAATTTCATGATAACATTGGGCTTATACTTTGATATGATTTTAAAAAAACTGTTAATGATAATATGGATTAAAAATACAAATCGGCCACTAATTTTCATAAATATACAAAGCATAAATGCAGGAAGGATATTGTTTAACAACCTTTAAACATTTTTAGGCAATGATTAGCATACTCTAATGTATATAACAACTTCCTATAACTTGAATGGATAAATGTGTACACCATTAATGTTTAAAATTCACACAATAACCTTATCACTTCCTTAATTAATATACAGACTCTTCAAATTCATTTTTTGCACTTTAAATCTTCCTGGTATGAACCATTTCACAAATCACCAAATTCAAGCATTCTTCTAATCATTCTTCTATTCATTCTTCAAACCATCATGGATCCCATAGCTAAGAAAATAAGATGTGAACCTGCAAATGATGAACCCGAAGCAAAGCATCAAAAGTAAGTTTTACATGTTTTACTTCATACGTTTTATAGTCATCCTTAACTGAGCTAATTATGTTTATGTAACAGTCATGGCCAAAACGACTCACCAAATGAAGGGTCTAGCAAAGAATCAGTTGCATCGACAGATTAGTTTGTAGTTTTTTTATGACACTATTATATGTATTCCTGTAACAAAGGCAGCGAAGGATATTGTAGTTTTTTTATTCATACGTTTTCTTATATACTAATAGTGTGTTTATTTCTTTACAATTAACATGATTTTTTTTTGCAGCTGATGTACAAGAAAAGGCGACAACCTCTAAACCACATCCGGCTGAGTGGTATTTCAACAAATTAGCTCAGTTAAGGAAGAAAAAGTGGGACTCTTTTCAAAAGCGCAACATGAAGAAAAAATCAAAATGTAAACCAAACAAGCTTAAGGTTGAACAAAGAAGACTAAAAAAGATGGAGCTTCAAGAAGAGGAAGATGTTAGCGATGAAGAGCTTGTGGAATGCTTTGACTATGACAATATGCATTTATCATTTCATAAAGAAAAAAATACCAAAATTTAATTGTTAGATTGTTCTTTGATAAATCTAATTATGTTTATGTTATTTTTATTAAGATTTCAATGTTTTGTTATTTAAATTTTTCGTTTGATTGTATGTTTCTATTATGTTTTGTTTTTTTCAATATTTGTTTACATACACTTATTATTATTAATAGTCTTATGAAGCGAACCCGCCCAGTCGGGCGGGTTATGTAGCTAGTTATATATATGAGATTAAATAAATAGGTCTTGTCAAAAAGATATATATCCAAAATAAAAGCAAAACAACATCTAAAAATTAACAACTACACTCTTAAAATTTGAAACTAGTGAACGCTCACATCGAATAAAACCAACCTCGTGATTGTCAATAAGAACACCAATACTTGACGGAGATATCTTGTATGTTTCACACGCAAAATTAGTAAGAGATTATACTTATTTATATATAAAAAAAAAAAAAAAAAAAAAAAAAAAAAAAGCTCCTCAAAATATAAAGATTGTTAAAAATAAAATTTGTTTGTAATATAAAATTTGTTTTTCGGGGCAAACCCGACCCGAACTGACAAAAAGCGACCTAACCCGAAAACCAAAAAAGGAAAAACTCAAACCGAGAACCGAACCATGAAATATATATCAAAACTGAAACCGAACCGAATAACTCAGTTCGGGTTGGTTTTTGGGTTTCGAACGGATAAAAACCGAAATCGAAATAACTGACAAAAACCGAAATAAATATACAAAAACCGAAACCAAACCGAAAAAGGTTATTTTGGTTCGGTTCGGGTGGATTTGTAAAGCGACAAAACTTATAAAAGGAGTAGAAGTAGAACCCGACCCGGCTCGCCTGAATTCATTTCGTTTTATATCACAAAAAAAAACCCCTCTTTCTTACAATCAAAATTAGATAACAGTTCGAAAACTAGGGTTTCGTCTAAAACTTGACCGGAAAAATCAATCGGAGATGGATGCAGCAACGGAAAAGAGATCGGAAGCAGATAAGAACCAATCGGAGTACGATGAAGATCGTGACCGTCAGTCCCGTGAACTTAAAGCTGGTTTGCATCCTCTCAAGGTATATATTATACTTTTATTATTATCCTATGAATGATTACGTCACCTCTTGTTTTAAGTGATGTTATGGATTTGTTATTTTGCTTATTAGGATTTTAGGGAAGCTTATCTTTTGGCTTATGACCTTATGTCGTTTCGGCTTATTTTGAAGTTTATGAATTTATATAAGTTTATTATGTCATAATAAAATTACGTAATAAGTTTTGCAAATAAGCCGTAAAAAGTAGGCTTATGAAACATAAGGCGAAATCTCAGAAGCCCAAAAATAAGGTTAAACAAACACCTACATAGCTTAAGTTGAATGAGTTTGTTGTTAGTAATTTTATATATTTTGGTATGTAGATTAGTTGTTGCTTTTGTTTAACTTGGAAGTTAGGGAGGGCTTTACCAGGTTTGAATCTGTGTGGCGGTGGGTTAAACTCTGTGGTTTAGTTGGCCAAATGGTCAGAAACCATGGTTAAAGAAAAAGAAATAGGGGGTTTTTTGTTAGCTTTTTTAGCGGGCTTATTAGCTTGTTGTAAATTTCGAAAAGCTCACTAGCCAACTTTTTTTGACCTTTTGACCATAAATAATCCATAAGGTCAACTTGATAAGCTCATAAGCACAAAAAAAGGTCGGCGTATGAGTTTCTTCAAACTTACATAAGCACATCAGCCTACTAAATAAGCTAACACAAACACCCCCATATTAGCTACTGTATTAACTAGCTTAGCTGTTGTAGTCATTTTAGTGTTGTTATGACTTATAGAAACATTTTAGTATTGTTGTTGGTGGAAGTTACTCAGCTGCATGTGCTTTTTGTATTATCAAGTGACTAGTCGAGATATTGGTTTTTGTGTGTGTGAGAGGGACGGACGTAAAGGGATGGCGAGGGTATGTGATGTTGCGTAAAAGCCTGTTTTGAGAGGTTAAGTGAGAGTTCTTATTCAAACTGCGTTGCTTTTGCCTATGCTATTCCTTACCAGCATTTATTTTTTCACATGGGCATTTTATAATATCCACCACCGATGCTGAACTTCTAACTTCTATGTATGCTTGCACAAAGGACTCAGGATTTATAGATACCGAGCACACCCGTTTCTATGGGTTTGGTCTGCTCGAGCTTATAATATATTAGTGTGGTTTGTAGCTGGCTTGTCCATGGACATACAATGTTAGGTTAAGTTTTAAAGGGTTTAATTGCTCCCTGTTTTCTGTTTGTGTCACGCCCTATATATGCTTATATTGTTTGGTGACATATGACAAAGATCTTTACTCATTAGCTATACTGTTGCAATAGTGTAATTCTTGAGACTTGAGATAAAGCAAGGCAATGGCGGAACTTGAACCTTTTTTATGGGAGGGCCGAAAATCCGAAACACAAGTCATTATTACATTATATATTACAATCCAAAAAGTTACATGTAAAAGAGTCGTTGGCATCAAAACTGGACTGTAAATCTACAGGGATAAAATGATTATACACTTTAAGTTGAAAGGGTAGGTAGTTTGCATCAAAAAGAGGAATGAACCGTCCTTTGTATATGTTGACACTGTGTGACTATTGACTATTTATTTCCTTAGAATATTTTTTGGGAGGGCCAGTAAGATAACTTTCACAAATTACCCCTAAACAATTATTATTTTTACAATATAAACCCTGAAGTTTTGGGGTTGGGGGGGGGGGGGGGGGGGGGGGACCCTCCCCTGCCTCAAAAAAGGTCCGCCTTTGAAGCAAGGCCTGCTTAAACTTTTAGTACAGACCAACTTAGATGTATTAAGGATGCGGTAATCTTCCGTTTGCATTGAACTTTTTAACTGTGTTGCGCTACTGATATGTATAATGTTGGTGAATATCATATAGGCTTGTTCAAATCATATAAAGCTTACATCACACTATCTCTGATTGTGCTTATGGTTTTACTCCAACAGAACAAGTTTGTATTTTGGTACACTCGCCGCACTCCTGGAGTTCGAACTCAGTCATCATATGAAGACAACATAAAGCACATAATGGATTTTAGCACGGTAATAATTCATTGATATACTTTGTTTGTGGAGTTCATTCACCCATCGCCACTCTTTGGATGCAAAATTTGTTTGTATGTTTGTTTACCTTTTTGGTTTGTATCAACTGCAGGTAGAAGGTTTTTGGATGTGTTATTGTCATTTGGCTCGTCCCTCATCCTTGCCAAGCCCAACTGATTTGCATCTTTTCAAACAGGGGATTCGTCCATTATGGGAGGTACAAAGGATGTCTAAACTTTTACTTCTTTATCGTTTAATAGCTGTTGCATTCTTCCCCTTTGTGTTAGCTGGACTTGAAGTAAGCTTAAGCATCTGATTTTGTCTGCTTGTTGGTGTTGTAGGATTCTGCCAATTGCAATGGTGGTAAGTGGATCATCCGCTTCAAAAAGGCTGTGTCAGGACGTTTCTGGGAGGATTTGGTAAGGAAATTAAAAGGCCATCTTTCTTATCTTGTTCCTCTAATGTTCAATACATTGTCACATAGTACCATAATTTTCATTGGATGTGGTAATGTTCCTGCAACTTCAGAAGGATGCGTTTATTACTTTATGATACCTTTGTTGGACTGTAAAATACTGGCATTTCAGCTATGTATTTCTTGCCCACATGATTATTAGAGAAGTCTTCTAATAAATAGCTGTCAATGTTTAGTGATATGATTGACTTGCACATATATAAGCATTTGTCCTGAGGTTAGCCTCTCTGCTGATATCATTCAGGTATACGGCTTATATGCTATCTGGCACATGTTACTGTCTTTTCTTCTTTTGGCAAAATGAAACCACTTCATTGATATTCAGTTATCTATAAAGCCTGTCTGATATTTACATGAGATCGTAGATCTAGTTTGAAACGGCATGCCAATTTGATAACATATCTACATAAAATCTCATAATAATGCTATCATTTATATCTTGTGTGGCACATGTTACCTATAAATCTATAATAGTTTATCATCCTCATAACTGTTGCAAACTGAGGTACTAGGATTTAACATCATGTTTATGGACCTAGTGTCCACATGGTATAGACTTTGCACCTATATCTTGTGGAGGTATAAATATTAATTAAAGCCTAAATAATGCGGCATTGTTCAGGGATGATTGACCGTGGCCCCCTTTGAACTCTTCTCCCGTTTTATACTATTAACGTCTATTAAATTGTGCTTTAGTATTTGTCCCTGTAATCATGAACCATGTGACAACTATTATATTCTTACTGCTGCTGTTGGAATCTGTGCCAGGTTTTAGCATTGGTGGGTGATCAGCTTGATTACAGTGATAACATATGTGGGGCAGTGTTGAGCATTCGCTTCAACGAGGACATACTGAGCGTATGGAACCGCAATGCATCTGATAATCAGGTATGTTTAGCTATTTACAAAACTTTCGAGATTGCTTGTTAACATATTTTTTATTGAGAATCTTTTTTTCCTGAGCAGGCTGTGATGGCTTTGAGAGACAAGATAAAACGACACTTGAAGCTTCCTCATGGGTATGTTATGGAGTACAAGCCACATGATGCGTCGCTGCGTGACAACTCATCATACCGCAACACTTGGCTGAGAGGATAAAGAGAAGGAACCAAGTGCTCATACTCTTCCGGTGCTTATGATGGTCAATATTTCTAGTCCTTGTCTGTTTCACTAACCTAAGACGGTTAATTTGAAGAAAGATAAATGTTTGACATGTAATTTTGCACTTAGGTGCCATCATCAGGCTCATGATTATGGATATTTTTTGCGTTAATTTCAGCTCTATCACCCCATGGTTATCTTATGTATTCATATTTATCGTGTATTTAGCCTTGATTTGCCTTGATTTTGAAATGTAGCTGAAAGAAAATACTGTAGTTCTTTTTGCTGGAAAGCCCAACTCAAGTATGATACTTTTGGGCTTGACTAGTGCTTGATGGCTTAACTTGAACTATCTAAAGCTACATAACTACTCGTACACAAGTATTTAAAAACCAAACAGTTGACTTTATTTTAGTCGAACTTTAATTTTCTGTTAACTTCTACCAGCAAAGCAAACAACAAATTTCAGTTATCAATCATCACATGTTACTGCAAAGAAAACCCACAAAGATTCTATCTTCATTAAACCTAATCAGTGTCAATATGGTTGTCCATCCAAATGAGTTGAGTCGGATCTGGTGTTTTCCTGAACACTGATGTTTAAAATATTTTTTCCTCGTTTTATTGTAAAAACTGATGCTGAGATGAACCCATTTACACATGTCTGACCTTATTTCATTAATATATGTTGTGTGTTCTACTTTCGCAAGTAAGCTACTACATGATCAATCAGAGAGTTAATCCCTTGGTGTATTATATGATGTACAAATAAAAATATGATTAGTTACCAAAAAATGTGTCAACTTATGTTTGTTCACGCTTAGTTCAAAACAGAGAAGGCTCGGTAAAAAGGTTTTATCAATCATCATCGA
The DNA here is from genome assembly GCA_021014915.2 of Artemisia tridentata subsp. tridentata. Classification (NCBI taxonomy): domain Eukaryota; kingdom Viridiplantae; phylum Streptophyta; class Magnoliopsida; order Asterales; family Asteraceae; genus Artemisia; species Artemisia tridentata. The sequence goes on from CP139506.1 coordinate 363,207,569, forward strand.
AGTTTAAACATTGTCAATCATTCTAATATTGTACATGGTATTACTACAATTTTGATTGCGACTAACATTAGGATACAATCCAGTGTGTAGGTGCAGCAATATTTGCTATGAAATATACAAGATGGCAAGATGATGATCAAAGACATATGGGTGATCGTACGATAGGATTGCAATCACATTTAGTGGGATGGTGATCTTCGTATCATAGTATATAGCTTTGTTGCACGTTATGATGAGGTTTTTAGGCTAAAAGGTACAACTGCTGAATCCAACATGTTCCACTTGATTACTGGCATGCGGACTACTCCAACCGAATGCTGCCTCTTGATGGGCAGTTAGTTTAAGAACAATCTGAGAAGTGATTTATGTTGGGGGGTTGGATGGAAAAGAAACACAACGCGTTTTGTGGATCTTGGAACTTGATGTGAAGTGAAGTCAACATCCTTCTTTTGTGTAAACAGGTACTTGCCATACCTTTGTGTTCTTCTTACGGTCGTCAGTGAGGCTTAGATCTGTTTCACTTTCTTTGTATGTTTTGATATATGTTTTCGCTCCGGCCAAGATAAGCCTTTCTATCATGAACAATTGGTAATTATTTTCCACAACTGGATCGAATATAGTGCTGTAGTTTGATGAATAAGCTAGTTTGTACCTACAATTATAGATCAAAAACAAAAGAAACATTATCAAACAATGTATATGATAAGTATTATCCATTCATAAGATCAAATAATTTAACACAAGTCTTAGAAGAGGGGTGGATAATAACAAGTTACCTCACGGAAAGAGGGGAAAAGAAATTTGGTGTCCTCTCATTTGACGCGATAAATAACATCCGTCCTTGTTGGATCCACTTTTCAATCCTACAAAGAATGAACCGAGGACGTGTGTCTCTGTCGAGATGAGGATGTAGTGTCCTGACAACACCAAATCTGTCTTTTCTTGTATTTAATATATCACCACGTCGAACATGAATAGCATCATAATCACCTAGAAGTGTCATAATCTGTATTCATTTAACAAAAAATCAGATATTTACACCATTTGGTAAGAAATGAGCAAATGACATAGCATAGAAACATGCTTCACAAATGTTCGAACTAGGTCACTCCAAGTCTTTATTGAACACATTTTGGCAATAAAATTTGCAAAAGTGTTTCATTTTGGTCGAACTTTGCACACTACATTGGCCACAAAAGCATCAAAGGCTACACTAATGGCAACCAAATACCGTAACAGCATTAGTGCATTACAAGCTAACCATGTATCAATTAGTTTTTCTATTTATGCCAAGTCCACCCAAAAACTTGCCTCATGACCAAATACCCTCGAACTATAATACATAACTACCGATAATGAGGTATATTGTTATCCAATAGATTTAAACTGTCCATTAAGTAAAAGACGGGTTTTTTTTTACATCATTTGTCGCACACTTTTAAAGAAGTAACTAAGTAAGAGACGGGGGCATTCCGCATTTATCATTTACAGTACTTTTTAAAGTTAGAGCCATTTGTACCGATTTACAATTTTCGATCGACTTTTTAGTCCAAATTGGCATAAACGAAAGCAAATAGATACTTAGGGGAATGTTGTTTACAATTTGGGGTGGCCTCAGTATAACCTTTTCACCACTTGAGTGGCGGTGCCTATGCAGTTGAGGATGCATTATCCCTATGTTCCTGTTGGCGCATTTACTATTATTATTACTATTCCTACGCTGATGAGATCCACCGGCCTTGCCTGAGTCGCCTCCCCTGCACTCCGCCTCCCCCATGACCACCTCCACAACCATTCTACCTGACCAATAACATCAACCACTCTCCATTCCACGGAAATACATTTGCAAACTTTATGGACTAGTGTACAGACAACGTTGAGTGACCTATGTCGCATGTTTGAGAAGCTTAATTCTTATTGTGTGAGATTGGTCCAGGCAAATATCACAAGAATATATACTATGAGCTTACTAAAATAACGAAAGTCTGTAGATAAATAAAAGTTCGAGGGTACACCTTAACATGACAATTAAGTCACATCCAATTTCAGCAAAAAAAAAAGGTAATTTAACAAGGAAACGGAAATGCCGACCTTTTCTGCTGCATCTCTAAGCTTTTTCGCAGCCATTGAAGGAAGAAATGAATGTGGTAACAACACAGAGCTGCGGTTATTCCGATCCTTACATTCCATAAACCTGAACGATTATGGTCATTAATACCCACACACAACAGAAATAAAAATAAATTCAAAACACACCTACACCCTAAACGTAACATTTTCTTCATTATTATAGTGTGCTTATATTCGTGTGTTTATACAGGTTTAATAGATAGGGGGGGTGGGGGTGGGGGGGTCCTACCATGACAGATGGCTTGCAGTTCGATTAATAAGCAGAATCTTCGAGTACTGACTTCTTTCTTTTAAATCCGCCCGACTAACTCCTTCAACATGGGCAACGCCTCTAGATCCCAACTTCATAAGTGTTGACATAACCTGGAACCATGTCTTTGAATTATCAAGAACTACTGGTACCTTACTGGATGTTAGGTCCAAATCATATAAAGAATCCATTGCGCAAGAGCTTGCAGCCCACCTAACAAACAATCAATAAATTATAAAAAGTTTAGCAAAAGTTAAACTAGTTCACGAGTCATATTATTATACTTATGAAACAACAAAAAGAACTCACATTTCCTCTGAAGTAACATTCTCAGAATGATGCATAATCCCTTTGTTATTATGTATCGGATTTATACACATCCTAGAAGGCATTAAAAATATTCTGCAACAAAAAGAAACAGAACGATTACGATGATGCAAAGGGTAAGCTAGACATTCTTGGCCAATTAGATCAACACGCGCAAATTAATTCAAAACACTAACCTTTTTGGACCAATCTTATAATCCCATATAGATAAATTAGTTAACGCGTATACAATACGGTCAAACCTAACTTTTAGGGTTCTTGGGATAGGGTATTTGGGATTGCTTATTTTGACGTGCTACTTTGCTTAAAGGTGGCAACTTTCTTATTTTAAAGTGCTTATTAGCTTAAAGATGCCAACTTTCTCATTTTGAAGTGCTTATCAGCTTAAACATGCTACCTTTACTTTTAAGTGCTTATTTTCGGGGTAGATAAGAAAATAAGCAGTTATATCAAAACACTTAAAAACTGCTTATTTGCTTAAATATGCAAACTTTCTCAATTTGAAGCACTCAGTCGCGGTGCCACCTTTCTTATTTTTAAGTGCTTATTTTCTTATTTTAGTACTTATTCAGTTGTGAATAAGAAACTTAGGAGCTTCCTTACAACACCTATAAAACTGCTTATACGCTTTAAACAATCAAATCCCAAACACCCTCTAAAAGAATAATTCTACCTTTGTAAAAAGATAGCTTCTTCAAGAGCACAACGTAAGCTTGACTCTTGATGACCAAGACCAGCACATGTGTGACAATGTCTACCAGGACAATCAATTCTATTACCCCACAATAAAAACTTGTCATTATTATTCAGATGTGAGGAGGATGTAATTCTACTTGTTTCAAGTCGGTTGTTTGGTCCATTGTTTGAGATTGTGTGGAGTAAAAAGTATATATTATGATTATGGATTGTTATGTGATAAAGTATTATTTAATGTGATTAACAAGATTGGTTTTGATGTGGGTTTTGTTCTTGATGAGGGTTTTAAGATCCGCATTGGTAATAGAGTTTATGCATGTAAATGATGGCTTCAAAGTACTAACCACCACGTCAGGTGTTCGAATTAAACGGGAAGAAAATTAATTCTTTTATGGCTACAAACGTCACCCGCGCTGACTCCAAAATATCCAAAAGTCACCCGCGCTGACTCCACAATATCCAAAAAGATAGTCGCCCTGAAATTAGTCCGCTCGTATATCGAGTCAGGAACAGAACCTTGAAGCCAAAAAAAAGTACAACAAACTATAATGACCCAAACAGGTCACAAAGTGGCTTTGTGGGTTTATACCCATCAATTTAGAAGGGTCACCCCACCACCACCTAATATAGACTAATGATTACCTATCATTAGCAAAACAATCATTAGTATTTACTCTATTGGTAGCATTAAATCACTACATTAATACTTAATTATTTTTACAACCGTATTTAATACTTAATTATATGGAATTGTTACAACCGTTTTCTTTATAGTTTTTGTTATTAATACTTAATTATTTAGTTTTTACTTTTAGTTTAATTTCTAATTATATGTTTTTTTCGGTGTGTTATCAGAATACAAATAGTTAACAATAAAATAAATTGCCTATTGAAAAAATAAAAAAATGTAACAACTATAATCACTTTATAAAATAAAGAGTCATTTTTACATTAACGAAAATGCTACAATTGTCTTCGATAATCAATAAATTAATTGTACGTGAGTTGTCGACTTAAATATATGTCTTGCCATGCGGATGCGTCCCTACTCTTGTACCTCCTCCATTGTGGGTGATTTGGCGGGTTTGGACAACTTTCATCTAATGTCCCATTAATGTAATGATCATCCCTCACATGTGCAATCACAATAGGACCACTTGGTTGTGACCAGTTTGGACCGTAGCAAAGCGAAAAACATGTACTTTCGTTTATCAAACGAGACAACAAGACCACAACTTCGAAGATTTTTTTTTTTATTTTTTTTATTTTTATTTTTATTTTTTATTTTTATTTTATTTAAAAAAAAAAGAAAATCTCAGGTAGTTTCGTTTATCAAACGGTAAGTGAGTATATTTTACATGCATTCGGGATTGGGACTGTTTTAATTGGGGGCTTCTTTAAGACAAAATGGTTTTTTGATTCCTGTTGGATTTTTTTTTTTTTTTTTTTTTTTTTTTTTTTTTTTTTTTTTTTTTTTTTACGAACAAGAGCGTGAAAAAAAATTTGAATACGTAATCTTTAATTGGCAACCCAGATATTATGAAACTTTACAAATTCCAAATAGGCTAAAGAACACATCTTATTTATCATAATCATGTGTATGTGCAACAAAGAAAATTGGAAGGTGGTTATGTAGTAGTAGGGCTGGAAAATCGTGTAAACACGAACCTGTTAAGACACGACACGACACGATAAGACACGACACGATAAGGGGCAGACACGAACACGACACGATAATTTTTCGTGTCAAATTTTCAAAACACGAACACGACACGAAACCTGTTAAGCCCAAACACGAACCTGTTAACAAGTCGTGTTTTCGTGTTCGTGTCAAAATTGCACATAGAGTGTGTCAGACACGACCTGTTAAGACACGACACGATAAGGGGCAGACACGAACACGACACGATAATTTTTCGTGTCAAAATTTCAAAACACGAACACGACACGAAACCTGTTAAGCCCAAACAGGTCGACCTGTTAACGACACGAAACCTGTTAAGCCCAAACACGAAACCTGTTAACAAGTCGTGTTTTCGTGTCGTGGTCAAAGTCGATATTAATATAATGAATTTACCAAATAAATTGATACGTAATCTTCTACTGCCTATTTTGTTGATTTTTTTACCAATGTGTCTATGGGTTGAGATAATATTCTGGTTCAAGTTGGTCCGAATCATTTAACGGGGCTATATACCTAGTGACAGTCTTGATGGGATCGCTGGTACAAGTATCGTTTTTCTTGGCAATATTTTACCATCTAAACTATAAGTGAAGGCAATATGGCAATATTAGTTTTTACTAGTACTAAATTGCTACGGTATTTATTTGTCATATACAAATGGGCCTAAAAGGTTTTGAGTGGCAACTTTTTTACACTAGTTATTTATTTGGATGAAAAAGATGTAGTAGAAAAAACTGAATCAATAAAAAGAATAAGAAAAAAATGTCTACACAAGTAAAGTAAAAAAAGCATGATCTAAGAAAAGGAACTTGGAAATCTTATTTGGACCTTGGCTAAAAGGATAATAACAACCTGCAAAGTACAAATATACAAAATCAAATGATGAAAAAATGTGTTCACAAAGCAACAAATTGTCCTAAAATGAGGCTAGATGCATATATTCTTAAGAAGTTTATAGTGTTCTTCAACTGAGTAATGCAAGTATATTTGCAACATGCAAAAAGTGTCTTGTATACTTCTCAAGAACACTATATATTTGCAATTTGCATTACTGTGTCAAGACATGTGTTCGACATGAAAAACGAGTTCATTGGTGTTTTGATTGATGGGTGCCAATTTGCACCATGTATACAAATTTGAGTAGAGGTGTAAAATAGTAAAATACAAATTTCAGTAACGCATCATGTTTGGAATATTACCTTTTTTTGTTTATTGATTTGATGAGAGAAAGTAAAATCTGATTATGCAAGTATTTATAAGATAATTTTTTTTAATTAGCAGTTAGTTAGGAGTTAATGATAATTAATTCAATAACTGCTTATTACCTAGTAAAAAGTGTTGTTGACTAATGTATACGGAGTAACTTTTTTTTTGTATGAAAATCATCATTTTCAAGTTTCAAGTTGTTGACTAGATTAATACATTACAGGGATAATAAAAAAATAGGCTGATGGGTTGTTTAGTGGGGTGGAAACCACATGACCCTTAAATAATTTATATGAAATAAAAGTAGTAAGCTCACTAAGAGGGTGTTTCGGATTGCTTAATTTTTCTGCTTGCTTATTTGCTTTCTTTTAAGCAAAAAAGCATTTTTTTTGAGATTTAATTTAATGACTTGTTACCCTCATATTTAACTTAAAACCTTATATAAATAAATTTATTGAAAAATTATATGGAGTAACATTTGTACCAATATTTTTGCGTTTTTAATGAAATAAGCAAATTCAAACACTAGTTCTAAAATCACTTATTTTTAAGCAGCTTATCAGTATTTATTTGGAAAATGGATAGAAAAGTAATTATAATAATTTTTAATGCTAGTGGTGACCACTTTTTCACCCAACCAACCCCGCCACCTCAGCGACATCTTAGTTTTCTCTCTCCACAACTCCACCCCAACCATAACTAGCTAGTGGTGACCACAAAAGCAACCCCGTAGGGGTGTCATTCGGGTTGACCCGATCGGGTTCGGGTCAACTCGGGTCAAGGCTCCTAAAAACATACCCGAACCCGACCCTGTTTGAACTCGGGTCAACTCGGGTCGGGTCAATTCGGGTCTCGGGTCAACTCGGGTCGGGTCAATTCGGGTCGGGTCAGCTCGGGTTTGGGGTCAACCCGAGTTTTTGCCTTGTAAATTGTTAGTTTTCTCGGGTCAATCGGGTTCGGGTCGGGTTGAGGCTAAAAAAACATACCCGAACCCGACCTTGTTTAGAACTCGGGTCAATTCGGGTTGACCCGATTGACCCGAATATAAATTCGGGTCAATTCGGGTTGACCCGAATTGACTCGGGTCGGGTTCGGGTCGGCTCGGGTTCGGGTCGGGTCGGCCCGAATGACACCCCAACCATAACTAGCTAGTGGTGACCACAAAAGCAACCCCGTAAATACACATATAAGGATGGGCACAGTCGTGACCCAGCATGACCTTGCCACATCAGCTTTCTCTCTCCGACGACCTGACGACGACCAAGTTATTTTTATTTTTATTTTTTTAATTCAAATATATTAAAACACAAATTTAAAATTCTTTAAAAATAAAACATTACATAAATTATTCAAATAAACATTAAAAACATTACGTAAATTATTCAAATAACATTAAAAACATCACAAAAATTCTTCATCGTCATCGTCATCGTCACTTGCGTCTTCATCTTCGTCTTCATTATCTTGATTGACTTGATTTCTACGATTTCTTCAAATGTGTCCGATCAAATCAGATTTTAAGTGTAGATGGGTTGATGAGTCTTGAAACTCCTGAGTAACTACTAACGATTCTTCATGCGATCTTAAAGGATCGTGATCACGGTGGCCCTCTGTTGTTCCCTTTACACACTTAGAAGTAACTACAAAGTTAATCTAATTGTGTTTATGACTGAGATTAATGTAATGATTAATTATAACAGATAAGTAAAATGTAAATATAAAAACACAAGTTTTTCAACGTTTAAATTCTTATTAGAAATCAATCAAAGAATCTATTACCCAAGTGTTTGCGGAATAAACACTTGGGATTGAATAGACAAGGTATGGTGTTCTCCTTTCTAAACTCAAGATATTCTTGAGTGACAACAATAAAGACCCACTGAGCTATCTCAGGGATGTAGTTTCTCTTTGAAGGAGAAAAATGGTTTTGTGAAAGTCTAAGCTTTTAATGTACAAAAACTTAACCCACTTTTCTCAATCTCTTCCTATTTATACACAAGTATAAAAGAGCACTGATGATTAAAATACAAAAAGAATAACAAAGCGTGTCTGACAACTACAACAGTATTTGTCATTTCCAAGAACCAATAGGAGTAGGCCAAAAGTCTTTCCGAGTGTCAGTTCTGACACTTCTTGACTTTTGCCGTTTTAGGGAAGGTTCGTTTCTGGCCTGATAAGACTTCTCCTTATCTCTTCAAACTCTTCCCGTCTAATCCCGCCTTTCTTTCAGTCTTCAGGTTCTTCAGTCTTCAGTCTTCAATCACTTATTGTTGTTGAGGAGACTGGGGTTCAGTGAGTTCTTGTCCAATACTCACTGAACCAATTACCTTCTTCTTTGGCTTAAGTGACACTCAGGGAGTTCCGCCTCACTGAGTGGTGAATCTTTCTTCTTAGACTCATCCTGAGCATCTTGAAGGTAACTCACTGAGTGACTGTTCACTCAGTGACTTAATGTAACCACTTGTAAAATTTCACGTTTTAAACATATTACTTTACAGAATTATTATCCTTTTTTCACGGATAATTTTTTTTATTTGATTGTATCTCCTATCTTATGTGACATAGCACACATCCTTGATAAACGTGCTCCCACACAGACCTGCCTAACGAACCTAATGTTTATTTCATAAACATATTTATATGGAAACATTACAATATACCATTTATCATTTTACGATAAATCTTTAACGAACGTATAAACAAAACATTCATTATCTATATAGAGTTTCTAGGAAACCCTAAAATATTCATCACAACACCAAATATGAATAACTAAACCTCAGAACATAAAAGTACAACCCATCTGAGCTAATGTACAAGTAACCAAAGCACCAAAAACCCTAATTCTATTTTAGTTCCCGGTAAAACCCTAATTTCACTAAACTGTGATTTTGTGTACAAATTTCACAAACCCTAATTTATTTATACAATACTTTTACAAAATATTAAATGTACAAGTCATATAAACTAAAGTACAAGCCTTTTATGCATGAAACCATTTATTTACAAAATCTTTAATAAAATCCTATTTATATTTATTTTAAAGCATAAATTACAAAACCATTCATGTATAATTCTTAAAGATTTACTTTCCTAAACTCACTAAATATTTTTACAAGTCTTTAAACTCAAAGTACAAGTGACTAAGGCACAAAAACTATAAATTCCATTTATTTAGTTTTAAACATAATAAAAATTAACAAATAATTTTTATAACATAATAAACTATTAAAACTATATTTTTCTCATATTCTAAATAATAATACAACTCTATTCAGCCTATATTACAACTACTCAAAGCATAAATTATTTTTCTTTCCATTTATGTATATTTCGGTTTATGAATAACAACATAAATATTTTCTAAATAACAAAAACATATGAACCAATTTAGTTCCCCTCCCTAAACCTTCAATACAACTCCTTAAACACAAGGTACCACTACCATAAGCTTCATTCGACTTCCCCCTCCTAAAATCTGAATCGAACACAACCATGACCTAACTAAACTAACTTTCACACGTAACCCTCTCCAAATACATCCCCCTTGTCCATGAACATACTACATTCCCTCTCATTTCTTCTCTTCAAACAAGCATAATACATGTCCACTCTCATATGCAAACACATTTCCCCTTTCCCCTCCACAACCATACGCCAACATCACCTCCTTTTCCCCCTACAAGTGGCACTATATTCAGTTTGTCTCAGCCCATGTCTCCTTACCTTGTCCCCTCATCATGTCCCACAAAACCCTAAATTAACTCTTCTATAAATAGCAGCTTAAACTCTCCTCTTCATCTCACATTCATACGAACCAAACACTAAAACAATCCCTTTCCATTTCAATCCTGAACACAGCCTCAAATACACTCCCAACACCAGCCATAGGAAGTTTAGAAGAGGAGAATCTATCGGGTTCAAGTAACAAATCCATTTCGCCTCACAAAACCCTAGCCGAACCCAACACTAAGTAAGTACTCTAACCTCTTTTAATATCAGTTTTATTTATTTTATATTGTCTAAAAACAATCATACACGAATACTAGTAACGAACATAATCAAAAACCTAAGTTATCATTTCTTTTCCTAGTTTCTGTTCGATCAGATTAACACAAACGCACCCTATATATTTGAGTTTTTGTTAAAACAAATCTCTAACATATAAAACATGTTAAAACATATTTAATATTATCATATCTTACATAGAAACTTGGTTAAAAATACTTAAAAACATTAAAACCCTTATCGGGTTATGTTTATGTGTTTATATCAAGCCACAAACCACCCCACAGGCCCAACTTGTGACACCTAAACCGAACCTCAAACGATGTCTATAAATTCTGATTTTTGGCATAGATAAAGATCACCCAACTAGCTGATTTTAGGAAAAAGAATCATAAAAAATGATTAAGTTTTCGTTAAGTTATCGAGTTCCCAAATTCTGTTCATATCGCTAAACTAGAAACTTAAATTTCCAGTTATTTGGTTTTAGTTTTTATCAACCAATCGCCCAACTTTGAACCCTGTTTTCGAACCCCATAAGACCTCTAAAAATTCTATATTTTTGGCACATCAAAGTTTATCTAGCAAAGTTATTTTAGAAGAAAGAAACTCTTAAAATGATCAAGAGAGTCAAAAGTTATTAAACCTCAAAGTTCACCATATCGCTGGCCTTAAAAATTTATTTTTCAGATCTTGTTTAAAACTTGTTTAATCTCTCGACTTTGGCCAATTATTTCGAGTAGCAAATGGTTTTCATAAAATACGAAATTTGACATGTTTAAAGACGACCCAACTAACTTATTTTAGAAAGAAGAATTTTACAAAATGATCGAGCCATTTAAAAGTTATTAACTCTCAAAGTTTACTCAAATCGCTAGGTATAAACTTATTTTCCAGATTTTTATGTAAATCTGGTTCGATAGGTCGACTTTAGAGTCATTTTTCGACCATCAATTGAATTCCATAAATTATAAAACTTGGTGTAATCAAAATCGACCTAGCTAACTTTTCATAGAAACTGAGAGTTCGTAAAATGATTCATTGTTCAAGAAGTTATTCAATCTCGAAACTCTAGCTAAGTCACATATTTCATGCGCATAAATTTTTAAGTTAATTAGAGTTTATTTAGGCTGATTTTGTAAATATCCTAAATCAAGGATTATTTTTGACAATAACAAATAAAAAGGGTGGAAAATGTTATTTTTGAAACTGCAGGGTAAAAATTGTCATTTTCCAAAAGTTCAGGGTATAAACTGTCATTTGACCAAACCTTAGGGATTAAAGCGTAGCTTTTCGTAACTATCATTTTTATTCTATTTTCCGATCTAATAGAAAATATACTAACGTAATACGTTTATTTTATTGATGAACAAAAGAATGAACGAAAGATATATTTAACGAACGAACAAGAACATAAGAACGAATAATAAGATAAAATCTTATTTTTGAAGAGACTTCATGTTGTCTCGATCCAATATTTAAACAACAACCAAACAACGAAACGAAATGAACAAAAGAACATATAATCATCTGAAAATGATTACTGAAATTTGACATAACAACCCAGGTTTCTTGTCCGGAGACGTTTATCAACTTTCTTTCATTTTGTTTTCCATCCAGATTGCTAAGGTGAGTTTCATAGCCCCTCTTTTCATATTTTGAACTCTTTTTGGGGGAGATACATGCTCATAACATTTACAAACACTGTTTGCTTTATATGATTTATGAATCACTATTGAACTTTTTCCCGTATTAAACACAAGTAATTTCATCGAACGTTACTCTTATTTTTATTGCCTATGCTAAGTTACCTTAAGCCAAAAAGACCTCCCATCATGGACCTCTAATCACCTGCGGGTGAGCGCGAATATTGTGGATAGATCTATTGGGCTGACAACCCCTTTGTGTTACCGTAACGTAACCCAAAGCATTATATTTGAAGTGAATAAAGAGATGTGGCTATCTCCTACCCGGGGGCAAGGTTACCTACATTTAATTATGGGGTAATTATTACATCATTAGCTCATGACTGTTGATGTTCTGTTAATGTTTTGCGTGCCATGAGACTTAGTGCAATAAAAATACATCTTTCCCTTAATAATTGTATGTGTGGCAATTATTACACTTAATCTTGTGTTTAAATGATTTCCAACTGAACTTAACGAACGTATTTCTGAACAACTGGAACGAACTCATTTCTGAACAACTGAAACGAACTTATTTCTGAACAACTGAACGAACATATTTCTGAACAACTGAAATGGACTATTTTCATTTGCAAACTCTATGAACTCACCAACTTTATGTTGACATTTTAGCATGTATTCTCAGGTTGTTGGAAGCATGGATTGGCACGGGATTGGCTATGGACTGTCTATTTATGTTATCATTCAACAAATAATATATTTTCATTAATGTATTTTGGAACCTCCTGCTGGGACCTGAATATTGTAACTCTGATATAAATGAATGATAACAATTTTATCTAAAACGTCTCTTTTCGAGTCATTTTCTATTATCATGACTGTGAACTGTGAAGTAGCACCCCAACTTATATTTCCGCGGCGAATATCGAAAATGGGGGGTTTACAGAGTGGTATCAGAGCTCATGGTTATAGAGAACCAAATGTTTTTAAACATTGGACTATAACCGCGTTTTCAAAAAATAAACAAAATTTCACCATAAAGTCCTACGCCCTCCATGCCTGGTATGTTTCAGTATTTAGAGCATCCTTTATTGTGATTATTTGGCATTAATAATCCCCTATCTGATAACTATTTGATTTGCTTTATTTGCAAATTTCGAATTGCTTATTTTCATTATTTGCGGGTTACTACAGTATCATGTTCCCCGAAACTCCCAAACTTAACGAAACAGCTTTCCGTACTATTTGTACACCACCTACCGACTCCCTTAGGAAATCCCCATCTGATGAAAAGTTTATTGGTTGCCCAACAACATTTGATGTTGGACAAAATTCACACCAAGAAACAATTCAGAAAGATGTTGAATCGAATCCTTTAGAACCTAATACTCCCGAAACCCCAATACTAAACTTCCCAGATGCTATATCTACGCCTAATTCCCTTGAACCTAAAGATCCCATGTGGACTCTCCTTTATGAACATGCCAATATTCTCGACAATCACGCTAAACATTTGGAAGAGCTACCACATTTACGTTTTGAACGATACGACTGTAACTTCGACACTCTGTTTAGAAGAACTAATGACGAAAGAAGAACGGTGTTCGACTTGGAAGCAAGTGTTGAACGAATGAAGAATATGTAACACCCCGTGCCCGCTTATACCAAAATTTCAAAACTTTTTGACTTTATACGCGGAAACGCTTGAACCATGACCCATACATGAACAAAAGACTTTAAATATCGATAATACCATAAGTAGTCTACTCAGACTAAAAGTAGTCTACACAAACCAAAAGTAGTCTACACAGACCAAAGGTAGTCTACACAGACCCAAGTAGTCTACACAGACCCAAAAGTAGTCTACACAGACCCAAAAGTGACCCGAGCTACCTTATATCCACATCAAACTCACCCAAGGCCATTAACATAACATACAAAATCATTTACATACTCAATCAACCCGATTTACTACCCACAATGGGTAAAAACACTCTTAACCCAAACACCCCTTTAACTGCATAACCCTTTTTACATCCTTTTTGACCCATTTTCCGGAAAGACAACTTCTATGACCCGACAATTAATGAAACTTTCCAGATTTCATTAACACATCACAAACATCATTTTCATACAAAAACATTAACCGTTTGACATCCCGAAATGGTACTTTACAAATTAGCCGGGTCATGCACATAACCCCTTTTTGACCCATTTCACATCAAACCACTTATACCACTTTCGTTTTATACCAAACTTGACCAACTTCAATCATTTAGCATAACAAACATGTTCCATAAGCACTTGACCCGTTTACTACCCCAAAATGGGTACATTCATACATTGCCAAACACTCCCTTAACTTAACTCAAAAACACTTAAACCATACTTTGACTTATCAAATGACTACCAAAACGTCATACAACTCTTGACATACACTTTGCCATGCGGCTACACTTTAACAACCCATAAAAGACTAACGGGGGTACAAACTTACACACGATCTCGGTATTCTACCTAAGCTCCTAACTAAACACTACCTTACACCTTGCAATCCAAATCCTTAATCCACATATCCAAGCCTTGCACATAAACATGCCAACCTACAAAACGGTTAGACATCTAAACCGTAAGCACAACGGCTTAGTAAGTAAAACGACTATAACATAACATTATACTTCAAACCACATAATGCATCATATACATAAACCACTTACTTCACATCTCATCTAACACATAACATCAACACATCTCATAGCATCAATTCTTCACATAAGCCATATCTTGACATCACATAGCATAACCCAAGCTAATCTTCTTGACATAAACATACATAACACATAATGATGGAATTCCATATAACATATGCTATCATCATTTTACTTACCTCAATCCAAGCTATATAACATCAAGAACATCATCATCAACACAATGATCCATCATCATCATCACCATTCTTCATAAATAATAAAAACCTAACAACATAACAATAAATCACATAACAAGGGTTATCCAAGCCCATCAAACATATTCATCTTGCTAAATCATATCATCATATGATCATATCTTGATCATATGATGATTACCCACTTTACTCTTAATCTAAAACTTCATAACAACAAGAACTAGATACTTACTTGAAGGGATGATCATTACTAGAGAAGACTATAACACTTGATCTTCATCATCTTCTTCATAGATCATCATCTACCTTACTTTCCCTCCCTTTTTTTTTCTATAAATCCGACCTTCTTACCCTCTCTCAATAATGAGAGAATTGTCTAGATAAAACTAGATATAGATAGTTAGGTAGTGACTTTGGGCACTTGGCAAGAATGGCCCCTCAAGTCTCTTTGCTTCTATTCTAGCCACAACTAACTCTATCACATATTTAATACTTGGCAACTTAGGCCCCTCTAGTTACACATCATATTTAACATAACCACTTTAGTCATATATTGACTATCGGGTTTGACTAAAACCTTACATTCATTGACTAGCCAATCACATGAGGCCTTGGTCCACTTTCATCTAGGGTGGGGTCCCAATACCCGGGAAACGGGTCTAACAATTCTACCCCCCTTATTTAGATTTCGTCCCCGAAATCTCTCGTCTATCACTATCCAAAACCAATTCACGACATATACATGTCCTTATTCTCTTGCTTTCTAAGCCAATTCCTTGCAACGATCTAAATGATCTTGCAAATTCTAAACTTACTATACATAAACATAACTCATAATCCACTTAAGACACACTTCTCATCGCAAACTTGTCTAAAATTTTCACAATGACTACTTGTCATCCGGGAACATCTACTACTTTGACTCTATATGAGTCAAACTTCAACACTATAATTCGGCATTCAACAATGCACTACTCATAACATAACATCTTATACCGGCCAAATCTCACATTTAACATAACACTAACACTTATCAATATCAAAAACCGGCAACTTATCTCAAATATACAAAGTACCATACAAACGGCACCTTTAAAATCTTACTCACGCATTACTTAAACAAACTTTCTTACTAAATAATGGGAATACTCATCAATTTAACTTCTCAATTTAATGCATAACTCATTTTAGACGTCTATCTTAAGGTTTACACATGACCTTAACGCCACTATAAGTTTTATTCGTATTTGTCTTTTCTATGACGTCTAACTTGTTTTAGTTTTCACTTTCTCATATCACTATCCGTACTCATGTCATATCGGCTACACATAAGTCCATTCATTTATAACTCTTTATTTACATAAAAAGGCGTCCCAATCTATGTAAACAAGGAATTATAAACTCATGGTTCGGCGATCTACAATTTCTTCATTTAAATGAAAAGGCGTCCCAATCCATTTAAATCAAGAGACCATAAACCGTCCTACTTATACGCTTCCGACATCACACTCGTACTTGTTTTACTTTCCTTCTTTACTAGCCTTGGATCCAATCTCACTAACTTTCTATCCATGCCATAAAGGCAAGCTATCATCCATGCCATAAAGGCAAGCTAGGCCATCTCAAAGGATGCCAAACACATGCCATGAAGGCAAGCTAAACAACCATGCCATGAAGGCAAGCTAACATCCATGCCCTAAGGCAAGCTGGGCTATCCCGAAGGATACCATAACATCCATGCCATAAAGGCAAGCTGACAACCATGCCATGAAGGCAAGCTAGGCCATCCCGAAGGATGCCAAAATACATGCCAAGGATATAGGCAAACCATGCCGGTGAAGGCAAGCTAACATCCATGCCATAAGGCAAGCTGGGCTATCCCGAAGGATACCATAACTAGAGCATTGGATCCAAGCTATAGCTGTCTTATCATCTTTACTCGCTTTATCTTTCATGCACATCTATCATTAGGCACACTATTATATATTCAATACTCATTGCCTTAAGCAATTTTAACATTCAATATCACATTTACTATCATCTTGACAAGTTTCTACATAACACTTGCCATTTATTATCTTTGCAATTTCACAATGCAGCTTATCTTTCATCTGTCAATCCTCAAGTTGACTCACACACTCGCTATGTGCCATCTTTATTTAGACAATTTATATGTAATGCTTATTCATTACAACTTACACATCTCAACGTGTTCTTACAACACACTCTTACTATTACCCGTCAACCCTTGTTGACCATATTCACAACTCATACTATCACTTTGTTTAGTCTATCCAACTTGTACGCATATAAACCTTACATAGGTTTATTCTATCACACTTATATAATCACATCATGCCTTAACTATACTCTTCAACTTTCTCATTTTAGTTACTCATATAAAGATTTCATGCCTTCAAGCATCTATTCGTTATTAATACAATCATGTCTTTCTTTATCATCAAGCTACAAACATATTTCATTCTTCGCTTCTTACTTATCTAAATCTTTCTAAGCATTATGCTTTTTCAAATAATTATCATGCTTCTTAAATATTTTCACATATCAATGTGTTCTCTCAACTTTACCGACCACAAATAGGTCAACACATAACATGCATTCCAATGCATCTATCTTAACTCATACACTTCTACGCAATCGTGCTCTTAAGCACACCACATAAAACTTAGACATATAACCAACTACCATAGACTTATCATCACATAAACAATCATACCATATCACTTAACACTTATCCGACAAGTGTTAAAACATTCAAAATCAACATCAACTCACATAGTCTATGGCATCATATAACATATCGCATAATCAATCCATGTCTAAGCATCATCATCTAATCAATAGCAAGCAATAGCCCATTTTATAACTAAGGCATCATAAACCTTTCATTTACTTACTAGCCTATCTCTAATACCACTTGGCATTGCTACTTGCAATCCATCACTATAATTCTATCATACATTCACATATCGCAATACAATCCCCGACACCAACCAAGGTGCACGGCTATCTAATCATGTAAACATTTCAAGTCCCCATGGACTTGCATCTCATACTCACAACACTATAACATACATACATCACCTATCATCAATAGGCTCAACTAACATAAAACATAATTCGTCTAATACTTAGCAATTAGATTTCCGCGCAACTAACACTTATGTCCAACACTTCTACGAGTGGTTTAAGTCTAGGCAATCCTAAAGAAAACCTAATTCACTTAAACCGAAGCTCTGATACCAAGTTGTTACACCCCGTGCCCGCTTAGACCAAAAATTCAAAACTTTTGACTTTGTACGCGGAAACGCTTGAACCATGACCCATACATGAACAAGAGACTTTAAATATCGATAAGACTATAAGTAGTCTACTCAGACTAAAAGTAGTCTACACAGACCAAAGTAGTCTACACAGACCAAAAGTAGTCTACACAGACCCAAGTAGTCTACACAGACCCAAAAGTAGTCTACACAGACCCAAAAGTGACCCGAGCTACCTTATATCCACATCAAACTCACCCAAGGCCATTAACATAACATACAAAATCATTTACATACTCAATCAACCCGATTTACTACCCACAATGGGTAAAAACACTCTTAACCCAAACACCCCTTTTACTGCATAACCCTTTTTACATCCTTTTTGACCCATTTCACGGAAAGACAACTTCTATGACCCGACAATTAATGAAACTTTCCAGATTTCATTAACACATCACAAACATCATTTTCATACAAAAACATTAACCGTTTGACATCCCGAAATGGTACTTTACAAATTAGCCGGGTCATGCACATAACCCCTTTTTGACCCATTTCACATCAAACCACTTATACCACTTTCGTTTTATACCAAACTTGACCAACTTCAATCATTTAGCATAACAAACATGTTCCATAAGCACTTGACCCGTTTACTACCCCAAAATGGGTACATTCATACATTGCCAAACACTCCCTTAACTTAACTCAAAAACACTTAAACCATACTTTGACTTATCAAATGACTACCAAAACGTCATACAACTCTTGACATACACTTTGCCATGCGGCTACACTTTAACAACCCATAAAAGACTAACGGGGGTACAAACTTACACACGAGCTCGGTATTCTACCTAAGCTCCTAACTAAACACTACCTTACACCTTGCAATCCAAATCCTTAATCCACATATCCAAGCCTTGCACATAAACATGCCAACCTACAAAACGGTTAGACATCTAAACCGTAAGCACAACGGCTTAGTAAGTAAAACGACTATAACATAACATTATACTTCAAACCACATAATGCATCATATACATAAACCACTTACTTCACATCTCATCTAACACATAACATCAACACATCTCATAGCATCAATTCTTCACATAAGCCATATCTTGACATCACATAGCATAACCCAAGCTAATCTTCTTGACATAAACATACATAACACATAATGATGGAATTCCATATAACATATGCTATCATCATTTTACTTACCTTAATCCAAGCTATATAACATCAAGAACATCATCATCAACACAATGATCCATCATCATCATCACCATTCTTCATAAATAATAAAAACCTAACAACATAACAATAAATCACATAACAAGGGTTATCCAAGCCCATCAAACATATTCATCTTGCTAAATCATATCATCATATGATCATATCTTGATCATATGATGATTACCCACTTTACTCTTAATCTAAAACTTCATAACAACAAGAACTAGATACTTACTTGAAGGGATGATCATTACTAGAGAAGACTATAACACTTGATCTTCATCATCTTCTTCATAGATCATCATCTACCTTACTTTCCCTCCCTTTTTTTTCTATAAATCCGGCCTTCTTACCCTCTCTCAATAATGAGAGAATTGTCTAGATAAAACTAGATATAGATAGTTAGGTAGTGACTTTGGGCACTTGGCAAGAATGGCCCCTCAAGTCTCTTTGCTTCTATTCTAGCCACAACTAACTCTATCACATATTTAATACTTGGCAACTTAGGCCCCTCTAGTTACACATCATATTTAACATAACCACTTTAGTCATATATTGACTATCGGGTTTGACTAAAACCTTACATTCATTGACTAGCCAATCACATGAGGCCTTGGTCCACTTTCATCTAGGGTGGGGTCCCAATACCCGGGAAACGGGTCTAACAGAATACGCACGAACATAAATATAAAAGCCTAGATTATAGGATCTGTCATGCAAGGAAGGAAAACAGTCAATTACGTGGTAGAGTGGCAGAGATCGAAAGAACCCTATGGATGGCCAGAGAGACGGCAATCAGCCAGGGTCAGAAGATTTTCACTTTGGAAGCTATGCTGGACAGTCAAATAAAGGTGAACCAGGAATTTCAGGAGCGTTTCTTGGAAATGGAAATTTCACAACTACAACTTGAGAATGAAGTTAAGCTTTTACGTCAAGGACGTGGCTGATTTTTAACTCATGTGTAACAACGTTGTGTTTACTGTACCAAATAGTATTTGGTTAAGTATTTCCTATATATTCCAATAAACCTGAAACCTTCAGAGTTTGTAATCAATCAATAAGATATAACAAAAGGATATTTGTCGTACATTTATATTCTTTTGTTATATATTATTGTTGATAATAAATTCTTTTCCGTCATGTCTTACAATAATGCTATGCATATATGTAATGACTATCCATAAAACCCTATCATTTGTTTAATAGACAAATGGTTTCGTATAAACCATACCTAGAGCCTAATAAGTATCACTTACCTAGTTAACCATACCTAGAGCCCAGTAAGTAACAGAGGAAATTTGAGGATTTAACCCTTATGTTGGAAACAGAAAACCCTAAACCTACTTCATGCAATATTAATAAAAGACCTTGTATTAATTGTTTTTGTAAAAACAATCGATCAAGTTATTAATATTACGCTATTCTCAGCCAGACATATCATAACCATAGAACCCCATAAGATAAAATTTCGGAAGAAACCTTGATGAATGAAGAGAAAGTTGCTGAAATTCGAGAGAATTAGTTAATTCCTTAGCAGTTATACCAAGAGTTAATCATTTATCTACGATATTTAACCAGAAATATCCGGAAGAAAGTCAGTATGAAAAATACCATACCCATATTAACCGCGCCAATGACTCCTGAAGTTATCCAGAAGTCAGTGATCAACCTCATTGCAGCAGTGCTCGAGGTGACTACGACAGCTCGTTTAGGAAGCAATGAAATGGCAACAGGAGAGAAGACGATGAATGTGTCTTGTACCCCTAAAAGTTTTACGGGTTGTAGACCAGTTCATAACAAAAACCCAGAAGGAACGACTAAACCTACCACTACCCATACCCTAGGAATTGAACAAAATAACCAAAAGCGAAAACACAATGAGATAGAAACCACCATCCCTACTCACTGCCCCGCCTGCCATCACAAGCATCTTACTCATAAAGCTGTTTATCATGGAAAACGACCTCTATGTCAACGATGTAAGTTACATCATTATGGAGATTGTTTTGTCAAGTGTGGAAGATGTAAGGAAATAGGGCATTAGACCAGAAACTATAAGATGATAAGAGCCAACCCACAACTATTAACCGTGACTTGTTATGGATGTAATGGAAAAGGACATTATAGGAATCAATGCCCGAACTTCAATCCCGACTGGAAGACTAAGACTGATGCAAAAGAAAACTAGAACTTATTAAGAACTCCCGACTATGTCCTAGTATGACCTCTAAGTTTAAGCAGAAGAATAAATTGAGGTTAGAACTCTCTAAGTTGTATTTTCCTTTCAGGACTATCTTAGTTACGATGGACGTAACCTAAATAAATTATATTTCTACTCTATGAAATCTCTATCCCGTAACAATTTCTTCATATTCTTTATCCGCGTTTAGCCTTCATATCTACTCTATTTCTCCATACCCTATTCATAGACATACCTAGTAAAACCTTAGATAAACTCTAAGAATTATTTTGAAGTTATCCCATTAATACCTTAGGAAACCTTAACCCATCACTGTAGTGTGGACAGAAATTTTCCTATGCTTTTGAAAATTATTTATGAAGCTATTTTACAAAAACAAAGCGTTGTACGCCATCTAAAGCTTTTTGAAAAAGAATAAATATCCCAGTGACTGAACCAAACATTACATCATTTGGTCCTCAATTATACATAACCTGATCAACTATGTATAATTCAGGAAGAATCATGTAGTGAATTGGACAGTTATATTTTCAGATTTTCTACTACTAATTTTCATTCAAAAGCAAAATATTGAAACAAAACAAATTGTTCATAAACTATCATTTTGATTCCATAAAACAAAAGTCTACATCTACTACCCATCATCTCTAAGATAGGAATTTTACGACATTATGGATAGGAAAACCCTAAGATTTTATTAAGAAACCTTGGAAGATCATACATAGAGACATAACTAGCAACGAAAGTGCTAATATTACAAGGATTACATAAGTTTTATTACATTGAGGATTACCTAGAAAACACAATAAAGATCATCATAATAACCTTAGCACAAGACTTATTTCCCCCATGTTTGATCCACGATAAAGGCAACGATAGTAAGTGGAACGACGAACATTAGAATCATACCCAAGGCTTCAAAATTTTCATCCGGATTATACGCCATGTAGGAAGCAACCGCAACCACATAAACCATTGCTAGGATTGTGACAAGATGCGGCATTTTGAGGTTTTTAGAAAGGAATTTGGTGATGAAAGAATGAGGATTAAAAATGAGGTATTTATAGGTGGAAAAACTAGCCGTTATGGCCGTTATCTGACCGTTACACGACCGTTGGAATCTGAACATTGCACAGTGATTTATTAGGTGGCAAAATATTCAAATTTAGTTCATCCAGTAGAGATAAGACTGACCAAACCTCGATCCCTTAGGTATTAAACGGAAAACCAAGGATTAACAGTGAAACGACATTATTGGAGTTATAGACCTAAGAATGAAATAATATTTTGGATAATACTATTTTTAACTTGAGGCATTTTAAGCATATCAAACTCTCATCCTAACCCAAATCGTTGTACGATTTTCCTTTATCGCGTTTCTTATCCGAATAGGTCAGAAATCTGAACCTAACTATCCCTATACTTCGTTTTTCTCAACTTTCCAACCAACACATATCGAATCTCGGGACGAGATTCCCTTCAACGGGGGATACTGTAACCACTTGTAAAATTTCACATTTTAAACATATTACTTTACAGAATTATTATCCTTTTTCCACGGATAAATTTTTTATTTATTTATTTGATTGTATCTCCTATCTTATGTGACGTAGCTCACATCCTTGATAAACGTGCTCCCACACAGACCTGCCTAACGAACCTAATGTTTATTTCGTAAACATATTTATTTGGAAACATTACAATATACCATTTATCATTTTACGATAAATCTTTAACGAACGTATAAACAAAACATTCATTATCTATATAGAGTTTCTAGGAAACCCTAAAATATTCATCACAACACCAAATATGAATAACTAAACCTCAGAACATAAAAGTACAACCCATCTGAGCTAATGTACAAGTTACCAAAGCACCAGAAACCCTAATTCTATTTTAGTTCCCGGTAAAACCCTAATTTCACTAAACTGTGATTTTATGTACAAATTTCACAAACCCTAATTTATTTATACAATACTTTTACAAAATATTAAATGTACAAGTCATATAAACTAAAGTACAAGTCTTTTATGCATGAAACCATTTATTTACAAAATCTTTAATTATATCCTATTTATATTTATTTTAAAGCATAAATTACAAAACCATTCATGCATAATTCTTAAAGATTTACTTTCCTAAACTCACTAAATATTTTTACAAGTCTTTAAACCCAATGTACAAGTGCCTAATGCACAAAAACTATAAATTCCATTTATTTACTTTTAAACATAATAAAAATTAACAAATAATTTTTATAACATAATAAACTATTAAAACTATATTTTTCTCATATTCTAAATAATAATACAACTCTATTGAGCCTATATTACAACTCCTCAAAGCATAAATTATTTTTCTTTCCATTTATGTATAATTCAGTTTTTGAATAACAACTTAAATATTTTTGATGCGTGGTTTTGCGACCTTACAACAGGTTTTACCTCTCGAGGGATCTCAAGAGGCTTGCAATCCCCACCAGGCAGTGTACCTGACCGATGTAGTATAGTGTAGTGGCAAGTACCGGGGGATTGATCATTTTCTAGGGGAATAGTATCGTTAGGATTGAAAAACTACTCTAATAGGTCTAAGGGTGAGGGAAGATTCTTTTTTGTATTTTTATATTTTTGTAAAAGCAAGTAAAATCTCGGGTTTGAAGGAGTGGGCGGAATTAGTTGCTAGTCAACTAACCCAAATAACTACAATTGCAAATAAAATAAAATAACTGAAAATAAAAAGGTTGTGGAACTTATATGGAGAGAAATGTGTTTACTTAGATTTCCTTACTCCCTAACTATCTTTTACCGGTTGATTAGTGTGTATTAATTGCGTGGATGACGGGTGTATTCCTTAATACCAATCGTGGGGTGGCGTACGTACTTCCCCAACTCTATAAGCTCCTACTTCACTCCTATGTCGAGCCGGCTAAGAAGCTCCTAACATGGGATCACTAGAATTCGCTCATGCATTAAATACAACCATAAAAACCTTAGTACGCATTGGTTCATGTTTCTTAAGACGTTCAAGCAAGTTACCGTATAGGAGGTTAGCCAGTTTTCTTAAGCCTAACATCGATAAACAATCATCCAATACAATTAATAACACACCAACAACCAATAATCAATAGTTAGGTTTCATTAGATCTAAGCAAACACAAGATAAATCTAGCCTAGCATGTTAAATAAAAGACAAGAACAAGATATAATCAAACAACACATAGACATATTGAATGATTTAATTGATTACTTATCTTCAATTGAACATGGGAGATCCAAGGGTATAAAACCCTTAAAAATGGCAAAAAAATCGTCTTAGGGTTTCTCCTCACAAAGTTGCACACCAATAACTAAAAATTATGAAAGTATATATAGGAAAACAGATCTGACGGCGTCACGTTATAGAGCGTGACGCCGTCACCTCGCCGCGGTTAGGGTTTCTTGATGGCCTTCTTGACGCCGTCCCCTTTTAATCCTCCAAAATCCTCTCTGGCGCGTCAAGGGTTGACGGCCTTCTTGACGCCGTCCCCCTTTAATCCTCCAAAATCCTCTCTGGCCTATCAAGGGTTGACGGCGTCACATTGGGGCTTGACGCCGTCACAGGTACTTTTCAGCAGATTTTTGAGACTTTGTCGTTTTCTTCACTTTTATGCTCCAAAAACGTCCAAAATGCTTCCTTTTCCAGATTTCTTCTCCAAAGTACCTAAAATGACAAAAGGAACGATTTAGGGCAATATTTGATCAAATAAATACGATTTAGGGCTTAAATGACCCCCTTTAAGCGGTACACTTTTCGCTTCATCAAATACCCTTAGACTTGAGATTTGCTTGTCCTCAAGCAAATGCGCTTTTATTCTAATCAAAATACAAGTTAGGGGTCATTTAACGCTAATATAAAAGTAATTACAACAAATAGTCATTCCACTTTAATCATAATAAGCACGGAGATTACAGACTAGCACCTCACAAGTAGTGTTTAGATACTCACATCTCTCAGGTGTCATAAAAGTATATCTCATAAATGAAAATGAATAATATCTCTCACTACCTGTCATAGCAAATAGATTACCATAGGCTTGGGAAAGGATCAAAAACCTCCTCCACTAGGCGTAAGCACCTAAGATAAACTATCAAAGAGGGCTTTTAAACGGGTTATAACGTTAGGTGTAGGGATATGATAAACACGGTTTTGTTAGATAAAGGATATTTTACTGGTGGCGAGTTAAAGATCTTGATTAATTACATGTATAATATGGCGTTGCTAAGCCAAGACTAGACTCGACTTAAGCTAATGAAAGAAATAAAAAAAAAGATAAAATAAACATAAAATGAAACGGGATGGTAGTCCGTATGTTTTTTCTACTTTTTTTTTTTTTTTTTTTTTTTTTTTTTTTTTTTTTTGCATACACTCTTGCCCTACCATCCAAAATAATACATCATAGGGGCCTCGGTTCTCCCCTTACACTTGAACTTTTACATAACTTTACAATTACTATTCTATCGACTCGAATTAAGATAATCGAAACACTTGGAGTACTTTTAAAATATTTAGCACATATGGGGGTAATAATGTTGTTCTTCCCCATTACTCAATTACACTAGTACTTTACCCATGAGTCCCAATCGTCCCAAAACAATATGTACAAGGATATGACTCGACTTAGCAACCATGTAATCAATTAGATAATTAACTTGGGGTTTAAACAAATGTTGTCACAATAATGCACTAAAAATGAGTGCATACAAGGTAGGCTAAGGCGATTTGGGTGTACATTTAAGTGGGGTGTAAACAAATTCTTACTTTAAGTAAAATGCTTAAAGTTAGAAACGAAAAGATAGGCTCTGAGGGGTGTACTAGGGGTATCGTGTACTAAAAATGAGTACAACGCAAAGGGTTTGGGAGAATTACTTGACCAATGTAGCCAATGTAATTATAACAAAAACACAGGTGTAAAACAATGGGTTAATCCTAATGCCTCTTATCATGTAGTAAATCTAACTACACGAATGTAGTCTCACTTGTGGCCTAGGAATGGTCCTATCGCAAGTTCTAGAATCTAAGTGCTACCGGTACACACATCATAGCATAAATGCTTTTCCTACCAATTCTAGGGGCGAACCTCACATATTTGGGGGTGGAAAATTTTTTAGTGGTACAGTTTTATGCTAGTCATATAACTTCCTATCCATGAGACGCTCATTAAGACCAAAGTTTCACTCCTATATGTTGTAAAAAATTTTAAATTTGGCACTAAAATTTCCTTAACAGGTATTTCTCTCAGTTTTATTACACATCTACCATTAAACAAACGAAAATCAAGTGCAATTGCATTCTCTAATGTATCGTACTTTACCCCCCCTTACACTTAAGATGAACATTGTCCCCAATGTTCAAATAACAAGATGTAAAAGTAATAAGGTAAAAGAATGAAATCAAATACTCCCCTGATTCGCTCGATGGATAAAGGGGTAACATGGTTAGATCTTCTTCCAAGAGAATGTAGAAGCTCCAAGACTAAAGCATCGCCAAAAGCTTGATTCCACATACATCTCCTTGTCCAAAATAACCTGTTAAACCTGAGAAAACAAACACGAAAACCTGCATAACATCGGCGGGATAAATCTGTATAAGGATATAATGCTTCTGGAATGATAATTTTGCAGATTCCTGGAGTTTATAAGTTAGAGATTTAATAAAAACTTTTTATGAAAACAGAACTTTCAAAAATTTCAGAAAATTAAAACCTGACGCTGTCAGGTTGTAAGGCCTGACGCCGTCAGAAGTGATCTGACAGAATTCTCATGTTAAGTTTCCGGAAAATTTCTGGAAAAACCTATACCTTACTTCCTAGAAATCCTGCAAAACATCATTATGACTCGATACAAGCATTTGACTCAAACAATTACTAATATGTATGTTAATTTAATATTGTTATGATTCATGTTCATTTGTTCTAATAAACCGATTTGGATTTCCCTTACACTTAACTTTTGCAAAATACCTTTATATGTAGTTAAGACGAAGTTAAAAACAAGATAAAGCATTTTCACAATTTAGTCTCGAACATGAATCAATATTAATAAAAATTAAACATACATACGGAAACAAATAAAATCAAACAAACAAATAAATAAACACACAAAGCAAATAAAGCTTGGGTTGCCTCCCAAGAAGCGCTTTTCTTTATTAACGAGTCTTGTAGCTAGACTCAAAGTCACCGTACATTACGTGACTCCATCATTGGTCACGGTTTCTAGGCCATTCTCATGTCCGGTTTTATATTCCGGTCCTAATTTCAAACAATCCTTGTAGAAACCGGATATCCTTTCCATAACGTAGTCTACTCCTTTACTTCTATCTCCATCATTCCTATAGTAGACTGCTTGCTTAAGCTCCTTCTCAACATTTGACAAGTGTTGGAATTGCTCTATCTTATATGGCATTTGGTAGTTTACCTCATTGGTCTCATCCTTAAATCTAACTATCCCTAAGAAAGGTTCATAAGTCATTCTAGAGACCTCAACAAATGGTTTTCCAAAAACTACTTGAGTTAAGCATGCATCGACTATTGGGCGGATATCTTCTACAATTACAAAGTCGGTGGCATAGGTGAAGTTTCCTACATAAACCGGTAATCCCTTAACTCTTCCCGTGAAGTTACTCATCCAACCCTTATCAAGGAGCATCCTATACCCAAGTTGATTTTTCATTATCAAGTTGTAGTGGGCTCTAGTCATGATGTTTATGGGCGATCTAAGGTCGATGTAAGCTTTCCACACATGTAAATGTCCGATGTTGCATGGTATGTTGAGATTAGAAGGGTCGCCCATTTCTATAATTGGTCTACCTAGGAAGTACGGTGTCTCGGGGTCATCGAATAAGTCTGTATGATATGCGCGCTCTTCCTTAGTGGGTAGCCTATTGAAGTAGTCCTTATCATCATCTACTTTTTCAATCTCACTTTTCCTAACTTCTTTATCAACCTCAACTTTCTTAACCTCATCCTCGGGTCCACTATTATCCTCATTCCTATCAATTGGTTTAATAGTGACAATGTTGACGAAGTGGACATGTTTGGATGAAGAGGGGTCTTTTACTTGGGGCCCGCTATTTGTGTTCCTAGCATCCTTATGTGGAGGTGATAGCACTTGGTTATCGAGGGCTTTCAATAAGTTGTCAATTTTATTGGTCATCTCCGTTTGTTGTTGATTGAATTCGGATTCGAATCTAGCTATCCGAGCTTCTTGAGATGCCTTAAATTTGGACATCAATCCTTCAAGATTATTGGTACTACCATAATTGTTGGAAGGATTGTTATTGAAAGTACGGTTTGGGGATGAACCGCTTGATTGAAAACGATTAGGTGGGTTGGAAGAATTGGTTTGTTGTGCGTTTTGGTTTTGTTTCCACCTAAGGTTTGGGTGATTTTTCCATGAGGGGTTGTATGAATCACCGTAGGGGTTTGGCTCGGGTTTGAAAGTGTACCACTTGTCTCCCACTCCGTCGGTACGCGAGGATGCGTAGTCCGCAAAAGCTTGTTTGGGGAGTTCCACGCAATCACGAGTGTCGTGGGGACCACTACATAATTCACACGAAGAAGTGATTTTGTTCACTTGGCTTGAAGGTTTAGGAGCCTCGTAGGATTTCATAAGAAACTTGACTTGGTCTTCAAGTTCTATGATCCTACGGTCGGAAGTGCTTGAATTGTTCGAAGGCAAAGATATTGCCTTGACCGTTTTATTCAAATCACGGGGATCATTCCAACTTTCGTTGTCATAAAGAGCAAGATCTTCCAGGAGAGCCCATGATTGTTCCACACTTAGATCACGTAGCTTACCACCGGCCGATTGGTCAATGGTTTGCCTCGTGGAGAGATTGATGTGGTCATAGAAGATTTGGACTTGGAGCCAAAGTTCTATGCCATGGTGAGGGACTTTTTGGAGTAAGTCCTTGAATCGAGTTCATGCCTCGTAGAGGGTTTCGCCTTGACGTTGTTGGAACATCAAGATATCATTCCTTAGCTTGGTAGTTCTTCCTGGTGGGAAAAACTGAGCAAGGAAACGAGTGGTGAGATCATCCCAAGAGGTGATGGATCCTGCGGGTAGACGCTCTAGCCATTGACTAGCTTGGTCCCGCAGAGAGAATTGAAAGAGACGCAGTCGGGTCATCTCTCGAGTGGCAACATCAAGGCCTATAGAATCAACAATTTTGAGAAAGTCCTTGAGATGTTGATTAGGATCTTCGGAACAAAGTCCATGGAATGCGCATCCGCTTTGCACCAACCGGATGGTGTCGGATCGCAAGGGAGTGACATTGGCTCCTTGAGTGAGCTCAATGGTGTTTCGATAGCCATGGTGGCTAGGACGAGAGTAGTCTCCTAAGGTACGGGCTCTAGGAGGTGGGTGTTGTTGTGGTGGTGGGTTGTTGGGATCGAGGATATTACCACCTTCCATGATGTCGGATGGTAATGGTTACGAACAAAGAAACGAAGAAAAAAGATAACCTAAAGAAAACCTAGAAAAATAAAATAAAAATCTCACTAGAAAGGAATCTAGTGAGTAGACCTAATAAAATAAAAATTCAACCTAAACAATAACTATTCCCCGGCAGCGGCGCCAAAAACTTGATGCGTGGTTTTGCGACCTTACAACAGGTTTTACCTCTCGAGGGATCTCAAGAGGCTTGCAATCCCCACCAGGCAGTGTACCTGACCGATGTAGTATAGTGTAGTGGCAAGTATCGGGGGATTGATCGTTCTCTAGGGGAATAGTATCGTTAGGATTGAAAAACTACTCTAATAGGTCTAAGGGTGAGGGAAAATTCTTTTTTGTATTTTTATATTTTTGTAAAAGCAAGTAAAATCTCGGGTTTGAAGGAGTGGGCGGAATTAGTTGCTAGTCAATTAACCCAAATAACTACAATTGCAAATAAAATAAAATAAATGAAAATAAAAAGGTTGTGGAACTTATATGGAGAGAAATGTGTTTACTTAGATTTCCTTACTCCCTAACTATCTTTTACCGGTTGATTAGTGTGTATTAATTGCGTGGATGACGGGTGTATTCCTTAATACCAATCGTGGGGTGGCGTACGTACTTCCCCAACTCTATAAGCTCCTACTTCACTCCTATGTCGAGCCGGCTAAGAAGCTCCTAACATGGGATCACTAGAATTCGCTCATGCATTAAATACAACCATAAAAACCTTAGTACGCATTGGTTCATGTTTCTTAAGACGTTCAAGCAAGTTACCGTATAGGAGGTTAGCCAGTTTTCTTAAGCCTAACATCGATAAACAATAATCCAATACAATTAATAACACACCAACAACCAATAATCAATAGTTAGGTTTCATTAGATCTAAGCAAACACAAGATAAATCTAGCCTAGCATGTTAAATAAAAGACAAGAACAAGATATAATCAAACAACACATAGACATATTGAATGATTTAATTGATTACTTATCTTCAATTGAACATGGGAGATCAAAGGGTATAAAACCCTTAAAAATGGCAGAAAAATCGTCTTAGGGTTTCTCCTCACAAAGTTGCACACCAATGACTAAAAATTATGAAAGTATATATAGGAAAACAGATCTGACGGCGTCACGTTATAGAGCGTGACGCCGTCACCTCGCCGCGGTTAGGGTTTCTTGATGGCCTTCTTGACGCCGTCCCCCTTTAATCCTCCAAAATCCTCTCTGGCGCATCAAGGGTTGACGGCCTTCTTGACGCCGTCCCCCTTTAATCCTCCAAAATCCTCTCTGGCCTATCAAGGGTTGACGGCGGCACATTGGGGCTTGACGCCGTCACAGGTACTTTTCAGCAGATTTTTGAGACTTTGTCGTTTTCTTCACTTTTATGCTCCAAAAACGTCCAAAATGCTTCCTTTTCCAGATTTCTTCTCCAAAGTACCTAAAATGACAAAAGAAACGATTTAGGGTAATATTTGATCAAATAAATACGATTTAGGGCTTAAATGACCCCCTTTAAGCGGTACACTTTTCGCTTCATCAATTTTCTAAATAAAAAAACATATAAACCAATTTAGTTCCCCACCCTAAACCTTCAATACAACTCCTTAAACACAAGGTACCACTACCATAAGCTCCATTCGACTTCCCCCTCCTAAAATCTGAATCGAACACAACCATGACCCAACTAAACTAACTTTCACATGTAACCTTATCCAAATACATCCCCCTTGTCCATGAACACACTACATGCCCTCTCCTCTCTTCTCTTCAAACAAGCATAACACATGTCCACTCTCATATGCAAACACATTTCCCCTTTCCCCTCCACAACCATACGCCAACATCACCTCCTTTTCCCCCCTCCAAGTGGCACTATATTCAGTTTGTCTCAGCCCATGTCTCCTTACCTTGTCCCTTCATCATGTCCCACAAAACCCTAAATTAACTCTTCTATAAATAGCAGCTTAAACTCTCCTCTTCATCTCAAATTCATACGAACCAAACACTAAAACAATCCCTTTCCATTTCAATCCTGAACACAGCCTCAAATACACTCCCAACACCAGCCATAGGAAGTTTAGAAGAGGAGAATCTATCGGGTTCAAGTAACAAATCCATTTCGCCTCACAAAACCCTAGCCGAACCCAACACTAAGTAAGTACTCTAACCTCTTTTAATATCAATTTTATTTATTTTATATTGTCTAAAAACAGTCATACACGAATACTAGTAACGAACATAATCAAAAACCTAAGTTATCATTTCTTTTCCTAGTTTCTGTTCGATCAGATTAACACAAACGCACCCTATATATTTGAGTTTTTGTTAAAACAAATCTCTAACATATAAAACATGTTAAAACATATTTAATATTATCATATCTTACATAGAAACTTGGTTAAAAATACTTAAAAACATTAAAACCCTTATCGGGTTATGTTTCTGTGTTTATATCGAGCCACAAACCACCCCACAGGCCCAACTTGTGACACCTAAACCGAACCTCAAACGATGTCTATAAATTCTTATTATTGGCATAGATAAAGATAACCCAACTAGCTGATTTTAGGAAAAAGAATCATAAAAAATGATTAAGTTTTCGTTAAGTTATCGAGTTCCCAAATTCTGTTCATATCGCTAAACTAGAAACTTAAATTTCAAGTTATTTGGTTTTAGTTTTTATCAACCAATCGCCCAACTTTGAACCCTGTTTTCGAACCCCATAAGACCTCTAAAAATTCTATATTTTTGGCACATCAAAGTTTATCTAGCAAAGTTATTTTAGAAGAAAGAAACTCTTAAAATGATCAAGAGAGTCAAAAGTTATTAAACCTCAAAGTTCACCATATCGCTGGCCTTAAAAATTTATTTTTCAGATCTTGTTTAAAACTTGTTTAATCTCTCGACTTTGGCCAATTATTTCGAGTAGCAAATGGTTTTCATAAAATACGAAATTTGACATGTTTAAAGACGACCCAACTAACTTATTTTAGAAAGAAGAATTTTACAAAATGATCGAGCCATTTAAAAGTTATTAACTCTCAAAGTTTACTCAAATCGCTAGGTATAAACTTATTTTCCAGATTTTTATGTAAATCTGGTTCGATGGGTCGACTTTAGAGTCATTTTTCGACCATCAATTGAATTCCATAAATTATAAAACTTGGTGTAATCAAAATCGACCTAGCTAACTTTTCATAGAAACCGAGAGTTCGTAAAATGATTCATTGTTCAAGAAGTTATTCAATCTCGAAACTCTAGCTAAGTCACATATTTCATGCGCATAAATTTTTAAGTTAATTAGAGTTTATTTAGGCTGATTTTGTAAATATCCTAAATCAAGGATTATTTTTGACAATAACAAATAAAAAGGGTGGAAAATGTTATTTTTGAAACTGCAGGGTAAAAATTGTCATTTTCCAAAAGTTCAGGGTATAAACTGTCATTTGACCAAACCTTAGGGATTAAAGCGTAGCTTTTCGTAACTATCATTTTTATTCTATTTTCCGATCTAATAGAAAATATACTAACGTAATACGTTTATTTTATTGATGAACAAAAGAATGAACGAAAGATATATTTAACGAACGAACAAGAACATAAGATGTGGCTATCTCCTACCCGGGGGCAAGGTTACCTACATTTAATTATGGGGTAATTATTACATCATTAGCTCATGACTGTTGATGTTCTGTTAATGTTTTGCGTGCCATGAGACTTAGTGCAATAAAAATACATCTTTCCCTAATAATAATTGTATGTGTGGCAATTATTACACTTAATCTTGTGTTTAAATGATTTCCAACTGAACTTAACGAACGTATTTCTGAACAACTGGAACGAACTCATTTCTGAACAACTGAAACGAACTTATTTCTGAACAGCTGAACGAACATATTTCTGAACAATTGAAATGGACTATTTTCATTTACAAACTCTATGAACTCACCAACTTTATGTTGATATTTTAGCATGTATTCTCAGGTTGTTGGAAGCATGGATTGGCACGGGATTGGCTATGGACTGTCTATTTATGTTATCATTCAAGAAATAATGTATTTTCATTAATGTATTTTGGAACCTCTTGCTGGGACCTGAATATTGTAACTCTGATATAAATGAATGATAACAATTTTATCTAAAACGTCTCTTTTCGAGTCGTTTTCTATTATCATGACTGTGAACTGTGAAGTAGCACCCCAACTTATATTTCCGCTGCGAATATCGAAAACGGGGGTGTTACACTTAATATTGTTTTCGGTTGATTAACACTTGGCTTAATTTGTATTCAAATTCTGTTTTCAGAATCCTTGGGTACTGACGGACCCAACAATCTCCCCTATTTGATTATAAATTATACCTAAGTGTTTTGATCAGTTATGAGTGAGACAATGGGCTTCTTCTCATACTGAATATACTAGAAAGCTATTAAGGACACTGATATAACAAAAACTTGGGCCATCAATTTTATTAATATCATTACAAAGTCCAATCTAACATAATACTCAGGGTACTTGTTCTCCTTCCAAGATACCCAAGAGTTCCAGTTTAGCTCTCTTCGACACTAACACATCTTTGTCAGGTCACTCTTTCATCATCCTATCCATCAGCTTGACAAACTCTTCATTTTCAGGGGTCTTCATGGAAAGTGCCATTAGCTTGTATGCCAGAAGAGTTGTCGTTTCCACAAGGTTGATGTCACTGACTCTTTGGAAGGCCGGTTGGCTGAACTCATCGACAAAGAAAATACCGTACTCAGGCTCCTTGATGACCAGGTTGGGGACAAACTTGACTCCCTGAGGAGGAATCCTGTCGCAATGAAGAGCAGCTATGAATTGTTCAGGCTCCTGACCTACAGCTTTTCTTTTCCTCCAGGTCTTCTGAGTAGGCTCAGGGATTGACAGTCCCTAAGAAGCAAGTGCCTTCTCATGATCTATACCCAAACTCTTAGCCACTTTTTCCAGTTCCTCATATTTAGAGTTCAGGGTCTTGAGAAGGCTGGGAACGATCTTGCCATGCTTCTTCCTCAGGATGGGCATCATCATGTCCCATTCCCTTAACCCATATTCTGAGAATCTGAAGGGTTTATTTACCTCAGACTTTCTTGGTCCCCTGTGAACCGTAACGCTTATTGGGTTGGTGAGGTGAATGGTCATGTCAGTGATTGTGCCTTCACCCTTGGTCTTTTTCATGTGCCACATGTACCTCTCATAGGTTTTCTTCCTCCTTTTCATCTTTAAGCTTGACCTGCTCATTGTGTTCCCTGATGTGGTCGGCCTGAAGTTTGAGAAATTCTTCCCCCCTGATATCCTGATCAGTCTCCTTTATTACCTCCTTGGCAACCTCAGCAATTATAGGTCTGTTGAATTGCTATTCTTTTTTCTTGGCCATTCTTATGTCCTGTTGATGCAAGACTTCGGCCACTTCCGCTCGAGTCCCAAAGAAGGTCTTTCCACCATCCAATTCAACCATAAATGGTTCATCTGGGTCTGGTCGCCTTTCAGTAGATGCCGGAACCAATTGCAGTTGAGAATCTTCAGTTACTATGATTCCCTTCCCTTTGTCAGTGGGAGGGGGTTGACTGGTGGAAGTCTCAGGTACTTCTGTTGCTATGGCTTCAGGTTGTACAGGGATTGTAGCAACAACAAGTCCTGAGGATGAAGGTTCAGGAGTACGATCATCAAATTTCTCCCCCTCAACAGGTGCTGGAACTTCAGTGTATGCACCTGTTGACTGAGGAGTTGGGGTAACCGGAGAGGCCTGAAGAATTGATAAAATACTAGAGACCATTTTCTTCATTTCAGAGGTCTCATTCTTCAGTGTGGACATTTCTGCGGCCATGGCATTCTGAGTGGAGGTGAGTTCAGTGACCTTGGTGGTATAGTGGGTGATCAGCTCATTATGTTTTGTTGAGAGCTGATCAAAGGCTGAGGATATTTTGTTCAGTTATTCGTTGGAATCAGCTACTGACTAATGGATAGAATCTTGCTGAGACCTTATGGTTTTGAGATCCACCCCCTGAAGAAGCTTGAGAAGCTCAGTAATGTTGGTGGAGGTGGTCGTCTGAGTGTTCATGTACTCAGTCAGCCTTGTGATCAGGGTGGGATCATCTCCGAGTTCTTCCTGGATAGAATCAAGAGCCTTCAAGATGTTGGTGAGCTGCTTGTCCTGTTCAGTACCCATGTTATCAAGAGACACCCTCAGGTCACCGAGTTGTTTGTCAGTGAGTTTGGTGACCTGAAGCACTTTACCCTGTGATTCTTCAATAGTAGCCCTGAAGTCAGCATAGTTGGTTGCTGCTTCAGTATGCTGATCCCATTGCTCTTTAGTTATCTCACGAAAGAGAGCATGGTTGGCTTTGCGAAGAAACATTACCAGTTGCCTTTCAGTAAGTGGAAGAACATTATCATATTTCTGCAACCACTGAGGAGTAGCAGGAGCAGAAGAGTGACCTGATGATGATGATGATGTTGTTGGGTTGGTTAGGGTGAGGGGTTGTTGATCCTCAGGAGGAAGAGATGATTGTTGTTGTTCAGGTTAATATGAATCAGAGGATTAGTGCATACCACTTGTTGGTCCATGAAATTTGAGTAAATAAATAACAGTTTCATTAAAAATGATAACAATTGTTACAAGATTACTCAAAACCCACTTGACTACATGATAACATCTTCAGCTTCTTCAAGGGGATAATTCCGGTAAACCATCCCCTTTGGGTGACAAATAAACTCTCATTGATCCAAGCTATGCTTGAGATTCAATGAGAGGATGATCCTATCAACTAATACATTTTGTATTCTTTTGTTTGTTTAGGAACCATACTATCTCTAATTACAATGCAAACATATATATAGGTAAATAAAACAAAGACAAGTGGGTGGGGTGAGTTGTCATCCACTAAGTGTGAGTTGTCATCCACTAAGTGGTCCCTCTTGTACTTTGTCTGACTTCCTTTTTGGAAGTTCCCGCCCATATTTTTCAGTCTGCTTGTAGAGATAGCTTCTTCAGGGTCACTGAGATATTTGTCAAATCTCAGTGATACTGGAGTTATTTGTAGCTCATATACTTTACTTACTAACACCGCATCAGTAACTAAAGTGTTTCTTCAACAACGAGCTTTATACAACACTCACTGATTTTTTTATCAGTGAGTAACCCACTATTTTATTTAGTGAGTTAGGCTATTTTATGTTCAAATCATTGTCAGGGTAATTGGGTCAATTTTTGACCTAACAATCTCCCCCTATTTGAATATACAAATAGCCCAGGTGAGGTTGTGGTTTTTGGTTATTCAGGTTCAAACCTGCTTGTTCAGGGACTTGGGTTTAGTTCCTGAGGTTCAAGGGTTCAGGGACCTGATGGTTCAGGGTTCAGTGACTTGTTTCACTGAGAGGGTTCAGGGATTCAGTGACCAGGGGTTTAGTCACCAAGGGGTTCAGGGACCTGGTCTGAGGTTCAGTGACCTGGGTTTTAGTCACGGGGGTTCAGGGATTTAGTGATGGGGTTCAGTGACCAGGTATGATCTGGGGGTTCAGTTTGAGGGAGGGTTCAATTTAAGGTTTGTTTTTCAGTGAGAGTGACATGTTTCAGTTTTGGGTTTGTTATAAAACATAACACTCACTGAGTTTTGGTATTTTTGTTTAGTGTTTCGGGTTCTTGAGTAATCAGTCACCAAGGGTTCAGGGACTCCCATTTCAGGTTCTTGAGTCACTTTGGTTTTAAGGACTCATGTTTACAGACTCCACTATCAGGGACTGCACTAATCCTCTGATTCATATTACCCTTAGCAACATCAGTCCTCCTGACTTACCCATTGCATTTCCCAAACACTTCTTCAAACCTTTCCTCTATAATACCTTCATCAGTCTTGTATTTCAAACTGTTGTTCCCTGATTATTATACCCTGAGTCATAACGACTCAATCAACAGACCCGCAATCAGCATGCCCACCCATTCAGTCTTCAATGGTTCAATGACCCTGCGTTTTCAGGGAGATCAGTGATTTCAGATACCATTGGATTCAGAGACATGAAATCTTCATGTTCAATCCCATCCTGATTTATAACCAAGACACTACCTAAGTTCACCACATTCGTGTTCTTCTTTGAACACTGGTATAACCCATCAGGCTCAGTCCGACCCTCACATTAACACACTGATGCTTATCACACATGACTTTATCTTAGATAAGCTTACCCACTAATTCACAACATTAGCTGCCTCATTTCTCCTAACTGATCAGGCTTAGCCTGAAAACTAACAACCACTACTTAACACTCCCTGATTTCTCAGTGAGTCACGACCTCACTTCACTTCACTTCTTTCACTGATTATTGTTTTAATCAGCTTCCATCAATCAGATTCTCATATCAGTCTTAATACTAACCACGTCACATAACCCAATCAGCTTCCAACAACTATAAACACTTATCACAACCTTCATACACACCACAGATCCATTATACACCTGGGTTCGGTGCTTTACTCCGAAAAGATTTCATGATTTTATAAGGTTCTGAGTTTATTGGGCTGATGATCATCGCCGCCACAGCTGCTGCTTTCGCCGGAGTAAGTGGGGGGTTTGACGGGATTGATTTTTGTGTGTTGTTTTGTGGTTAGATTTGATATAGATATGAGATTGATTGTGTGGTTTTTTTTGTTTGTTACTCGATTTTAGATCGAGATATGAGTGAAAGGATATCAGATCTGGTTTTTTTTGTAGTGGTGAGTTTTTTTTATGAGAGGTTTGGTGTGTGTTTTGTGAAGATAGATCTGGGTTTTTTTGTTTTTGGGTTAATCTTATTTGTTTTGGATAAGATTTGTGTGGTGGGTGTATGTTTTGTGGGGTTCAGGGAGGGGATATATGTTTTTCAGTCACCAATAAATGTGTCTCTCCCCCTCAAAAATTGCTATAGCAGTAGCAGTTTTTGAAGATCACATTTATTTTTTTGACATTGAAGAATGTTATCAGCAGTCATGAACGGATCTGGATCATAAGAATAATCCACCCGCTCTGATACCACTTGTTGGTCCATGAAATTTGAGTAAATAAATAACAGTTTCATTAAAAATGATAACAATTGTTACAAGATTACTCAAAACCCACTTGACTACATGATAACATCTTCAGCTTCTTCAAGGGGATAATTCTGGTAAACCATCCCCTTTGGGTGACAAATAAACTCTCATTGATCCAAGCTATGCTTGAGATTCAATGAGAGGATGATCCTATCAACCAATACATTTTGTATTCTTTTGTTTGTTTAGGAACCACACTATCTCTAATTACAATGCAAACATATATATAGGTAAATAAAACAAAGACAAGTGGGTGGGGTGAGTTGTCATCCACTAAGTGTGAGTTGTTGATGCGTTCCACCAGGTTTTAAATTTATAAACAAGAATTACCGGTTAACTAGGAACACATACGAGCAAGTATACTCGTCCGTGTGTAGTAAGAGGATTGGTAAGTCAAGGTCGTCCCACGAGACTTGGTTGTACTCAAATGTTGTTTGATTGTTTAAGCAAGTAACAAGTTGATGGATTTGATTGTCACGGATCAAACCACCAAGAAAAGCAATTATAGAAGCATGATGTAAGCACACAAACACTTGTTTAGGAATAGTAACCAATCGTGATAGAATGTTGAACA
Source organism: Artemisia tridentata subsp. tridentata (assembly GCA_021014915.2). Lineage (NCBI taxonomy): Eukaryota > Viridiplantae > Streptophyta > Magnoliopsida > Asterales > Asteraceae > Artemisia > Artemisia tridentata. The sequence continues at coordinate 363,247,276 of CP139506.1, forward strand.
TGTTTGGGTGAAACATAGAAGGCCATATCAATTAAGGTTTTCTAGTCAATGGGTAATATCAAGAAAATCCATGTTTCTACTAGTTTCACGGGTGAGTCCTTTCGGCCTACACATCATCCCATTACGCTAGCTCTTTGTGTTATCAAATGTATGAAAAAGATGATTAGTAACATTAGTTCCTACGAGTCCTTTCGACCCAATCTCGTGATTAAATATTTCCGAATTCATTTAAAAACTTGAATACTTAATAGTTGTCAATTATCAAATACCAATCCATTTTGGCCACCAACTTCTTGGAATTAAACAATATTAGAAATCCTTTCGACCTTTAAATCCAACAATGTTTAATCAACAAGTTTTAGAACACGAATTATATTTAAACAAACTTATGAGAACAATCATTTTTTCTAACCAACTAATCATTCAATCATTCACACGAAAGTCTACATAATCCCCAAACTAGTATAAAGAGATAATAGTAATCAAACAAATAACACAACACACAAAGGAATTCTCATGATCAACATAAGCAAAGAAATTAATATGATTGAATTTAAATAGAAACAATACCAAACATTAGAGTCAAGGCATCGAGTGCTACAATTCCAACCATGTGATTCCAACCAAAAGAAACTACCAAAATACAAATCATCCATCCCTAAACTTTCCTGGAAATCAACCTCATGTTGTGAGTAGATGACTTAGGGGTGTTTGGTAATAAGGATTGTTGGTGATGTATGTAGTATTTAATTGGTGTGAACTATAATCAAACCTTATGGTGTAGGAATGATCAAGCCATATGTCTTGCAAAGGTAGACCAAACCAACTCTCCAACACCTCTAGAAATAGGTGGGGAGTGGTAGGAGAGAATCCTCCAAGTGTTGAGAGAAGGTATGATAATTTGATGATAGATTATAAGGTTTTTTTTTATGATGAAAACACTTAACCAAGCACTCCTATTTGTAGTTGAATAATCCTTGGTCACCAAGCATATTTCTTGGCCACAAGTGTCATAAAGTGAAGGCAAAATGAGTTATTAGAAGTAGATGATCGGCCATAGGAGTAATGGTACTTAATTCCTCACTTAAATGCAACTTTGGAAGACTTTAAGTGCCTGAATCTGCGGTCGGGATCTTGAACCTGCGGTTTGGGAACACTCTGACCACTTCAACCCACGGTTTGGGCTATGAACCTTCGGTTTGGATGTTTGCTGAACCTAAGGTTTGAGATATGAACCTTGGGTTTGAATCTCAGCTTCAACCTTGGGTCTGGAATGTGAACCTTTGGTCGAGACCGATTCTTGCGCATGAATTTCAACCATGAGCTAGCATATAACTTCATCCTTTAACACTCTTTTAGGCACTTAATCTTGACTCCATTTTCACATCTTTCTCTTGAACTTGGAAATAATCATAGCATGAATCTTTATCTTGAACGGAAAACTTCTCTTCGTGCATAAATACTTGATTTTTTCGACTTTTCTTCATCTTTTTCGTTATTTCCTTCAACATAGTTGTACCTGAACCTGAATACATCTTTTGCACCTTTTAAGCGTAAAATGTTCACAAATACAACCAAATAACATGCACAATCATCAAAATAACGCTAATAAAACATGTTAGATTTGAGCGTTATCAGTTGTCATCCACTAAGTGGTCCCTCTTGTACTTTGTCTGACTTCCTTTTTGGAAGTTCCCGCCCATATTTTTCAGTCTGCTTGTAGAGATAGCTTCTTCAGGGTCACTAAGATATTTGTCAAATCTCAGTGATACTGGAGTTGTTTGTAGCTCATATACTTTACTTACTAACACCGCATCAGTAACTAAAGTGTTTCTTCAACAACGAGCTTTATACAACACTCACTGATTTCTTTATCAGTGAGTAACCCACTATTTTATTTAGTGAGTTAGGCTATTTTATGTTCAAATCCTTGTCAGGGTAATTGGGTTAATTTTTGACCCAACACCCTCAGCTTCGAACCATGTAGGACATATCGTCCGCCCCTTGTGTTGAATGATCATATTATGTACTATGATACATGTGTACACAATATCTTGGACAATCAATGCTTCCCATCATCCCAGAGAACCCATGCTTATGCTCGTGATGAGCATATAATCTTTCTAGGTCAGAATACGTGGGCTTTCGCAAAAACTCAGCACCATATAACTCCATGATAACCTTGCAAAACTTACGGAGACATTCACGGGATGTTGTTGCAGCCGCTTGCAGATACTCGTCAAGATAATCAGGAACGACCGCGTATCCCAATTGACGAATTGCCGCAGTACACTTGACCAATGGGCTAATACTAGGTACGCCCATAGCATCAAGAGTTTGTCGAAAATAAGGAGAATAATCGGTTACCTCTTGAACAATTTGTGTGAATAGTTCTCGGCTCATTCGGAACCGCCGACTGAATGTTCTTGCGTTATACCGCGGGTTTTCGAAGAAGTATGCCGCCACTAAACGATTATGAGCACCCTCATGATCCCTACGTATGTACTTTTGTCGAACTTTTGGTTGTGATGCTTGGTATGCGTTCCAAGCAAACTCCGCAAACTCACTCATAACTTTTTCATCATCGTCGGAAGACGAAGAACAAAAAAATAGCTCGTAAGTCATAATTAAGAGAATGTGTTTGAAGGTATTGATAGAAATGTTGTTTGAAACTGTGCGTTTAGAAGTGTGTATGAAGTTGGTATTTATAAGGTTGTAAAGTTAAAAAAAAAAAAAAAAGTTTTTGTTTTTTGTTTTTTTTCAAACGGTAATATCACTTTTTTGGATTTTTGTTGTGTGCAAAATCGGTCAAATATGTAACCCTTCTCTCCAAAATGGTGACCGACGACCGACCTCGACCCAACGTGCCACAGTCGAGATGACCGAGCATGACCTCGGTCGACCTTGCCTCCTCGACCTTGGACTGTGGCTAGCCTAAAGAGTAACAAAAATTGGAGTTGCTTTGTTAAATGTTTCGATCACTCAATCAATCGAAACATTGAAATGGTCATCAAGCAACGCGTCGCTTTGGGGTGGGCTAATGGGGCAACGCATTGCTTTTATGGGGTTGTGGTTGGAGCGCAACTCCCATTAGCATTAGTCTTGGTGTAAATTCATTTTGTGAAAGTTTGTTTTTGAAGGTTTTGTAAATGTGGTATTTTCCAAAGTCAATTTAAAATTCAAATATAGTACTCTAGTAAACAAAACCAAACAGTTGACTTTATGTCAGTCAACCTTAAACTACCATCAACTTTAACCAACAAACCAAACAACAACAACAGTTCCTAGTTACCAATAATCCCATGTTGTCCAAAACAAAATCATTATCAAACATAATCAATGTCACCCACAAATCCAATATAATAGCAATAGATGACGTCACTTACACAAAACTAATCCAATCATCCATAAATTCAGCCTCTTCATTACATGGCAAATTAGCACAATCACACATTACCAAAATGGGTCATAACCCATCTGTGTTTTTAACAAATACCCTTATGAACATGTACTTAAAATGTGGTGAATTTGGGTGTGTTCACAAGGTGTTTGATGAAATGTCTGAACGAAATGTGGTTTCTTGGAATATGTTGATTTCGGGGTATGCGAAAATGGGGAGGTATGAGTATGCGAAAAGGGTGTTTCGTGAGGCGAGAGGTATGGATGTTCGGTTTAGTAAGTTTACGTATGGGAGTGTTTTGAGTGTGTGTGGGAAGACGGGTGATTTGGAGTTGGGGATGATGGTGCATGGGATGATTGTTGTGAGTGGTGTTGGTGTCGGTGTGGATGTGGACGGGGATGCGTTTTTGAGTAATTCGCTTGTGGGTATGTATTCTAAGTGTGGGAGAGTGGATATGGCGCGTGTTGTGTTTGAGAAATGTGGTGAGTTGGATGGGTTGGATAAGGTGTCGTGGAACTCGATGGTTGCTGGTTATGTTAAAGGTGGTTTGTATGATGAGATGTTACGAGTTTTGGTGAAAATGCATCAGTGTGGAGTGGGGTTTAGTAGCTATGTTTTGGGGAGTGTTCTAAACGCGTGTTGTAAGAGTTTTGGTGATTCTTTGATATGGGGAAAGTTACTGCATTCGTGTTCGGTGAAACTTGGTTGGGATCTTGATGTTGTTGTTGGGACTGCGTTGGTTGATATGTATGCTAAAGTTGGGTATATAAATGATGCAATTTCCGTTTTTGGTGTTCTTCCTGACAAGAATGTTGTAATGTATAATGCAATGATTTCCGGGCTGCTTCGTGGGGACAATATTAGTGATGATGGTGTTAAAAAGATGTTGAATCTTTTTCATGATATGCAAAGGGATGGACCAAAACCTTCAGAGTTTACATTTTCAACAATGATCAAATCTTGTATTGCTTGTAAAGATTTAGAATATGGGAAACAAATTCATGCACATGTTTGCAAGAATAATCTTCAATCTGATGAATACATTGGAAGCGCGCTTGTTGATTTATACTCTTTATGGGGATTAACGAATGATTCATTAAGATGTTTTAATTCAACTAAAAAACAAGATATAGTAATATGGACATCTGTGATTGTGGGCCATGCTCAAAATGGTGAATACGAGCGGGCGTTGGTTATTTTTTGTGAACTGCTTAAAAATGAATTAAAACCAGATGACTTCACGGTTTCAACTGTATTAAGTACTTGTGCTAATTTAGGTGGGGTCCGGTGTGGCGAGCAGATTCAGAGTTATTCGGTTAAAAGTGGAATTGTAAAATCGAGTGTGGTTGTAAATTCTTTGATATATATGTATGCGAAGTCGGGTGACATAGATTCTGCAAATCAGGCATTTGATTTAGCTGATAAATCTGATGTAGTGTCGTGGAGTGTGATGATATGTAGTACCGCACATCATGGATGCGCGAAAGAAGCTTTGGCCCTCTTTGATTTGATGATAAGTATGGGGATCACACCAAATGATGTGGCGTTTCTTGGTGTTCTTACTGCGTGTAGTCATGGGGGGCTTGTTGAGGAAGGTCTCAGGTAACCATTTCATTTTGTCTGTGTTCTTACTGCGTGTAGTTACTATATTACCTTAAAGCAAAACTTTGAACTTTGACCCTTTTTCCTTCTTAAGATAGAAATTTGAATAAAGTTAGTTTCTTATGAACAGCCGTTAGAGATAAACCACAACCATAATCAACCCATTCATAAGTAAATGGGTCAAATTTGCTACCTGTACTTCATTATGTGTTTTACTGTGATTGAAAAGGCTAACTATGTTACCGATCAACAGATATTATGAAACTTTGAAGAGGGACTATAATATCACACCAACAGAAAAACATTGCGCGTGTATAGTAGACTTATTTGGGCGTGCTGGAAGGCTATCCGATGCTAAAAACTTTATAATTAATTCGAGCTTTAGTCATGCTCCTGTAATGTGGCGGTCCCTACTAAGCTCTTGTAGGATTCACAAGAACATGGATATTGGAAAACAAGTAGCCGAAAGATTAATTGAGCTCGACCCTCAATCATCTTCATCTTATGTGCTTCTTTACAACATCTACAACGATGCTAAAATGGAACCTCAAGCTACAAAAATAAGAGACTTGATGACTAACCGAAGGATCAAGAAAGAACCGGGATTAAGTTGGATTGAAGTGGGAAATAGAGTTCATTCGTTTTTGGTCGGTGATAAGTCACATCCACAAAGTGAAATTATATATGAGAAATTAGATGATATGCTGCATAAAATTAAGAAACTTGGTTATATTGATGAAAGATTAACGGTGAATCATCATAGTGAAAAGTTAGCAGTGACTATTGGTTTGCTCAGTTTACCTTTATCTGCTCCTGTGAGAGTTATGAAGAACTTGAGAGTATGTAAAGATTGCCATAATGTAATGAAGATGATCTCGAAGGTTGAAAAGCGAGAAATAATTTTAAGAGACCCCATTCGGTTTCATCGGTTTAGAGATGGAACTTGTTCTTGTGGGGATTACTGGTAAAATTTTAAGCACTTGAGTTGCAAATGATGTACATAAATGGATTCCATATTTAAAGAAATGACAGAACGATAAGTGGCACAGGAAAGACTCCCAACATCAGACTATGAGTGTCAAACCGTCAGCAGTTATTTAGCCACTGAGTTGCCCACAAAAAGACTCGTCGGGTTGGACACCTTGAGAAATTTTCCTTGTGGTTTGGCCCAACCGTCCTACCCAATAGCCTTTGGTTAGTGGTTTGGAATTCAGCTTTACAGGTTTATATAGAGAAATTTTTGGTTTTGTTTTATTTATCCAAGCTAAAGATTGTTCCTCGTCCTTAGCTTGCACGGACAGCTAGACATCATGTGAATACCAACTATGTATACAGACCCAGTTCGATATAATTGGCTCTATGAATCTATAAGATTAACAACTTCTACACCAATAATACTCCTTCTGAGGCTTTATATATACGTTATAACAAACAAGCAACTCAATAGTTTAGCGAGAGTTGCTTATTCTTTTTGCTTATGTACGCGTTATACCTCACTTAGGCCTTGACGTATGTTTGAGTGAAAAAAGTTTTCCTCTCTAAATAATACGAGTACCTAATAAGAAAAAGCAAAAGTATTTCTAGAACACAGAAATTGCACAAAGAAAACCAAGAGTAGTTATTTCACCAGCAAATGGAAAGACAACAGGTGTCAGTCCATCATTGGATCACAAGAACCACACAAGACAAAACCTGCTATATAATGTTGAACATTGCTGTAAAAGAATCTCTTACAATACTTTTTCTATATATATATATATTCATCCACCTTGTTACATTTCTAAACCCTGGTTACAACTTTTACTATTTTTGTAAACTTGAACCTCAACAAAAAAGGGTTTTATTCCTTTTTAATGCAACCATCATTTTCATTTGACTGTAAGAAACCCTTGTTCATTTTCATAAACAAAATACATATGTTTTACTTCACTTAACTTTTTGTTGTTGTTGTTGTTGTTGCATTTTAGGTAATGATGGAAGGAGGGTCTTTGGGAGCTCTTGAGCAACAAAAGCATGAGTTTACAAAGTTGATATTTTCATGGTCTCTGGATGACATTTTTAATGAACATCTCTACAACTACAAGGTCTTTATTTTTCATTCTTTTGTTATATTAAGTTTGTTAGATTTTTTTTATCTGTTTGTTTTTTTTATTTTATAAAATGGGTAAACTGAAAGGATCCCTTTTAGATTATCAGAGGAAAGTCAAGCTTTTTTTTCCTACTCTGATGTACGCAGCCTAACCGGTACCCGTGTCTGTTTATGAACTTTTCCCTAGTCAACCAAGATGTTTACTCTGTTCAAAAAAAAAAAAAGAAGCCAAGATGTTTACTTAGTGATGTTCAAACCCCAGGTCTCTTATGAGTAATGAGACTATGAGACCTTAGAGCCGCCATACCACTAGGTCAACTTAGATATGATTTTGTTTGTTTTTTGTATGTTAGCTACGATTGTTGTTATGAAGCTTTTATACGCATAGGGGGTGCTTGTTTTGTTTTAGCTTATTTTCGAGCTTCCAAGGTTATTTGTTAGGCTTATTTTCATAAGCCATTTTCGCGGCATATGTTCAAGTTTTAAGTCATAATAAGCTTTTGGTGACTTTTTTGCTGGAAATTTTAAGTTATGTGCACTATGTGGAACACTAAAGCTAGTCTTATCATATTTTACTGCAGAAAGTTTAGTTTATTTATTTCTCTATCGAGTGTTTAAAATTGTTTTATGCAAGTGCTTATCTGTAATGAATAAGCATTTCTGAATGTTTGAATGAAACTGTTTGTGTGCTTATATTTTAGCGTTAAATAACTACTGCATATAGAATAAGGTAAATAAGCAACAGTTTAGATAAGAAAATTCTCAAAGACCCCCTAAAAATACAAAGATCATGAAAGTTTTTAAAGTCAAAGTTTGACTCATTTGATCTTGAAGTCAATGATTTATTTTGGACTGGAAGGTTTACATTGTTTTTCTAAACTTGTTGATTATTTGTGTTTTGAAAAACAGTTGACATAAACCTATTTGGACTTCCTGCATACTATAATACTGTTTCATGATTGTAGATTCTTTTATCTCATTACTAGGTTAATCGGTGTTATTACGGTTTAGATAACAAAAATTCATTACATGACTGTTTGTAATGACATTGTTCCATCATTTTGTAGGTGGAGAACATACCACTTACTTTTGAGTCTGAAGAACACCCTTTGCTAGAGGAAACACGCGCTGATCTCGCTTCCTCCATGGAGATCATGTATAGAGCTCCATTTGCTGAGATTATAGATTTTAACGAGTCCAAATGTGGTGAAAACATGGTCTATGATGTTACTGTTGGTCCTTGGAAGAATCAGTTTAGTGAACGTGGCAAAGACGCTTACCATACTTTACCTGGTGATCTGCGTGTATTAGTAGATGGGAAACCTGAATCCGTTTCTGACTTGCAGCGTGTGGGAAGAACATGGGCTCTTTCATTGGTCAAAATTAATGAAGATGATAGTGCATCTTTAAAATTTAAAGTTAAGGCATCAAAACTAACTGAATTTCAAGACGGGGTGTTTGTTGTTTTTGTGACGAATATTACAACTCACATGAGAATATGGAATTCATTGCATATACATAGAAATCTTAACATCGTCAAAGAGGTTCTTTATTCTCATTCTATGGTAAGTAGTTTGTGTTGGATAAAATTCCCCTTTTGTTTTGTGATGATCTCGTCATTAATTATGCATATGTCGTTTACAGGTTAAAGAGATCTGCAATATATGTTCGACTTGTTATGACAGTACTTTATCTCAAAAATACGATCCACGTCTTTTGGTTAATCTGAATGAATCCCAAAGGGCGGCAATTATGGCAGCGCTTTGTAAAATGCCATGTTCCCATTTTTCATTTGTGGAACAGATATGGGGACCACCCGGAACAGGGAAAACCATGACAGTTAGTGTTTTACTTTTTTTCCTCATGCAAATGAACCATAGGACTCTTACATGTGCTCCAACAAATGTGGCTATAGTACAGTTAGCCTCACGTGTGCTAAGCTTGGTAAGAGAATCATTCAAAATCGCTACTGCGAGTGGTGATTATATCTGTCCAGTTGGAGATGTGGTCTTGTTTGGCACAAAGGAGAGATTGAGTGTTAGTGCTGACATTGAAGAAATGTATCTTGAGCATCGGGTCAAGAGGCTTGTAGAGTGCCTAGGGCCAGTGACTGGTTGGAAGCATTGCATAAGATCTATGATTGACTATTACAAAATTGTGTTTCTGAATATCATACTTTTGTGGAAAATGAGTTTTACAAAGAGAGAAAACTATATGTAGATGAAAAAACAGAAGTCAAAGGAACAAAGTCGGAAGTCGATTCATTCATTGAGTTTGTGCGAGATCGATTTAATTCTTGTGCACCACCACTCAGAAAGTGCATTGTTACATTTTGTACTCATATCCCGAGAAGTTTCACTGGGGAATATAATTTTCAGAATATGATCGCTCTTTTGGATAATTTAAGCTCTTTGGAATCATTGTTATTTCAAGAGAATCTGGTTTCGGAAGAACTTCAAGCCCAGTTCACTTCTAAACCATTGGAAGATAATCCGTCCTCTATCCTTTCCGTCAGAGCCATGACTCTCTCTGTTCTTAGAACTCTGCAGATATCTCTTGACGGGCTCACTCTCCCATCTTTTTTAAGCAAATATGCAATTACACAATTTTGTTTCGAAAGAGCTTCTTTTATCTTTTGCAAAGCTTCAAGTTCCTATAGGTTGCATGATGTCTATATGGACTCTTTGGATATATTAGTCATAGACGAAGCTGCTCAATTGAAAGAGGCAGAGTCCATCATTCCCCTTCAACTTCCGGGATTGAAGCATGCTATTCTTATTGGAGATGAGCACCAATTATCTGCATTGGTTAATAGCAACGTAAGTTTCTACTTCTCTCTGTACCTTAAGACTATTGTTTACATTTTTGTTTTTAGCTATATTTTAACAAAGTACATGTATGTGGACAGAGTTAATACAAATATCGTCCTAAAAACGTTATTTATATTTTACGATCTTTGCTTATTTTTGTTAATGACAATTACAAAGTTTATCTTTAAGCAAAGCATAAATAAGATTAAGTCTTTTACATTTATAGTGATAAGCATTTTACAAACACATTTTACATTACAAAGTTCACTAGGAATAACATATACAAGTTTACATGTTTATTTCTTAAAATGGAAACTTTATTAGTTAAATATTAGGATGACATCATGGCATGCATCATGTACACAATCTTGGTAAGATTTTGTGATATTTTGTTTAGATCTTCAAGCTAAAGAGTTTTTGAAGATATGGAAAGATATGGCAAGATTTGGAAAGATTTTGAGATCTCTTAGCTGGCCTGACACGGGGGATCCAATTGGATACACGGACGGATCCAATTTAAGGGATCCGCCGGATCCGTCGACTGTTGATCAGCTTTGCCTATAAATAGCAAGCTGATCATTTGGCCATTTCATCACTCATACAGCTTAAAATACATACTCATTCATTTGCATATCACTAACCCTTAGCTTACTAACATTTCATAGATCTTTCCTTTTGTAGCAAAGAAGATCTCAACATATAAGGAGTAACAGTCTGTTATCTTCCTTCTAACATAGAGTCTGTGTGTTCTTGTATTAGTCACACATCATAGTTAGTATCATTCATACAGTAGTGTCCGGTTAGTGTTTTAGTCCTCAAAACACATAGAGTGAACGAGAGTGGTTGTACCCTTGTAAAGAACCAAACGGGAGTGGTTGTACCCTTGTAAAGAACTCGGTGTTTAGCTTAGTACCGAAAAAAGATTAAGCGACGTGTAAAGGTTTTCTCCGCCTAGAAGGGAGCTTGTTTCTTAGTGAAGATAAACTCTCGAGTTAGAGGCTCGAGGAGTAGAGTAGGGCAAGGAAGAGAGTCCTTGTAGCCGAACCACTATAAACGACTGTGTTGTGTGGTTTGATCTTTCTTATCTTTACTTACTTATATTGCTTGTTTGTGTGCTTGATTGTTTACTTTACTTTGAAATCACAATAAGTAACAAAGCGAATTAATTTTAAACGGTAAAACTATTCAACCCCCCTTCTAGTTTTTCACAATTGGTACCAGAGCGGTGTTACTCAAGATTTTCAAAATATATTTGTTAGCAATCACTTTATGTTAAATATGAAGTGATGGTCATTTGGCATTTAGATTTAATGTGTCATGTACAATATGTATTAATCATTGTGGGCTTGTAGCATTAGAGTTATTAGTATAAGCATATATGTGTAATGTAATACTAGCCCACATACATAGTCCATTTTAGAGCCCATTCCAAGGCCCATTTGGATTGGCTGTGTTATCATAAAACCACACACACACACTGCATTATTGTGTGTCTCATTTTTCAAACAGAGAAGAGTGTGTGTGTGTGCAAAGTACCACAAAAGTCAGTGTTTGGTTATCCTCTAAAGTTAATAAACATTTGACTTGAAATTCATCATATGATCCACCACATCTCTTGTTCTTAATGTATATGTTTGTGACCATCATTGTGTTTGTGTTTGTGTGAAGAAGAAGGTAGTCCAGTGCTACAAGTGGTATCAAGAGCAAAAGGTTAAAGATTTAGGATTAGGGCACGTTACTGTTCATCAGCAATCATAATCGAATTTCTGCTGCTTCTGATCGAGTTTCTGAGTTTCTGAGGCAACTTGATCGAACGACATAGTCGAACGACTTCATCTGATCGAACGAAAAAAAAAAAAAAAAGGGTAGTCGAGTTAGACTTACTCTTCCAAACATAGTCGAACGACCTAGTCGAACGAGCTAGTCGAACGACCTAGTCGAACGAGCTAGTCGAACGAGTGGTTAGTCGAACGAGTGGTTAGTCGAACGAGCAGGTTAGTCGAACGAGTGGTTAGTCGAACGAGAGGTTAGTCGAACGAGCAGTTGATCGAACCACAACTTTGATCGAACCACAACGTTGATCGAACTACTTCACTTGATCGAACCAAGTAATATAATCGAAGCAGTAAACTAGTCGAACAATAGTGACCCAATCGAGCAACTTACTCTAGTCGACCCACTTTAACTTGATCGAACATCAACTTGACTTTGTGGAAGATTTCGAAGTAGTGTTTCTCAACTTTGTAGTCTTCTCGAGTTTGGTTTCTTTGTGGTCTTCTCAAGTTTCTTTGTGATTCAGAAAGCTGTTGAGTTGTGTTGAGTTGTTGAGTTCATATTGAGTTACTTTTATAATATTGAGCACCATCAAAGTTTCTATTTAAATATTACAAAAGTTGTCAAGTGTCCATTATAATATAACAAAGGCAGTCAGTATCACGTGAAGTTAGCTTTTGACGTGTTTATCAAGTGGTCAATATCAAATTCATCAACTTTTGACGTGTATTCAGTATCACGTGTATTCATCAACTTTTGGAGTTTGCTTTTGACGAGTATTCCGTATCACGTGGTTGCTTCAATATAATAAAGGATTCTATTTCATTAAATTTATCAACTTTTCAAATATATAAACTTTGTGTTATCAACTTTTTCCCAACGACTCTTCAAGGGCAACGACAAAGGACTTAAACCAAACATAACTCGTGAACCGTAACCAACCTTATCCTAGTTCTTTAACCGATCCAATACCATCTTAACCATACAAACATCAACAATGACTACTCAACAAGACATTCATGCCGCTGGTGCTGAAAACCGTCCTCCAATGCTAGAAAAAGGTAGTTATCTTCCATGGACGAGTCGTATGAAAAGATACATGAAAACCAAGCCTCAAGGACAAGGTAGACTCTTGATCAAATCCATAGAGGAAGGTCCATTTAAGCCTCGTCAGATTCAAGTCACAGCTGGGAATCCTGATGCAACACCTCCAATTAAAGCAACCTTCCGGACTCAAACGGAAGATGAATACACATTGGCAGAATGGAAGCAAATTGAAGCAGATGACATGGCAATGCATTTAATTCAACTCGGGTTGCCACAAGAAATATTTTGTGCCGTAGATAGTTGTGAAACTGCCTATGAAATGTGGGATCGAGTTAGACGGCTTTGCTATGGTACAGAAATTGGCAAACAAGACATGGAAAACAAGCTTCTGACTGAATGGGAGAAGTTCACATCCACACCAGCTGAACAGATTGAATCTTACTACACACGGTTTTGTACTCTAATGAATGAGTTGATCAGACACAATTTGGCACCTAAACAAATTGTTCAGAACATCAAGTTCATCAACAACCTTACAGAGGAATGGGGACGATATGTCACTATTGTCAACCAAACAAAGAACCTTCACGAGGTGAACTATGATCAGCTCTATGACTTCCTAAAACAAAACCAAGCAGAGGCGAACGAAGTCAGAAAAGAGAAACAAGCAAAACAACAAGATCCTCTTGCACTAATAGTCCAATCACCTACACCTGCAACAGTTAATACACAACCCTCATCATCTTCATCCAAACAATTCATGCAACAACAATACAATCCTCAAACATCGTTCTACCCACAACAACAACAGGTAATCCCACAACAACAATACCCGCAACACCAAGAACCCGATCTTAATGATCAAGACGAGTCAACTGCTGCTTTGACTCAAGCATTTGCTTACCTAACAAAAGCATTCCAAGGACGCTACTCCACACCTACCAACAACAATCAACGAATCTCATCGAACACTCGCAACAAGCAGATTGCACAGCCGAGTTTCAACATGGGACAACAAGGACAGATGGTTGGGGGATATGGGAATCAGCAGGGATATGCTCCAAGATATCAGATGGGTAATCAGAATGCAGGGCAGTATGTTGGTAATCATATGGGTCAGTATGCAGGGAATCAGATGGGTACAGCTGTTGGTAATCAAAGGGTACAGAATGCTGGGAATCAGTTTGGGAATGTTGCTCAGGGAGCTGGGAATATGAATCAGGGTAATTTGATGAAGTGCTTCAACTGTCAGGGTGTTGGTCATATGGCTAGGAACTGTCCAGATAAGCCGAAAAAGAGGGATCCAGCTTACTTGCAGAAAGCATTATTGTTGGCACAGAAGGAAACGGCTGGGTTACAGTTGAGTGCTGAAGAGAATGACTTCATGGCTCTTATGGATGATGCAGAAGATCTTGAAGACATCGATGCAAACTGCATTTTTATGGCTAATCTTCAGGAGGCAAAGTACGACACGGACTCAGAAGCACCTCCTGCTTTTGACACCAATGCGGTTTCTGAGGTACAACCATATGCTACATGTCACAATAATGAAATGTTTGATATGTCACCTCAAAATGAACAGCATCCTGAGACTCCTAATCTCATTTATGATACATACATGGACGAACCAAGTTGTAGTAATACTAATTTGGTAACTCCGGATATGGATCCTAATGAAGAATTCGAGTCACAGCATACTGATAATGATGAGGAAACACGTGCTATGTTTGAATCATTATTGCAAAATTGTAGTATGGAAATAGAAAAGGTCAAAAAGATTAATCGCGATGTTAAGGCCGCGAATGCAATCTTGACCATTGAGCTTGAGAGTTATAAGGAAAATGCAAAAGCTTTTGATTTTCACAACAAACGTCAGACAGATCTTGAGGTTAGCTTAAGAGATTCTGAGTTAAGAGAGAAACATTTGCAAATAAAATTTGACACTCTCGATGTTAATTTAAATTTGCAAATCAAATCTCTTAACAAAGAAATTTCTGAACTAACCAACCAGCTTTCAAAACAAAAATCAACTTATTCCAATCTTGAAAAAGAAAAGAATGAGTTGCATGAAAGGTTTTCAAAACGAGAAAAAGATCTTCAAAAAGGAGATCACTGACAAAAAGGAAACCATTGCAAAGTTGGAAGATTTACTTGTAAAAATGGGTCATTCTGCACAAACAGTTAACTTGTTAATAAACGATCCAAACCCGATTTTACATACATTAAAAAAGGTGGCTATCGGTTATGAAAACCCTTATATTCTCAAGAAAGCTCAAAAAGAACAGAATGTGCTTTTTAATGGTAATTTAATAAATGCTATCCATGACCCTCCTTCGGGTTATGATTCTAGCGAAACGATTGAGCTGTCAGAAGAGAGTAGAAAGAAAATGCGACAATTGAACAGAGAAATAAAACCCATTGACTATAATGAAGTTAACAGACTTGCTGGGGTTCATCTTGTTCAAAAGGAGTCACCTCTGTTTTTTCAAAAACCAGTGGTTTTCACAAGACAAAAAGCTGTTTCAAAACATCTGCCTAACATCAAACAAATGGCATCTAAAAACACTTATGATTCAAGTGCAGCTAGACTATATTTGGTTGATCTTAAACAGAGAATTGAAAAACTTTAAAGTATTGTGGCATCCAAAACAAACAATCAAAAAATGGAATGGTTTTCAAGTTTTCAAAATGACCTGAAAGAGATGTTCGAAAATGAAATCAATCCACATATTGCTGCAATCTATGCAGTTGTTCAAAATGTGGAACATAATCTTTTGAAAGAGTTAGCAGAATTTGTTAAGGACCACAAATCCTTAGTGAAGGAAGCTAATGAATACTTGGAACACATAAAAGTTTTGGAAAAGCAAAATGACTCTCTCTCCTTCGAAGCTCTATCGACCGATATCATGTCTATTATTTTCCAAACATATTCTGTTGAGGATGATGAAACACTTCGAGCTGAGACTTCTCAAATTGTTGAAAAATATGAAAAGGCGCTTTTGAAACTTGAAAAATAAAATTGCACATATTTTAAACAACTTGATACAAAAAAGGAAGAATGCAAGTATGACAAATTGTCGTATGAGCGCTCTTACAAAAATATGCAAGATCAAATCAATCTTTTGAAGTCTCAACTCGAAAGTCAAAAAGGGAAGGGTGAGGAAACTACGGGTATTGCACCATCAACCCCCTTGCCTAATGAGAAACAAAAAGAGAAAGCTGTTGTCAAGAACACTAATGTTATAGCACCTGGCCTTTATAGGATTAGTCCCACTACTGCGTCTGCCTCTACATCTAAAACATATAGGGCTATAGACAAAAGTAAGAAAGATACTCCAAATGAGTCTAGGAATGCTACTACAACATCTAAGGACAACAACAAAAATTCTAATGAGTGTGCCTTACCTTCTACAAGAATAGAAAGCGACTCTAGGAGCAAAAGACACTCTAGGAGCAATATCAAGAAACCTAGTGTCTCGCCTGTTTCTGAGAGTGCATGCAAGAAAGTAGAAGAACACCCTAGGAATTTACCGCTTTCCAAGAAGAAACAAGTATCATCTAGTTGTAATGATAAGACTCATGTTTCTAATGCATGTAATGATTCTGATTGTTTAATGCAAAAGAAAACTTTTCTGTAAATGCTTGTGATGATAATGTTTCTAATAATGAGAAAAAGAATGATATGCCTGAACAGAAAAAGGTTCCTTTAGTAACTAAGGCTAAGTCTAGATATATTCGAAGACTTATTGCAAAAGCTAGGAATACCACTAGCAGCCTATTGCCTAAGGATCACTCTAAGTTTTGTGCATGGAAACCAACGGGTAGAATGTTTACACTTAAGAATGGCACATTAGAAATAGTTCCCAATGCATCTAAGGAAACCAGTTCTAAGTGTAATTCACCTGTTTCATCTAACCCACTGGAACCAAATGTTAAACGGTTTCCATATACAAAATCCTCTGTTCTTTGCAGGTCATTGAAATTTGTCTTTGGATCGTCGACTCGGGTTGCTCCAAGCACATGACCGGGAATCTGAAGCTGCTGATCAATTTTGTGTGGCAGTTCATGGGGACTGTACGGTTTGGGAATGATCATGTTGCAGCTATTCTGGGTTATGGTGATCTTCGGTTTGGGAATTACTTGATCACTCGGGTTTACTATGTCGAAGGGTTGGGACACAATCTGTTCTCAGTCGGACAGTTCTGTGATGCTGATTTAGAGGTTGCTTTTAGGAGAAACACTTGTTTTGTCAGGAATTTGGTGGGGAATGATCTCTTAATTGGGAATCGTGGCACCAATCTCTATGCAATTGACATAAACCAAATGGCCTCTTCATCTCCTATTTGTCTCATGACCAGGGCAGGCGAAACAAAATCCTGGTTGTGGCATAGACGTTTGTCCCATCTGAACTTTGACACGATAAACAAGCTTGCCAAAGACAACATCGTTTCCGGTCTTCCTAAATTCAAATACACCAAAGAACACCTATGTCCATCATGTGAGCAAGGTAAGAGCAAAAGGGCAACATATAAACCTAAACCCGTACCTAGTTCGGTTGATAGGTTGCATTTGCTGCACATGGACTTATGTGGCCCGATGAGAGTTCAAAGCATTAATGGGAAGAAGTATATTCTTGTAATTGTTGACGACTATTCAAGATATACATGGGTAAAGTTTTTGAGATCAAAGGACGAAGCACCAAGCACCATCATCACCTTTCTGAAGCGGATTCAAGTTCTACTTCAAGCTCCAGTTAGGATAGTCAGAACGGATAATGGCACGGAATTTGTCAATCAGGAGTTAAGAACATTCTTTGAAGAAACTGGTATTACTCACCAGACATCCGCTGTTAGAACTCCACAGCAGAATGGCGTAGTTGAAAGAAGGAATCGAACCCTTGTAGAAGCTGCTCGCACTATGCTGATCTATTCCAGTGCTCCGTTATTCCTATGGGCTGATGCTGTTTCTACTGCTTGTTTTACTCAAAACCGATCCCTAATCCATCCAAGATTCAATAAAACCCCATATGAACTAATCAACAACCGAAAACCGGATATTTCTTATCTTTATGTATTTGGCGCTTTATGCTATCCAACAAATGACAGGGAAGATCTAGGAAAGTTGAAGGCTAAGGGTGATATTGGAATCTTCATTGGTTATTCTGAAAACTCGAGGGCATTCAGGGTGTATAATAGGAGAACGAAAAAGATAATGGAGACGATGAATGTGAAGTTTGATGAAATTTCACAAATGGCTTCTGAGAGACTCGCTCTAGAACCCGCGCTTAACCCAATGACTTCCGGACATATCAGTTCGGGACTCGCACCTCAAGGAGCTCAATCAATTCATGTCGAACAACCCACAACTCAAGAACTGGATAATTTCTTCGAGTTCATGTACGATGAATACTATGGTGGCGCTTCGAAAAATGCATCTAACCAACATTCCGCTGCACCCACTCAACAACCACCACCACAACCACCACATCCAGATGCATCTACAACATTCGAAGCTGGCGCACCAACTCCCTCCACATCAACATCATCTACATTTACTCCAGCAACTCCATTCATTGAAATTGTTCTACCAAGAATTGATGAGCAAGAACAAAATAATGCTGTGTTAGACGAAGAAGTCTTTGAAAACCCGTTTGGAACGGAATCTGGTGAATCATCTTCCAGATTACATGAACCGTCTAACATACATTCAAATAGTCCAAGGTACCCTTCAACATTACAGTGGACAAAAGACCATCCGATTGAACAGGTTATTGGTGAACCCTCAAGACCAATTCAGACGAGAAAACAACTTCATACCGATTGCGACATGTGCATCTATGTCTGCTCAGTCAGTCTCATAGAACCTAAGAACATTCGGGAAGCAATGGCAGATAATGTCTGGATTGAAGCGATGCAGGAAGAACTTCTTCAATTTCAAATCCATGACACCTGGGATTTAGTTCCAAGACCAATTGACAAACTAGTCATTGATCTTAAGTGGTTATGGAAAAACAAAAAGGATTAAGAAATGACTGTGATTCGCAACAAGGCTCGTCTGGTGGCAAAGGGATACAGACAAGAAGAAAGAATAGATTTTGAAGAGTCATTCGCACCAGTTGCAAGGCTTGAAGCAGTCAGGATTTTCTTAGCTTATGCCGCTCACAAGAACATCACGGTTTATCAGATGGACATCAAGACAGCGTTCTTGAATGGAACTCTGAAGGAAGAAGTGTACGTGAGTCAACCAGACGGTTTCGTTGACAAAGATCATTCGGAATACGTCTACAAGCTAAAGAAAGCAATCTATGGTTTGAAACAAGCCCCAAGGGCGTGGTATGACGAGTTATCATCTTTCTTGTTGTCAAATAATTTCACCAAAGGAACAATTGATCCAACCTTGTTTACAAGAAAATACAAAAATGATATTTTGATTGTTCAGATTTATGTGGACGACATCATATTTGGGTCCACTAATCCGACACATTCAAAACATTTTGAAAATCTCATGAAAAGCAAATTCGAAATGTCCATGATGGGTGAATTAAAATTCTTTTTAGGCTTACAAATTCATCAATCCCCACGTGGAATTTTTCTTAATCAAGCTAAATACACAATTGAGATTTTGAAAAAACATGGAATGGACAATTGTGACTCTGTTGGTACTCCAATGGTCACTTCACCAAAAATTAGCGCTGACCTATATGGGAAACCCATGGATCCGAAGAAATATCGGAGCATGATTGGTTCTCTCATGTACTTAACTGCAAGCCGACCAGATATTCATTTTGCTGTTTGCTTACTTGCACGGTTTCAGGCAAGGCCTACCGAACTTCACCTCCAAGAGGTTAAACGGATCTTTCGATACCTTCGAAGAACCATTAACATGGGACTTTGGTATCCGAAGGATTCGGAGTTTACACTAATTGCCTTTTCAGATGCCGATCATGCTGGATGCCAAGTTACAGCGAAAAGTACATCAGGCGGAGCACAATTTCTGGGAGAAAAGCTAGTAGGCTGGTCCTCAAGGAAACAAGATTGCACTGCTTTATCAACAGCAGAGGCCGAGTATGTGTCTCTATCTGCGTGTTGTGCTCAAGTCCTTTGGATGAGAACACAACTCACAGATTATGGTTTCTCTTTCAACCGCATACCTTTGTATTGCGATTCAAAAAGTGCCATAGCCATCTCGTGCAACCCAGTGCAACACTCGAAGACCAAGCATATTAGAGTCCGCTATCACTTCATAAAAGAGCACGTTGAAGAGGGTACTGTTGAATTGTTTTTCGTGAAGACTGAATATCAGCTCGCCGATCTATTTACTAAAGCCCTCCCAAAAGAGCGGTTTGAAAACTTAGTTCGTCGAATTGGAATGCGAAGCCTAACACCCGAAGAGTTAGAAAGTCTTCTCGAATCTTCTTGATTTATATCAAAAAGCTTCGCATGTAAATATTTTTGTAAATATATACTTGTTAAAATCTATACTGTAAATATAGAAAAATTTCAAAAAGACATAAAAAATATATATATATATATAAAACTCTAAAACCAAAAATATTCTTCTCACGACATGTCTCTCGTATAATCGATATTCTGTACGTACTTAGAAATGTCATTCAACAATGATACGGGCATGTACAGATGCTTGAGCGAGAGTTATTTTTTATGTTTTTCTAAAACATGTCGTTTCTCAAATTATTCTTCATCAAGGCTTTCGTGCATTTCAGTACGAAACCCGCGCTACATTGAATGACTTCTGATTATTTCCGATCAGAACTCGCAATGTTAATGGCGAAAAGCTAAAACCCGTGAGCACTTAATCAAAATTGTTTCAAAAGATTTTTCAAAGTCTTTTTATAAATTTTGTGCTCACAACAACTCCCTCAAAGACCTCTAAATGCTTTTAAACTCAAAAGTTTAACCATTTGCTATGATTAAGGGGGAGTAGAAAAAGAAAAATGTTCCAATTTCATGCTAAAATCAGTCCGTCTCTCCACAAAAAGTTTCATTTTAATCAAAGAAGTTTTGTCGTTTGAATCTCAAAACGAGTTCTTCAAAAAGACTCAGCAT
This sequence comes from Artemisia tridentata subsp. tridentata, assembly GCA_021014915.2. Classification (NCBI taxonomy): domain Eukaryota; kingdom Viridiplantae; phylum Streptophyta; class Magnoliopsida; order Asterales; family Asteraceae; genus Artemisia; species Artemisia tridentata. Next base: position 363,268,063 of record CP139506.1, read on the forward strand.
GAACCCTCGAATTGACGAAACTAAATGTCCGTTCTCGAAAAGACATGTCCTGGACGGGTAATAATTTCAAGCTGGTTTACCAGTGATGCAAGCGTGTCTCGCAAAGGACTTGTCTGAGTAGAATGTACCAATTCGAGAGATGATCTTTGAATATGACCGGGACGGGTAATAACTTCAAGCTAGTCTAACTAGTGATGTAAGCGTGTCTCGCGAAGGTCATGTTCATTGAAATTCAATCATTTCAAAATGTGCGAACTCTACCCAACATGTGCAGTCTATTAAAAAATGCATGAGCACATGTGAAGGGGGAGTGTTTCAAAAATGCAAAACTCTCGATGTGTTAACAAAATGTGTTTTCTCATAAACACGTTGAGAGATTTTCATAAAAGGTTTAATGGCATGTGACAAATAATCTAGGATAATCATGGAGTAATAAGGTGATTATGGTTAGGTTATGTCCAATGATCCGCCAGAACCGGAGGGATCTACCCAAGGACTATCCCAATAGCTTAGCATTAGAAGTCCTTAGGAAAGATTGAAAAAAGGAGTATAATGAGAAAGGAGAAAGAAGGGGTTGAAGAATGAAAAAGAAAAGTTTTTGTAAGGGTGAAAAGAAATAGCCCTCCATGAAAACTTAGGTCAGAAACCGGGTAAATACATCTGCTATTGGTACTCACTAAGGTGATACTGGTATTGAAGACAAGACGTCATGGACCCAGTGACGCATTTGCACCACCCCTCCTATCTACTCAGATATCTCTCAAAAGATATTTGTTTCATTTCTCACGGAGAACACTACATAATCTATTGACCTCTCACTCCGAGATGTGTTGATATTGAAAAGGTGGCACTCTGCTCCATGCCTCCGACGACTAAAACCAAAACGCACATAATTGAGTCTAGAGACATGAGATTCATCAAAGATCTCTTAGGAACACTTCCTATGCAATACACTTGTGTTCACTCAAAAGGATACAAGTTGTATGAGTCTTAATGAGATCCAAGGATCTTGCCTCACGACATGATGGCCGCTGGACGATTTATTGCTAACTGTCTTATGCAGGTACCGACGAAAGTCCATCCACCATCATCATCTACATCAACGACGCATCTGGACAGAAGAAGTAGATCAAGGCAAGAACGATCAAAAGACGATTCTTTGAAGATCACAGTGCATGAAGGAACATTGAATTCAAAATATTATACATTGACACGCGAAGTTCAAGATGTCTAAAGCTAAAGACCAATCACGGGAGCTTCATTGAAATGACCATCCCTTAGGGGAGATTGTTAGCAATCACTTTATGTTAAATATGAAGTGATGGTCATTTGGCATTTAGATTTAATGTGTCATGTACAATATGTATTAATCATTGTGGGCTTGTAGCATTAGAGTTATTAGTATAAGCATATATGTGTAATGTAATACTAGCCCACATACATAGTCCATTTTAGAGCCCATTCCAAGGCCCATTTGGATTGGCTGTGTTATCATAAAACCACACACACACACTGCATTATTGTGTGTCTCATTTTTCAAACAGAGGAGTGTGTGTGTGTGTGCAAAGTACCACAAAAGTCAGTGTTTGGTTATCCTCTAAAGTTAATAAACATTTGACTTGAAATTCATCATATGATCCACCACATCTCTTGTTCTTAATGTATATGTTTGTGACCATCATTGTGTTTGTGTTTGTGTGAAGAAGAAGGTAGTCCAGTGCTACAATATTGTATTTTAAAAACTTGAAACGATCATGGATTTTGAAAACTTTAAAGAAGGGCAATCTATGCAAAGACCACCACTATTTGAACCAAATTGTTTCATATATTGGAAAAATCGCTTTGAGACATATGTGAAGTCAAAGGACATAGATCTGCGGTATATTATTGTAGAGGGTGATTACAAACCCATAAGTAATGATATTTCAGGTGGTCGGGATATAGGTAACTCTTTTATTCGTCACAGTGATGAACAAAAGAAATTGATTGCCAAAAATAATGAAGCCCAAAATGATGCTTTACAATGCTTGTTGGGAATTACAGATTTGATGATTACAAAACCACAAGCAAGAATGAAGAAAGAAGAAACAATAGGGACCTAATATGTAATAGTTAGATAGCTTTATTAGTAAGCTAGGGTTTTTGTAACCTCCCTCTATTATATAAAGAGGGTAGGCGTCTAGGTTACATAACTCATTCAATAGAAATAAATCGTCTCTTCAATGAGAGTCGATTAAACGCATAGAGCGTGTAGTAGTAGTAGTAGGTTTAATTTATGTTTAATAAAGAAAACCTTGGAGAAACTTTGATTGTTCTTATTATTATTCCGCTGCGTGTGCAAATCAATGTTTCTATAATCCTAGATGGGCTTGATCTGGGTTCTACAATGCTTTACCTAAAAAGGAATATGAAAGAGTTTTCATGTGTAAAACGGCTAAAGATATTTGGCAATCACTAATCATCACTCATCAAGGGAACTCACAAGTCAAAGATAACAAAATTGATCTTCTTGTTCAACAATATGAACAATTTGTTATCTCTGAAAATGAGACCATTGATAGTGCTTTTTCTAGGTTTAATACTATCATTACATCACTTAAAGCACTTGATGAATCTTTTTCCAGTAAGAATATTGTCAGGAAATTTCTAAGAGCACTCCACCCAAAGTGGAGAGCAAAGGTGACAGCTATTGAAGAATCTAAGGATCTTTCAAGTATGACACTGGATGAGCTCATAGGAAACCTCAAAGTTCACGAAATGGTGATGGAAAAAGAATCTGAAATAGTTAAAGGCAAGAAGGAGAAAATGAAGTCCATTGCCTTGAAAGCTAGAGTAGAGTCAAGTGATGAAGAGTCTTGTCCTAGTATTGAAGATGAAGAATATGCCATGGCGGTTAGAGATTTCAAGAAATTCTTCAGGAGACGAGGAAAGTTCGTTAGACCACCTCGTGAAGAAAAGAAATTCTCTCGAAAAGGTCGTGATGATATAAAGGTAGATAGGAAGTGTTATAGGTGTGGTGATTCTAGTTACTTAATAGGAGAATGTCCAAAGCCTCCAAAGGACAAGTTTCAAAGAGCCTTCGTTAGTGGAGCTTGGAGTGATAGTGAAGGAGATGATGACGAGCCTAAGAACGACGAAGTTGCTCTCATGGCTCACGACACAGAAGAGGTACATTCTGACTCATCATACTCCTCTATAGATGATGAAACCTTAGAAGTAGAATATAACAAACTGTGTGAAATCACTCTTAAAATCATAAACAAAAATAAATTCTTAAAAACCAAAACAACACTCTTAGAAAATGAAGTTCATTGGTTAAAAGAAAAGGAGATAAGAATTGAAAAGGGTAAAAGTGTTAAAGAAACATGTGTGTCATGTCAGGAGCTTAAGTTAGAACTAGAAACACTTAAGTCAACACAGGAAGAACTTATCAAACAAAATTCTAAGTTTAGAAAGTTTGATAAAAACATAAGTTGTGCAGATGAGATAATGAAGATACAAAAACTACCTAATGATAAAACCGGACTAGGTTTTATGAAACTAGGAAGCTTAGGTGTGTTTGAGAAACAAATAGTGAAAGAAAAAGAAACTGTTCCAACTAAGTCAGATGCCGACGGATCCAAAATTTTGGATCCGCCAGTTGTGCCAAAAGGATCCGCCAGTACAGAAAGTGAACAGAAGGTTCTAAAAACTGACCGTACTGAATTCGTTAGAGTCACTAGGAAACTTAGTACTAGTATAACTAATAACAAACAAAAACCGGCAGTTTCTATAGGAAGAGGTCAAGTTAGAAATGAGTATAGAGTTAAAACGGTTCAACAGACATCCAAAACTAGTTTTCCCAAACACCCCTTTCCAAAGAGTAACTTTAACTCGCAACATCATTATCAAAGAAATTGGAACCAAAACATGTATAGTAACTTTCAAGGTCCCAACTTCATGCCATGGAACATATGTCCACCATTTCCATACATGAATCATGATAATGTTATGTTTAACCCAAACGGACCCATGAAATATTGGGGACCAAACGCTTGAGTTTTTCTTGAACTTAGGTGTGCTTAAAAGTTGAACTTGAACCTGATGAATGGATCAAAGATAGTGGGTGCTCAAGACACATGACGGGAAACAAAAGCCTTTTCTCAGACTACCAAGTGTACGACGGAGGTAATGTCACATTCGGTAGCAAGCTTAAAAGTAAAATCATTGGAAAAGGTACGATTTCTCATGACTCTCTCACTATTGATGATGTTGCTCATGTAGATAACTTAGGATTTAACTTGCTTAGTATTAGCCAATTATGCCGCAAAAAGTATAACGTCCTTTTCAGTGAAAATGGAAGTAAAATACTTAAGGATGGCATAACTGTAAGGAAAAGGTGTTTTGAAGAATAACGTTTACGTTATGAAACTCGACAAAACACCTAAAGACAAGCTTTGTCTTACCTCCGTGGACGAAAACTCAATTCTATGGCATCGACGCTTAGGTCATGTTAATATGAGGTTAATTCAATCCTTATCTTCTAAGGAACTCGTTAGGAACCTGCCCAAGTTGAAATATGACCAACACTTTTGCGATGCTTGCAAAATAAGAAAACAAGTTCATAATAGCTATAAGGCTAAAAACATGGTGTCAACATCTAGATGTCTAAAATAAATTACAATTAATACGTAATTAACTGACGATGTTGGTTTTATACTTTAGCAAATGTTACGCTAAAATTGCATATAAAATTATGTTAAAGAAGCCCACCTTTCCACCATTGTTATGCACTGACGGACTTGGATTGAGCCGTGTCCCCTTCGCCTCCAACCCACGAACTTTTAGTATCTATGAATAAAAGTTTTGATATGAGTGAAGACCGAAAGCTGACCAAAAAAGGGCGAAGTTCAATTAAAAATAAAATCATGAAATGTGCTTTACAAATACTGCCTGTACGTGTACGGGAGTACTTACGCAACAATTCACTGCAACTTCTTAAATATACAGTTAAAGTGTACTAAGAAAATAGACCTTGTTGGTGCTGCAATGGTTTCTTTCTTTCTTGCATTTTCATCTTTTCTTCTGTTCCATAGTTCGAAAGTTGGTAAAAAATACAAATTAGAGTTAGAAAAGAAAAAGGAACGGAATCAAAGTGATCCAAAATTGAAAATGGAAGCTTTAGTTGAAAGTGACCTGGCATTCAACTTTGTGTCTTTCAGATTCCTCGACATGTATTATATTCAGAAATGCTATCATGATATCCTGCAAAAACATTCAAGGGTCTCTGTTTGAGTAGCGTATTGATCAGGTCACCAGCGGAGTGTGAAAAGGTATTTTTGAGTTACTCACCTAATGCAGCTAAAGCTTGTACTTCCAGCAAAGCTTTTTACCTGAAAATTTTGACCCTTATCAGCCAATCAACATCAAAGGTAGCGTCATGTAGAGACATTCATATGCGTACATATAACATTACAGATAGACCTATTTTTTTAGCCAACTCCCTATAAATGAAATGGCCGCACCTTTCGGTGTATTACTCGACACCATTGTCACTGGAATTGTGGTAACGAAGAAATATCCACAGAGGTCTTAACTAAAGACACTCTTTGAAATTTACTCTAACGAGGTGGGCGACGGTTTGCCGCGTTGCGGCGGGGCATCGTTTCACGTCGTTGATAATTGCACGGTATTTTTTTTAAGTAGAAAGTTGGATGGTTTTTGTGTTACATGCATAGGTTTCGTCTTCTCACTACTTGTTGCACCATAAGTGAATACCATTCCTACGTTAGGAAATTTATATTACCTCGAATAAAACATGTATACTTATGTTAAACAAAATTTTTCGTACATATCTTTCGAAATACTTTCGTTACTAACTTAAAACTATAACCGTATAATTCGAAAACACAAAAACATGCAATTCAAGTTCTAATTATAAATTCCAAACAATTTGTAACGAATATCATACAACCAAATCTAAGTTGTAATTAGGACTTACGTTGGATGTTACTAAGTGCATGTTTAGTGATCAACTCCAGCGTACTTTTTGACAGTCACATGCACTGTATGAGTGTCAGCTTCATTTCTTGCGGGTAAGCGTAAGCTTGTACCTGGTGTATAAAGAGGCAGCAAACTATGAGAAACTTTGAGCAGCTAGTCACAAACTTTGTAGACACTCTTAACTGAGTAGCACCAATATAAGAGTTGTAATAGCATACTCACTTTCGTATCAAATGACACAAAACATATTTACCCCTATATTAGACATAAAATTTTAGCATTCGATGCTTATGATCCTAAACGTATAGACTCGATTGTACGCAGTTCATCCGCTTAAAAAGTAACAAATCACTGAGATTATTTTATTGTTCTAACTTTTGCAAAAGAATTCAACCGAATATTAAAGAACAAAAGTAATGATAAGGAAACTAATGCCCAAAAAAAATATCTGACAACTGGAAAACTTATACTTGTACTAATTTCTATGTGCATACTCCAACAGCACTCGGTACTGAAGGTTCTGATTATTTACATACTATTAAAAATATGTATTTGCTTTTATTTCAACTAAACGACGTATTAAATCACCAGGTCACAGTGACACTCAAATCATGACTACCAAACTGATTCAAAGAGCAGCAAAGTGCCGACACCTAAAACATACCTATACTCACCGTATCATCATGCTTTTATGGGACACATGTCACTGAATAATCCTCTGACTGATGTCGCAGATGCGCAGCGGCATACTGCAACATGCTTGCAGTATCTGAATCTGACGGTCCACAACCTTCATCGATAACATGCCTCACGACACACCGACTGGTAGAAGCAAAGCGTATTTGCTCATCCTTTGTTAGTGTTTTGTCAATCCGTCGGTTAGTCCCACTGAAACCGCAAAAGCAAAAAACACCTATATCAAATAAGTAATTTTTAAGAACAAATATAATAGTCAAGTATAACAGTAACGCAGAAAACTTTTTTTCTTTAGATAAAAATGATGCATTACGTACGAAATGACATTTACCTTAAACTTCAGCGTCCATCAAGTTCCTATGGCCATTTTTTGTATCAGGCGCCAACAAACGGCCATAAGAACGCAGTCGTTCGTGATCGCTATGAAGAACCTGTGTTACGCCTACAATAAACGCATTTTGGAAAAAAAAAAACAAAAAATTCAGGCATAAGAATAAACTCCCGAACTATATTAGAAAATAAGTAAAGCTTCTGACAATGAGGGCTGGCACTACTTGATCCTACATATTCAATTTCCTATGGCCCAAAACCTTTAATACATAAGGCCCTTTAGCCCAAATACACATAATCAAGAAGGGGTTCTGCACGGGGAAAAAGGGAAAAAACGTATGATTTGGGATATTGACGAAAATTATAGCATAAATGCGTCGAACTAATTGCATAATAACTATCAGATTCGCTTGTCGAGAGTCGTTCTTAGCTTTTTAAGTCTTTGGTAAATAGTTTTCGAACGTTACCTTCAGAAAATTTGGGAGGGGTAAATATATGACGGAACAAATTTGTTGGGATTACTCATTGACAAAGAGAATTTGCAGTTAATTGTACGCCCTGTTCCTGTTCATTCAGAAAAAAATCACCATACTTCAGATCATTGTATACTTAACTTTAAATCAAACTTGTAACCTTTTAAATCAAGATATGGATTCCATGACCATTAACATGTCCTTGTAAGTATTTGCAATACTTATTGTGAAGTTGAATTTGGTGAAAGAATAAGTTTTGGTTTTTTAATTTTATCAAAACCCTGTGGACTTAGAAGTTAACAAACTAATCTGTTGACTTCAAAAGCCATAACTCTTGAAGATAGGTTCCATTTCTAGAATTTACGAAAGCAAAACTGATACCTTTAGATGTCTTGTAAGCTCATTAGCATGTACAAAATTGCCTTGATTTGTTCTATATACCATATGCTTGATATTTACAGTACCTGCACATCACACCTAATCAAGTTATGCATTCACATAAACATATTTGTAGCAAAAGATGGTTTAATCTAACTACAAAATTTGGCACTGCATGTTAACAACAGAAATCATTAGAGTAAATACATATGAGGATGAGAATATTATAAGCTGATAATTCAAGTGGAATAGATAATTTCTGGAGGAATCTGAAAGACACCGTGCAATACATCTAAGTACCTTTCATAAGCTAACATACGTTGATAAGCCAAATGCTGATGGCGATTGTTCTTATGCAACCAGAACGCTCCTTTTCTCGGGTTTGCATAACAGGCGCTACAACAACAAATCCTCGTTTATCAGTATAACTTAAACAATGACTTACACGGTACGTGCAAAAAGTAAATAGCATAAGCACAAATAAGATCGTATACCTTGATTGATAGGATCCTAAAAATGTGACAACAAATCGCTCTTTCACCATACCTGTGAAAACGACAGTTTGAAAAAACTTAGTAGACCTTAAATTCTATGTTACTATTAACGTGTACCAAATATACCTATATGTTGATTTTTCGTTTTTACAGTTAATGGCCGCTTTTATTTATCACGTAAACAGCTAAAGTATGGTATGCTTTACAAAACAAAAATTTTAAAACGATTGAGCCAAATCCATAAGGAACCAAGAGTAGTGGGGCGTTGAAGTGGGATTAGTTGCCCCTTCAACGCCCGTTGGCCCACCCCCATGGGGCGTTGAAGCCCGTTGAATGCTATAAAATCCAACGAGCGTTGATGCATCAACGGGCGTTGAAGATTGTTTTTGATTTTTTTTACTTACTTTTATTAATTTTAAATATAATTATTAAGTTTTTTTTTTTTTACTTTCTTTCACGTTAACGATGCAAAGTTAAATTAAAAAACGCTACGTTAAACCAAAAAAAAAAAAAACATTCATTACATTAAAAAAAATAATAATAAAAAAAATACATTCCATTAAAATTAAAAAAAAAAAAAAAAAAAAAAAAAAAAAAAAAAAAAAAAAAAAAAAAAAAAAACCCTAAAGCTTCAGCGTTAAAGATAAGATTTTAATTATTTTTTTTTATATTTTTAAGTATTTTAAAACAATTTTTAAAGATTTAACGTTAACTTGTGTAATTGTGTAATTTTAAAGCTTTAACGTCAAAAAATAAAAGTGTTAAATAAAAATTAAAAAAAAAATTAACCCAAAGCTTCAACGCCCCATCCCACTACTCTTATTTTTTTACAAACTTTCATTATCAAGACATGACACATGTCGCAATTTGCTCAAACCCACACTCAAAAATTCCAGTACCACTACTCTTGGTCATAACTCTTGGTCTATGAAACTCTGTATACTGCGTGAAATCCCACATATACTAAAACCATTAAAAAAAAATAAAAACAAAACAACATTAAAAAAAACAAAAACAAAGAAACAAACGTCAGCAAATCTCAAGTAAATCCTTAACTAAGCATAAATAATTATGAAATACGAAAGAAAAAAAATATATTCCGTATCAAAACTTTTCCCAAAATCAATATGAACATATACAACTGTAATTATTTATCAAAAATCCACCATGAATAATAACACATAAAAAAACACAATTCAAATTCAGTCTAAACGCCCCTGAATCTCAGATAAAATTCCAAAAACAGTAACATGCTTCTTTCTTACATACTGAATAACAAATAATCAAGTAAATCACAAGACAACGGAGTCGGTTCTGGAAGAGAGTAGAAGTAGAAGTGGTAACGGGCTAACATCTGGGCCAGAGCATCAGTGATTCAGTGGGCTACTGTACGGGCTGGGCTAAGGAACCGCGAATCAAAACTACATTGTTTGCGTCGTTTTCGACGCTACATTTTATATATATAATATAACGAGAATGGCGCCGAAGCGCCGCGTTGCGGGCGGGCCGATATTTTTTGCGGTCGTATTTGATTAGAAGAATTTCTTCGAGTTAGAAGAAATGCTACTGTAGCGCTACTGTAGCACCGGCCCGCTACGCGCTTTACTGCGAGATGTTTGAATATAAACGGTCGTAAGATTTAAAAAAACAATCGCGGTAAAAAAAAAAAAAAAAAAAATTATTTATTTATTTTTTTTTATAGAAAAAGACTCCTTTTGCAAAGAGGTGGTAATTTCGGGGGTATATTTTGGCAATTTTCGAAACATTTTTTTTGGAGAAAGGACTACGTTTGCAAAGAGGCGTAAAATTCAGGGGGTTTTTTTGCCAATTTTTTAAACATTTTTTTGGAAGAAGGACTACTTTTGCAAAGAGGCGTCAACCTCAGGGGTATTTTTTGCCAATTTGCGAAACTTGATTTTGGGCTCATGAGCTGCTACTGTAGCGATACTGTAGCACCGGCCCGCTACTGTAGCACTACAGTAGCTTTGGTATGAAACGGCAGCGTTTCAAACGCCTTTTAATATATATATTAATGTTATCATACCTCCTTTCATCACGTGAAGCCTCGTAACAGGAATATCACCCACTTTCTGAATTAGTCAGGTAAACAAAAAAAAAATTTTTTTTTTTAAGTCTCATATAATCAAACATCTATTACAAATTATTATCCTATGGATCATGCTTCAGTTTAGGTTTACTACAATATATTGATTGTGTTAGGGTTTATGATTGTCCTTTATTATTTTGTTAGTTTAATGTACTGTAAGTAGTCTGTAACAACAGGTTATCAGTTGATTTATAACCAGTAGGATGGAATATACAATTAGTTTTTCGAGTGTGATGAACAAAGATGCTGATAATTATATTTATTGGCAATCAACAGGTACATTCAAGCTTTTATGATCTACACGACTAATACAAATATGTCAAGCCAATCCTCAGTTGTCTACCAAGAAATTCAAGACACACTTAGAGAATTTTTTTTCGGAAATAAATTGTGACAATTGTCTATGTTAGAGAGAAATTACGTGCTAAAGTTTGAGAGATCACTGGACTATCAGTCCTTAGGTGTGAGTAATATTGAGGAGCTCATTGTTGATATGGGCAACATGGGCATGGTGGTGTTCTTTCAAAATCAAGAAAAGGAGAAATATGTGATGTCTGCTCCTGTGGCAGAACTCAGACAAAGAGTCTATTTGCAGCAAGATGTTCAAGATTTACTCAATACGTATCGTGGTGAAATCGAGTTCGATTCTTTTGATGCTCTTTACAAGGATAAGTTTAAGTCGGAATTGAACTATTGTTACTATGGTTTGACCGATCTTGAACATCTTTGTGAAATCTTTAAAGATATTCTGGTGGTAGAAGAAGCAAATTCCACAGGAGAGAAGGTGATAAAGGTCCAAATCTACAATTTAAGAAAAAAGAAGAGGTAAAAGATAAGAGGGTTAGAAGAAGAAGATGATGATATTTTACTTTCTCCATCTTTGGGTAAAAGTATTTTTGTTGGATCGTTTCAGGAGCATGCTTCTATCTTAGTTTTATCGGTTCGAATGATTATTATTATACTTCCATGTCAAAGTTATCTGTTTATGTTTTCAAACCTTGTTGGATCATTTTAGACTCCTCGTTTTGTTGAGTCAATTGAAAGTTTTATTTGGCATCTTATTTGGTCAAAATGTTTGTTTATATGCCTAGTCATAAAACTGGCTTTATGATAATCACCATTATGAATAATCACTATGGAGCATATGATCTGATTGAATGTTGCTATCCTATCGTCCTTTAGGATATATTGATCAAATAAAACTTTAATACAGCGTTTGGACTATAAAAAAGACTTGTAGTAATCATTGTAACCAAGCAGTTTTACATAAATTCCGATGATTTTGCAAATCAATGAAAGAATGAAATTAGTGTCATATAAGCATTATCGCCTACACCAATGTGTTTTATATAAAAATTTGATCGCCATCTTAGCGTTTTTCATCAGAATTCGGAAACATCTTCCCACTCGTCTTCAGTTTATGTAAGTTCCCCATCTAAAGAATCTACAAAGACAAATTCATCACTTTCATCTTCTTCATGTTCATGTTCATGTTCATAATCACATTCATGTTTTTGTTCTTGTTCTTGCTCATGTTTATGTTCACGTACTGTGGATCAATCACACCTCCACATAAAGTGTCATGTCATTGATGCTTCAATGACATGGCCATGGTACCTCCATGGCTAGGAATACAGATAGCTCGGGCAACAGAACAAAACATATCATATTAAATCATCATATCATATCTAATCAGAGCATATCAAAACTGAACGGAATCATATCATAGCAAATAGTAATGGATATCATATCAAACGAATAGCTAAACGGATATCCAGTCAAAGGATCATATCAAATGGATCATATCAAACGGATCATATCAAACGGAATCATATCAAAGCAAAGGAATCAAAGTCAAGGATCGAGAAGTCATGAGAAATCCCTACTGAAAAGGGATAGAATATCTGTACCTCAAACCGCAAATGAAACCACATCAGAAAACACTAGTATCAGGAGTTACTCCTTCTTCATCGAATCTACACGAATTAATGATCGTCTTAATATTTAAGAATCATTTCATAAGTTATTACTGATTCCATACTTATTGTTGTTCAGATTGTCATATTAGGTTTTCTTGCTATTTATATCAACTTTCCAAATTTAGTAACTTTCCATATTTAGTAACTTTCCTGAATTAGTAACTTTCCGAATTAAGTGAGTTTCCCGAATTAAGTAATTTTCTTGAATTAGTAATTTTCCATATTTAGCAAGTTTCCATAATTAGTAAGTTAGGGTTACATTCATAATTAATCAAACTTAGGATTTATAGGTACTTCTAAATCATATATCACTTAATTAGGATATATTAGTGAATATGGATCACATCCTTATGATTTTTCATGCCTGCCAATTAAGCTCCAAAAATTCTGAAATAATTATATGTGATTCTCATATTAGTTTAGCATCTTCACAAATTTTTATAGATTTTATTATTAAGTATTAGTACCTTTTCAAAAATCACCTTTCCAGACCTACCCAGAAAATTAACTGCACATACATACAGAAAGTTTTCCTTTAATTAACCCATTGAGACACTTCAGAAAAATCCACAAAAATTCCAGGAAGTCACACATAACTTAAATATCACTCTTGTAAAAAGAGAGCTCTCAGTTTCTTGTGGTTTGAAAATTAAAAATCAAAAACATCGACTGATGTTTAGACTCCGATTTCTCAGATTTGACAACTAATGTTCTAAAAATGAAAAGGCTATCTACCCGACCTCCAATGACCATGAAACTTATATTTCCAGAAAGTACACTGATTGAACTTATGTTTAGACTCAAAAATCACCCAAAAACACGTTGGCATCATCAGTTTAGACATCCCTCAATCCGACCCAATTTCTAGACAGCATCACATCAATTTACAAACAAAACCCTAACTTTTTAATCTTGCGATTAATCGTACAAACGCCTAATCTAATTGTTCTAAACATCAATATACTTCAAAATTACAAATTATTAGTCATAATTTACAATCCCTAGTTCCATCCATGCAAGTAACATAATTAGTTTAAAAGATTAAAACTTAAAATTAAAGAATTTAGGAGATGAAACTAACCAAAGCATGGGAAAACCTAAACCCTAGATCGATCTTCCTCCTTTTTCTCTGAGTTCAGTCGTTTGGCAATATGGGGGGGATTATGGGTCGATTAGGGTGATATTATTGAGGGATAGTTGGGCTAGTTTGGGTTGGATTAGGATTGAGTAAGTGTTTGGGCTTTTGTAAATAAAATAACTCCTAAACACCAACACTACATTAATCGGCCCATTCTTTTTATACATTTATTTTATTATCTTAACAAACGATATTTGCAATACTTATTTATTTAGTTAAACTTAGGATATAATCAAAATGAATATTTGAAAAAAATGTTATTCAAATTTTAGGGCGTTATAAGACTAGTGGCCAAGGTGTGAAAACGAAATCGGTGACCACCAAAAATAAGGTGAGCCCCATGACAACCTTCAATCTCACGAGTGACTTTGGAATCTTTTGCAAAGATAAGGTGACTAGTTCCCCAAGTTGTATGTGGAGTGATGTGGGCCCATTTTCTTTGTTTTTTTTATTTTTTTTTTTTTGTAAATTTGTTTGTGAGTGTGTGTAGGGTATTTAGTGAGGTATATTTGTATAAAATATGTATTTTAGTGAAAGTTGAGGGTAAGGTGACCATGTCCAGTAAGAGGGAGTGAGGGGAAATAAGAGGAGAGAGAAAGTTGATGTGCCATTGATGTGTATGGTGAAAATATGTTTTAACTTTGTCACTATGCCTGTCGGTCTAAAAACAAGCCATGGTCATTGTGCTTAACAAGGATCTTCATGATGTAAGAAGGTACACATGTTTAATTGTACTTGTTTTATTGTTTTAGAAATAAAGTTCACAGTAATAAGAAAACACACAGAACTATATGTATAGAAATGGATATCTCAAATTGTGTTGTAATACATACATTTAGAATGATCAAATGTTTTACCTCACAAATTTTGTGGAACAACAATGTAAGCCTACAATGTATTTCCATACATAACGAGAGGTAGCCCACAATAATTGCTTTTCCAAACACACCTTTGCAACGAAACCTATATAAGCATCAACCCGTTTTCATTATTGATCAGTCAAGTGATTTCTCTCTGACGATCCTCTCTTTCTTTTCCATCTCCCTCTTGAAACGATAAGTACATCGTTTCTAAGAGAGAACATAAAAGAAAGAGAGGGAATGAGGGAAATCGTAAACATTCATCTTGGACAAGCGGGCATTCAGGTCGGAAATTCGTGTTGGGAGCTTTATTGCCTCGAACATGGCATCCAGCCCGATGGCCGTATGTCTAAGTAAGTATTTGTTATTCTCAACATATCTTAATTTTAATTTATCTTATTTCTCTCAACTTTGCATATTGGTATCATGCCATGTTAAAACGAATAGCTAGAAAGTGAAAACATTTGTTGTATTTTTATTGATTATATGTGATGTGTGGCTTGTAGCAATACCTCATCAAGTGCGGCCAACAATTCCTTTGGCACCTTCTTCAGCGAAGGAAGTTCAGGAAAATACGTCCCGAGGGCTCTGTTTGTTGATCTTGAGCCCACGGTCATCGATGAAGTTAGAACCGGGAGTTACAAGAAACTCTTCAATCCCAAACAACTCATCTCCGGAAAGGAGGATGCAGCCAATAACTTCGCAAGAGGACACTACACGTGTAAGTTGCAAATATATTGCAAAAGAAATATAATATCTTGAAGTTCTAACTTCTATGCTGACACGAGGGTGTAATTTGTGGGTGATGTATTCACAGTTGGGAGAGAAGTTATTGATCATTGTGTTGATCGTGTGAGATTATTAGCGGATGATTGCAGTAATTTGCAAGGATTTATGGTTTTTAACGCTGTGGGTGGTGGCACTGGCTCTGGGTTAGGATCATTGCTCTTAGAACGTTTGTCAGCCGAATATGGGAAAACGTTGAAACTCGGGTTTACAATATTCCCATCTCCAAAGGTAACATTTGCAGAACAACATATGTTTCACTAATCATGTAACCATTCCTAACATTAAAGACAAAGACCCCAAGTTCTTGTTCTAATATATTTCTTATATTATGACACAGGTTTCGACTGCAGTTGTGGAGCCTTACAATGCTGTGTTATCGACTCAGTCAATGATCGAACACACGGACATCGTGGTGCAGCTAGACAACGAAGCTATATATAATATATGCAAGAAAGCGTTAAATATTGAAAAACCATCTTACAAGAACCTAAACCGCTTAATATCTCAAACAATCTCATCTTTAACAACTTCCTTAAGGTTTGATGGATCCATGAACGTCGATATTTCAGAATTTCAAACAAATTTGGTCCCTTTCCCACGAATCCACTTCATGCTCTC